>JARFXV010000126.1:1020000-1755000 GCA_031761425.1 Cosmopolites sordidus
ATGTCAATCCACTGCAGGATGTATCCAGTAGGTATCGAGGATGTATACAGGCGGTATCCAGTCCAGGACCGCTTTGGTCCATGTTTCGTGCCATCACCTCGCTACATGACCTTTTGTTCTCTGATCTATGTGCAGAGCTTTCTATCCCATCTAGTAATGCCAAGCATACATCTCTCCATTCCTCACTGTGTTACCCGAAGTTTTTGAACTGACTGCGATGTGAGTGTCCAGGTTTTACTACCGTATGTAATAACGGACACGACATACTGTTCAAAGACTTTTCCTTTTCAGGCCCACTTTGTTTGTTCTCTCTTGTTCTTAAACACTATGTTGAACCTGCCAAATGCCTGCCAGCCACATTTAACGCGTCGTTCCACCTCCCGAAAGGGTATCTCCTTCCATTGAAATCCTCTGCCTATATATATACTGGATTGGGAACAGGATGGGGTAAAGATCAATGGTGCAAACTTAAACCATCTTAGATTTGCAGATGATATTATTCTCATTTCACAAGACCCAGAGGAGCTGCAAAGACGCATACAAGAACTGCAAAGGGCTGGCGAACCATTTGGCTTGAAAATAAACCTGAAAAAGAGTCAGGTTATGTTCAATAACTTCGCTCAGGACAGAAGAATTTCAGTTTTAGGAAGGGATTTAGAGATTGTGGACAGCTTTGTATATCTTGGGCAGAGGATTTCCATGGAGGGGAATACCGCCCGGGAGGTGGAACGGCGTGTTAAATGTGGCTGGCAGGCATTTGGTAGGCTCAACATAGTGTTTAAGAGCAGACTCCCACTTTGCCTGAAAAGAAAAGTATTCGATCAGTGCGTTCTACCCGTTATGACATACGGAAGTGAAACCTGGACACTCACATCGCAATCAATTCAAAAACTTCGGGTGGCACAGAGGGGAATGGAAAGATGTATGCTTGGTATTACAAGACGAGACAGAAAGTCCTGCGCATGGATCAGGGAACAAACAAAAGTCTGTGACATCATTGGAAGAGTAAAACAGTTGAAATGGAGATGGGCAGGCCATATAGCGAGGCGATGGGACGACAGATGGACCAAGGCAATCCTGGAGTGGATACCGCTTGATCGCAAACGTCCGCGAAGAAGACCGAAAGCACGATGGACTGATGACATCGTTAAGTATATTGGACCCGAGTGGCAGAGGAAAGCCCAAGACCGTGAAGGTTGGAAGCATGCTGAAGAGGCCTTCATCCTGCAGTGGATCGATACGGGCTGATGATGATGATGATGATTTATATATATATATATATATATATATATATATATATATATATATATATATATATATATATATATATATATATATATATATATATATATTCAGACAGGTTCAGTCTGAACCTCGATAGACAAAACAAACGTCATCCAGTTGAAGGAATAGGTGGGACTCCTTCCCGGTCAAGCAACCAACTGTGTGTTTATTTAGGGGGATACGCAGGTTGTTGTATGTTCCACATGAGATTGTGGAACCCAAAGGCTGGGTTTGTGATGACACTCAGCTACTGCGGTCTCGTTGGACGCAGTCCAAGAAAATCTAACACTACATATACAAGCCATCCGACGGGAGGTCGGCGAAAACATGGGTTGTTGGCTGTGGATAGGATTCTTGATAGTATGGTATATATCGGCGCCTTGAAGAGTCTGAACCTCGAGAGATGGAACATATGTCATCCAGTTGAAGGAATAGGTGGGGCTCCTTCCAGGTCAAGCAACCAACAAAAGTGTTCATATATATTTATATATATATATATATATATATATATATATATATATATATATATATATATATATATATATATATATATATATATATATGTATATATATGTATATATATGTATATATATATATATGTATATATATATATATATATATATATATATATATATATATATATATATATATATATATATATATATATATATATATATACACATATATATATATATATATATATATATATATATATATATATATATATATATATATATATATATTATATTTGGAATGCAGCACCGTTTGCCACTGCAGTTTCAGGCCAAGATCTACATTTTTTTAGAAGCTGTTTACAACTATAAAACAAGCGATAAATGTTATCTGAAACGGTATTACAAACTTAAAAGTCATTTATGGTACTTGAGCCCAGACGAAATTGCACTCTCATTTTTTGACTCAAATATATCGCTACAAGTCAAAGGGGAAATGGTCAAAGCCTTAAAATCAGACTTTGTGTATGACTTTGATTGTTCCAAAAAGTACACAATAAATAATAACAATGATATAAAAAATAACAAAAGAAAGGCCCTGAAAGGTGAAGAAAGGCCTATGGTCCGAAAATAATGATTGCTTGGAAGGCTTAAAAATTGTTAATAGTATAAAAGTTGTAATAGTATAAAAGTTGTGTAGCAAGAGTACAGCAGTGTGCTCACTCATTCAACCAAAAACAATATCTTCTCCAGGTGATAATAGACTATAACAGTAATTTTCCAAATGCGACATAAGAATGCGTGACAAAAAATTAACATTACAATAGTTAAACTGCATGTTTAGTGTTTTGTGAAGTGTTTCTGTGAATTAAAAATTGTAAACAAGGAATAAACTATAATTAAATAAAATAAAATAAAACAACTTCTTCAAAATTTTGATAATTAAACCTATAATAATTAAATTAAGATAAAATATCAATATTCTCGTATTTAAAATCTGTTTTTAATTACTACTGAAAGCGCAAAATGAAATATAATTAACATTTAAATGAATAAAAAGCATCGGGTAGTCAGTAAGTTTGAAAATGTTAGATAATTATGGGGATAAGAGGTATAAATAAGTTTTAACCTTTGGAAAACTTATAAAATAAATTTTGGATTCCAATATAAAAATTTGTCTATCTAAAACTATCACAATAGAAGGAGATTAAGAATGTTTAGTAGAGAAAATTTTAACTTTATGATATAAAGTGCAAAATTCCCATGTTAAATCAATGGGAAAAGTATTTGGGTAAAATTACGCATATCGTGAGTTATGGTCTTGAGTTCATACAACAATCCCATAGAAAAAAGCACTTTCAGTTTTCCCCGAATTTTCCAATTTTCCTGGCAGGTTTGCCAATTTTTCTTTTCCTAAAAACCTTATTCAGTCTATTACGAACATTAAAAAGATATAGCCAAACCGGTCCAGCCGTTCTCAAGTGATCAGCTTACCAACGAACAGCATTTAATTTTTATTTATATATATATATTTATATATATATTTATATATATATATATATATATATATATATATATATATATATATATATATATATATATATATATATATATATGCAGATAAGTTCCAAATTTCTGCTCTCAGGAAAAAAAAAAAGCATTTAGTAGCAGAATAAAAGTAAAAATGCATTATGGAAACTCTGCTCCTTTACATTTCATGGTTTATAAGTGATTTACCAAGTTCTGATATGGTCTAACAAGCAGGGGTGGTGTTCTGCACTCTCGATGCCCTGTTAAGGTCACTACTGGGGAATCTCGATGCCCTGTTAAGGTCACTACTGGGGAAATGGTCAGCAAAATCCTCCTCCAAATCCTCAAAATCCAAAATGAGATCGTGTTGGCGGATCGGAGAATGAAGGTTAAAGGGATGGTTGAGATAATACACTGAGAATGAGCACATTTGGAAATGAGAAAGCTTTCAGTGCGATGGGTGTCGCATATTCTCACGGCACCTACCTAACCAAAAACGAAATCGGGTGACCACTTTACAATGATGTTTGGACATAAATAAGCACAATCCGAAACAGTTTATCATTACAAACTTAGCTTTATCACTACTCACCAGAAAGGCCATAAAGGAAAAGATGATCACAGGATAGTATAATGCTGCTTTACTGGTCAAATTTCACGAAGAGTTGATAAAAAAACGTCCTCATTTAGCAAAGAAAATAAGAATTATTTCAACACGAAATTTATTTCACCCGCTCATTCATTCGCCGTTGCAGCAGGAAAATTGACCAATTTGCGCTACAAATTGATGCATCCACCCTATTCATCATTAGAAAATCCAATTTTCGAATATTTTCGCCCTTTTATCGCCATTTCCTGAGTTTTTAATGAGAAATTTTCTCCAATTATTGGAACTTACGTTCCTATTACAGAATTAGAGAGAACCTATAGTGCAGAAAAAGAACTACATAATCTATTACATTTTGAAGTTTCATCCTTCAGATGTGAATTTTTAAGTGGATCTGTCAATTCATTCCTACAAAAACAGCAGCTTAAAGTAAACGTATCAATGTTATTTTTTAAAATGAAAAATAATGAAAATCGTGTAGTGATTAAATTCTTTATAAAAAAAGGTTTAAAGGCAATGGAAATTCATAGCGGAATAGTAAATATATTCGGTGAGTCTGCTCTTTCCAAAACAATGGTTTGTAGGTGGACAGGTGAGTTTCAACCTGGTCGTACAAGCCTGGATGATGACTCTCGTTCTGGACGCCCAATAGGTATAACTAATGAACAAATAATTCATTTACATTATATGGTTTGGATGACAGACAGTTGACCTTGAGTGAAATTGATAAGGCCATGGACATCTTAACTGTATGGGCGTTTCATATTTTGAAAAATGAATTGGGATTGAGGAAGCTATGTGAAAGACGGGTGATGCATTTATTAAAATCTGATCAAAAATGGCTTCGAAGAAGAAGTATAGTAGAACAGAGATGGAATAAATGAGCTTTTCTACTCACCTATGTGTGTATATATATATATATATATATATATATATATATATATATATATATATATATATATATATATATATATATATATATATATATATACATACATATATATATATATATATATATATATATATATATATATATATATATATATATATATATATATATATATGTGTGTGTACATTTACGCCTATCTCGATATATCGAGTTCATTACATTTTACACGATATTTTGTTAGCATACATGTTAGCATACATAGGTATACATGTTAGCATCATCAGGAGATCATTCAATCTAGTTCTAAAACTAAACTATGTACTGTTTATATGACAAACGTACTCAATGAAGTATGTAAAAATCATGAACCGTGAAGTTGATTAAATTTTACATTAATAATTGAAAGTGTTGATTGAGTGAAATAGGTTCTTTACCATGATTTATGGTTTTTTTTACATTTTTTGAATGCTTTCAAACGCGTTCAAAGCCCTATTAATGTTAGAGACTTATTAAAGAATCTTCGACTTTTCAAAAGGAACATAACTAAAATAAATTCATGGTAATAATGGGCTTGACAAGATTAAAAATAAAGTGAACATTAAGGTAGTCTACAAACCATTTAATAAATTAAGATGTCCTGGGTAATTCGAAGGATGAAGTAGATCAACATGAAAAATCGGGGATTTATGAAATTAGTTGTCAAGATTGTGATCGAGTTGGGTAAACTAAAAGATCTATATTAATCAGGTATAAAGAATACATTGCCTACATTCGATAGGGGAGAAATGAGAAATCGTTTGTTGCCCAACATGTACTCGATCTCGACTATAATATATATTTTAGTAATTTTTGTTTAAATAATAATTGGGCTTTGGATGCATATGAAAGTATTCAAATAGAAAATAGTAAAAAAACTATGAACCGCGATAAAGGACCTATTCCATTCAATTATTAATGTAATGCTCCTGATGATCCTAATATGGTTAGCGAACCGTGCGTTGAGGAGTTTAAAACAGTGATGAAAGTGGAGAAATGGTGTTTAGTGGCAAATTTAGAAGAAGTGAATCTAGTTGAAGTGGAAAAATTTATGATAATTTTTCAGGTACTGCTTAGGTTAATTTTTTATAACAAGTAAACGGATCGTTACCTTTGGAGTTTGTCAGCATCTGTTTGTCTTGATCAAAGTTTCTAGCTTGACACATAGATGGAGCTATTAAACAAAACACTAGAATACTATATTCTTCTTAGGAACACACAACTGGGTAGTGCATCCTTCCTCGAAATTGTTTTCATTCAGAGGGCAGTAGAAAATCCGATTCACGATAATTATTGTTTCAGACTACCAAGTCACTCTAAGAATATCATACTCGTACAAAGACGCATCAGATGTTGGTGCTGTTTTTTTTAAATAAAATAGATATAAAGTCTAAATAATTTAAATATTTTTTTATGGAAAGGAAGAACTTTTAGTGGCACTATACATTTAATTAATCATAAACAACGTTAATAAATACTATTTTATACCAACTTGTGTTCTTTTGTACCCTTTATACTAAATAAATAAATATTTTGCTTTGAAAAATTCCTTTATCGTTTTACTTGGGGTATCATATGACGATTAACCTCAATTTCTGCAATAGGGGTGAGCATTGAATAAGATTAATGGATAGCAGTTTCAGTGGGGGGGTAGTCAGACATACTGGCATCAATAGAATATTTGGGTTAGGGAGAAAGAGAAAATAATGATTGTTTTCTTTCTGTTTTGTAACAGGATGAAGGTTGGAAGCTGAATAGGAACAATTATTACCAAGAGGGTTGGTTGGCAACGGGTAATGTGAGAGGGATAGTGGGTGTAACCTTTACTACCAGCCATTGCAAGAAGAACGTCGATTTTCCGCTACGTACCAATTACAATTTAAGAGGTCATAGATCTGAGGTAACAATCTGTACTATATGTTGTTATATTATAATGCTCTGAAGATAGTTATTGTATTATACAGTCAATGCTTTTTCGCGGGGGATACGTTCCGTAAATATTCGGCAAATATAGAAACCGTGAATACTGAATGCTACTTTGTACGGGATTATAGGGGATATGTTCCAAGGTTACAAAATAAAAAGAAAAAATATTTAATAAAAGCAATTTAATGAGAGATTTTTTAAAAATATTAATAATTAGCATCAGGCTTAGGCAATAGTTTAAATAATTTAGTTAATTTTTTCTTGTGTTGCCGCTTTTAAAAGGTCTTAAATTAGAATTGATATTTGGCTGTGGTATTAGCAATTTACCTTTTAAAAACAAGATTTTTTTCCATAAATGGATCAATTTTTATGAAAAAATCACAAAGCTCATTCGCCATTCGTAAACTTTCACTAAGGTTTTTTAAGTTTAATGTCATTTTCAATGCGACTTAAGCAATCCTTGAATGTCACTTGATTCTATCTGTTCGAAACCATCTATTTCTATGCCATTCTCGACCTGAGAAATGTTTTCAGTTAATGTTTGAATTTGTACGGATTCTTCATCATTACCGACAGTTAAATCAGGCCACAGTTTCTTCCATGATTTCAATGTGTATGGCTTCAACTCTTGCAATTATTCTTTTATATTAACAATCAGTGGCGGCTCGTGGGTTTTGAAAGTGGGAGGGCGTAAAAGAAAATAGTGCTGCTGAAGATTTTTTTTTGCTTTCCCGTTCCTCCTTTTTACTTTTCGTGCTATTGAAACCCTATATAGTAGGTGAACTAGGGCAACATTAGAATTTTGTATTGTTACTACTTACAAGGACATTGGAGGATGGGTTGTTGCTTGTTGCAGAGATAAAGAAATTAATAAGTAGGTACTTACCGTTTCCCGAAGAGTAAACCATTCAAACAGTTCATTGTAACTGCAAATCAATAGAGAAAATTCGATAATAACTTAAATTAGTCATTATTAACTGTTTTAAATCAGACACCTTTATGTTTGCAATTAAAAGTTGATTATTTTCATATAAAAAGTACTACACAAAGTGTGCACACGTAGCAAATCCCAGATCAAAACAAGTATTCGCGAGGAGAACGCGCGACATGAGACATATCAAATGCTCCGTACCCGTCAAATCAGCGTTAAATAATAATTACCGATACCCTCGGTCGCAGGAAATCTACGTCCAAATCGCATGTTTTAGAAAGCAGTTAAACCCCCGAATCCAGGCAACCGGACGTGGCGTACGGTCGCTGGAGGTAAACATCCCACCAACGATGTAAAAATTGTGGCGATAGGATGGAATTTTTATCCGCATTATTTGGTGTGATGGGCCGACAGACGTTCTTCTATATTTCGAGATTTTAATTTTTAATATTATCTTAAAATGGGTTAAAGGAAAGAAACTGAACGGAAATAAAATATTGTATGCGGAAATAATGCGGAGCCCCATGGCCCTCTCTCACACGAGGCCACTATGTTATTGCTATATCAAAATTTGTCCATCGTTGCATGACATTCATATCAGGAAAGTAATAGAGTTTAAAGACCCGGATTTCGTGTTACGACGTGTTAGGAGGCAAAAATCACTTTTATATTTGGATGTATAGCTTCAAGCGCACCAAGGTGACTTTAAGAATTCTCCAAAACTAGAACTGCTTTGACATCTAAATTATTTTTCTTTAAATAGGTTTCAAGTGAAGGAATAAAACAATTCCGGAACTAGTCACAGAAAATGACACTTGTAATCCACGCTTCCTTGTTTGAACGTAAAAACAGTGGTAGGTTGTCCTTGTTTTGATTTTGTAAAGCACGACGATTTAGTGATCTGTAAAGTATAGGTGGCTTAATTAAACATTCTCCTTATGCATTAAATCAGAGCCGCAGTGTATTTCTATGTTTTGGCGCCTTAAAACCAGAGGCGGACTTTTTACTTTTGAATACACAATTTTTGTTTATCATTTTTTTCCAAAACGGGACAATTTCGTCTGCATTGACACTTGTTCAAGTTTGTATCCACCATCAGCAATTAACTTTGAATATTATTCTGGATATTTTGCTGCTGCTGAAGTTTGCGCAGATGCATCTTCTCCAATTATTTTGATATTATGAAGTGATAATACACCTTGAACTTGAAGTGATAATGAACTTATTAAGTCAACTTGAAATCCTCCATACCAGTACGTGCACCAGGTATGTACATCTCGTACATACCTGGTATGTACATGATGTACCAGGTTCTTTAAAATGAGTGTAAAGATGCTTAGATATCTCATGGTTTATAGCACCACTTAGAGGCACTCACTTCTGGCTAAAATCTTCAATCTATAATGTTATTGCAGCTTCCATTTTTTAATTGCTGGATCATGAACAATTTTTTCTGATAATGAGCTTGAAGCTGTAGAATTCCTTGATTCCATGATTTCTTCATGTATCGTACAGTTGATTCATTGACATTAAAAAACGTAATATGGATGCGAACGACTCGCCAAGGCTTAAACGATCAAGCATTTATATGTTTACATTAAGCGGCAACAAACTTTTTTCCGTGTAGGAAAACATTTGCTTTGCTTTTACTCGGCATTATGAATCGCGAACAAAGCAGAAGAGACACTTGCTATTCACTCGAATTGCAACGAATGACAAGGTGAAGCAATAAAACAAAAGATTTGGCATCGATCGTGTGAATACGGCTTTTATCAAAAGTCATAACGTGACGCGTGACCTGACGACAGGTATAGCGGCGGCGACTTATTTGTCAAAGAATTTTTCGCCAACCGGCAATAAGACTGTTTGTTTATAAATACTTTGATACTTATTTGTTTTGAAAGGTAAGTGGTAAATAAATATATATTATTCTAAAAATACAATATGTATCATTAGTTTTGGATCTGCGAATAAAGGAATTTTCAGCCGCGAATACAAAAAGTGGTCACAATTTTTCGGGAATACTACGCGAATAACGGAATCGTGAATAAAGAGCTTAGACTGTATTTATGTTTTATTTATTGTAGATATTGTATTTCAATTGTTAGTGTTTATATGTACTGAAAATATTGAGACATTTATAGAATTTATTTTGTAATTTTTGAATTAAAAAATGAATAAGGAATAAGCCCACTTCGGATAATATAACAATCTGTAACTCCGCAAGGCATCAACTGAATTAGATAATCTATGCCTTTGTTCGTGATTTCGAACAATGCTATTTCATTAATTTTTTATCCGCGATAAGTCCAGGGATATCGCTGACCATTCGAGTATCACTATTGCAAACTCTTAAAACTGCACTGTTTGACGAGCTGTATCCGGTCTGGCATTGTCTTGCTGAAAGATGAGATTTGGATGAAATTGCAAATACTCTCTACGGGTGTTTTTTCTATAATTTTTTATTCAATTGAAATTACAATTCTACATTGTCTCCTTCAAGGTAGTTGAACCTCCAATGTCCCAATGTTATATCCTTTGAGGTTAATTTTCAATATCAAGAAAAGGATAAAGTCACAAGGACTCAAGTTTGATGAATAAAGGGGCTGCAAAGCCATATTAACGTTTTTACTTGCGTTTTTACTAACGTTTTACTTACTCGTTAATAAATCACAATGTGGAAAGGCGTATTTTCATGATGCAGCACCCATATGTTCTTAATGTTCATTCTCTATGGACGATCCTCTTGCTATTAAAAAAGCAAATTAGCATGCCTTTGGTGTTTAATTCTGCCTTTTTTGCCTGTGGTGAGGTTGGATTCCTCGCTCTGGCACTTCGTTTCCGGGTCGTATTCAAAAATCTAAGATTCGTCACCAGTAATGACACGTTCCAGGAAATATAGGTCAATTTCAGTCGGTACCAAAAAGCCAAGACTTGTTCGTTCCTCCTAGTGTCATTTTGGTCCTGCGAAAGGTTTTCAGAACTATGCTCGCGCAGACTTTCTTTACCCTCAATTCATTGGTCAAAATCTGATGAACGATTATGTGAATCAAATTCAATTCTTCCTCTATTATTCTGACTATTAACCGACGATCAGAACTTTCAGGATCCCAGATTCTGTGGATATTTTCATTACTTCTTACAGTTAAAGGCCTACCCCTGCAAGTTTCATTTTCAATCGAGCCTCGGCCTTCTGAGAATGTCTTAAACCACCTAAAAATCTGGTTCTTTAACAAAAAATTGTTTCCATAGGCCTGTTGAAGTTTTGCAAAAGTTTCTGTCGCACTGTCTTTCAGTCTGAAACAAAACTTGATAGCGCACAGTTGCCCAAAATTGTTGTCACTCATTTTCATAACGCACTAGGAAAGCCCAGTTCCCAAAAAGATTTGCCACGGACCACCAATTGACTCGAAAATAGTTCTGAATGATGATTGACCCCGAAATAGTTCTGAAGACGCATCAGATGTTGCGTTGTCTCCCCTTACATGGAAAAACCAACAGTGTTACCAGATCGAACGCTACGCCACCAGTTTCATTGCTTTATTCACACACCTCGTATATCGGTTACATAACGGGTTCTATTTAAACTTATACTGTATACTAATTCTTAAACTCTCCTACTATAATTCCGACTATATAACGTTGTTTACTGATGCGAAAGTTAAATTTTGCCTTTCCCTTTGAAAACGCCTCATCTTTCTACGTTCACCATGATCACCAAAACGAAATATAAACTCATTACTAAAATCAGTATAGTTCCATCCCAGATCATATTGAATTCTAGGTTGTCACCATGACATGTCTAGTGGTGTAATAAAGATAATAAACTCATATCTCTATTTCAAGTAAAAGTCTATTAACACTCATCGTTGAAACAGAGCGGTAGCTATAACTATAATAAAAGCATCAAACATTTGTCAGAGAGTTTAATGTATGATTTCGTATGGCAAAGTACAAGGCAAGGTACAAGCTAGGGTACCAGGCAATGCCCAAGGCAAGGTACAAGGCAAGGTACAAGACAAGGTACAAGGCAAGGAACAAAGCAAGGTACAATAAAAGGTACAAGGTAGAAGGCAGGGTACAAGGCAAGGTACAAGGCAAGGTCGAGTAGCAAGGTACAAGGGACGTCTAAGATGCTCTTTGTCACGTCCTTGAATATTTTTTAAATGACTAAAACCGCGTACTTGTGCATAAATCTGATCAATTGTTTTACACTTCGACGAAAATTTAAACCTGCTTTTTTTATACCAATAGTTCATCCCTTTTCAAATGGTATATAAATTTGTAGGCATTTTAGCAGTTTTAATAGAACCACGAGAATGCTGCTTAGCTTAGTAGCATATGAAAAATATCTCACAACATCGTTTCCACATTTTAGCTAATCCATAGAGGAACATCAAGGGAAAAACAAGAATGGCTGTTTATGTATTCAAAATATGCTACACAATGAGTATATTTTCTGTTTGATTCAAATGTGTATATTGGATCTTGTATTTTTGTTGTTCTTTAGTATAAATGTAGGATTGACATCACCGTTATTTGAATCGGTGTTTTTATCAAAAAATGAATTTTACAGTTATCGAATGTTTATGGTGAGAAATGAATTAAATATGGTTGATGCTGTAACACAACGAATCTAAGCTTCATTCAGGAATTGCTAACAAGTTGTCCATGTTGAATAAAATTGGAGATATCGTGATGAAATTATTTTTCTCTTCGTTAATTTGGCGTATTTGGTTTAAAAATTCCATTCTTTGTATCTTCTCATTATTTGTTATTAATTACTAGGGTATAACGAAAGCACTTGCGTTTTATCTTTGTTAATAAACGATTAAACTTACACTTTGTTAATAAACGATTCAATATTAAAATGATTTCTCTGCGAAATATTCAGTCGACGGTTTTTAACAAAAATGTTGAAATGAATGAAATGAGTGAAAAAGGTTTCAAAGCGACTGACGCAGCTCGTGAGATTAGCAAAGTATAGTAAGAATAGTAGGAGTAGAGAGGGGAAGATGCTGTATCGGGAGGATGATATTAGTCTTGAAGACAGGGGAAGATCAGGTCGTCCACGACCTCTCGATGCCAACGTTTTAAGAGCAGCTGTGGTGACAGATCCTAGAGCAAACACTAGAAAGCTTTCAGGGGATATGGGAGTATCCCACGCGTTATCCGGCATTTGTGAGGCATATGAATGGTGCTAAAGCACTCAAGAAGCATCCCTCATGAATAGAAACATCCCTCAAATACGCACTTTCGTTACACTCTAGTAATAATAACTTGTTCATTTTTTAATATCACCAAATATAGATCAAAGACTTCTTGGGTCAGATATTAGCGTTCAGGTACGAAAACAAAATTATTTTCCAAACAATGAACCTATTAGGAAATTCCAGTGATTCGGATTTATAAGATCGCTTTAATCAATCCTTTATGATAATTTGGGTAAGCCTAGGTTTCCGATTTAAAATAATAAATAATCTTTAAATGATCGTGAATGATATATCGGGCTGACAAAACAATTTTTTTTTATTTATTTTTTGGCGTAGATTTACTCCGATTGGTTCTAGTACTTTCGGGAACGGTATTTTGCTTAATCTTTCTGTGAGTGTTCTCTTGGTTCAGACATGGTCATGGCCATCACCCTGGTTTTGGATTTTTTTTTGTGGGAAAATTAAACGAAATAACGTGCATTACTATCATATTTTATTTTGTTATAAAAAATACAAATTATTTATCGAAACGTATTAAAAGAAAAGCTATGAATACACAGATCATTATTGTAATTTCTGAAGAATAAACCTGATGCGATCTTATGAATAAACCATCACAGTAGCACCTCAGTGCTGTTTTTCTCGATCTTACGGAAATCCTCCACAAAGTATGGCACGAGGGACTTTTTATAGATCGTTAAATTTCATTCCTCTCTAGCCTTAGTTATCAGGAAGGCCATAAAGTCGGGAGTCCTACATGGTGGATATCGCATTATACAATATTATAAAATCCTTTTTCTTCTTCTTGTAATGTTATTGTTTATATCTCGAAAAAGAAGAAGATGAACGTTACAGTCTAATGACTGTATTTATGAAACCTGAAGATTTAGGACGCAATTTTCACTAGAAAATATCAAATATTTGAAGCTCAATTGTTTGCAGAAAGTGTCTCCGAACCGTGGTTACACAGATCAATTATCTATGCCTGCTAATTGATAGATCATTTAGATAAAGAATTGTATATGTAAGCAGACACTATGAAATTTTTGCATATATACGAGATATGCAAATAAACTAGTGAAACTCATGGCATAGCTTTCGATCTGGTAACACTATTGGCTTCTACTTTGGAAGGCAGGCAGGCCAACATCTTAAGATTATTAAGTATGAATTTGAACTAACTATAGCCACTTGGAGGTCCATAGCAATTCTGAAAATGCCATGTGACATGAAAATGTGACAACAGTTATAAACAACGGTGCGCACACTTAGACATAGTGTAACAGAAACTTGCAAAACTTCAACCGGATTATGAAAATTCTGTTTCTATATTTTGAAGTAATCTTAACGAGGTTTTTTAAGATTTTTTCTGAGATAGATATTCGCTCCCGTAACCATCCCACAGGAAATACCGCCCCTTCTTCGCAGGGTAGTCACGGGGTAAACATCCGGGTCAAATAGCCGCCCTACAACCCCTAAATCTTATTCCTCGGGGATGTTTTCATTAAATATGTATAAGCTAGGCCCACGAGGCAGTTCAAAACTTTGAATTAAGAACATAAAAACAAAATTATTTCGAGTTCAGAATATTAAATATGGTTTTTTTACCACGAATATTAGATTTTCTGGTCTTATTCGGTCCAGTAAATGGTTGAATTTCTGCACGAAAATACTTATGGATTTAATTATGCTTGGAAAAATGAGATGGAAAAATATAAAAGAAATATTTACTAAAAGAATTTTTTAATTAAATTTATTAAAATACTTTCTTTAACTTTTAGTTTTGTTGTAATACGAGGGTTGCTATTTATTTATCCGAAATAATAAATATCCGAAAAATCCGAAATAGAAAATGGTTTTATTGTTTTTTTAAATATTCTCCGCCATGATTGATATACTTTTGCATGCGTTTGAATCAATTTTCATAGCAGTTTTTCCACTCGGATTGAGGTATTTCCAAAACATACATATTGAACGTATCAACTGCTTCTTCTGGCGTCGAAAATCATTGAATACATAGTTTATTCTTCACGGGCGGAAACAAAAATAAATCATTGGATGCCAAATTAGGGCTGTATGGCGGATAACCCATCAATTCGATGTTTTGCCCAATCAAATATTGAGTTGTTCGGTTCAATGTGTGAGAGCTAGCGTTGTTATGGTGAAGAAGGATCCTGCGTCGCTGGTGGTTTTTTTACAAAAGTCTTCTGATTGTGTACCATTCGGACTTGGCCATTCTATGATTCTCTAGTGGCACTGTAGCCACATGCCCATTTATCTAAAAAAAAAAAACAGGCGACCATTTGCTTCGAAGTGCTTCTGCGCGAACAAATTTTGGGTTTGGCTCATTTTAAAAGACCTGTACAGTCGACTGCTGTTTACTTTCAGGCATAGATTCAAAATTCGTCACCTGGGAAGATATTAAACATATCTTCTGATGCACCACGATTGTTTTTTTAGCACTTTTTTGTACCAAGCGCCATGAGCTGTTTTATGTTATATTTTACAGAAATCTTTTTCACGGCTATATATTTATGTAAAATCTTGTGGTATGCTTATTATACTAATAGTCAGGGATGCCTCAATCTCACGCTATATTACATGACGATCTTGCTTTCACAGTATCGATATTTTCTGGCGCAACAACCGATTTTGCACGACCTTCTTTAAAGTTGTCCGTGAGAGAACGACGGTCACGATTGAATTCACTAAACCAGTGATATTCATTTTAGATGATGCTTCTTCGCCAAAAGTCAAAGTGAGTTGATCGATGCACTGTTGTTGAGATAATTCACGTCGAAAGTCGTAAGTAGTACATAATCGCACCAAAAAACTTACGAGTTAATTCAATTTTTAGACTGGGATGAAATTTTCAAGTCACTAAACAACACAAATAGCGTCCGTATGACAAAACGTTCTGAGTTACTACTCAGTCAACAATGTGAAACTTTACAATGTATATGTCAGATGACGCCTAGCAACACCACTGTTGCCAATTCCGGATACATAAAGAGCAACCCTCGTATATAAACCTAGAAAATTTAGGGACCGCCATATATTGGTCTAAAGAAAAATTATAATGAAAAACCGATATATCTTTCAAAAAGTTCTACGTTGAGCAAAGAATATACGCTAATTTTCAGAATTTTTTAACGTAGTCACCTTGCAATTTAATACATTTAGACCACTTATGTTCGAACTTTTTAATACCTGTGTTGTAATGTTGTAATGTGTTGTAATTTTAATACCTGCAGTGTAATGGGGTTTGTGCAACTCTACAAAATAAGCGGTTGGGTCAGCTTTGAGTTCGTGATTTGAAGCGAATCTTCGTCCGGTGAACCATTTCTTCAGACTTGAAAAGAGAAAATATTACTTGGGAGCCAAATCTGGCGAATACAGTATACATAATACTTTAAAACATATGTAAAGCGTAAATCCCGCCTGCAATCGTGAAGAATTGTCCTGCATTTTTCCAGGTACTCTATAAGTAGAACATCAAGACAATCCCACAAAGCCGTGGACAAAATTTTTCCTATAGATGGGACCGTTTTCGCTTTATTTGATGTACTTTCATGTGCTCTTACATACTGTTTGGATTACTTCTTCATTGTTAGCGTTTAATACTGTATTCGTATGTAATCTACTGTTATAAAACGCCAAACAAACGGTTAATAAACGCGGATAAATAGCTCAAACATTCTTGTGAAATGTTGATTCTAAAGTTTAAATTAGCAATTACCATGTTTAAATTAGTTAATTACCATGTTTAAATTAGCAGCCCGCTGTTTCACCATATAAAACGCAGGATAAGAATCCTTTAAAGTGAATATAAATCTTTTTGCCCATCTAAGCCCATACAGACCTTCGAAACAATATATTTTCTAAAAGCTCAAAATTCAATTATATTTAATTAATAATTATATATTAACTTAAAGAAGGAATCATACCCGAGTGTAGCCCTTAATGGACATCAACTTCTCCAAGCAGATTGTGTGAAATATCTTGAAATAAGACTTGACCGAAGATTAAATTGGAAACAACATATTTTTACGAAGAGGAGGCAACTTGGCTTAAAAATATTCAAACTCTATTCATTAGTTGCAAAATAAAGCCAAACTATCGTTGTTTAAGAAGTTAACCTTCTACAAAGTGATTCTTAAACCTATATGAAGTTATGGCATACAACTGTGGGTACTGCGAGCGTATCCAATATAGAAATACTTTAAAGATTCTAGTCCAAAACCCTGAGAATAATATTCCCTGGTTCGTGAAATCAAACTTTACACCGCGATATAAATATAAAGCCTGTGCTACAAAAATCCAAGTACGTATGTGCGAAATATCTATCGCGACTTGAAGTCCACGCCAAATTCCTTGCTCTCAGCCTCCTAGATAACAGCCAAAAGATAGATGTCCAAGATAATACAAGATAATAGACTGAAACTCTGTAATCCCTTAGAGATAAGCTGTAAAATTTAAGATAACATTAAGATTATTCCACTATTCTAGTTATAAAGAACCTAAGTGCCTATACATTTTAAGCCTTTAATGTAAGCCCTAACCCCTGATGTTTGGCAGTTCGCTGCCTTGCCCTAAATATTGTAACAGTTGCTGATTACCTTTAGGTAGTTTGCAAATATCAAATATATGGAAGATTAATTTATATACAGGGTGTCCAGTAATTAATGGTACACA
The DNA here is from genome assembly GCA_031761425.1 of Cosmopolites sordidus. Lineage (NCBI taxonomy): Eukaryota > Metazoa > Arthropoda > Insecta > Coleoptera > Curculionidae > Cosmopolites > Cosmopolites sordidus. The sequence goes on from JARFXV010000126.1 coordinate 1,037,564, forward strand.
GCAGATCTGCAGATTTTTTGAGAGAAAATATCGCGATTTAACCCAACTTACCTGAGACCAAAAGTTAATAGTAACCAACTTTAACACCCTGGTGTTAAATTTATAATTTTATTTTCAATTTTCGTCAAGAACTTTCTTAAATAGTATTTTTCATGAACGAAATTTGTTAACGGGAGTCTGTTAAGATATGAAATTTAAAATTCTCGAAAATTTGTATATAAATTGTAGAGGGCGCTGTCTTTTTTGAACCTTAGTATATTCGCATTTTTAATGAAAATATTACTTTGTCCACCTTTTTTACGTAAAAAAGGTATACCTTGCAAATATCGCTCCGAGTTACCGTTTTCTAAATGCGTTTAAATTGTTCATTACACCGTTTTAAATTGCGCTTTTGAAACATAACATTTGTGTTTGCTTTTCCTTTTTTGTCTTACTTATAAAGGAATATTATGTTAATATTCGGGTAAATGAGTTTGAAGAAAATTAAGATTTTATTCGCCGTTTAAATTAGGTGGTAATTTGAATGGGACTAATACATAATCGCCAATAAGACCACACCAAACGTTAATTTTAAATTCTTGTTGGAAATTACGTTCGGATACTAAGTGTGGATTGCATGTTGACGCATGTTTATTTCTAAAATCGAATACACCTCTACGTGTAAACGTTGCTTTACTCATTACTATGCTCATTTTCAGTCCCTGAATATGTAGCTGAAATATTGACATTTTGTCATGAAACACAAATGAAACATATATATATATATATATATATATATATATATATATATATATATATATATATATATATATATATATATATATATATATATATATATATATATATATATATATATATATATATATATATATATATATATATATATATATATATATATATATATATATATATATATATATATATATATATATATATATATATATATATATATATATATATATATATATATATATATATATATATATATATATATATATATATATATATATATATATATATATTATTATTATTCACGTCTGGGCCCTGGTGGACCACGCGAAGTACAATTAGAGGCGTTTGTTGTTGTTAGCCTTCCTTTGCGCCCATACTATTTTCATTCTTTCGCTATGAGCTTTTTTCTTTTCGTCGGACTAAGTTGTTCCAATCTTCCTACATTTTTCTCTCTGGCCAACCTTCCAAATGTCAACCTTGTGTCTGAAACAGCCTCTATCCCGAATTTCACTTTGTGTAATATTTGCTGATCTTAGGTCCTTTTTAATTGCAGCAATCCATTTAATTATTTCTACTTTAGCTCTACGCCTATTTTCATAAAATTCGACTATTTGTCTAGTTCGCCTACTCGGATTCATCCGTTTTATGTGTCCGTAAAACTTAAATCTTCTTTTTCTCATATCGCTATGCATATTTGTGTATTGTTTGATTTCTTGGTTTTCCCGAAGTCGGTATGTTGTAATATTTATTTGTTTGGAGCCTAATATTTTTCTTATGATTTTTCTTTCCTTCTTTTCAATGTCCTCGATGTCTCTCTTTCTATTCAAAATGAGCGTTTCTGCCCCATATAGACATTCTGGCTTAATAACTGTGTTGTAATGTTTCAGTTTTGTGTTTTTAGATAGGCATTTTTTGTTGTAAATATTTTGTGTAAGTTTCAATGCCATTTCCATTTTTTGACATCTACTCTTATTGGCGGCTTTTTCCAACCCATTTCCCATGATTACTTCACCCAAATATTTGAATTGAGATAGTCGTCTGATGTTACCATATTTGGTTTTTAGAAATGGTGTTCTTAGTCTGTTGCAGGTCATGTATTGTGTCTTTTCAAAGGAAATTTGGAGTCCTACGTGTTCTGCTGTTTCTTTTAGGATTTCAATCTGTTTCTGTGCCGTTAATACATCTTGAGCCAAAATTGTTAGATCATCAGCAAAGGCCAGACAATCAATTTTGATGTTGGTTCTCAATTTTGATGTTGGCTGATCAATATTCAGGGCCGACATTTTTTCACGCCATTCCTGTATTACTTTTTCTAGAACACAGTTAAATAAGAGTGGCGAGAGTCCATCCCCTTGTCTCACTCCAGTTCTAATTTCGATGGGCTCTGAGATGTCACCCATGAATTTAACTTTTTACCTTGTGTTAGTTAATTTTGCATTAATAATTGCCAGCGCTTTCAGATCTAGTCGTTGTTCTTTCAAAATTCGGAATAAAGATTTGCGGTCAGTAGAATCATATGCTTTTTTGAAATCCACAAATGTACAGACGAGATTTTTATTGTACAGTTTTTGATGTCTTAGGATCAACTTTAGATTCGGGATCTGTTCAGGGCAGGATCTGCCCGGCCGAAAACCTGCTTGATATTTTTTAGGTTCTAGCTGTCCGTGTGCTCTGTCTAGTAGACATTGAGATAGAATCTTGTAACAAACTGGGAAAAGAGATCCTCCTTTCTTGTGTAGTGGATGGATTAGAGCATTTTTCCAATCTTCCGGAAACCGTTCGGTTCGCCAAACTTCTTGTAGAATTTAGGTTATTTCCTTGACTGACCAGCGGATTTCAAATGTTCAGTACTGATTCCATCTTCACCAGAAGCTTTGTTATTTTTAGCCGTTTGATTTGCCTAATTATTTCATCTTCATTCGGTGGTAATGAATCAGGGTTTGTTTGTTTAGGGTTTAGTGTTGGTAATTTGTTTAAGGGCTCAGGACAGTTTAGTAGTTGTTCAAAATATTTCGTAAGTTCTTTGAAATTGTCTTGGTTATTTAGAGCTAATCGTCCGTTTTCCTTTTGGAAGCAGACTTTGGAGTTGATAGCCTGTTAATTTAGTTTTAAATGTTTTGTAAAACTTTCGGGTGTTATTTTTTTGGAAATCTTTTTCTATTTCATTAAGTTGATTGTTTTCATATTTTCTTTTAGTTGGTCTAGTTAGCTGCGATGTTTCTTTTCTTACTTCCAAAAAGATGTTATAGTTTATTGCTGTTTTTTACTGTTCCAATCTTTGAATGCCTTACTTCGGCTTAATACTGCTTACTCGCAAACTTCATCCCACCACGGATGTTTTGTACGTTTTTGTAAAGGGACCAATTTCAAGGCTGTTTTAATAATTTTTTGTTTCAATTCTCGCAAGTTCTGTGCTGGTTGTTTATCAAGCTCTTCTGTGAGGAGTGGTTTTATTTTCGTAGGGTCGATCTTTGGTATTAGCAGTCTCTTTTGAATAAGTTGTTGAAGTTTCAAGCTAAGTTTGATTCTAGTCAAGTAGTGATCCGTGTCTATGTTAGCTCCTTTCCTGACTTGAACATTCAAAATCTCTTTATAATTGGGGTACGAAATGGCAACATGGTCAATTTGAAATTCACCCATGTACGTGTTCGAGCACCTCCAGGTCTTTTGTTTTGTTATTTTCTTCTTAAAATGGGTTGACATTATTTTTAGATTAAACTGCGAACATAGTTCAACCAATCTTCTACCATTATGGTTAGTACATTTATGAGCGGGAAAACTGCCGACTGTTTTCCTGTACTTTTTTCTTTCCCTAGTTGGGCGTTGAAATCAACCAATAGGATTTTTACATGGTTAGAGGAGAGGGGATTTTAGAGATAGTCTTTTCCAGAAGTTCCCAGGACTTTTCCCTTTACTTTTTCAGGATTAGATTTATCTTCTTCGTTAACTGGGATGTGTGTATTGATTAATGTGTAGTTTTTGTTAGCACACTTGAGGGATAGTGTCATAAGTCGATTATTTACTGGCTGGACATTAGTTATAGAACCAAGAATGTTTCTTGAGATAGCGAAAGCGATATCGAGATGTGGTGTATTTTTGAATATTCTTTTGTCCGTTTTACTTTTAAAAAGTCTGTAGTTACGAATTCCAAGGTGTTATCATCTGTCAATCTGGTTTCTTGCAAAGCTAAAATTTAGATTTTTTGCTGATTCAGTTTTCGATATATATCATCATCATCATCAGCCCGTATCGATCTAGGATGAAGGCGTCTTCGGCATGCTTCCAACCTTCACGGTCCTGGACTTTCCTCTGCCACTCGGGTCCAATATACTTAACGATGTCATCAATCCATCGTGCTTTCGGTCTTCTTCGCCGACGTTTGCGATCAAACGGTATCCACTGCAGGATTGTCTTGGTCCATCTGTCGTCCCATCGCCTCGCTATATGGCCTGCCCATCTCCATTTCAATTGTTTTACTCTTCCAATGATGTCACAGACTTTTGGTTGTTCCTTGATCCATGCGCAGGACTTTCTGTCTCGTCTTGTAATGCCAAGCATACATCTTTCCATTTCCCTCTGTGCCACCCGAAGTTTTTGAATTGACTGCGATGTGAGTGTCCAGGTTTCACTTCCGTATGTCGTAACGGGCAGAACGCACTGATCGAATACTTTTCTTTTCAGGCAAAGTGGGAGTCTGCTCTTAAACACTATGTTGAGCCTACCAAATGCCTGCCAGCCACATTTAACACGCCGTTCCACCTCCCGGGCGGTATTCTCCTCCATTGAAATCCTCTGCCCAAGATGTATAAAGCTGTCCACAATCTCTAAATCCCTTCCTAAAACTGAAATTCTTCTGTCCTGAGCGAAGTTATTGAACATAACCTGACTCTTTTTCAGGTTTATTTTCAAGCCAAATGGTTCGCCAGCCCTTTGCAGTTCTTGTATGCGTCTTTGCAACTCCTCTGGGTCTTGTGAAATGAGAATAATATCATCTGCAAATCTAAGATGGTTTAAGTTTGCACCATTGATGTTTACACCATCCTGTTCCCAATCCAGTTTACGGAATACTTCTTCAAGGCCAGCCGAAAAAAAATAGGCGATATTGCGTCACCCTGCCGTACACCTCGTTCTATATTAATTCCCTCTTCAAGATCATCAAGGTGAATTGTGGCTGTAGCTCCATCATATATCGATTCTAATAGGTTTACATAGGCTCTCTCTACACCTTGGCTAAGCAGTGCATCCATTATCGCATGCTTTGAGATGGAATCAAATGCTTTTTCGTAGTCGATAAAAGCCAAGCACAGTGGCATGGTGTATTCGTTTTGCCTTTCTATGACCTGCTGTACAACCTGGATGTGATCCATTGTACTGAATGCACTTCTGAATCCTGCTTGTTCTCTTGGTTGTGCGTCATTCAGTTTTTTTAATATTCTTTTAGAAATTATCTTAGTGAAAACTTTGTACATCACTGATAGGAGGCTTATTGGACGGTAGTTCTATAAATCTTCCTGTGCTCCTTTTTTATGTAAAAGGATCACTTCTGCATTTTTCCATAAGTCAGGTACTTTTTGTTCTTTGAGGCATTTTGAATATAATTTTGCCAGTGTTTTATGTAACGTCTGACCACCAGCTTTTAGCATTTCGACAGTTACGCTATCCTTTCCTGGAGCCTTGCCGTTCTTCATCAATTCTATAGCATTTGTTACTTTCTCCACTAGGATATCTGGCATTTATATATTGTTTTTCCGTGGGTATTGATGTCCCTGACTGGCTCTGATCTTCATATAACTGAGAATAAAACCTTCTAACAATCTCTAACATTTGGGTACGCGCCCTGCACACTGTGCCATCCTCACGCTTTAAAGCAAATACTTGCGTTCTTTTGTTTCTCAGCTTCTGTTTAGCTTTGTTAATTCCTTTGTTTTCTTCCAGGGTTTTTTGCACTAGCTGCATATTGAATCGGCGCGTGTCCTCTCTGATACGTTTTCTTATAGTTTTGCAGAGCTCAGTGTACTCGACCCTGCCAAAAGGACTACCTGCATTTCTCATTGCTCGCCGTTTCTTCATTAAATCAATGGTCTCACTGGAGATTTTTGTTTGTTTGAGACATTTTTCTTCTGGTGCTATTGAAGCAGCCGTTTGAAGTACATTGTTGGCGATTTCTTCATATTGAACTGATATTTCCACCTCCTCTGGATCTTGTAACGCAGCAAACCGGTTTGACAAAGCAATCTCAAAATCGCTTCCTCTCTCCAGCAGTTTTCCAGAATCCACCTTGCCCTTCTTTGATCTTACCATTCTTTCGCGCTCTTTTCGACAGTCAATCCGAAACCTTGCTCGTACCATTCGGTGGTCACTTCCAACATTAAAATTGTTAAGGACAGTACAATTGGTAAATATTGTTTTATCGTTGGTCATGATGTAGTCAATTTCGCTTGTGAGCCCAGATGGACTTTTCCATGTCCATTTTCTGCTGATATTTTTCTTATAGAATATATTCGATATATATATATATATATATATATATATATATATATATATATATATATATATATATATATATATATAATTATAGTTACTAGGTTGGGAGCTTTTGAATCTACGTTCTTTGAATCAGTTAAACAATTTGGAAAATAAATAATATATAATAATTATTATATTTATAGGTTATTCTAGTGAAGTGGAATGAACCCTATCAGAAGCTAGCATCATGCGATAGTTCAGGTATAATTTTTGTCTGGATCAAGTACGAGGGACGTTGGTCAATCGAGTTGATCAATGACAGAAATACACCCGTAACACATTTCTCTTGGTCCCATGATGGCAGAATGGCTTTAATTTGTTACCAGGTTAAAATTCCCATACTTTTCCTCTTCATCATCTATATACTTTACTTTTATTTTGATTATAGGATGGTTTTGTTCTGGTCGGTTCAGTAGCAGGTCAACGTTACTGGTCCTCCATGTTGAATCTTGATGCGACCATCTCTTGTGGTATATGGACTCCAGACGACCAACAAGTTTATTTTGGTACTACGTCTGGACAGATCATCGTTATGGATGTGCACGGGGCTATGGTGTCGCAAGTACAGCTCAGTGGCGATGTTGGTATCACAGCGATGGCATGGTCATGTGAGAAGTTCAAGATGGAGGAAGGTGACGACGAGTGCGCTAGCTCAGGTACCATAAAAAATAGGAGATTTTATGGCCAAGGTACTTGAAGTGTTGAACGTGTCGTGTTTGATGTTTTGTTTAAGATATTTTTGGTTTATTTGTCGTGTTATGTATGTAGTAAGTTTGGCATTTGTTCAGTATAATTAAAACAATTATTTTAAATAAGGGGAATTTTTTGTAATTCTAAAATGAGTATATATATATATATATATATATATATATATATATATATATATATATATATATATATATATATATATATATATATATATATATATATGTGTGTGTGTGTGTGTGTGTGAAATGAAATTTTGTACACAAACATCAGGAAATGTTTGCCACTTTTTAGATATATATATATATATATATATATATATATATATATATATATATATATATTGTTTTCTTGTCGCATTTTTTTTTAATGTAACAGTACTTGAATTTGGCATTGTTGGAAAGAGCATTTTTTCTGAATTCAACGAGGTAAATATTGTATGTTTCAAAATAGATTTAAAAAATGTCTAAAAGATGTTTCGGGTTCTTTTGTCAATATGAGATAAAAAAAAACAATATAAATACAATAAAATACAAAACTATATATTATTTTATTAAAGAACTATTTACAAAAGGTGTTCAAATTGTCCACCATAAACTTCTTGGCAGTAATGGATATGTCGGACAAAGCCTTGAATTGCGTTTTTCCACCAAATAAGAGGTATATCGGCAATTTCTTGCCGAATTCGTAATTTGAGATCTTCGAGATTTTCTGGCCTATTAACGTAAACCTGACTTTTTAAATAGCTCCACAAAAAAAATCAAGTGGTGCCAAGTCTGGTGAACTTGCAGGTCATTCGATAGCTCCTCGTTGACCGATCTATCGGTTTGGCAAAGTAGGGATAAGAAAATTTCTAACGTTAATGCCATGGTGTGCTTGTGCACCATCTTGCTGTAACCATATTTCCTGGTTTTGGTTAATTAAATTTGGAAACAGACGCAAAAGTTGAGGAATAATATTTTTTTTCAATAAATCTAAAGTTGTCATCAATGAAAAAAAGGTCTTATAATATTCTTGCCACTAAATCCCATTCAAACATTTGATTTTTGAGGATACTGTGTGTGAAATATACACAGTATCTATAAAATTTGGATTGGTATTTATTTTTTCCATCATAACTTCTCAAAACTGAACTCTTCGATCAAAATTATCTTCACTTAATTCTTGTAGTAATTGTATTTTGTAAGGATAAAAATCATACATATTTTTCAACATATTTGTATTATTTTTTGGATTGAGCGTCGACACATGTTATGTCAAAGCTAATTGTTGCACGGAAACCTTACGATTGTCTATTACATCAATTAAAACATTCAACGAATTTCGTCATTAGTCATTAGTTTTTATTTTTTGTCTTCCTAATTTTGGACCACTTTTAATGCTGCCTGTATTATTGAATTTTCATGGTTTTTGAGACTGCTGACTTAGTGATGTTTTTATTCGGATGTATTTCATTAAATACTAGACACATCTCAGCATAAGTGCGTTTTCTGTCATCTCATCCAACGATTGTTAGTATGTCACTACTTTCTCTTTCAGTTAAAGACAGATTAATTCCATATAAAAGTTGAAAGAAATTTGAAATTCAGAAAGTGATGTTAATAATTGTATGTAACAAAAGTGTAATCAAATACTTCATCTGTCATCCATAGTTTCATAGCCTAATAATGGAAAATACATTTACCCTAAAACAGACCGAAACACCTTTTAGCAATTTTTTTAAATCTATTTGGAAAAAATCCATACAATACTGTTATTATTAAAAAAAAATCAAGTTATCCTTGAATTTCAAATATGCGACAAGAAAAAAAAATGAAAATATACCCAAATAGTGGAACACATTTCCTGATATTTGTGTACAAAATTTTATTAAGAAATCTCAAAGCGTTCTCGAGATATTTGTATATATATATATATATATATATATATATATATATATATATATATATATATATATATATATATATATATATTATTATTATTATTCACGTATGGGCCATGGTAGACCACGCGAAGTACAGAGGCATTTGATGTTGTTAACCTTCCTTTGTGCCCATACTTATTTCATTCTTGCGCTATGAGCTTTTTTCCTTTCGTCAGACCAAGTTGTTCCAGCCTTCCTACATTTTTCTCGCTGGCCAACCTCTCAAACGTTGTGTCTGAAACATCCTCTATCCAGAATTTCACTTTGTGTAATATTTACTGATCTTAGGTCCTCTTTAATTGCAGCAATCCATTTAATTATTTCTATTTTAACTCTACTCCTATTTTCATAAAATTCGACTATTTGTCTAGTTAGCCTACTCGGATTCATCCGTTTTATGTGTCCGTAAAAATTCAGTCTTCTTTTTCTCATATCGCTATGTATATATGTGTATTGTTTAATTTCTTGGTTTTCTCGAAGTCGGAATGTTGTGCTATTTATTTGTTTGTGGCCTAAGATTTTTCTTATGATTTTTCTTAACTTCTTTTCAATCTCCTCAATATCTCTCTTTCTATTCAAAATGAGCGTTTCCACCCCATATAGACATTCTGGCTTCATAAGTGTGTTGTAATGTCTCAGTTTTGTGTTTTTAGATATGCATTTTTTGTTGCAAATATTTTGTGTAAATCTCAATGTAGTTTCCATTTTTTTACATCTACCCTTATTGGCCGCTTTTTCCAACCCGTTTTCCGTGATTATTTCACCCAAATATTTGAATTGAGAGACTCGTCTGATGTTACCATATTTTATTTTTAGAAATGGTGTTCTTAGTCTGTTGCAGGTCATGTATATATCACGTACATCTATAGCAGTGGCGGCTCGTCAGGGGACGCGGGTGAAGCACCGCTTCACCCACAATTTCCGAAACAAAAACTTACATTTTATTTTTTATATAAAACATAATTGGTATAATAATTTATTTAATTACGTATACATTAATACATCAGCATTATAATAATTAATGCCAAATTAATACAATACTAACAATTATATGAATTATACAATATACAAACGTAGCGTATTCTTAAAGAATAGAGCGACGACTGCGGCGAGCGGCGAGCGCCGTTGTTCAGTTAACTAAACAGTCAGAAAACTCTACCTCGTATGAGATGACTAGGAAGCGCAACCAGCACGATCGATAATACCGCTGCCAAATTCCAAATTTGTGTTTACGGAGGTTGCCATGGTAACGCACGAAGCCGGCTTCTAAATACGTGAGGTAAAAATAGAAAACGGCGCGGCGCGTGGATGCTGCTGCAGCAGGCTTTATTGCACGCGTTTCGTTTCCTTAAGAATAAAATTTAGTGAATTTACATCGTATCGCGCCGTGCGGGTGGCTGTTAAAGTTTTTGAAAATGTTTCCATTGTACGATCCGGTGTGCATTTTGTTGGAAACACCATTTTCCAGATGGAAAAACGATAACAAAAAAGACTTTCTGCATACAGAGGGACCTAACACCAAACCTTTTATTGAAATAGAAAAACAAGGAAAATCAAAAGACAGAGTTTTCGTTCGAAAGTTTCACAATCAGTGGTATGCTGATTATAAGTGGTTGTGTGGAAGTGTTTATTTGAAGAAACTGTTTTGTATGCCCTGTTTGACAGTAGGTGTAAAATCAAGTGTGTGGAATAAAGAGGGTTTTAATAATTTTGAAAACGTAACAAGGGGTTTTAGTAGACATGAAGCTTCTTCAGATCACATTCACTGGGCATTATCATTTGCCAAATTAAAGAAAAACCTCAGCACAATTGAAGACGCGTTGAAGCAAAATTCCAGGTTGTATTTAAAAATGTTCAATGACAATGTGCTTTTAAATAGAAGTTTCATGCAGTTACCTATTCGCGCCACTGTTTATTTAGGAAAACAAGAGTTAGCATTTCGAGGGCACAACGAATCTGATTCCTCGGATAATCGGGGGAATTTCAAAGAATTTTTGGACTCTTATATATCAGTGAGCAGTGCGGACATTCAAGAACACTATAAGAAGATATCCCCCATTTTTTCTGCAAATTCAAAAACAATCCAGAACGAATTGATAGATTGTATTTCAGATTACATCGATGAACATGTGGATCGTGAAATAAAAGACAGTGATTTTTTCTCTATTCAAGTCGGCGACTCAAAGGACATTCTTCAGAAATCTCAGTGCAGCATTATACTTCGATACGTTAATAGAGCGGGAAAGTTAGTTGAGCGGCTTTTGGGCTTCTTTGATGTTAGTATCGACCGAACAGCGGATGCTCTTTTTGATTTGGTGACTAAACACATTGAAAAATTCGATTTCAGTTCAAAATTAGTAGGACAATGCTACGACGGCGCTAGTGTCATATCAGGACATATAAATGGTCTCCAATCAAAAATAAAAACCGAAGCTCGACAAGCCATTTTTGTACATTGTGCATCTCTCCCTTTCAATTTAGTGCTTCAGCAGAGTTGCAGTACTGTACCACAGTGCCGTATTTTTTTCGCAAACGTGAATACTTTCCCGACTTTTTTTCATCATTCTACAAAGAGAACTCAAGTAGCTGACACAATAATGAAAAAAAGGGTACCCACATCTGTTTCAACCCGTTGGACATCGAATTCTAAGATAGTGAATGTGATTGATAATGAATGGGACGGTTTAAAAACAGTTTTTACTGAAATTAGAGACGACAAAACTTCGGATCAAAGTTCAATAACTCAAAGTGTGGGCTTCTTAAATCATCTCAATAATTTTGAATTTGCTCTACTCAGTGCTATTTTTAGTGACATTTTCAAAATGACTGATATTCTGTTTGATGTGTTACAGAAACGTTCACTTAACATTAATATTTGTATAACACAAGTTAGGAATACTCAACGTCTTTTAAATGGAAAAGGAAATGACGAAAATTTCCAAAAACTTTTTGATTCAGTCAGTGTAAAAGTGTCAGTACCAACTAATTATCGTGAGGGACGAAAAACTTTAACGACTGAAGAAATCTTTGAAAAATGCAAAGTGTTGTATTACGAAATTTTAGATACTATCTCTGGACAAATTGACACACGATTTCAAGACATGGATAAACTTATTTTCGTTACACTCATGGACACAGCACGGTTTGCAGAGTATGCAAAAACCTTTCCTTTAGAGTCAGTGAATAATTTAAAAGCATTTTTTCCCGATCTATTTCCCGATATATCAAGGCTGAAAAATGAATTAACCTTCATTTATAATGATGAAAATTGGATCGAATGTTGGAACTTTTACACGAGAATAGAGATATCTTCAAGGAAGTTTCCAGATTATTATGTGTATTAGTGTCTCAGTTGAATGTAGTGTTTCCTGTTTGAAAAGAATCAGGACATTTTTACGAAATTTAATGACAGAAAACAGACTAAGTAATTTGGCGAAAATTTCTATTGAAAAAGGACTTTTGAACGAACTTTTAAGTGTGGAACCATTTTATGAGGACATTATTGAAAGAATTGCAGCTCCAAAAGACCGAAGAATTGACCTTACATTTAAAAAATAGAAACATTATGTGCGGTTGCAGATCTTGCAGTGCCCCTACGTTAGTCGCTGTTAAAGTGCGGGTGAGTAAGCTATTTTTTTTTATGTTATTGTTATGTTTTTATACATTTTTGGATTTGCTGCTTATGATATACCTATTATTTTTCGTGCTGCGCTTCACCTCCTATTTAGACCACGAGCCGCCACTGATCTATAGGACACATAATGTCTTATTTTATTTTAAGATATCTTTCTAAAGAAATGTGCAGAGATATTTTATAATCATGTGTTAACAATATTTGTGTTCTTTGTGGAGATGGACACATTTTGTTCACACAATTTGAGAGATGTGAAGAATATTAAATTTGCCTTTAGAGAATTGTTTGTAAAGTTGTTTCAGAAAGGCATAGATTTGAATGCAAATACTATTTATATAAAATCTCACACAGTCATTTTTTCGACTAAATCAATGGCACATTGGATGAATTTCGAAAATAATAGTAAAGAAATAAAATATCAATCAGAATATTTATATCTACTTTACAGAGGGTATCTTTCAATCACGATTTATTTTACTTTCTGGAATATACAGAATTGGTTAAGTAGGCTTAAACGCCTCTTAAATGCCAAGAGAATACAGAATTTTCCAATAAGAGTGTCAGAACTTTTAAACATAATAGCGGCAACACTGTTTGAAATGTAAATATCACTCAGAAACTGCGGTGTTCACTGCATTGCGTCAATTCACTATAGAAAGATACACTTTTCAACAGCGTGTAGAAATTGGAAGTTGGAAGACGACTTCCATTTTGGGGAAAGAAAATCGTTTCCGAACAAGCGCACTAATGCGCTAAATGTAGAGGTAAACAGTGTTTTGTTTCAACGAGATGGTGCGACTTGTCACATATCAAAAAGTAATGAAAAAGTAATCAAAAATTGGGTTCCTAAAATGCATTTCACCAGACGAAGTCGCGGTGAACATTATTTCCGAGGACGACATTATTTTCAAAGTATAATGCCCTTATGTGTACTTCAAGATTCAAGAAAAATTACCGGATTTTCACTCGTAGTTATCATTGTGCCTCATTTTAGGACAATGTTTTATATACTAAATTTGCTGTCAAGAAAATAGATATTGGTCCATGCAGAAGATGAGGTTCCAGATGATCATCATATTGCGAAATAATAATCGACTTTTTATGGTTAGAAATGGGACATATGAACTTCCTGAACGTGTTCACACTGAAGATGACGATGAGTGTCGGTCATCGAAATCCTGCGATTTGACGCCATGCTATTTTCTTTTGGGCTGTGTTAAAGAGAAGGTTGATAGGAATAATTTTGAATATACTCATAAGCTAAAAAAGTGAGATAGAGCCACAATTAGTTGAACACATTGGGTTTTTGAAAATTGCACAGTCTGTGCGTTTTAGGAACTCAATTTATTTTCTCAATGAACTATACTATATTTTTCCATTATAAGAAGTTTAAAGCAATTAATGTAGGTCTGATGAGAATGATATTTGGTCTGATGAAAATGTTATTTGGTTGGATGAAATTATGTTTTCCAATATTCTCATTATAACTCCTCACATGGTTTTTTTATGTTGCAGAATTAGAATTAATTATGTTTATATCTGTTAATATTTGTTTTTCTCAACTAGCTATCAATTAAAATTTCGTGATTAATTTATTTTTCGTTCTGATAAAGTTCTAATATCCATCACTTAACTTCTGAAATCGACGTTTAATTTTATACAGTTTTTCCCATAAAATGTTATTGAATGATTATAAATAACCCACGAACTAGTATGCAGTAATCTTGAACTGAACATTCGTCATCTGAAATTGAGTTTAAGAAAGCTACATTTATTACATTTTTCTTTAAAACCATATTTGAATAAGGATATACCTTATATATGTTTCCTTTTACAGGAGATAAAAAATTTATATTGGCTGTGTCTTTACAAAATGGTTACATTTACCTTTTGACAACATTTGATGACGTTGCCCCCATCCAAATCAATACCGGTCTCCAAGGACCTCTGTGTATGGAATGGAGCAACTCCAGAGAGCTTCTGGCTGTGGCTGGAATCACGGTCAAATCGCCCACGTTAGGCCCTCAGATGGAATACACAAATATGCTGAAGTTTTATACGGATAAAGGCATCCTTTTATATCAAACTCAAGTCCCTGATACCCATGTAAGAGTCTATAACTAAAAATATTATGTAACTAAATAGATTGTGGTGGGGTTTTGAATATTAAACTTACAACTTACCTAATCCAAGCAGTCCTTGTCAGAAATCGATACTAATTATCCCTTTTTCATAAAATGTTGTATGTTGATAATTACTGCTAAAAATCAATAGTGGGTGGGTGAGATATTTGCAGAAAAGGAAGGGCAGGTAGAATCTCCCAACTTAATTGAGCTGAGTTCATTTTGTTCAGGCTATTGTAAATTAATTTAAAACTCTTTGGTTTTGTTTTGTTATTTGACAGTATATATCTCCGATATCGACTGATCACGTGGTGAACGTGGTGTATCATGAAATAATTCTTTCTTAATTGGGTTAATGTAAAATACGAAAAGTGCAAAGGAAAAATTTAATTTACTAAAAATGGCATTTAACGAATATAGTATCTGTCGTTCTATTCGATAATCTTTCTCCATCTTTTCTCTAGTTGCATAGTCCCGTGCTAATCGAAGTTCTGAGGTTTCCGGTTAAAAAACTAATTTTTTGAGTCTACCGAGGAAGTAAAGCGTTTTACTATTTAAGAGGCTTTAAACCGATTTAAATAAATGATAATTGGAGGGTACAAGGTCAGGAGAGTACGGTGGATGGACGAAAACATTCCAGTTAAGTTTTAATAGTATGTGGCAAAGATACGTGCATTTTCTCGATGGAACGCAATTCCCTTTCTGTTGGATAATTCAGGTCGCTTATGGTCGACTGCTCGCTTTAATACACTTAAGGCCGGTTCTACAATGCAAGAATATACCGGGTATACGCTATACTTGGAATAAAATTTGAAATGCCTGTAGCCCGCCCGTTCTGTAGAATGCGCCTAACGGGGGTTTATTACAGGTATAGCTTATACCTGGTATATTCTTGCATTGTAGAACCGGGCCTTAGTTGTTAAAAGTATTTTTCTGAATTAATGGTGTAGTTTATAGGTAATAGCTCATAATGAACAATTTCTTTTCAGTCCCACAGATGCATAACATAACCATCTTTCGATGTAAACTGGCTTTTGCCCTGGTTGAAAGGGCACATCCGCGCTTACACAATGATCTCTTACACTTATTATACTCAATCAATTTTTTATCACCTGTCTTTAAAATTGGATTGATTTCGTTTTGCTTCAATAGAGCATCGCAAGCAGAAACTCGGTTTATCAACATTTTTTTCGTTAACTCATGCGGGACCCATACATCATCCTTGCTATTCACTATTCTAATTTGACTTAATCGCTTTGACACTGTTGATTGGTTAATCCCAAAAATGCCTTCTATCTTTCAAGTTATTCTATTTTTTCTCCTTTATTTGGGTTTTTCGCCACTGTCTAAAACTCAAAAAATATCAAAAATACCTGTTCTTATTTAAAGAAAGAATCACTGGGTAAAAACAAAAAACCAAACGGAGACAAATTTCTCAGTGATTCTTTTTTGTAATAAATATGCCTAACGAACAAAATTTTAAAGATATAAAAATGTTATCAAAAAATTTACAAACTTTTAACGTTTCGGAGGGTAATCTCCCCCCGTTTTCAAAACTGGACTAAAAAATATATGAACACGCCACAATCATTCAGACATTACTTAAGTTATTCTATGCCGAAAAATTTCAATTAGTGCCAGTATTTCGTTGCCATCAGTATCGGCCGGTTGCCTAGAACGTGGAGCATCGCTAAGAATAATATTGTGTTCATGAAACTTTCTCAACTACGTATTATATGTGGAATCGTCCACGGTACGCGCACAGTATACATTACATTGTCTTTTGCGTCTGCGAGGCATTCGTGTCTTTTCGGAAATAAAGAAGCGTTATGTGAATTTAGAATGAACTGAATCGTAAGTTTTAGTTCATCTAAGTAAGTCTTAGTGTGTGAAACTTATATGTATATCTTTGTTCTTTTTGATTAGTTTTTCGTTAGTTTGTCTTATCATGAACAGTAAATTCACATTCCACATTGTGTTCTAAATACACATTGTCTTTGCTCCATTTTCATATCGATTTTACTCGTTATCCTTTTCTCCAATATTCTAGTCATAACATTTACTCGTATGCTTGTCAAGGCTATTCTTCTATAGCAATATAGCAATCTCTCTTGTCACCCCTTTTATATATTAGGTATATGATTCCAGAGTTGCATTCCTTTGGGACTATTACCTTTCTCATAATGTCGTTCAACAATCCTGTCAGCCTTCTTATTAGTTTCTCTTCTATATATTTTATCATTTCTGGTGTTGTACTGTCTCTATTGGGTGACTTTCCCACCTGTAATTTCTCTATGGCTTTATATACTTCTTCCATACGATTTTCTTGTTCTTCTGGCATACTAGTTCCCGCCTCAGTCAATTCTCTAAAGTATTCTTTCCATTATTTCATCTTCTTGCGTAATTACATTTCTATTCTTGCCTTTTATATTTATCATACAGTACTTTTTTTCTGTCTTAGCTATTTTAGAGTTTCGCAAAATAACTTTTGGTTTTGTCTTCGTCGTTCTCAGTCATCTTTTCGCGAAATCTTATCCATGACTGTTGCGTCGCTTTCTTCAATTCTATCTTTACTTCTTTTCGCTTTTCTTTATAGATGTCGTGATCTTCATCTTTTTTATATTCAGATAGCTTTTCCATTTTTTTCTTTTTGTCAAATTCCCTCTCAAATTTCCTCTTTTCGGTTTCTTGGTATTTTGTCTGGTAACCCATTTCGTTGAGCCCATAGCTTTTTAATTTCTCCATTACTCTCTTTCTTCTTTTATCTGGTTCCCGGTTCTATCCTAGTGTATTTGTGATCTCCTTGTGTTTAAACGTTGTGTTTGCTATTATCAGGTTGATCTTTATATACCAGGTGTCCCATTAAGGAAGGATCGCGGCCGTATCTTGAAAACTATTTATCTCCCAGATTATTTGATTGTCCCAGCAATTGCCTTTTAAATGAATCCAAATTGAGGAAAATCGGTTTAGGCAAACGGACATTAGACGACTTTTTATCTAAAGAGGTAAAACTCCCCCCACCCCTCTATTCGTGAAATTACGACAAAATGTCATAAAACAAAGTTGTAGGAGAGAGTTTGCTAATTATAACTGAGAATATTTCTTACTCGGTTAAGACTTGAAAATACACACAAAAAATGATTTTTAAAAATGTTTAGCTCGTTACGCCCTCTTGCGGTCGTTTTAGAAGCTTAAAAATATTTTTGATGAATTTCTCATGATCATTTTTAGTACAATTTTTTTTTCCCCAAAGCGGTAGGATAAACAGTTTTCAAGATACGGCCGCGATCCATCCTTAATGGGACACCTGGTATAGTTCTATTATTCTATCTCCATTATTATTTCTTGCTATTTCTCTCTCTTTTCCCATACATTCCTCCACTCCCTCGTTTTGGTCACCAACACGTCCTTTCAAATCACCCATAATCAACACATTTTCCACCCTATCATCGATTTCATTCTGTATTTTTTCGAAAAACGCATCTTTTTTTCTTTCCCTGCGTTCTCATTCTCTCCATATACTATGATTACTGTTTACAATTCCAACAACCTTAAATCAATCCAATCAACCATAATTCTGCTATTAACCATATTTTTCCTTTATGATATATTTCAAAATATCTGGTGGTATTATTAACACCACTCCTTATTTTGCTCTCTCCCCTTCTTCTACTCGCCGACCATAACATCCATTATAAATTAAAAATTAGTGCTAGTAATTTCAACTTGCGACAATAATATGTAAGTTTTTTTTGTAATAAAACGTACCAAATTTATATTGAAACGTATGGGACAAATGACTAAAAAATATTTTTTTCAAATAATTTCATATTTTCAAATAATCCAATAAAAAGCCAATAAGCCAATAATAAAAAAAAAACCTATATTTTTGTCGGTAGAAATAAACACGACCACAGAGTAAAACAAACGAGACATTGGTAATTGTTAATAAAATTATCTAAAATTAATTAGAGTTTTGTGCTCTTTTCGGTGGAAATACTTGCATTTTGGATACATGTTTTAAGGAAACTTTTTGTTCAAAATGATATAAAGAATCGTTGGTTAAATTTACGAAAGTACTTCAGTACAAGGTTCATGATTTTTCAAGGTTTCTTTAGGTACTATAATATTCAATTCTTCTCTTGGAACCTTTAGTGGGAAACACTAAACTTGAAGAGATTTACCACTAAACACCAAGTCACTTTTTTTGAACTGCTCGACGCACGTTTCGCTAACCATGTTAGCATCATCAGGAGATGATTTAATATCCTGATGATGCTAATTAAATCATAAACGTGCGTCGAGGAGTTCACAAAAGGGATATGGTGTTTGGTGGTAAATCTCTTCAAGTTTACTATACTATTAATAGAATATACGTTAGATTTAGAATTAAATTAAATTATCTCTTGCTGCAGTTAACATGGTTGGCGAAACGCCACTCGATAAATTGAAAACAAGTGATTTGATATTTTGTGTGAAATATGATTGAATGTAACATTCCGAAAGCTTTGTATTCACCTGATATTATACCGTGCGACTTTTTCTTATGTCACAAGTGAGTTGTCGTTTCGTAGTTATTGAGCTTTCAACTTTTTTTTGCTAGTACCGTTTAAAGGTTTGTCGAAGATTTAAATAAACCTTGCTAAATGTGTTTTGCAGTATGTAATTTTGAAGGTTACGAAATTTAGTTCCGATAAGTTTTGCTTTCATAATATGTGTGAAGTTATTCATTTGTTATCTTTCTAGTCTAGAGTATCAACTTTAACATGGGGTCACAATGATAAGCGACTCTTTCTAGCCACAGGAACGCAAATTCATATTGCCTGGGTGGCCAAAAGGATCGCATCATTGCAATTGCTCTGCAGGCTCAGAATCTACAATTTGATCCCGAACGAGTTGATGCTCTGTCAACTCCCACTCCCAATAAGATTAAGAAATATAATAGGGAACCTGTTCGCTCAAACTATTAGGGTAAATTGAGTCGAAAATTCGGGAAAACACAATTACAAAGAGATTTTTTTCAGTGCTGTGTTCCCGAACCAAGTGCTTTAAGAGATTTTGTATCGAGACCTCCATCTGGATCAGTACGATTACACTGCACGATGATTAGGCACGAGGAAGATGTCAACATATCATCGGGCACATGCTATACTTTGTACCTGGAGTATTTAGGGGGGTTGGTTCCCTTATTAAAGGGCAAAAGAACGAGCAAAATTCGGCCAGAATTTGTTATTTTTGATCCTCAAATAGAAGGTAAAATTTTTCAATTAATTTTATAACAGTTTTTATATTTTATGCTCTCAGAGTATCACAGACATCATTCGCCATCAGATTCCAAGAGCTCTTCTAGTTCGGGTCATTCAACTACGAATGCTAGCGGTGGTTACAGTGAGAGTTCGGAGTCAGAACGAGAGGATGGCTGTACAGCATCACCGAGAATGCAGAGGAGGAAGAAAAAAAAACATAAAAATTCATTTGGCGACAGAGCTGAAAGGGTGGCATGGCAGTATCGGGGAGATTTGGACTTGGATCAAGATGAATTAAATTATGCTGATACATTGCCAGAGGTGAGAGAAATTTTGCATATCGTGATAAAGGCATTCAATTATGTGTTGATGACTATTTTTTCTACAATCACCAAAAAGTAAGGTGAGTTTTTAAATAAAAGATAAAGTATTTATTTATTTATGAAATAGATAATAGTCGACGAATAGAGAAATGTTAGCCAGTTTGGTTTGGACATGGAATCCTCCAGGGAGAAGAAAGCGGGGGAGATCTAGGCTATCGTGCGGAGAGAATATTAGGAAAAAGACGAGTGAATGACATCTGACAGAAGAATAGTGCCAGGATAGAACATACTGTAGAAAAAGTTTGGCTATCAGACAGTGCTGACAATCGCTATAAACCGATATGATAATAATTTATTCATCCAAATTTCTTTTGTTTACTTTATTTTCTTCAAAGCGATCAGCGAACTTGAATGGTTTCAAGAGAATGGTTTCTATCGACGAAAAATGGCGCTTACGAAGTGGTTTCTTTAGCCGAGGAAAAAGGAAAAACTATGAGTTGTGTTGCTATGTCTGCTATTATAGATAATCGGCGATAACTCAATAGAATATTCTTAATTCTGGCAATGCTTTTTTATTGGTTAACGTGGAAGGTCTTCCTGAATAAATTTATCTTCAACTACTTCTCTATCATCACCAAACTCCTTGTACAACTTATAATTTTTTTTGCATAGATTCATCGTTTTAACGCTTTCTTAATATTTTTAATGGTTCAGCATATGAAATTTCGTTTTTTTAGACAAAATTTGCTTAATAAATTTATCCATTACCACAAAATCGCCATCAATAATTTTTTAACAGTACAAAATAGGCTACAATTTTTAATTTGATAAGTGAAATGATATGAAACGTCTGTAATATGTCAAAATACCAACTTAAAAAACAAATTGTTGTATAGCTACACAAAGCGTGCGAATTTTTAAAATAAAAGTCACCTTATTGTTTGGATATAGTAGTATTTTTGGAACCACAGCTCAATAATAGAAAATCCCAGAAAATTACAAAATAATGGCAGTTCTGGGGAAAAAAACGTTTTGTAGTTGCATTGTATTTATTTGGCAATTTCGTATGGTCACACTATATCTAGTTACCCGCCAAGAATTATTGGTGGTTGCTCCCCATACATTACCACCTTCACCATTATACCGAGGCTTACAGCATCAGACTCGTATATTTTGTTCCTTACAAAACTCTATCTAATTATATTTTGAAAGTATTTTAATTATTTAAAAAAAAAAAAACAGTTTTTTGGATCATTGAAATAGAATTATAGTAAATCTTATAAGATAATCTGTCTGAAATTTTTGAGATATGACAAACCATGTAAGCGATTTGAAACGTCTATTATGTGAATAATTGTTTATATGGTTTCTTTGAATGTTTTAATGGAAGTGACTTTGAATAAAGTTCTAATAATATAACACTACTAATAACACTAACATAAAATACTAATAAGGGTTATTAAGGGTTAATAAGGGGTAATAAGGGTTGCCAAATTTTGGAAATTTCGAATTTACTTAAGCGTGTTCTTTGCTTGTGGCAAAAGAGAATATAAGATTTTTGAGATTTTTTTAACGTAAGAACCTCGCAATTCAATACATTTAAATCATTGATGTTCCAACTTATTAATACCTTTAGTATAATGCGATTTATCCAACCCTGCGATATAAAGGGTGGTCTCAGTTTTGGCCTTATCATTTGAAGTGAAGTTTCGCTGAGCGAATCGTTTCTTCAGGTTAAAAAAGATGAAGTAATATATGTGGAACCGTTTAGAAGCGTAGGCCATGAAGTTTTGCCGTAGTTATGAAGTTTAGTATGAAGTAGCCGAAGTTATGCTGTAGTGAAAGATCACTTTATATAATATCTTCCGGTGATGGATGATCACCAGATGACTAGAATTCCAGATTACCGAAAATACTATACTTGCTGGTGGAAATGGTTTATGTTGCTTTGGCGTACTTTCAACAACTCTCATCCACTGTTTGAACTGTTGCTTCATCGCTGACCTGTAATATGAAACCAAGCGTTGCTAGAAAAGGCCGAGGACATTCATCAGAATCGCGTCTAAATATTCTTAAGGAGTATATTTAATTGAGTCTTTGGTCGACTGTTAACAAATGCGACACGATCGAGCGGAAAGCAGTTTCATTTCCAAAACATCGTGTAAAATGTATTGGACATTAAACTCGAAGGGATTTGGGGGGGTTTTTTAGGGAACCTAATTTCAAAACTAAACTACACTCTATATATGTGACAACCATACCTACTGAAACGTGTAAAAGCATAAACCGTGACAAAAAAAACTTAAAAATTTATCTGAATGAAATAGGATCATTGTTTTCGTCCTTTTTCTCCTTGAACGCTTTCATATACATCGAAAGTCCTATTATTGTTTAAACTTTTAACAAAGCAGAGTTACTCGGATCAATAATTTACTTTATGGATCTTTTAGTTTTCCCAAGATACCTTCCCAAGATTGCGATCGCAATCTTGACAATTAGTAATTGCTCGAGTAATTTAAGACTTATTAAGTGTAAGTAATATTAGGGCTTTGGATGCACATGAAAACATTAAATTATAAAATATAAGCTGACCTGGGATAAAGAGCCCTATTCCATTTATTCAATTTTTTTATTTATTAATGTAAAGCTTGGTTAACTTCAAGGTTCATGATTTCTACACGCTTCATTAGGAAATGTTGTCAAATAAATCCAACATAGTTTAATTTCAAAATTAGATTGAATTATCTCCTGATGATGCCTACATAGTTAGCGAAACGCGCGTTTAGAAGTTTAAAAAAGTGATTTGGTATTTAGTGGTAAATTTCTTCACACCGAAGGGTCTAATAGAAAAATTGATAGTGCACATCGTTTGTCGAGATGCTTATAATATCAGCAAGTTCTCGTGCCCTCAGTTGGCGATAATTCATAGCGGCTTTTGGGCGCTTTGAACGTTCATCATGCAATTGATTGCCTTTTTTCGTCGTAAAAGTGTAATCTAAATCTTTTTGCAAGAGATGAAAATCTGAAAATCCATTGAGACCAAATCTAGAGAATATGACGGGTGGAATAACATTTCCCAGGCCAACTCGATGATCGTTTCCAGAGTCATTTAGCTGTATGTAGACGTGTGTTATCCTGAAGTAAATTTACTTACCGTCTTCTCTTGCGAGTATACTACTCCTTTTACCTCTAGAGCGTCAGTAACTTGAATCTCTTGCTGTTGATAATGGTCAGAGGTTACCAAATTGAAGCAACTTATAAAGCACGACATCTATTTGAAACCACTGTATAAAAAGCAACACTTTTTTGTCATTTATTTGGTTTTGCTGTACTGATTGATAACTCAGTAGGATTTTTTACTACATGGTTTTTACTTTTTTGGGTTAACGCCTACGATCCTCTTGTCGTCACAAGTCACATTATTATGCACGAAGTTCTTTTTCTTGAATTTGGAGAGTAATTACTGATAAGATCCAACAACTCTTGGTTTACATTTTCCCTAGCTTGTGTAAACGTCTAAAAATAAATTGCGGTTTTAATCAGAGTTCTTATCCGATCTCTAGTAATGTACGTCAAGGATTCTCTTCCAGCAGTGCATCTGATTCTTCATCCTCCTCTTTATTTGGCTATTGCGGACGTTCTGTCATCATTTAAGTAAAAATTTCGAGCTCGAAATTACTGTATTACATTATCTCCAAATGCCACACAAAATCAACTCTTGAACTTCCGCAACATTTCTTGTTTATTAAAGTATTAATATACGAACCTTATGTGAAAATAACCTGAAAAATTTCGTTCGAAAAGCAACACTTGAAGAGCTGTCTTCTTTTCATCTTTCCACTAGAAGAAAAAATCAAAAGGAAGTATAATTACCGCATTTTGAAGCTAAAATATGATGTTTTAAATAACTATACTGTATAACCATGCAATCGATGAAAGTAAGGTCCGAGTATTAAATTGTAGACCTAATTTTTGCTCTAAGACTTGTTATAATAAAGTTTAGACATAAATAAGTAAAGTTAATAAGGACTTTCAATTTTGGTTTTCAAAAATAGGTCATATAAGTTTCAAATTCAAAGGAATATCGATGATGTAGTTTTTGAAGCGATCTGTATACATAATTTTTTACTTAAAAATGCGCAATTCAAAATAATTATTAACATGCTGTAGAAAATTTTCGAACCTTGTTTGGTTGAAGGTGAATGATTGTTCAGTGTGAGTTATGTGCATCATTGCACACGGGTTAGTATATTTAACAGTAATCTTATAAGAACACTTGCTAGCGTGCAAATATTTTTCTTCATCGATATACTGCTCCTATATTCAAAGTAAAGGCAATGAAAATCATTCAATTAAAAATAGTGCTGATACTAGAATATTATTTAAATGCTTTCTTTTCCTTGAAGTTAACATTGAAAATTATTCTATTTTTACAGCAAGTGCGTTTGGTGGAAGTAACGTCAAACATTTGGGGTACAAAATTCAAAATTCATGGTCTTGCCAACGTAGTTCCTGCTAATTTAGGTCAAGTTACTTATAAGACGTCCTTGCTGCATCTGCAGCCTCGCCAAATGACTTTAGGTATGGATTATAACCATTATAAATGTAAGAAAATGTTGCCACAATAATTATAACTTGTTTCCATACTCGCAGTTATAACGGAGCTAAGAGATGATTTTCCTGTTGGTCCTGATCCAACATTTAACCCTAACTTATTTAGCGAAGATGAGGAAGAACAGCAAGCTAATGCGAATGAAGAGAAAACCAAAACTTCCAGGTAAACTATTGTATTTCAACCAGTTTCTCAATGAAACATGTTTTTTTTTAGAATTAATATGGATAACTGCCCACCAATAGCTCCAATGTCACCGAGAACAAGCGCCTTGACTAAACAAAAGGCCTATTTACATAACGAAACTAATGCCGCCAACTATAGTGCCGAAAATAACGAGGACAAATGTTCCTTTGTCGAAATTGAAGACAGAGACCAGATCCGTCCACAAAATTTGTTACGTCCAACTACCAGTCAAAATTCGACCAGTTTTATAGGTGCGCTGGGTAAGCTGAAGGGACCAGTATGTGATAAATGAAAATGTTTATAATATGGGGTTTTATTTCATAGGAAAACCAGGAGGACAAAACCAAAAGCATGCCATATCACCTATATGTTGCGAGGTTTCCGTTCCGTCTTTGCAATCGCCGAAAAATGCTGTTGCACCGAGTGATATCATTTTTGATAGGCCTTCTGCACCAACTATCATATCATATTCTACTAATAGTAATAACAACCTTCAGGTAATTCATTCATCTTCATCAATAATTTCTTTATTTTAGCATGTACACTGGGCAACAAAACAAAGTATTTCATTGAATAGGACTTTCTTAATTTTACTTTAAGTAGAGTTATTTAATATTTATTGTTCATGACATGATTGGTTAGCGTCAGAAAGTTATAGTTCCTAGATTTGAAGAGATTTTTTAATTACTTTGGTAATTAATATAATTATAATTACTAGATTTAAAGATATTTTTTTTATTACTTTGTACTGCGACAAAAAGATAGAGGCATTTAAAAGAAAATAGAAACAATTAAAAGAGAAGAAAATTTATTAAGACTTTATACATAGTAAATTCTCCATTCATCCGAATTACTTAAAATTTCTCCGCAAATCGCTTGAAACAAGCACTGTATCTTCCTTTTGTCAATTTTGTCCCCTGTGGTTAAACTTGCACTTTTCAGCTCTCCTTTTTGTCTCCACATCAATAAAATTTTGCGTTGTGTGGGTTATATGTGGTGTGCCTGCGTGGCAATGCAGGGTCTCTGACACATCAGGTCACACACAAATATTTTCGCCACACAGCACACACTTGAACCATCTGTTGTCAGTTTTCTCGCGAAAGTCAGAGGAATTTGTAGCGCACAGGATTTGTGTGTGGATGCTTTATTGAAGTGAAATTAATGTTTTTAGTTTCAGATACATTCGTAGCATGGCTGTATTGAAATGTATTATTATTGAGTAACTGATTGAAGTCAAAGCATTTCCCAGCATATTATTATATTGAAGAATTACGCTGCATTCATAATAATAAACAATACAATAAAAAAAAAAAGAAAAAAAATGGCGTTAAGAGGCGTTATTGGATGAAGCATTTGTATCTAAACAGAACAGTATAAACTACAGAAAATAAGTAATAACGCTGTTTTTTGACGCTTAATGAAATAGCCTAATGAAACATAACCTACCAATATCCCACTGCACGCACAGACGGAGCGGGGCATACAGCGCGCATAACACATATATTTATTTACTGTGTGTGGAAATTTTACGTCGTAAATATTTTCACCGCACAGTAAACGCATATTATTGGTGTGAACCCAGCTTAAACAGTACATATTAATTTTGTGCCTCAATCTTTTTTCACAGAGTGTATTCGTGGTCCTTAATAACTGTTATGCTGCATTGTAAACACATACAGTATTTGTTTACTGCTGATAGAACTCGTCAATTTAGCAAAGCTCATTTATATAAAAGTTGCAGAATAACAAAAACAAGTATGCTACAAAAATTGTTCAAAATTGTCACCATTTGTTCGGTTATCACAAAATCTTGCTCGGCGTGCCCATGCGTCACTACACGCGTCAGAAATAAAATAGCCCGGTGTACACAAATAACATCAGAAGCGTTTTCGATGCGTTGTTGTAGTTCTTTCACCGTATTTACTTCTCGATCTTGATAAACTAACTTTTTTAAATGACCCCAAAATAAAAATCGCAGGGCGTTAAATACGGGGAGCGTGCAGGTCCAAAAGTGGGTTAATTGCTCTCTATCTACCTGTTAAGATATTCATTATTTAAATGTTCGTGAACTTCTTGTTTAAAATGTGGTGGAGCTCTATCATGTAGAAATTACATATTCTGTCTAACATTTAAAGGAACATGTTGTAATAAGTAAAAGCCACTAACAAAATTCAACTCTTCTAGAATAAACTTCGGATTGTAACGCTTGTACCCGTTGATAATGATAGGGATAAAAATGTTCTTGTCATATAGACTTCTACACTTTACTATGACCAACTTCAACTTGACCTGCTATTGACCTAGTGCTCGTTGTTGGCTCGTTTTCGACCATTTCTAAAATTTCTTTCTTAATCGACATACAACGACATACTGCGGTTGCATTTTGTGGGAACTCCCCGTAGATTAATATTATGTCCATTAGTTCACGATTTTTGAAAAAATTATTTCTTTTTAAGAGTTTTACAATCTGTTAAAATAAATAACTCCACTTTGAAAATACTCTGTGAGTTTTCACGCTGCTGTGTATATCCATAAAAATTGACTGATTTTCAGTTTACTAACAATTGCCATGAACAATTTTTACTAACAATTGCCAGAATTTCAAAAATATTGAATTGGGCCATTTTCGGATATTTGACACTCCAAACAACGCAATACAACGTAACAAACAAATCAATAATCTAGCAGCCATTTTACTTTACCTCTTTTAGTTTTCCTGCTAGGTTTTTTGGAAATTACATTCCTCGATGGCTTTTTTTGTGAATTTTTCGAAAACCGTTGTATATATCGAAACGCTGTTGTCGCCATTCGATTCACCATTATTTTCTCTCTCTAGCCACCATATTTTCATAGAAATGGACTTTTGTTTTTTCAACATTTCTTATGGTATATCCAGCCGTTGTGTTATATATTTTTTGGTTATCCAGATATGAGCAAGCTATAGTGAAGAGATATTACATAAGTCAACGGCGGTCGCCTAAAGTGAGATTTCACGATGGCAAGCGATTAATAGAGAGCGTGTTAAAAATAAATTGTTGCTGTGTGGGGAACACCAATTCCGGTACTTTACATAATAAGAACGCACGCTTTGAATAAGTAAAAAATATTGAACATGCCATAAAAAACGTACAGGACGAAAATATATTTATTGAGAATACTTATATTGAAAGACTAGGTAGAAATGTTAGTGGGGAGGCACATACATCTACGAGTTGTGTAAATAAATTAATAAGACTCTCTGAGTTAAAAAAAATCTAATTCATTATTTGCCTCTTTAAAATCCTTTAAAAGGGTAAGTGTATACGCTGTTGAATTGGAGTGAGATAGTTTTCTTACAACTGAAACTTTGATTCAGTGGTATTTGTTATCCATGTTTTGGAAGGGACCGAACATACCGATGGGAAATGTAGTCAGTTTTACTATAGTGGTTTAGTCTGCTTGGAAATACTGTAGTATTTCCGAGTCTTTTTAAGTTTTGCTAATATAGATTAGCCCATCTCGATTCACCTTTGTGCTGGGCTTTTGTAGTCCCCCTAGAACTGAGACTGTGTTAGCGTTTGATCTGGCAACACTGTTAGCTTTCAGTTTGGAGGGAAGGCATTTGATCCCAATTCCGTGCGAGTTTGAACTCCCTAGAGTCACTGGTGGTCCATTTAAGGCATTGTTAAACCTGAAAACTTGGACCCCTGACAAACACTGTTTTCATATGTCTGTTAAAGTTTTGCAAACGTTTCCGTCGCACTGTGCCTTGATAACACACCGTTGCTCGAATGTTGTCATTTATTTACCGAAGGTACTTAAAAAAAATCGTTTACGAAAAAACTTGATACGGACCACCAGTGACTCTGGGAGTTCAAATTCGTACTAAGCACGCACGAGATGATGGCATCTATACCCTCCAAAGGGAAAACCAACAGTGTTGCCAGATCGAAAACTACGCTTCGGCCTCATTACTTTATCTACACACTTCGTATATTATCATTTAAGAAACGTTTATGAGAAATTTACAAAAATATAACGAAAATGTGAATTTCTTTGTATCAGTCAATAAAGTTTACATTAGTATATCCGTGAATCACAAAAATGAAGATATAGAATATTGATAGCGTTTTAGTACTTTCATTTCCGTCCATTTTGATAATTTACTTTAATTACCCTTTGAGCTAAATGCAACTAGGTATAGATAATAACTATTTCTTGTAGATGTTATGGGTGACTGATCATACCGGATATAAAGTGTATTTCGTTGTGTCAAGATCATTTAGAAAGCAATTATTTTTTTACTTGATCAAACATTGTTAGTTGAAGATTGTTACTCATTTGTCAAGCTATTTTTGTTATTTATAATAATATATACTTTTAAATTTTGTTTTATTTAGGTGAAGTCCAGTTTCGAGCAACACAACACTAGAAATGATCTTTCTGTCAGTTTCAACTTAAATTCAAACGATCAGAAACCTATAGCTCTCAGAAAAAATCAACCAGAATGTTCCTACAAAACAAAACATACTGAGGGAACTTCTAGCAAAACTTCAAATCACCAAGAAGATAAGGAGAGTTGTCGGTTACAGCAAAGTCAGGAAAGCAAGACGAATTCGATGATTAATTCTCCACCACCTGGACATTTGATGACTCGTAGTTGTAGTGTGGGATATTTGGACATGGTAGACGTTCAAATGGTGCCACCAATTTTTCGAACCGCTGGCTTAAATCGAGGAGAGAGTGTTAACAAAAGACTGGTGTTAGTTAATGGAGATAGAGATGGCGGGAAGAGACGACAGAGCAGATTGAGGTCGAAACATCATGTCAAAGCGAACGGTCAATTGAAAAGTTTCGGGAAATCAAAAAGTCTTGATTCCAGCGACATATTTCACAATTCGAGTGGTCCGAGCTTTGTTTTGAAAGAAAAGAAGATTCCCGAACAAACGGAACCAAGTCCAGTAATACAAAAACAACCACCTGAACCTGAACCCAAGAGACCAGAGAAAGCTCGTGCTGATGTAAACGTCAGCAATAACAATAAAAGAACCACTGCCAGAGATTTCTTTTCGTCGCCGTTGATGAGAAGAAAAAAAGACAGAGGTTGAAAATATTTGACATAAATCGCTATTCTTTCTTAACTCATTTTTTTCTAGGCAAAAATAAAAATGACGAATCTGACAATGGCTGTGAGAAAAATGGTTTGCCCATGCATACCCAAGCCTTAGCTAATTTGGAAAAACTTATCACGAGGTTGAGAGAAGATGATTCTAATAAATCCACTCCACCCAATTCCCCAAGGTTGCCAAGAAGTTCTCCTTCATCACCTGCGCCAAGTAAAAAAGGTAATAAAGGGTTATCCAATAAGAGTGTTAGAACTTTAAAATGAGGCGAAATGAAAACTACAAGTGATAATCCGATAATTTTTATTGTATCTTGAAGAACAAATAATGGCATTATGTTCAGAAAATAACGTCGTTCAAATGTTCATCTAGGCTTTGTTTCGTGGAGTACATTTTGGAGACCTAATTTTCGTCCTGGAAACTTTTCTTGTAATAAATAGATTGTCTGGCGAGATGTGTGGCAAGTCTTGTTCAAGGAAAACATTGTTTATATCCACATTTATGAATTCAGGCTAAATATGTTATTTTAGCATATTCCTATACCGTTCATCATTAACATTAACATGATTTCCATCATCGTCTTCAAAAAAGTAAGGCCCTGTCATACCTTCAGTCCAAAAATCTTCAGTCTCCATCAAATAGTGACCTTTTGAGGATGAAAAAGTAACTCCTGAATTACTTGATGATTTTCATCGGCTTCGCCTGGTGGAATGCATTCTGGCCATTCGACCCAATTTTCGGTCACTCACACATATCGCGTGCTATGTATTCAATGGTTGCTTAAATATTTCATTTAGGTCAAGAATTGTTCGAGATTTATTTTTGCAAACTAGATATGTTCTGGATGTTTCTACAAATTCTGGATTTTTTGGATGTTTCTGCAAATAATTTAGGTGGAATAGAAATATTATATGAATTATTTCATTACTCATTTAATTGTATGATTGTTACTTTGTTCTAAAAGGTGATTGTATTTTAAGTTATCGGGACTGATCCATGTCGAAAAACACCATTAGTTGAATACAGAATCAGTATTCTGAAACCAGTTTATATATAGATGATATAATTTGATCAGTTTAGCATTTAATTGTCGTCGATTATCGATGTATCCTTTTTATCAGGGCTTTCTATAATTTTTTTTGAATATATTGTAATATTCCGGAATCCTTTTTGCTGAATAATCCCGAAATATAGAACATATCTTTAAAGAACCCCTCACTTTATGTCTAAGTTGGTGTTACCATTTTCTTTTCGAGCACAACCGGCGTCGTTCCATAACAGATTACGTCTAATGGTTTTTTGTGCTCATTCAATCAGTTTTTTTTAATACTTTGGCTCTAATACGGTAGAAATACTTCTTCTAGTTAATAAACAATATTTCTTGTTCTAATTCAATTTTTAATATTTCATAATCAAGTCTAACATTTCCCCACGAGTATCTTTTATATATCCACATTGCGATTATATATATATATATATATATATATATATATATATATATATATATATATATATATATATATATATATAGATTTTCTTGGACTGCGTCCAATGAGACAGCAGTAGCTAAGTGTCATCAGACACCCAACCGTTGGGTTCCACAATCTCATGTGGAACAGACAACAACCTGCGTCTACGCCTAAATGAACACTTTTGTTGGTTGCTTGACCGGGAAGGAGCCCCACCTATCCCTTCAACCTGGATGACATATGTTTCGTCTCTCGAGGTTCAGACTCTTCAGGGCGCCGACATATACCATACTCTCAAGACCTCCCGTTGTATGGCGTATATATGTATTGCTAGATTTTTGCATTGGACGCAGTCCAATCTAACACTACTTATATACGCCATACATTGGACGCAGCCCACGAAAATCTAATACTACTTATATACGCCATACGACGGGAGGCGAAAATATGGGTTGTTGGCTGTAGATAGGGTCTCCCTATTTTTGATGATATGGTATATGTCGGCGCTCTGAAGAGTCTGAACCTCGAGAGACGATACATATGTCATCAAGTTGAAGGGATAGGTGGGGCTCCTTCCCGGTCAAGCAACCAACAAAAGTGTTCATATACATACATACATATATATATATATATATATATATATATATATATATATATATATATATATATATATATATATATATATATATACAGGGTGTTAGGTAAACATGCGGCAAAAGGCGAAGATACAGGGCGAACAAAATTTGCGACAACCATATTCGATATTTGTTGAAATCATTAATGTAAATAAAAGTAGGGTGTACGTCAATGAGTTTATCAAGTACAAAAATTTTTTTTTTTTCGATCTCGATCACTTGGAACGGCTGTTTTATCTAGTAAGTGGTATTCATCGGTCGCATTTGTTTAAATAGATTGAGTGACGTTTGGCTGTTTGACGTGTCTTAAATAGTGAGTGAAGTCATCTATCATAATGTATACAAACGCCGAGATGACTGACATGCATTTCATATATGGACTTGCTGATGGCAATGTATTACAAGCTAGGTGATTGTACAATGAACGATTTCCAGCCCGTAATGTCAGCGACCGAAAAATCTTCGAAAACATTCATCGACGTCTTCGTGAAACAGGTACATTGAAACGAACTGAAGGGTTAGGAAGATCACTGACTGTAAGAACGGCATAATTGGAACAGAATATGCTGGACATGATAGCGGAAGAGCCTGGTAGTTCTACGCGAAAAATTGCAAATACTTTGAATGTGAGTCACTGGATAGTTTGGAAAACTCTTAAGGACATTTTGTTGTATCCATACCACATTCAACGTGTTCAGGCACTACTACCTGTTGATTTTCGTCCACGTATTGCATTATGTCAATTGATATTGCAAACTTTACTTCGCATCCCTCTATTCCTGACAAAAAATCTTTTCACCGATGAAGCCACTTTCGCAAGAAACTGTATCTTCGAAACAAAGTGGTTTTTCAAAACTTATCATACAACAAAATATTCTTAGAATAAGTCAAGGAATAACCCCTTTAATTTTTGCCGCATGTTTACCTAACACCCTATATATATATATATATATATATATATATATATATATATATATATATATATATATATATATATATATATATATATATATATATATATATATATATATATATATATATATATATATATATATATATATATATATATATATATTTTATATACATATATATATATATATATATATATATATATATATATATATATATATATATATATATATATATATTTTATATATATATATATATATATATATATATATATATATATATATATATATATATATATATATATATATATATATATATATATATATATATATATATATATATATAGTGTGGTGTGTCGTATGTATTTAAGGTGATGACACCCCCATATTTTGGGGACAAGACAGCCTCATGTGAAGGAATACGGATTTGAGTTTTTGCACAGTCATACAAGTTGATGGGTCACATTTCTTAAGATACTCAACTGAAATCTGAATCTATTTTTTAATTTGATAATTAGTGTGCTGTGGACAGTAATAATTTGACGCTAGTGTTAAATGTCAATCAAATTCAACTTTGAGTTTATTGCGTTACGTTCTAGTGAGTGATCACAGAATTAAAATGCCATTGACTTTAAGAGAAAAAATCGAAATAACCCGGTTGTTAGGTGATTTTGATCGTAGTAGCAGAGAAGATGCTACAGAGTTTAACATAAGACATCCCCAACGTGCTCCCATTACTCATGGAAACCAGCCGCTGTAAATAATCTTTTCAAAGAAACTGGCAGTGTTGTTAAAAATCCATTAAAAAGGCCAATCTCGTCGAATACACAGACATCCTGAGGATAACGATATATTGGCGGCAAATCGAGCAAATTCATGCATGAGCCTTCGAGATTTATCATCTCAACTGAATATTAGCAAGGATAAAAATCAAAATTTCGTTCGTTACAAAATCAAGTTCTATAAACTGAAGTTCTTACATTGAAAGAATGTGATGATAATAAAAGATTAGACTATTGTTATTGGGCCCAAGGTAATTTTTTAAATGACAGACATTTCCTAAAGAAGATTATGTCTACTAATGAGGCTCCATTCACCACTCATGGGATTGTATTGTTTCAAAACGCCCAGGCCAGAGGCTCACTTTATAAATTGTAAAGGCCAATATTCCTAGATCTGGTGTGGGGTTTTAGGAAACCGACTATTGGCCTTTTTTCTTTAATAAATCATTGAATGCCCTTGAAAATTTTCCTCTTAATGTGCGACAGGATATGTATTTGCAGCTAGATGGTGCATTCATCCACAAGTCAAGGATTGTTCGTTAATGGTTGAACCAAATATAGCGCTGGATAGGAAGAAACAGTTCTTTTGAACTGTGGCCTTCGAGGTCTCCTGATAGTACACCTCCCGATTTTTGTTTTTGGGGAATGATCAAAAATAAAGTTTATAAAATAAGGCCCAGAAATTGAGAACTTTCTTTGTGCTATTTATTTACTGAAATATTTGAATACATGGCATTTACTTATCATGGCACACTAATTATCAAATTAACAAATAAACTGAAATTAAAAAATAATGAAATAATTAAAAATGCGAATTTTATCATAAAACTCGATATGTGGTGTTAAAATAATATTCTGAACAAATTTTTCTAATAATTTATTTTTGACATCTCTAACGCGACGTAAGATATCTAGAACTGAGTCTGCTTGAGAATTCGTAGTAAAATTTCAGTTGAGTAAGATACTGACTGTGCAAAAATTCAAATTTGTATTCCTTCAAATAGCTATATTTGTCTATATAGGATTAGAAACAAATATTCTTGGACCATGATTTTTTAAATATGCGCCGGTCGCGTCGGTGCGGACGGTAAGAGCAGCGGCCTGCCGCTGCTGTACTGAAACCGCATCGGAGCGGAAGTTGGTTCGATTTCAACGCTCGGATGGTTGTTTTTCTCTCTTTCTTCTGTCTGTTTACTTCCTAAATGCTTGTGATTGTTTCTAGGCAAGAGTGTAACATCCGACAACGAATTTCCCCTCAGTCGCGCCATTTAAAGGCTGGGTAAGGCCGGATGCCTTCTGAGAAGTGTTCTGCGTTGGTCACTCGCCAGTCGCTAGGTTTCCTGATAGACTTACGGGTAGGCACATAACCATGGGTTTATAGCCCGAGGGGGGTGCTGGCCTGGGTTTGTCGGAATCTGATGACCGTGGTTCGGAACCCACGTTAAGCTGTAGGTCCAGTCGCTAAATAGCCTAGTTGCTGATGCGCCTCGAACTTTACCTTTTTTTTAAATATGCGGTTCTATGATCTTCACGTTTATATATTTTATAAATTTTTTATACATATATACGATGGTAGTTTGCAAAGTTCACGAGTCGATACAGAAATGGTGCAAGTATGACCAAGTAACTATGATATTTGTCAAATATATCTTTGATGGTGTGCTGGGAAGTTTCAGTGTGCATTTAGTTACTTGATTGTGACTATCGAAAATAAAGTAAACAAGATTTGACTTTTTCTGATGTAGGGTTAATCCTAACGGATATATCAAAAGAGCTAGATACCATTTTTAAAGGATTTTTCCCCTTTGTTTTCGACGGTGTCAATTGGGCTGCTGAACGATCGGGAAGCTTAAAATTCATTATATCTGTAAAAATTGTCACAACAGTTCATAATGCCATATTAAATGATCGATTACCGGAGGTACGCGAGTTTGATGACATAATAAACAGTTGGAGAGACTACTTATTATATTTCTCACGATGTTTTGATAATCGATCTAAGGGTCATTCGAATGAACATTACTCAAGAATGTTTCAACTTATTATTAATCCGATTTAATGCTGGGTTTTTCAACATTTTATAACAATAGATGAGCCATGGAGTCAATATTTCATGCCAGAGATGAAAAAACACTTCAAACAGTGGGTGGAAGAAAGTGGGAGTGCCCGAAAGAAAGCGAAATGGTTTTATTTGCAGAAAAAGTCTGCACATACGTCTGTTTGTTGGAATTTGATTTCCAGCGATTATTTCCCAGACCTGAAGAAATGACACTCTAGATAAAGATTTATTTCAAATGATGAGGTCACAACTGCGACATCCGCTTTGCAGTGTTGGACAAATCGTATTATACTGAGGATTTTAAAAAGTAGGGAACTGATACGTTGGGAAATAAAGAATCTAAAATATATGTTCTTGTCAGGTCGAGATCATTTCAAACGACTCTCGCATATGTACCTGTTAGCTAGACATTGAAGACGTGAGTTTATATTATGACGCCATTTTTATTAAAGCATTTAAAGTGTTCAGCTGATTTTCTCCCTTTTGTTAATTTTTTGTTCTGGCCACTTCGCAAAAATTGCCATAGATTTCTTCACAAAAATTGCCATTTAGTTACTTAAAACACTAAATCTTTTTTAAACTTCTAGACGCACGTTTTGTTGACCATGTTAGCATCATCATGAGATGATTCAATCACTGATTAAATTTCTCAATAATCTTGTGTTTTCTAGTCTTCAATCCGTACTTTTAGGAATATTTTCTAAGTACTTTTTTAAATATTATTAGAAGAAGTAGTAATTACACAAATGATAATAATTTAGTTATAAAAATGATCTTATTTAAAAACTAACTGGTAATTTTTTTAAGGTTTCAGACCGCAGTCTGCATCACCCATAAGGAAAAAGATCATGAATTCTCCTTTTTTGTCCCGTAAAAAAAATAAAAACCAGGAAAGCTCAGACGACGAGGTCAACGTTTCAGCTGACGAGATTTTCAACGGCACTAATTACAAAGACTTGGAGACCTTTCAAAAATCACAGCTGAGGCAAAAGGTCGGATAACATTGAAACCGTAAAGCAAAGTTACTTATAATTATTTTCATCTTCTTTAAGCTAAAGAGAGGAAAAATTGAACCGAATGGCAGTAGCTGTTGTAACAACAATCAGAACGTTCCTCAAAGACGGGAGTTTGTGATGCACAACAAAGCTCCGATGTGGAATGAGAATAGCCAAGTGTATCAGCTTGATTTTGGAGGGAGAGTTACTCAAGAATCAGCAAAGAATTTTCAAATAGAATTTCGTGGAAAACAGGTCGGTTGGATGAAGTCAATTCTTGTTGAGAATTTTAATTTATTATTTATTCTGTTTTAGGTGATGCAATTTGGTCGAATTGATGGGAATGCTTATACCCTGGATTTTCAGTATCCGTTTTCGGCGTTGCAGGCATTTGCTGTTGCTTTGGCCAATGTAACGCAGCGACTAAAATAGTTCTGAATCTGTCATGACGGTGCCATTCCGATTAAAAAAGAAAACTATTATAAATTTAGCCTACTTTCGTATAGGCTGTTCGTTTATTTTGTTGCGTTTTTCCTGTGTCGCAAGAGATATTTTATATATTTTATAGACGTTTTGATGTTTTCACTCTACATTATCGATGTTTTTACTGTATAAGGAACTGAATGTTGATTTAAAGATATTTTCATTGCTTTATTTTATGTCTATTATTTAATCCTTTACCCGAAAAATAATTAGTATTTGGTAAGGCTAGATATTTAGTTGCTCATTGTTGCAATATTTCGAGAGATCAAACTTCGATGAAATCAGGTAGTCAGAGAGCAGGTAATGGCGTTGTACAGAGAGACAATATGCGTCTTGCATCACTTTCTGGACATGTTAAATATTTGGAAAATTGACACTTAACCAGGTGACTAAGGGAGAAATCCTTCAAGCGCATTCCCCTTGAAGCTGAAAGTTAGACATGGACTAGAAGGAGTTTCTGATGGAAAGATTTAGGTTTGAAATCATTGATTTTCGAAATGGGAGGCGCGACGATATGCAAAGGAGAGCTGTGTGGAAGTACCAAGAGAGATGTAATAGCTAGACTAAAGTCAGGTCATTGTAAGAATGCCGATTTGACATAATACCGAATATGAACTTTAATAGTGGACATAAGGAGCTGTCAAATAGGCTTTTATGGTGGCTCAACTATAGTGGCTTATAGCGTTCTTGTAATACACAATAGACTCCATAAAGCATTATTGGGACCACAGGTTTTTTATGTTCATTTTTAAATATTTTTTTGAAAAATTTCAATAGTCAGCATTGAAACTCGAATTAAAACAAGTTATTGGCATATCCTTCAAATTATTTTATTCAAGCGACATCTAGTTTTTTTTATGAACTCGAAAAGTTTTCCTGTTCCATGGCCTCCACGGTCACCAGACCTAACTCCGTTGGATTTTTAGTGACGGGCAAAAGAACTTGTTTACGCCACAGAAGTTAAAACTAGAAATGATTTTGAACTTAATGATTTAGAACTTAAAATGATTTTGCTGCGAAATACGATTTTGAGAAGATTGACAAAACACTGTTCTGGGTCAAGTACTTTTAAGTACTTTATCCCGACACATCAGAGGAAGCGCTGTAATTGTATTTACTTTGTCCTGCTGTACTTGTCCTGCTGCTGCTGTTTTATTCCTTTTTAAAAAATGAACAACCACAAAGTAACGGACAAATCAATCAATAATTTATTTACCTTCTTCGAGCACCTATTTGCGTGAAAAGGCGTTTTCAGTAGTAGCAGCCATAAAAACGAAGTATAGAAACAAACTCGATATTGCCAGTGATTTACATTGTGCAATTTCTTCTATACTACCAAGGATTGGTAACATTGTTAAAAATATGCAAGCTCATTCGTCTCATTGAGTAATTTGTTCCATTTATGTTGATTAAATAATATATATGGTTTACAATCTGCTGCCAAACCATTCTATTCCTTGCCATTCTTTCCCAATGTGTCACACCCATTCTGGCCAAATCCCTCTCCACCTCCTGTAGCCACTTTCTTCTCGGTCTTCCCCTCTTCATTCTTCCCCCTGCTCACAACCTGTTTTGTTAGTCTGCTTTCTAGTGGCCTTTCTATATGTCATAGCTAGGCTATTCACCATGCTCTGATGATCTGAGTTATTGTGGATTCTCCAAATACCGTTATTATTTCTTCATTGGTCATTCTTCTCTACTGATTCTCCTCCTTGACACCAACAGATATTCTTCTCATCACTCTACGCTCTCACACCTCCAACATTCTTTCACTGCTTTTGGTCAAGGTTCAGGTCTCTGCGGCATATATTAAAGCTGGTCTTATTATTGTTTAATAAATTCTTTCTTTGGTTTTTCTTGATATATTCTTATTTCTCGTGAGTCTCTGCAGCATCGCTGCACATTTATTTCTTTTTGCTATTCTTCGCTTCTATTCCATGTTTGTCTGTGATGGTTGAGCCGAGGTAACAAAAATGATCAACCCTTTCGAAGTGTAGTGTTTCTTCTCCTTCTTTAATTTTCAGCCCTTCCTTGCATATTTCGTTTGTATTTACTCGGAGCCCGAACTTTCCTGCTTGTCTCATTAATCTTTGAGTTACATTTTTCATTTCTCCCTATTCTCTTGTTATAATTGTTACATCGTCGGTGAAGAATGGACAATGGCGTTTTTTACCATAACCCCCAGCTCTCTCATTGTTTTTAGTAGTTCCTTACTATCAATGAAGTCGTAGGCTCGTTGGAAATCTATAAAGAGCACGTTCATGTTTAAGCTTTGTCGGTGGTGTTTTTTCTGCAGTCGCTTTAGTAACATTATCTGGTCTACTGTTGATCTGTAATTCCTAAAACCTCATTGGCACTCTCCTCATAGATCCTCCGAGATATCCCTTTTCCTGTTCTTGATTGCAGTCGCTTGTCACATGATGTACTACCCCCCTTCTTGTAAATTGGACACAATACCGCTCATTCCCATTTTCTTGACATTTTTTCCTTCCTCCAGCACTGACCTATTATCTCCGTTATTTCCTGTAGTACCTTTGGGCCGCCATATTTTATCAGCTCTATACAAATTTGGCTCTCGCGCATGTATTTTTATTATTTTTCTTACGATTTCTTTAATTTCTTTAATTTCTTCAATGTTAGATTCCATTGTGTTCTGCTTTTTCTCTCCATCCACCAGTTCCCTCTCGATATCTCTGTCCGTTCTATCTTCTTCCTCTCCATCAGTGCTCCCTAGCTTATTGAATGTTCGTTCAAAATATCCTCCCCAACTTTCTATATTTTCTTTTTTGTTTAGAAGTAGTTTTCTTTCGCCGTTCTTGCAGTATATGTTTCTTGGTTGCTATCCCTTCTTTTCATTCCTAATACCTTAGTAAAAATCTTTATTTGCTTTTGATTATAGTTTCTTTCAATTTCCTTCATATCCCTTTCGAAAACTTGTCTTCGTTTCCTCCTGCATATTTGTCTGACCTCTCTTGTTCTTTGGTTAAATAATCCTTAATAAACAAACCTTCGAGACTTATTCGTTTTTATTGTACCGTAATAAAATTGTGACAGAGGGCGTAGATATTTTTTGATCGCACAAGGGAAGCGTGATAAAGAAAAGTTATGTTCTAAATAATGAGCCCTAGGCATTCCGAGATGAGAAAAGTAAGAAACTAGGTCCGCATGCAGTAGCTAGGCATATCAGTTTTCTATAGAAATATCTGGCAACTACAATGGCACTTCAAGCTATCACTAAAAACTTTGCTTTAAGATAAGCTCCAGGATACGACGACTGCACTTCCAGGCAATTCTAGAAACTCCAGAGCAACTATATCGCGGAAACTACAAATATCGATATTTACTTTTAAGGCTCAATGAAGAGAAGCAGTAGCTGCCTTTGGGATTACAGGCCGATCAGCTTTATCAGCTTTCTTTTTAGGACACCTGTGAGAGCGGTTATC
This sequence comes from Cosmopolites sordidus, assembly GCA_031761425.1. Taxonomy (NCBI): domain Eukaryota; kingdom Metazoa; phylum Arthropoda; class Insecta; order Coleoptera; family Curculionidae; genus Cosmopolites; species Cosmopolites sordidus. Next base: position 1,078,451 of record JARFXV010000126.1, read on the forward strand.
TACGCTTTTAATGATTATATGAACAGCAATATTCTCCCAATCGGGTAATTCCGGTTTCGAATAGGACGTTCACCTCTTCATCAGTCGAGCATACAGGATGGCGAAATTCATCAGTTTTTCTGGAGAAAGTAGCATATAGGTTCTGTTTTTCTTTATATCGAAAGCTTTCACTAAAAACAACAAAAACATCGTCTACAATCTTCATTCAGAACTTATTACCCATAGGGGACATTTATATATGTCCTATATATGTCCCCTACAAGGGACTTTCTTATTCTAGCATTCCTTACTCGAGGCTCAGTAAGATCGGATGCCTTCGGAAAGGTATTTATTTTACGTTGGTTAGTCACTAGTTGGTAGGCTTTTCGAAAGACTTATGGTTAAGTCCAAAACGAAGGGTTAATAGCCCGAGGGGGCTATGCTGACTAGGTTCATCAGATGACTGTGGTTTGAAAGTCATGTTAAGCTGTAGGTCCGGTCGCTAAATAACGTTAGTTGCTGATATCCCACTAATTCTAAATCCTTTTTTATATTCATTTTCTGTTACTGCACATTCACCGCTTTAGGAACGATGATGATCAATCGAAGCAGCATGAGTAGCTGTATTCTCAATTACTTCCTCTTACTACTGGCTCTAACTCAAAACATTGGTATTCATATAATTTGAACGTTGTATTGCTGCATAAGAGACTTGTTTTAAATAACTAAAGGTATCTATAAAACAGTTTAGACAGAAAATAGTATTTGCGTATCTAAATTATAGAGGCACCAAATACTTGAGAAACTCTCCAGTTTTTGTTAGTGAGATTTATTGGACATTTCAGTTTGTTAAAATTTTTGTATCCTTACACTTTAAGATTTGCAACTACATATATTACGTTAATAATATTTTAAAAAAGTTTAATATTGCTTGTTTATTTCTTATTACAAAAAAAATCGGAAATAAAAAATATCTCTTATAGAATATATTTAAATTTTGGATTGTTGGTAGAAGCAATATTGTTCTTATTAAAAGTAATTTTATTTAATAAGTAAATTATTTGTTTTTCCGTACTGGGTGAATTGGATGATCCATGTGACTTAGATCAGGTGGATTCTTCTCAAACGCGCTGATTTCCTTCATTCCTGCTTCGACGATTTGCCACAACTCGGGATATTCCCGTTTGTAATTCTCATACCATTTCTTCACCAAAGGATAACCGGATATATCAAAGTTAATTGCTTCCAGGCACATTGTAGCGGTTACTAATTGAAAATCAGCTATTGTGATGTTGTCTGCAAAAAATCATTCAATAAATAGTTTCATGTAATGGCGCGCACCATCACATTAATTTATGAAAATACCTATATCGCCAAAACGTTTATAAATTCGTTTCAATTATTTTTTGTCAGTATATTGGATTATTTCGTATTTTTATGTTATATGGTAAAACAGTAACAGTACGAAGTAAACCTAGTGTCAATTCATTTTTCTTGAATGAATTAGTAGTGTACGACTATGACCGAACACACTGATAACACTGGTCTACAAAATTCAAACTTTTTTTGTCACTTGAAAATGTCTGTCTAATTTAGATAGTGATTAAACTATGACCACCTATCAAGAATATATTAATAAAAAAATTTGGTCAGGTTTCTTTGTAACATTCAAATATATATATTTATAAAAATATGCGAAAATTCACTTAATTATCCACTTGTACACTGTTGTGAAAACGTTCACAACTGAAAAAAATTCACCCTGTAGATGTATACAAAATTAATAAAAGCCTAGACCCATACTGAAGTTAAAAAACACACCATCTGAGAAAAATAGACACCCGCATTTTTCTGGTGAATCATAAAAAAGGGACTCGCTATAAATATAAAATGTACAAGTTCCCTAAAGTGGATATTGATGGTAATGGCACTTGGCACTAGAAAAACAAACATCCTTTCAGAGGAACGTGATAGTGAAAGGTCCTCTAGCGGGTAAAGGGGCGAAGTGAGGCACTTGAGTAAAACCCAAAAAATAATAGAAATAGATGGAGATTCGAGGCAGAAGTTCCAATACGAATCGACAGTATGAGTTGAAAGGTTGGCGAAGAGAGTTTGGATTAACCCACTGCAAGTGAATAGTTCGAGATAAATCACTGGAAGAGAGTGCGAGTTGAAAGTTATACGTTAGCAGTTTCACGTTGAGAGTACAAATCGAGAGTTTGAAATGAAAGGTTGAAGACGAGAGTTCAGGTTTACCCGTTGCACTAGACGAGAAACTCATGCAGATGAGAAATCGGTCCAAGCTCCAGTCGGTGAGGGGGTCTGTCTTCCGAACCATTATTGGAGCCTATGTCACCACTTCTATTGCGGCGGCTTCAGTTTTAATTGGAATTCCTCCAATTGAAGATTTAATTTTTGAAGCCTTGGACTTTAGAGCACATCTGGCTGGCATACAGCTTAACAGGTATGATAGTTTGATACCTGGGGAACCGAGGCCTAAGGGAGAGGACGGTTACAAGATGGCAGAACGAGTGGGATGAGGGCGACATGGGAAGGGTGGCAGATCAATTCATACCAAACATCAGGGATTGGCTATGGGTCCACTTCGCACTTAATAGAAAATTAACTCAGATATTAATTAGCCATGGGCATTAGACTCACATGAGAATAATCGGTAAGGTCGAGAGTGGTCGTGCGAGGAAGATGTGGAGGATAGAGGCTTTGAGGACGAAAGAAGATACCTCAGAAGAGTACTTGACCTGGACTGGCCCACACTGCCAGAGAGAATCTTGAGACGACTTTTAGACATGAGACAAACTGCGATGCTGGGGAGCTTCGTGGCGGTAACTCGGGCACATCCTAACTGTTTTAGAATTCAATCTTCAGTTTAAGTATAGGATTTAAAGTTTTTAGTTCAGGTAAACGAGATCCGATTCAGAGAAAACGTTTTGATAGAATGGAAAAATGCCTGTTGTTGAAAAGCCAGACTTGATGTTCTTTGGAGTAAAGGCTATATCCAGAGTTTTGCAAACGAGTTCAGGAATGTGTCGAATATCCAATGCCTTTCTAATATTAGATTTTTGCTAAGTTCTACATTCGGTGTTGTAGTATACCTTGGATGGACCATAATCTGAAACATCTAAAAGGCTGCATTTTGCGAGAACAATGAGGTGGAAAAGAAAGCATATGCACGCCGTTTTTCAATGTCAAGTCAATTGCTTCAATAGATAAGTGATGATCATCAAGAAGAAGCAGTGTCGGTTTGTCTGACGATGAGTGGCTGTATTTGATAAAATTCTTCATATATTTGACACATTTTTGCTGCATCCAGCCAGATTCGTTGCAGGCGATATCAGTTCCTGATGAGACATTATCCATGAAACAGCTTTACATATTCATTCTTGGGAACATAAAGAAAGGCGGCATTGAATTTCCGGCGGCATTTACGGCAAGCACCATAGTTACGCCACGTTCTTTTGCAGCAACTTGAGCGACTTTTTTCGTGCCATTTAACTGTGTGATTGTGCATTAAAATGGTACAAATCGAAAAGCACACCTAAATGATCAAAAAATAGGTCGACATTTTCCTTGCAGAATGCCTTAATCCGGTTGAGACTTGTTTGTTCGGACGTGCGCAAAGAAAGTTTTTTGTTCCGCAGCATGTAGCCGTAGAACCAAGATTTCAAGCCGTTTCATAAGCACCCCATGTTGCTGGATATTCGATATTCAGTTTGCACGCAAATTCGTAGGCTAATTGTTTCAATTCGGTTATGCTTAAGCCGTAATAAATATGACAGCATCAAACAAGATATTTGATCAAAGCTTCTTGTTGTTCATCATTGAACACCGATGCAATCAAAAAACAAAAACATTAAAAATTTGTAATTAAAATGAATAAAAAAATGTTGTACCATCTTTGTCGTCGAATACGATGCAATACGGCGAACGATAGGCATCAACTCTTCATAAGACATATTTGAAATATCTGGAACTACTTTATCCAATTTTGTGATATAGCGCGACAAACTAGATTTGCTCAATTTGTAGATTTTGATATCTATCAGCGTTCGAAGCAATGAGTCAAAATCAGAAACACTATGATCAGTTGTTCGTTTTCTACGGCTTGTCATTTTTACGCTTTGTTTGTTGAAAATTCAAGAAATCGCTTATTTGCTCTTTTGAATAACTACCTTTCACTCTTATTTTTATTTTACCACTTTTCTACTTTTTCTTATACTATTTTGTTTTATTTTTTCCTTTTGTTTGATTATTGTTTTTTGTTTTGACTTCTTGACTGGCAAAAATTGAACTGGCGTCAGAGCGGAAGTGAGGCTTCTTATATACCCCTAGCCGCCCGCGAAGAAGTGTCCAGTGGAGGGAATAGAACATCTCGAAACTTTGATTTGTTTACAGTTTTTGAATGTTATCTAGAATGTTTCATGTAATTCTTCTGATAGGATTTTATAGAATATTCTAGAAAATTCGATATAATTCGATGGAATATTTTAGACCATTCGAGATAACTCTAGAAAATTCGATATAATTTGATGGAATATTCTAGAAGATTTAAAAAATATGAGAATACGGAGTTTCCCAACTTATGTACCTCAACTATCCCAATTTACGTACATCGTGGCCATCTTGAAATGACATGAGTTTTTTCCCTATGCAAGATATGTTCAATCACGAATAGAAAAAAGACAAAAAATATGGTACAAATGTTATATTCACCTTGGTCTACCGATGAAACAAATTCACTTTTTTCACTTATGAGAAATTTTCGAAAAAAAAAAAATTAACAAATATGTTGGCTTGCTTCAGCTCATACACAAGCAACACGAGCTAGCAAATCTTACTCCTATGAAAAGTTTGCTCATAATGAATAAACAATTTTACAATAAAAACATTGGTGTTGATAGTGGAAACAAATTGAGAAATAGTACTGTCCCAACCTATGGACGCCTCCCTATATACATATATATTACAGAAATCTTTCACCCTTTCTCTACGTGGTGCCACCGATCGCCTTCGCTCAATTCTCCACCATACGAGGTCACGTATCTCTCGGGACCGGTTTCTAGCTTTTCAGCTGCCATCACCCAAGCTCCAGACGAATGCAAGGAAAGCAGTTGGGAGAGACGATCGGGTCCAGGCCATGTCAACTGGCCATTTTGATGACGGGTCGGGATCGCACACAATGCCACCATACGACTAATGCTCGTAGCACTCGGGACTGCTCTTAACATTCTGCCTGGAACCTCGGGTATAGTACCAGGTATGCCCACAAGGTAGCGTAACGAAACCGTGGATACGTGACGTCGCATGGTGGACAGTTGGGTGAAGGCGATGGGTGGCACCACGTGGAGAAAGGGTGAAAGATTTCTGTAATATTTCCCTCCACTGTTTCGTTATGTTACCTTGTGAAAAAACATTTTTTCAAATAGCTAATTAATTTTTTTCTTATTCAAATAGCTAACTGGGTCAGTTAAGAAATTTAATGCCGTATTTAAAGAACTACAAATACACTTACTAGTAGCTGCATATTTTGTTCCAGTTCTTTGCAAATAAGTATTGAAATTGTCGAGAGCTATTTTTGTTTTCTTCAAGCCTAAAGGTGTTCTTTGGTAGTCGAAGAAAATAGGTGCCATCTGAAAATAGTAAAATGTTTCGAAGATAAGGAAAGTGTCACAATAATAGGTTACATACCGTATATTCCGAGATGTTACGGTAATAGGTTGATAGATTGAAGCAAAGCCTGTGATTAACCAGAGCTCTTTCTTTAACATCTTCTGGATATAGAGTTTTATCTTTACCATATTTGTCCGCCAAGTACTGCAATATGGCATTACTGTAAATATAACAAAATATTTAAAAAAAAAAAATTATACCTTAGATCTGATTTTATTGAACCAGGTTTTTAAGCTAATCCTTATACCATTATTTAAACGATGGGTGAAAGTTCTTGGAATGACAAAGAAACCACAAAATTATTGAAACTTATATTTTTTTACAATTGATCGCAACAAATAAGCAACTTAACGTATACGTTCTTTTCTGGCAAAGCAAACTTCACATCTTTGCAGCAGACCTTTGCAATCAGAAGCTTTTAATAACCTCAGTATAATTGAGTTCTAAATCTGGGCATGTGGATTTAAGTAGTTTGGGGCTCTCTAGCTCAACCAGGTCTACGTTATATGTCATGGAAACTTGGACTTTGACAAAACTATTGCGTCACATAATTTAATATCCGGCTGGAGATCATTAAGTGATTGGGTGATTCCACTTTCATAAGGAAAAATATCAAATTGAATAGAAAAATAGATCAATGCCAGATTAGTTAGTTATACAAGGTGCATCTCACGGAAAGCGCTAGGACGCTTTCGAACTTGGTTTCTGGATCATATTGAAAACACCACGTTTCATAGCCAGTTACAATGCTGTACTTGAAGTTTTCGTCCTCTTTCGACTCTTTAATCAAGTCCTTGCAATGTTGGATTCGGAGCAATTGTTGGTCGTCACTCAATTTGTGTGGAACAAAGCGTGCACAAAACTTCCGAAGTCCCAAATGATCTTTAGATATGTTCAATTCCATTTCCATGTATCGCAACGAAGATTTTGGCTATTTTTTTATAAAATCACGCACAATTTCAATGATACTTTGAGTATCCACGGAATTTTTCGTTTATCGTTTAAATCACTTGCGGACTCTGCCATAGGATCCACCCTGCCATAGGAAACAATCCATACCATACACTTGTTTCATTAATTAAACCATTTCAATGAATGTTTTACCAAGCTAAAAAAAAATTAATATTCGCCCTTTGTTCGACCTATGTCGATGGTATACACATACTGGCACTTTAAACGTGATAACTTAGCTTCTAATGATTCGAATGTCGTGAAATTTTGTCAGAAGGCCAGTGAAGGATGCACTTTTCCAATGCTTAGTTAACCCTATCAAAAGATGGTGCCACTACACATAGCTATTTTTAAGAATACCTGTTTTCCGTGAGACGCACCTTGTATTTACATATAAATCGATCACTATTAATATTTTTGATGCCCTTGTACATTTTATACATTACATTAATTGTAATGTATATGACCTGGTAATGATATGACATACATTAAATACATTACATACATATGACATACATTACATACATATGACATACATTACATACATTAAATGTATCAATGTCATTAAAGTTAACCGAAATATAGTTTTAAAATATATTAGTTTAATAACTATTATCACCTTTCTCCTAGTTGAAAACCGCCATCATCCAGAACAGGAATTTCTTTTTGTGGGTTTTTCTGTAAGGAAAAATAAAAATAAGTTTTTTTTATCATTTTACTGTAGTTTTAATATTTTACCTGCGCATATTCTTCAGTCATATGTTCTCCTAAGCCAAAGTCAATATTCACCAGTGTGTAATCTATATTTAAATACTTTAAACATTGTTGCACAGCCAACGATGGTGGGCCATCAGAAACCGAATACAAAGTTAAAGGCATTTTTAAGAAATAATGTAAGAAGTTCTCTGATCACCTTAAGAAATTACAAACGACTAAGTTAATTGGACTGACTGGTGTCTTAATACGATGAGGAAAAGTAAAAGTACGATATATAAATCAAGGTCACACAACACAACGTTTAAATAAGCCGGTAAAAACTATCAAGTCCGGTTTTATTTACGTTTAAAATAGAAAAGTAGGCCGAAATGGAATTGTTTGGTTGCCTATCATCAAACACAACCCGTTATTTTTTATATTTAACTTTAGTTTCGCATTTGAAGAAGGCACTGTGTTTCGAAAATTGTTATATAAGTTTTTAAATATAGTGAAACGTTAGGCATAACTCTCAATTCGTTTATTTAAATGAATTTTCATTAAGAATCGGCGACGTCAATTAAATATATAATTAACTAGAGGTTACCTGCCCGCTTTGCTGGGTGTAAATTAAACTTTAGTAATAATACATATTTGTCTGATTAAAATTACTTTTAGAATTCTATAGCTTTTACCTTCAATTTGACAATTTTTTCTATAAATTTGATGAAGACAAAATTGCGAGGTATTCACAACGATACAATCCCAAATTTAAAATTTCGGAGTATGGTTATCTTTTACATTCCCGCAACCTCTCCAAAGGTTTTGATTTTTATGAACCCTCCTACTCAGCAAACAAGTATGACGCATGAAGAACATTCCTGCCAAATTTCAAGTCTGTAGGACTTACCTTAAAAATGGGTGTATATTTATCTTTTACGCCTGCACGACCATCCTTAGAAGTTGATTCTTGTGAACTCTTCTCCTTAAAGAATATCTACGATGCATGAGGAATATTCGTATCAAATTTTAAGAAGTTTGTAGGTCTTATATTTTTGAGGAATTCGCAAAAAGTGAGTGCTACTTCGCCGAAACTTCATTGCGTATTATTGCGTAACTATAAAATATCCTGTACTATTCCACGACTTTCATGGCAAATTTCATTAGAATCCTTCCATCCGTTTGAGCGTGATTGAAGAACAAACATCCAAACAAATATACTTTCACATTAAGTAAAAAGTAAGATCGTAAAGAGTGATTCATCCTGGGGTACTTTTTTCAATATATTTTTTTACAGATCACGCGCGAGTCGTATCAAGTCGGTCACTGCAGTTTGACTCACTAGTGAATACCATTGCATCGTGGAAATATTTACACCGGAACAGCGACTCCAAATTGTAGAACTATATTACCAAAATCAGTGTTCTATGAAACACGTTTTTTAGTGCAATTAGAGCTACTTATGGTCGGAATTATCGATTCACCGAACGCACTATTGTCAATACCATCAGAAAATTGCAAACCCAATTTTCATTAGTGGATAACCGGCGACCGCAAAGACTACACTACATCCAACACATAGTGAAGATAATGTAGCGGCGATAGCTGAGAGTGTGCGCGATGACCGAGAACAATCGATTCGACGTCGTTTTCAACACCTTGGTTTGTCGTATACAACAACTTGGCGAATTTTGCGTAAGGATCTTGCTTTACAAGCATATAAAATCCAATTTGTCCAAGAACCAAAGCTACCAGACCTACGTTTGCGACGACTTTTCTGTTAATGAGCTCTGGAACAGCTCAATGAAGATCCTCTATTTTCTTGTCTGGGCAAGAATCTGGGCTGGTCGAATCATAGGGCCATATTTTGTCAAAGAATATGATGGGGGAAAGTAATTGTCAAAAGCATTCGCTAACACGCCATGATTAAGGACTACTTCTTACCTGAAATTCAAGCCCCTAATGTTGGGGACATCTGGCTCCAACAAGATGGCGCTACTTGTCTTACACCGTGTGAAAACGGTGGATATATTGAGAAATCATTTCGGTGAGCAGCTCATTTCACGTTTTATATCGGCCGCCTAGTTCGTGTGATATCACCCCTCTGGATTATTTCCTTTGGGGTTACGTGAAGTCTCAAGTCTATGCGGATAAGCCAGCTTCGATTGAGGCCTTGGAAGTAAACATTATGCGTGTTACTGACACATTCCTGTCATTATGCTCAAACAAATGATCGATAATTGGAGAATGAGAATGGACCATCTAAGGCGTAGCCGCGGCCAACATTTGAAATAATTTTTAGAAAATAAATATCGATATATATTAGGTCTCGATTGCTATTTCAGTTCATAATAATTTTTTTTCGAAAATATTTTTCTGAACCTCACGATGAATCACCCTTTATTTTCATATCTGAAGAAGGCATTGTTTAAACAAGTGTTATACAATTTTCTAATATTATCAAACAGCATACCTATTTTATACATTTATAGGACCAGGATATAGTCTACTAGGAATTAGACGACTAGACGACAACGGACTAATAACTTTTGTGAATCAATGATAAGGTTTTGTGCTGGTAAAAAAAGGATATTTTCCAGTCATTTCAGTGCTTCGTCATATGTATATTAACCAGTGGCGGCTGGTGGGTTTTTAAAATGGGAGGGCGTAGAAGAAAATAGTGCTGCTGAAAACTTTTTTGCTTTTCTCTTCCTCCTTTTTACTTTTCGTGTTATTGAAACCCTATGCAGGAGGTGAACCAGGAAAATATTTCAATTTTGTATTGTTACTACCTACAAAGACATTGGAGGATGGGTTGTTGCTTGTTGCGCAGTTAAAGGAATGAATAAGTAGATACTTACCGTTTCCCGAAGAGTAAACCAATCAAATAGTTTATTGTAACTGCATATCAATAGAGAAAATTCGAAATAGTTAAAAAAAAACTTAAATTAGTCATTATTAACTGTTTTAAATCAGACATCTTCATGTTTGCAATTAAAAGTTGGTTATTTTTATTTAAAATAATAGTTTGTAGCGAGACGATGACTCACTTACGTTTGTTCTCTGATCCATGTGCATGACTTTCTATCCCGTCAAGTAATGCCAAGCATAAATCTTTCCATTCCACTCTGTGCTACCCGAAGTTTTTGAACTGAACTAAAAGAATCTTTTCTGCATTTTTCCATAAGTTGGCTACTTTTTGTTTTTTGAGGCATTTCGACTATGATTTTGCTAGTGTTTTATGTAAAGTCCGAACACCAGCTTTTAACATCTCAACAGTTATACTATTCTTTCCTGGAGCCTTGCCATTTTCATTGAGTCTATCTTTGTTGCTTCCTCTACCAGGATATCCGGCATTTGTTCTTCAGTGGACATTGCTGTTCTTGACTGGTTCTGTTCTTCATATAGCTTTGAACAAAATCTTCAGTCAACCTCTAATATTTCCATCCGTTCCGTCCTCACTGTAAGTACCATCCTCACGCATTATGGCAAAAATGTGCGTCCTTTTCTTTCTCAGGTTCTGTTTAGCTTTCTTAATTCCCCTGTTTTCTTCCAGAGTTTTTTACACTAGCTGCATATTGAACAGCCTGTTTCCTCTCGAATACGTTTTCTTATAGTGTTATAAAGCTCAACGTACCCGAGCCGTATCTGTCGTTTTTTCATTTAGTTAATGGTCTCATTGGAGATATTTGAGTCTTTGAAACATTTATGTTCTGGTGCTATTGAAACACCCGTTTCAATCACATTGTTAGCGATTTGTTCATATTGGTCTGTAATTTCCATCTCCTTCGGGTCTTCCAACACAGCAAAGCAGTTTGACGGAACAATCTCAAAATCGCTGCCCCTCTCTAGCAGCTTCCCAGAATCTACTTTGTCTCTTTTTGATCTAATAATTTTTTGCGTTGTTTTCGGCAGTTTATTCTTTGCGCGTACCATTCGGTGGTCACTTCTAACATCAAAATTGTTAAGGTGGTAGTAACAGTAATTAGTATATAAATACAATTTTTTTTTTTGGCAAAAATTATTATTTTTACTCAAAATAGTCTATTTCCGTGCCAATACGACGTTTTATATGGTCAATTAGGTTGACGAATTAATTTGAGCTCGGTCGAAGATATGCCCTTCAGGGTGGCGGTGGATGATTTTTAAATGTCTTCAATGCCGGCATAACGTATCTTTTCACCGACAAATGAAGTTTTTCGAAGAGGTAGATGTCGTAGGGAACCAAATCAGGTGAGCATGATGAATGATTGATGGTTAAAATGCTATTTTTGGTACAAAAATCAGTAACGAGCTTCAAGTAATGGGATGACGCATTATCGTGTAACATGCGCCAGCTACCTTGTTGATGATAATGTGGCCGCATATGACGAATACTCGCCAACAGGCGCTTCATAACACCAAGATACCAAGATAAAACACAACATTGATCGTTTGACCAGGTGGAATGAACTCCTTGCGCAGAATTCCCTCCGAATCTTAGAGTCAAATCAACATTGTTTTAATGTTTGAATTCTCGAGATGGCTTTTTTCGGTTTTGGCTCGCTCGGCTGCTTTCATTCAGCACGTTGACGTTTGGTTTCTGGATCATATTGAAGACACCAGTAACAATGCTGTACTTAAAGTTTTCGTCCTATTTCGATTCTTTAATCAAGTCTTTGCAATGTTGGATTCGGAGCAATTTTTGATCGTCAGTCAATTTGTGTGGAACGAAGCGTACACTTCCGAAGTCTCAAATAATCGGTCAAAATGCGATGAATTGAATATATGGACATGTTCACGCAAAAGAGCGATGAAAGTTTCAATGCTACGGTTTGAAAATTGGCTCCAAAATCTTATCCAACAGGCAAAAAGTCTTGAATATAACGACTGATATTGCTGTGTGTACTTTTAATGATGGTCTGACTAATATTCTTCGAATTATGAAAGTTTTGGAGATGGATATTGGCGTCCAATCATACAATTTTTGTCTAGAAGCCGATGTTAAGCGGATCAAGCACGCCGAGATGTCTTTTACTGATGCAACCAAAGAGGCAAGCTCTAACATAAAATGTTAGAGGAAAGAGAATGAGGAAGAATATTTAAATATAGAAGGGCAGCTTTATAGTCTTGGAATAGTTGATTAATGGTACACAATTATAAAGAGTCGGATTTTTAATTTGTCATTTTTATAAGACATTTCAAAACATTAAAAGCGTTTTTTTCGAAACATAATTTTTTCAAAACGGCACCCAGCATAACTCTAATTATTTTCATTCTTTTCACGCCAATATTTAATAATATCTTTAAAATAACATTTTGTAGTGAAATACGTACGGAATTTTTGATAAGTTAATTTATACCTTATTAATTAATAAATAGTTGCCCTTTTTTGCCGAAAATTTAACGTTTTTATTTAGATAATCGCTAAACACATAAACATCAATATTTTCCAAATCTACTACGTATTTGACTAGCTATAAACATGTAGATTAAATGACTTTTTTCCGATTCAAATTTGCACCAGTTATAATGCGTGCCGCAGAGTGCCTTAAATTCGACATATCTCATGAGAATGGCTCCAGTGTCGCCATTTTTAAATATTTTTTGATATTAATTAATAATGATTATATAATGCTTAATGCTTAAATATATGCATAATAACTTCCCAAAAAATTATTATCTTATTACCTTTTCTGCCATTCGAAAAAAAAAATGTCGGAAAAGCCCGTTTACAAAAAGCCTTTTTGCTTATTACAGTGGTGTTATCCCTTAAGAGCGCCTGTTGATGCAGATTCGGGAACAAGCATTAGGTAGCTCAAGGATGGGTTGAGGTTATCGAAAACAATCGAGCAATAATCTCAAGGTACACATTTTTTAAACAGTGAATAACTATGTACCTTAAAAACGCAAAAATTATGGTTACAGCCTAGTATTAAGTTTACCATACATAAGTTAGTGAAATATGAAAATTAGTTTATTTACATATTTATTGTATAGACCACAATACGAATATATTCTTCTTCTTCATGTCCCCTCTCCGGTCCGGAGTTTGGCAATCATGTTAGCTATTTTGATCTTGGACACTGCCGCTCGGAACAGTTGGTTGGAGTTGCAGTTGTACCATTCTCTCAAATTACCTAACCAAGACATCCTTCTTCTACCGATGCTTCTCCTGCCCTGGATTTTTCCTTGCATAATTATTTGTATCAGTTGGTACATCTCTCCGCGCATGACGTGACCCAGATATTGTAGTTTACGTCGCTTCACGTCTGCCAGCAGCTCATTTTCTTCCTTATTCACTCGATTCAGAACTTCCTTGTTTGTTACTATCTTGGTCCAGGCGATTCTTAAGACCCTTCTGTACATCCACACTTCAAAGGATAGCAGTTTATTCTGTGTATATTTGTTTAATGTCCATGCCTCCATTCCGTAGAGGAGTACAGAGCAGACGTAGCATTTTATTAGTCTTAGTTTAAGAGTCAGCGACAAATCTTTGCTACATAAGACGCCTTTCAATCTTACGAAAGTACTTCTTGCCTGTTCTATTCTAGCAATAATTTCCGGTGTATTGTCGTTGTTGTCATTTATTGTTGTGCCCAAATACCGGTATTTTTTTACTCGTTCTATTTGCTCCCCCTGAATACGCAATTCTGCTTTATTGATGTTTTTCTTTGTAATGACCATGAACTTTGTCTTTTTCGTGTTCAAGCTTAATCCGAGGTCTTCGCTTGCCTTTCTTACTTTTTCCATTACTCTGTTCAGGTCCTCCATTGATTCTGTCATTACAATGCTGTCATCAGCATATCTGATGTTATTGATTGGTATTCCGTTCACTATTATGCCGGCTGTTTCATCCTCAAGTGCTTCATTCATAATGTTTTCAGAATATAAATTGAACAATGTTGGAGACATTATACATCCTTGTCTTACGCCTTTCATAATCTCAATTTCCTCTGAGTTGTAGTTGTCAATGCTGGCCACTGCCTTCTGATTGTAGTATAAATTATAGATTATTCTTATATCTCGCGTGTCTACACCTTTGTCTTTCAGCAATTTTATCATGGTGTCATGTTTGACATTATCGAAAGCTTTGTTATAGTCGATAAGACATATGTATACATCTTTATTTACATCCAGGCTTCGTTGCATAAGTATGCTACCAGGGCTTCACGCGTTCCTAGGCCCTTTCTAAAACCAAATTGCGTGTTGCCTATATGTTCCTCTAACTTTGAATATAATCTGTGGTGTATGATCTTCAAAAATAATTTCAATGTGTGTCCCATGAGACTAATTGTCCTGTAATCCTCACATTTATTAGCTTTGTTTCTCTTAGGGATGGTTATGAACGTGGAGACAAGCCACTCCTTTGGGATTTTACCAGTTCTGTATATTTCATTAAACAGTCTCTGTAACACTTTCAAATGTTCGTCCTCTAGGAGCTTGAGGAGTTCTGTTGGTAGATTATCTGGTCCTGTTGCCTTGCCCGTCTTCATATTTTGTAATGCATATTTTATTTCTGCAGTTGTTATTATTGGACCACTGTCTTCTTCAGCCGGTTCCTCTGACTGTCCTGATCGTGTGTCCGCGAAAAGGGATTTCGTGTAATTCGTCCATGTTACAAGTTTATCCTTTATGTCTGTTATAATTAGACCTTTCTCATCCACTAAAAATGATCTTGTTCTTTTCCTTTGATACCCCGTTAAGTCCTTCACCTTCTTATGTAAATTGAACTGGTCGTGTTTTTTCTGTAGGATCTCTATTTCTTCGCACTTCTGAGTAAACCATATTTCTTTGGCTTTTCTGACTTTCTGGCGAAGTTGTTTCTGTATGTTTTTATAGTTAGGCTGGTGTTTGCTTTCCCTACGTGTATTCATTAAGTTTAATATCTCATTTGTAATCCAACCTTGTTCTTTTTTAGGTTTGGGTCTCTTCAAGTATTTTTCTGTTGGTTCCATTAGTGCCGTTTTAAAGTCGTCCCAATTCTTATTGTTATCCTCCGACATATTTAAGTTGCTAAGATTGTTGTCTATCTCCAATTTTATTTTTTCTAATATATTACTTATATTAATTATCTATAAATAAAGCTAAATTACTTATCTATAAATAAAGCTAAAGTGAATCAACAGAATCCTTTCATTTTCACACTTTTCTAATAATTAGTCAAAAATAAATTAAATGGAATGGAAAGAAATTTAATCTGTTTGGAAGATACATAATTAGGAAAAAGAAAGATCCTTCACAATGCATTCGCAACCACTAGGGTACATTAATTGATGAAATTCAATCTTTTTAGTGCCCTCATTGTAGACCAACATTGTAATTTCCGATGTCCTTTGCACGCACTTTGCTTGATAAGGTGGCGTGTTCAAAAGACTGTTTGATTGACACTTGGATCCTTCCTGATTTCTAAAATAAAATTAATGTAATAATCAAATGTTGAATGAGAAATTAGTGCTATTCACATTGAATAATTCTTGCAAAATATTATCACGGATATAAGCAAGTAGATACATAAACTCCTTTATGTTATATAACAAATGCAATTGAAATCATTTTTATTATTAAAGTTATTAGTTTCTGAATTTTAACCAACAAACATCCAAACTGAAGAAAATTAAGTGCTGATATACAATTGGCATAAAAAGATATGTGTGTATCAGAACTGGTTTGTAAAATTTTATACTGGTGACATTTTGGTCTGCTGGACTAAAACAGACTGATGATGACAAATTTTGAAAAAGTCTTAGTAATAAAAATAACCTTCAGGAAAATGCAATTAAGATAATATTTAATAATATGTGAGTTGTTATGGAAATATAAGTAAAATGATCTCTTTTTAAAAGAATATAGCAACCAGTAATGAAAAATTGATTATTTCAATTAAAACTCGGCGAAAAAGAATAATACGAGAGTTGCTATTTAAGTATCCAGTTTTGGCAACAATAACGTTGCTAGGCGCCATCTGACTAGAAAAGAAGAAACAACCTTTTCTAGTTGTGAACTTTGGGGAGTAGGCAAATTGAGGCCTCCGGGTAAATCAACTAGATTCTCTTGATAATGGCTTCAGAGTGGAAGCCGAAACGAATATATATATATATATATATATATATATATATATATATATATATATATATATATATATATATATATATATATATATATATATATACATATATATATATATATATATATATCAAAAAGTTTAAGATTGTTGATTGTATACGTACACAGAACGTTTTGTCGTACTGATGCTATTTCTGTTTTGCGACTTGAAAATTTCGTCTCAGTCAAAAAGAGGAATTAACTCGTGAAAATTTTCGTGCGATAATTTACTATGACTTTCGACGTGCATTATCTCAACAACAGTGTATCGATCAACTCATTTCGACTTTTGGCGATGAAACACCATCTAAAACCATTATATATCACTGGTTTAGTGAATTCAATAGTGGCCGTTGTTCGTTTACGGACGAATTTAAAGAAGGTCGTCCAAAATCGGTTCTTGTACCGGAAAGTATCGATACTGTACGCGAACTGATAAAGCAAGATGGTCATGTGACGTACCGTAAGATTGACTCATCCCTGGGCATTAGTTTGATAAGCATACACAATATTTTACCTGAACATTTAACCGTGAAAAGGATTTGTGCACTTTGCAAAAAGGCTCGTGTCGATTGGTCCAAAGAAATACTCAAAAAATACAATTGTGGTGCGTCAAAAGCCATGTATAATATCTACACAGGTGACGAATCCTGGATTTATGAGTATGAGCCCGAAAGTAGCAGCAGTCGACTGTAGGGATCTTTCAAAATGAGTCAAACCCAACAAAAGTTGTTGGCGCAAGAAGCACTTCGAAGCACTTCGAAGCAAATGGTCGCCCGTTTCTTGGGATAAAGGGGCACGTGGCTACAGTACCACTAGAGAATTGTAGAACGATCACTTCTGAATGGGACACAACCATTTGTTTGCCAGAAGTATTTGAATAAATAAGAAAAATCAACTAGCGACGCTTCACCATAAAACAACTCACTATTTGACCGGTACAAAACAGCGAATGGATGGATCATCTGTCGTACAGTCCTGATTTGGCATCTAATGATTTCGTTTTGTTTCCGTTCTTGAAGAATAAATCACGTGGTCAATGATTTTCCACGCCAGGAAAACCGGTTCATGCGTTCAAAATGCATGTTTTGGAGATACCTCTATCGGAATGGAAAAAATGCTATGAAACTTGGTTCAAACGTATGCAAATGTGTATAGATCATAGCGGAGCATATTTTGAAAAACAATAAAACCATTTTTAATGATAAATATTTGATTTTATTTATTATTCCGGCTTTATAAATAGCAACTCTCATATGGCAGCTTAGATAGCATCATAGTTTAATATTCATCAAAAGAAGGTGATATGACTGCGAATTTGTAAGATATGAGGTATGTAACGAATACATACCTTTACGCCGGAATTGAAACATCGGTCAAAATAATGGTGGATATTCACCAAAGAATACAAAAGGGGCCTCATCACCAGAAAAGGATTTGACTTAATTCTTTCTTGTATGTAGAATGAATTTAGGTATTTGATTTTTTTTAGAAGGTAAAATAATATCGAAGGTAAAATAATATGAAGGTAAAATAATATCGAAGTATATTATGTAAGGCTTTGGACAAGTTGAATGAATGGATTGCAAAATAGATCCGGTTTGATGAAGAAAAATATAATCAAGCCAATGCGTCTGGTCAAGTGCTCATCTGAAAGGATTTTGGGGAAGACCAAATGGAATGGATAATCATAATGAATGAAGTATGAAGTTCCGAAACATCCACCATATTAATTAGATTTATTCTCTTTTGACTTTTTTCCAAACGTCAGAGACAAATTCTACTCTACATTGTCGAAGAAGAATATTTTACAGACCTCCCGAAAATCCAGTTTCGAGCTATAGAATAATCAGAGAACCGTTAGATAAAGTGCATTGAATATTTGAGGACCATATTGACAAATTAAAGTAGCTTGAACGAAATTAAAACCTGCTTTTTCATATTTAGGCTAGAAGCTTTTTGGACAGCCCTCATATGATTACAAGACTAGACAACTAGACATGGAACAATAATAAATAAAGAAAAACAGATTGTATGATATGACGACTGTATCATAAGTATCTGGCCTAGGACAGAGATGGCGCTGATAGTATTTAAAAAGTAACATTTTTTTGTAAATATAATCTTTCACAACTATGCTGTCAAGTCGTTGGTTGGTTTAGTTTTTGAATGGCAGCCATTTAAATCGAACAACTTTTGTGATTATACAACAATAGAAAAAATTGAATATCGAGCAGTGATAAAATACTTATTTTTGAAAAAGAAAATAAATTATGAGATTAAAACGGAGCTCAGCGAAGTTTATGGGGACTCTGCACCTTCGTTATCATCCATAAAATATTGAACAGCTGAATTCAAACATGGCTGTAGATCTAAACTTATTCAAAGGTATACGAAAATTAGGATCTACAAAATATTTCTTCGACCGGTAGTCAGTTGTGGCTGCTAGATGTAGACCCTCACAAAAAAAAAACAGAAGAATTACTTGCAGTATTGGAAAGAAGAGTACTCAGAAGAATTTAGTTGTGAATGACAATTGAATTTACATGATTAAATATAACTCCGAATTCACTTGTACAAACATATGTACAATCTAGGGTTTGTGATGCTTCAGCGACTCAGATTGGCGGGACACGCGGTGAGAGTGCCAGAAAACCGAATAGCAATGGAAATCATAAAATTATAAAGTGGCGAAGTGAGAAGAAATGCTGAAGAAGAAGTGTACATCAAAAACTGGCAAGGGGTTGCAGGGGATCGATCCAGTTGGAGGCGATGTTTGAAGGACGTCAAGGCTCACTGACGGGCTGTAGCACTACAGGAACAAAAAGAAGAGATTTTCAACTCTTGCTCTCGGAGTGGATGTTTGTGTTTTCGGAAATATAGATTTGGAAAGTTGAATAAATTAGGAAAAATTTCTTCTTATGAATAAATAAAAAAACCTTTTTATATAAGATAACGTACTTGGCACATTCAACAATATGTAGATTAGTTAGGTACTTTTCCGTGGTGACTACAAACAAATTTTGTCCTTTGCGGTTTTTAATCAAAGGCCGAAAGCTTTCTTCTACTTTACAGAAATGACACTGTTTTGTGGTTGGATTAGTTTCTCTTTGCTGTTTTGATATTGGTTTGAAAGCTCCCAGAACTCGGAGACTTTGGGAATTTTTTTTATGAACAGCAACTGGTATTGGGTTCCGAGTATTCTTATTCGTAGGTTCGTAATAATGTCGTGAGAAATTTGCGGCATATATCTGAAAAATAAAATTTTATTTTCATTTATATGACAATGAACAAACAGTGTAGCTCAATTTCTTAGTTTAGTTTCAAAAATAGTATATATTCGCCTCTTCGAGGCTGGACAGGAGTTTAAGGGTTGATTTCATATTCATTATTGAATTTTACATAATATTAGGCTAATTGAAATGTTTGCAGAGCGACACCTATAGAACAGTAAAAGAACTATATGATCTACTACATTTCATCCTTCATATGAACATATGTGAAGTTTGTTATTTTTTAAAATGGAAAATGTTGAAAATCATGCAGTTATTAAATTGTTTGTAAAAAGCTTAAAGGCAATGGAAATTTATAGTGAAATGAAAAATGGCAATAACTGCAATTACTGGCCAAATAATTAATTCTATACATGATATGGTTATGAATGACAGATAATTGAAACATTTGAATGTTTATCGAAAGAATAAAATATATTTTAAACGTCGTTTTTTAACTATGGGTGACACTTGGGTTTACCACTATGATCCTGAACTGCGAAAACAAACCGCAGAGTGGACTGAGCCCAGTTGTTTAGTTCCGAAGCAGCCAAAGTGGTCAAAATCGACCAAAAAGGTTATGGTTATATCAATTTTTTTGGGATGCAAAAAGCACTTCGTTAATTGATTACCTTCAAACCGGCAAAACAATAACAGGGCAGTATTATTTAATAATTGGATGAAAAAATTGGTGAGAAAAGATCTGGTTTAGTGAATAAAAAAAAATGTTTTTCATCAAGACAATGCATTGGCTCACAGAGGTGTTTTTGCAGTGGCCAAATTGAAGCAGTTACACTACGACTTATTGGAGCATTCACAATATTCACCAGATCTGTCCCCCTCTAACTTTCATCTGTTCCCAAAAATCAAAAAATTCCTTCATGACAAGCATTTATCATCAAATGAAGAAGTTATAGTAGCCATAGATGAATATTTTGAAGGACTATCAGAAAATCACCTCAGAGATAGACTAAATGAATTGCAGAACCGCTGGAAAAAATGTATTGACCTTAGGGGAACTTATATGGACGATAAAGTCATTTTTTTAACTATAAACTTGTATTATCTTTTCCGTTCGGCAAATTTTTCAATTAGAATAATTGGTTAGGCTTAGCTACTAGGCTTACTATGTTGCGGAGGTAAAGTAATCATTCAGCGATTTTTATACGCTGTTGACTGGGTCTGGCTAGGAAACCACAAGATTTAATAGGATTTAATATATATATATATATATATATATATATATATATATATATATATATATATATATATATATATATATATTCCTTTGAAAAGACACAATACATGACCTGCAACAGACTAAGAACACCTAAAAAACCCACCCCACCTTCTAAAAACAAAATATGGTAACATCAGACGAGTCTCTCAATTCAAATATTTGGGTGAAATAATCATGGAAAATGGGTTGGAAAAAGCGGCCAATAAGGGTAGATGTCAAAAAATGGAAACAGCATTAAGACTTACACAAAATATTTACAACAAAAAATGCTTATCTAAAAACACAAAACTGAGACATTACAACACGGTTATTAAGCCAGAATGTCTATATGCTGCAGAAACGCTCATTTTGAATAGAAAGAGGGACATCGAGGACATTGAAAAGAAGGAAAGAAACTTCGAGAAAACCAAGAAATCAAACAATACACAGATATACATAGCGATATGAGAAAAAGAAGACTTAAGTTTTACGGACACATCAAACGGATGAATCCGAGTAGGCTAACCAGACAAATAGTCGAATTTTATGAAAATAGGAGTAGAGCTAAAGTAGAAATAATTAAATGGATTGCTGCAATTAAAGAGGACCTAAGATCAACAAATATTACACAAAGTGAAATTCAGGGTAGAGGCTGTTTTAGACACAAGGTTAACGTTTGGAAGGTTGGCTAGAGAGAAAAATGTAGGAAGACTGGAACAACTTGGTCTGAGGAAAGGAAAAAAGCTCATAGCGAAAGAATTATATTAGTATGGGCTCAAAGGAAGGCTAACATCAACAAACGCCTCTAATTGTACTTCGCGTGGTCCACCAGGGCCCATACGTGAATAATAATAATAATATATATATATATATATATATATATATATATATATATATATATATATATATATAATCACATAATTATATATATAATCACATAAACCTAATCTCTGGGAGTCAAACGCGATGTATAATGTAAAAGTGGAAGAACATGGAATCGTGGAGAATAGAATTGATAGAGATTTGCAGTAAAAACTTGAAGCTTATATGCAGTTGCATTATCTTTTTGAGAAAGTATTTTCCTTTTTCAAAATATGAAACACCCGTTCCGTTGAGATGTCCATGGCCTTAGCAAGTTCACTCAAAGTCAATTGTCTGTCATCCATAACCATATCATGTATATAATTATTTGATCAGTAGTTGTACTTATTGGACGTCCAGAATGAGGATCATCATCCAGAGTTGTACGACCACGTTGAAACTCATCTACCCACTTACAAACCATTGTTTTTGAAGGAGCACACTGCTCTAATATATTTACCATTTCACTATGAATTGCCATTGCTTTTAAATCTTTTTTGCAAAGAATTTTATCACTGCAGTATTTTCAATATTTTCCATTTTAAAAAATAACACTGTTTTTGTACAAATAAATTGACAGATTGACTTGAAACTTCACGTATGTTCAAATGAAGGATGAAATTTGAAAATGTAGTAGATTATACAGCTCTTTTACTTCTCTATAGGTGCCCCCCCATACAGAGTGTCCAGAATTGTATGGACCAAACTTTACCAGCGTATTCTAAGGCTGTAAGGCTGTAAGTAATTAATAATACTTTGCCATATAAATCTTAGTTAATTATTGCGTCCTAAGGGGGCTATGCCCGAAAATGGTACATTTTATTTAGAACTGAGAGTACCTTTATAAAAGTCAGGGATTTTATAATCTTGAATGAAAAAAGAAACAAAAATGGAAATTATTACCTTGGATACCTCATTATGTTGCGCCCCGGACTAAAATTTTTAAATTAAAAATACACAGTACCTTTCATGGCTCAAAGTTTACAAAATTCACTTAATTTCATAATTTTATAGTAAACGGTTTCGGAAATATTTGTGAAAAATCATGTTTAGATTGCCGATATGGGGGTTCCGAAGTTCCCTTAGAACACATTATTCGACTAAGATTTATATGAAAAAGCACCATTATTTTTAGCCGGAGAACATGCCGGTAAAGTTTGGTCCGTATAATTCGGAACACTTTGTATAAACTTACACATTACACTGCATATATAATTGACTTTATAAATTTATGCTTACCATTTCAACTGCACATATAAAAAGAAACCTTAGAAATATGGTAGACATCATAATATTTAGTGTACGATACGAGGTACGATATAATGTAAAATTATAATTAATAGACTGATAAGTCGATTCATGAACGAACCGTT
This sequence comes from Cosmopolites sordidus, assembly GCA_031761425.1. Lineage (NCBI taxonomy): Eukaryota > Metazoa > Arthropoda > Insecta > Coleoptera > Curculionidae > Cosmopolites > Cosmopolites sordidus. The sequence goes on from JARFXV010000126.1 coordinate 1,101,571, forward strand.
TTTATACGATTTGGGGTTTCTTAAACTCTTGTGGTGTTAATATGAATCCCTGACGTGGGATTCACGATAATATTAATGAGGTTTCTGAGGAAATTGCAACATAATTTTTCCGTCATACGAGAGTTACTCTTTATGTATCGGGAATAATAAATAAAAACAAATTTTTGAAAATGATTTTATTGTTTTTCAAAATATTTTCCGCGATGATCGATACACTTTGGCATATGTTTGAACCAATTTTCATATCACTTTTCCATCCCGATTGAGGTATCTCCAAAACATGCATTTTGAACGCATCGACCGCTTCTTCGGGCGTCGAAAATCGTTGACCACGTTGTTTATTCTTCACGGACGGGAACAAAAAGAGATCATTGGGTGCCAAATCAGAACTCTACGGCAGATGACCCATCAATTACATGTTTTGACCGGTCAAATATTGAGTTGTTTGGGCCGAAGTATGAGCCCGCGTTGTGATGGTGAAGAATGATTGGTTGTTTTTTCGTATTTCTTGAAAGATTTCTGGCAAACAAATATGGCTGTGTACCAGAATAGACCATTCTATGATTCTCTAGTGGCACTGTAGCCTAGTTATCCCAAAAAAACAGGCCACCCTTTGCGTCGAAGTGCTTCTTGCGCGAACAACTTTTTTTGGTTTGACTCATTTTGATACGGTCGATTGCTGCTTACTTTCGAGTTCATACGCATAGATCCAAGATTTGTCAACTGTGTAGATGTTATGCACGGCTTTTGACGTACTACGATTATATTTTGTAAACATTTCTTTACACCAATCGACACCAGTTTTTTTTTGAGTGATTGTCAAATAATGTGGAATCCAACGCTCACAAATCTTTTTCACGGCTAAATATTCATATAAAATTTTGTGTATGCTTGTCATACTAATGTCTAGGGATGCCTCAATCTCAGTCCAGGGATGTCTCACGGTATGTCACATGACGATCTTGCAGTATCATTTCGTGTACAGTAACGATGCTTTCTGGCACCACAATCGATTTTCCGTGAGTGAGCGGCGGCAACGATTGAATTCACTTAACCAGTGACATCCACTGGTTTTGGATGTTGCTTCATCGCCAAAAGTCGAATTGGGTTGAATGATATACCGTTGTTGAGATAATTTACGTCGAAAGTCCTAGTAAATCATCACACGAAATTACTCACGATTTACTTCCATTTTTTGATTGAGATGAATTTTCAAGTCACTAAACAACACAAATCGCATCCGTATAACAAACGTACGTATACACTGAACAATGTCAAACTTTTTGTCAGATTGTGTATGTCATTGATTGTATATGTCAGATTGCGCCTAGCAACACCACTGTTGCCTATTTCGTAAACATATATAGCAACCCTCGTATAAGTGCTTCTGAATTTATTGAGAGTTTTTTATTTTAAGAACACTTTTCAATGACGTATTTCATAAACCGCATCTGTTTGTAAATAATGTTAATAAACAGGATGCAAAACATTGTATCAAAAATATTATACGGATCTATTTTAACCATATCCTAATTTAATATTTTTGATAGTTGTAACACAGGATAATGAAATAGGAAATATAGACTTCAGTTATTTTGCAAATAGTTATTTGCATATTTTCTTCGATTGTGTTATTCTCTCTTAATAATTTCACCGATAAAACACTATTGAAATTTCAACAATAAAGGCAAAGGCAACAATGAGGAAAATATCGTCTGATATGGGCTTGTCCGGGAAGTTCGTGGGGATTTTTCTAAGGTGATGGAAAACACAAGTAGTTTCTGTAAATATTTATTTAATCGTTTGCGTTGCATGATGCGTTTTTACCCAAAATTAGCATTTTTATTACCAAATATTTTGTATAAAATGTATCCCATTTAAACAATTTTGGAGGAAGTGAATTAGATAGTAGTCGGAGTGCTATGTCCGGTCAGTTATGTGGATGGGGCAAAACATCCCAATTTAAGCTCAACAATTTTCGCTGAGATTAAAACATGTGGTAGTGTATTCATATAATGAAATACGACGACCTTACTGTTTGCTAATTCTGATCGTTTTTTTTCAAGTGTTGCTTTCAACCGACCTATTTATGAACAGTAGAGTTCGGTGTTGATGGTTTGATTGTGTAGAGTAGATGTTGTGTAGAAAGATCGCCGTAGTTAAAATCGCTAACCACAATTCGTATCGATAAACTAACCTATTTTTTTTAGTTGGTCAAAAACGGCCAATTTGCCAATAATTAACTTATCTGACGTGTCTTGGATCAGTCTGTAGATTTTCGGCCTTAATTTCCTCGATATCAATGCTTAAGTGATGGCAAAATATTAGGTTTTCGCTGTCAGATCGAGAACTTTTCCAACGACTCTCGAATAAACCATCTTAAAGATGGTAAAAATTGACTTTACGATTTTTTTCTTGCTTTGATCACTCATAATTTTAATATCATCTTACCTTTACCTATAAATTAATGTGCAATACTGTCAAATGGGGTGACTTTGTAACAGCTGGGGTTGGATAGTCTCAAATCGAATTTTTGAAGCTCCCCCTTAACTATAAGAGATAGGATACTGTTTTTCGAACGGATGGAAAACATCTAAACTCGAAGAGACCACTAATCTTAATCTTTAGATGCAATCATCTCCTGATGATGCTAACATGGTTAGCAAAACGTGCATCAAGAAATTAAAAAAAACTGATGTGATGTTTAGTGGTAAATCTCTTCGAGGGAACCGAAGGTTCCAATAGAAGAATTGAATAGATGGATGGTTTGAAATGTGCTGTACTCTACTGTATCTTTCACGTAACTTAATTTAACCTTTTTGTTTTGTGATAGTGCTTCATTTACTGTTGCATTGTTATCAAATTTGATATTGTGTGTGTTTCTCTACACAGGAAACGCTTCAATTTAATATAAATCAGGTCAGTATTATATATAACATATTCAGTTGTGATTATGTTTATATAAAACTTAATACTATTGAATAAGTTTACGATGTGTTACGATTACTCTTTAATATTTTGGCCGTACATTCCCGGGGCGACTTCGTACCAATTTCTTCTGGCACAATCTCACCCCGTGATTTGTATAGTAACTTTTTATTATCTAAAATTGAGTAGTTTTTTTCAACTGGCTCTTTACTAAGGAATAAGTGATGTAAAATAGCTTATTGTATACGGCTACATAACTTAACATGCTTAAAACCTACCAGCTGTTTGCTAAGACGCCACCAATGAAAATGTTTAGGTTATGTTAGTTTTAGATTAAAAGAGGAATATTACCTATTTCAATAATGGTGAGGGACTAAGTTCGAAAGCGTGGAAACCGACATGACATGAATTACACTAATGAAACCTTGGAGAAGGCCTTAAATGAGAGAAAAAAAGATTTCAGTTCGTGGAGCTGGTGAAAAGTATGTAACATTCCCATTAAAAAAATATTGTTTTTACCTAACTCAAAGGCAGCTATTTAACAAAGATACTTTTTTTGTTATAGATTATGGCATCCACACAAACGCACTGTCCTTGTAGATGTGGAATCTGCATCCAAAACTAACAGGAGGTCAAACGATATTTACGTTTGAAGAGGAAAAGTTATTTATCAATGATATTATTGCCTTGTCTACCAGTTTTCTTATGACCTCATTTGATCTGAGAATGTCAGTAAAATATTAACTTGCTAAGTATGGGAAGTCAGTTTTAAGATTTAGAGAAAATACTACAGGTCTAGATTGGGTAGAGTTATTCATAAATCGCCATAACAGTGATTAAAATAAAAGATTGGGAAACATGGACAGAGGGTGGACCACATCATACTCGATACAATAGTAGTAAATTAGTATGGTTTGACTGCCAGTATTTTGAGGATTGGTTTATCAACCTTATGCTTCCAATTAGAAAAAAACAGACCTGTCAGAAAATTTTAATTGGTTATAATTTATGTTCTCATATGAACATTGAAGTTGTGCGACTTTGTAATGAAAATAACATAGCATTTGTAGCACTGCTTCCAAACGCTACTAATCTGTTGCAACTACTTGACGTTGCCTATGTTCGTTCGCTGAAAGGAGAATGGCGAAAAATATTAAACGACTGGAAGGAGACATCATACTTCCGATATACTTTCTTTCCAAAAGACCAGTTCCCTTAATTATTAAAAAAATTATTCGATAGCCATAATGAAAGAAGACCACAATTTTTTACATCTGGTTTTGCGAAGTGTGGTATAGAACCATTACAGAGAAAGAAAGTTTTGGCGAGAGTTTATGACAGTGTCGGTAAAGAACATTTTTACTGGTGACAATAATAGTAACCAGTGAAGGTAGAAGTTGCACAACTGGTAGTGTGTTTCGTTAAACATTAGTAACAGTTTCTTGACGGAACCAAGAAAGAAGATAAATGATGAAGTGGCATCTCGAGGGAAGAAGTGGACGAAAATAAATGTACTACCAGGTAAAAGTGTGTCTGTGTAGGATCTTCTGGTTAATGCGAATAATAGTGAGCAGGGAAAATGCAACAGGAAAATAAAAAAAGAAAAAAAGAAATCAGACAGCAGTGAAATAGAAAGTGAAGAGGTGATTTTTGATAAAAGTGATGATGGCTTGGGAGGGTTGGTTGATTCAGATAGTGCTGAATCAGATTAATAAAAGACAGTACTAATAGTGAATAAGCAGCAAGAAGCATCTTGGATACTAACATAAGTGTTGTGAACTTGGTTGTATTCTTCTGTAAAGGTAAAATGTATCCTCGACGAATCACTACTATTGATGAAAGTGACATACAAAGTAATTCGACGGTGAGATCCGGCAAATACTGGAAGTGGTCAGCAAGGAAAGATGATTAATACGGTATTTTAAAAAAGTAGTTTTAAGAAAGATTGCCAATCCTGTATAATTGTCTAGAAGAGAATTATTTATTGTTGACTTGTTGACGTTGACCATAGTCAAATGATTTCATTTGTAATTGATTTTATTTCTTAATTTATAATTAAGTTGATATTTTGTAGATGTAAGTATCTACCTTGTTTAGTAGGTAGATTTTAAGTTGTATTTTTCAGTTAGGTATTTAGTTTCATATCTGTACCGATTTTTGAGTTGTGAAAGCATTATATCTAGTGAAGTAGGCTTACTACCTAGTTTCAAATGGCTACAAATCAATTCAATACAATATATGCTAATTTTATGTGAATTTTTTGCCTTTAACAAAATATTTTTATATTTACATAGTCTTTATTAAGCACAAACCAATCCCTTGTTGAAATGATATTGTCTCACATTGATTTTAATATAAGATATAAGGAAAAATATGTTGGCATAAACTAACACCGACCAGTGGGATTAGATTATATCACGAATTTTCCAAATTTGTGACTGACTGGTTTAATATAGTTTAATTTTTTTAATGAGATGAAAGCTAAAAACTGGCTGTTGTTTTAAGCATAGTTGCCAAAACTATATTTTGTATACTCATCAAAAAACAGAGAAAAGTATAAAAAAAAGTGGCACAAACTTACCCTATTTATATTTTATATTTTTATAAATCGATTAATAATATGTAAATTGATATATGTTTGTTTAAAAAGCTGAGTTACAAGACCGCGAACCTTTTAATATGTTCCGGAAAAAAAAAGAGGAAATGAAATTCTTGAGGGATGTTGGGAATTTCAGGCCGACCTTACATCATGAATTTATATGAAAACTCTTTTGATGGCGTGGAGAATAAAGTACCCTAATTTTATCAAGGGTTATTTGCTTGCCTTTATATCCGTGTTGCTTCTAATAAATTAAACGAATAAATGATATCAAAGATTATTTTTTTATTTGAAAAGCTAACCGTCGTTTTTAGAGTATGTTGTAACCGAAGATACATTGCATATTTTTTCAGTATTTTACCCTCCATTTTCTTAGATTAAGGTGTTATTAATTTCGTGCATTTTTAATATAAAACTTGTAACATACATTCTACTCTGAGTTCTTATAATTATGATATCATCCAATAATACGCTTTGCTATTTTGGATAGAATACTTCTTTCTGTTATATTTTATTGATAATTTCAATGTTCGAATAGCCAAGTAGAATTTCTAAATAATGTAATTCTCTCTTGAATAAAATATTAACTACGTTTATAAATATTTATGTGGTGTATAAATGATATTGGTGGCGGAGCGTTCGAGCTGGCACCAAATTTGGCTTTCTCTGTGGAGGGGAGGTAGGCCAATATCTGGTGTATAGTCAGTACGAGTTTGAGCTCCCTATAGTCACTTAGTGGTCCGTAGCTATTCTTTTTGAGTACTGGATGTTTTTAGCACGTTTTGAAAACGAATTACAACAATTTCGAGCACCGGTGTATTTTCGAGTTGATTTTCAATCCAAAAGTCAAGATAAGTTTTTCTCGTGTTGTCTTAATTCATTGGCGAAAATCTGATGAATGGTTGTGTGAGTCAAATTCAACTCTTTTTTGATCATTCTGACCATAAACCGACGATCAGAATCCAACAAGATACCCAATTTTATATTCATTTTCATCACTTCTTCCAGTTTAACACCTTCCGCTGCAGGTTCATCTTCAATCGAGTCTCGGCGTTTTAAGAATGCCTTAAATCAATTGAAAACCTAGGCCCTTGACAAAACTCTCTCCCCTTAAGCCTGTCGAAGTTTTACAAACGTCCTGGTGAATTTTTCCTAAGTTTGAGATAAAAGTTGATAGCGCACCATTGTTCGAAATTGTTGTTACTCATTTTCAGAACGCCCTAGAAAAAATCCGGTTCACCAAAAAGAATTGTTACGGATCACCAAGTGACCCTAGAGACCTCAACTCTCAAACTTGTACTGAAAACGCAACAGATGTTGAGCATACCCCCCCCCCCCCCCCTTCAAAGTGGATACCAATAGTGGTGCCAGACCGAATGCTACACCACCAGTTTCATTATTTTATTTATACATTTCATATGTATTTACTGTGTTCTTTGATAAGCAACGGTGCCTTATATGAAATGGGGTTTAACGCGAATCCATGTTACAATTTTTTTTTTATTCTAATTATGATTATTACTGTGATATAGGTGTAGGGAAGTCAAGTTTATAGTTATTTAACAGCATTGGAATATTAATTTTGATTACCTTTACCTTCATATCGTTCACGTTGGATTATTTCAGTCTGGGTATATTCCATTAAAAAATATGATGACGGTTCAGGAATTTTTGTTTTTATGATAAACCACTTAGAAGGTTTGAATTTTTTTTTCAAATATTTCATTTGATTGACGAATTGAATCATTTGATTCGCCATTGAATGACGAAGAGCTCCCATGTATGTAGAAAAAATCTGATTCAATCGGCTTTATAGCAGAGATTATATCTTCATGGCCAAAAAAATAATTCCTTGAATTCTGGAAAAACAAAATACTTTGGCTCAACATACTACGGGCTTTTTTTTTATAATACTAGCTTGTACCCCACCCCCTTTCAATACCCCATTCAAACCTTCAAGAATATTTAAATTATCATTTTCTTTGAAACAATGACTGTTTTTGAATGCTCCTGTACGTAAGTTAGTGTTACTGTTATTTTTAAATATCTGTTCAAAATAACAGTAACCTGTAGTTATTTTAAAATGTTTGCCACATTTTGTTTACATTTACTCTTGTAATAGGCATTATATGAAAAAGCAATAGGTATAAAGCCACAATACAAAAATCGTTAAATAATAGATATAATCATTTGATTTTAGTAATAATTGAGGTGTAAATGCAATATTCTGAGAATCTGAACAGTGAACACATATCACAAAAATGTAATTTTGTTGCAATTTTTTAATATTCTAATTTCCTATATATTTACTTTTAGTTTGACTTACTTTGAATACATCAAAGTAATCTAGTGCGTATTACTAACAGTAACTGGTAGGTATAATAATATAAAGACCATTAAAATGTTATTAATGTATAAATGTGAAATGTTCATACCGTATCTGATCGTATTTAATGCTGTCTAGACATTTTATAGTTTAAGGGTTGACAGTGGACCATGAGGGGGTTCCCCTTATTATTCTAAAGGTCGGCATAATAATTGATTCTTTTTAGGTTTAAATTTTTTTATGCCTGTAACCAAATAGGTAAATAGCTTAGATATTATATATAAATAATATATGTAAATATTCAAACATTTTATTAAAAAAAAGCGTTTATTAACAATTTAAAACTATATTTATTCCTAACGTTCTTCTCAAAACGAAGCGATTCACTCAACTTTATCAATAACGCTGCGCATTGTCGACTGCTGACACCGCACTCCTCTTACTTTCTAAGATTACTAAATGCGGCAACAGCGAACAAGAACAAAACTACGATCATGACTGTTATTTTCTATCGGTTATTAAATGAGCTACCTGCTATTTGTGTGATAAGGAGTTATTTCTTATTTCGTTTAGAAGCGGGGATGCGGCAAAAGCGACTACGAAACTCCATATTAACAGTGTACCTGTTATTAATTGTGTAACGTTAATATGAAATAACAGTTATAAAATAACAGATTCTTAAAAAACGATCCACTTTTTTTGTTAAATATTTACAAGACTTTTGAATATAAAATCAGGACATAATATTTGAAATTTTTGATATAAACGAATATAATCATTTCATACGTCGCTCAAATCAATAATAACTTCTTATTGAGCTAGATGAGTTTTACAGAAATAGTTTATAATAATTCATATTTTAGCTCCATCAATTTTTGAATTGTTTATTGATATTCAAACGTTATATTAAACACATTCATATTCAAACTGGTGCATGATGATTGAAGGTATTTAGAGTCTTCTGGCTGGCTCAGGATGTTATTGATTTTTACCCTATTGCTAGGGTGAGATTATGGGTATGTTCTGCAAGGACTGGTTTTTGTTCAGCGAAGAACTCATGTGAAACTTCGGGAGAGATACTTTGATGAAGTGCCTCACGAACTAGGGAGCAATCAGGTCCAAGAAGGTAGGATTTTATTTTTATTATCATAATTATAATATTTAATAATTTTAATTTTTGGTGTTCTTGGTTTTGGTGATTTTGCTTGTTCTGTAAACTGTTCAGTAGTACCCAGTACCGTATCCCCTGCATTTAAATTGATGGATTTAATTCCTTTATTGGAATCTTTGGTGTGAAACACTAAACTTGAAGAGATTTACCACTAAACACCAAATCACTTTTTTTAAACTTCTCGACGCACGTTTCGCTAACCATGTTAGCATTATCAGGAGATGATTTAATCTCCTTATGATGATTAAAATCATCTTCTGATGATGCTAACATGGTTAGCGAAACGTGCGTCGAGAAGTTGAAAAAAAAAGTGATTTGGTATTTAGTGGTAAATCTCTTCAAGTCTGATGGATTTAGGGGGATGATTTAAGAAATATATATATATATATATATATATATATATATATATATATATATATATATATATATATATATGAATAAATAGATTTTTTTTTAACCAAGGTACTGAAATTTTGTGTACCAGTAGTTTCGCGTAGTTTGTATAGTATTTTCTGGTAAATATTATCATATGGGCTTTCCTAAAGTTGATCTGCAGGCGCCAGAATTTCAGCCATCTGTTTGCAGTAATAAATGCCTTTCATTCGATATTACAGAATGTATTATTCGCAACAAATGCGGATTTGAACCCCCCAGTCAATGTCTGTTTTATTAAGCGGACTAGTTTGGTCCTTTGATGAAGAGACAAATATTTAGATCAGAACCCGAATCAGATGTCTTCTTGCTGTCTGCATAGTCGTTAAGAGCGTATTTCGAAGATTTTCTGAGGGCTTGATAGCTGCTTATTTTGCAGTTACGAAGGGTTTTTGCAGGAAGATAAGATAGTGAGTATTGTTAATCCTATTGTCAATTCTTTTTATTTCTGGCCTTGGGATGACTCAGATGCCTCATTCTGAATGTTTTCGCTACAAGCGCTGCTTTGTGAAACCTTATGTACATTAATGTTAATAAATATCCCACAACTCCACACTTTTTTTGTCGTTCAAAGGCTACTATGTTAGGGGCAATAACTTTTTTTTACTGATATAAAATGAGCTGATTGAAAATTCACTTTGAATTCTAAAAAGCTGATGCCGATAGGTTTCCTGCAGTTGTAAACGTATTTGCTTTCTTTGATGCAGTTTCCACTGTTTTGACTGTTCCTTATATGTTGTGTTTGGTGTTTTGACTGTTGTTTCAATTATGGTTTCTAGTGTGGATCCATGTAATATCCATAATTACTAACAATTTTTTGTATGATTAAAATAAATACGGTAACTATTTTGTCTTTCGCGTTTTCATAAATAATTTCTTAGTTAAAATTTCAAATGTTGATAGGTTCATAGATACTGTATGATAGATCTACAGATACAGCTTTTTCACGCAGTATCAATCGTCTGTAGTTTAAAGTCATGCACAACATTTTATTAATAATTTCTGGCGATAATTGTTTGACGTCCATAGTGAGCTTATTTTTTGAATTACAACCACCGTTCAATTCAGCACTAATATGTTTACTACTTTGAGAGTTGCCTCTTCTAATTCTTCACCTGTTGGTATAACTGTTTTATTCAGACGTATCTTTTGTTAAATACAAATTTTAAATTCAGCAACAAAATTTTTACTACTTTCAGAGTTGAGTCTTTTAATGCATTCAACAAATAAATATTTGATGGTAGCATGATTTTTGAAATATTTTATTTTTAAGTATACACAAAATTTATCAATTCTGAACAGTTGTTAAAATATGACAGAGTTGACATAACAAAATTAAACTTTACATTTGTTAACATGATGTATATTCACATCAAGTCCAGTTGTTGTATAAATGACACTTATATCACTGCTCCAGTGATTCCTCGTCAGCTACAAGTGTATGATAACACAATGAATTATATACTATTGATCAATTTATTTACATTTACATTCACAACCATTTGGAATCGCAAATATATCATAACTGAGTATACGGTCTTCATAGACCATCAAATTGATGTTGGTGAACAATTGTTGACATTCCGACTTGAATATTCTTTTGCAATAATTCCACTCGTTGTAGCTGAAATAATAAAATTAAAAATGTCTTAATTAAACGACTTCTTCATTTTTGTCTATAAGTCCTTACTCGCACACTTTCGTAAAAACAGTTTGGTTGTACTGACCGACATTGATGATATACTTCCAGTAACCGTTTGCATTTCTCATTATTCTTGGAATCCTGGGTCGTTCAATACTCCTATAAATGAAAAACGAAAATGTATCGTCTTTTACGCTTAAAATACTCTTACGATTTTATGCTAAATGTTTTTCTTGTTGAATGTTTACTAGTGCATGCATAGAGATATCAAGACCACGTTAATAGAATACCTTTTTGTCGTCAAATTTCGACTTTTTTTATACTTTTTAAAGGTCACAGTTTGGTGTACAATATCATCTTTTGATTATTGTTACATCAGACTATTAGATCAATTCGTGTCGTCAAAACATATGCTGGTAAAGATTGAGTTTGTATCAAGCTCTGAAAATTCAAAATATTTGCAAAATATCCAATAGATGGCACTTAGGGAAGAATGAAAAAATTATAAATGAGGCAACCATATCTGCATTAGAACCAAGCCCTTGAAATATCAACTTCAAAATCTATAAATCACAAAAACTTTAGATATATGAAGGTAAACCGGTGGAATTTTGACAATTTTGAACTTGTTGAATTTTGAAAATGGATGAAGAAGCACAACTCAAAAGATTAAAAAGTTTAAAATTCACTGGAATCGACGGCATAGTGACAGAGATGATAAAATTTTCTGTTGATTACGAAATAACAAAAATCCTTCACATATGTACCATGAGTTGGAATTTAGGGGTATTGCCGTGAGACTGGACACATTGTATATATAGTTACATAAGGCTTCAAGGAAATTTGCTACAACTATAGAATCCTTGCTCTTATTGTCAGTAGGATCATTCTGCATACAGGGTATGCTGTATACGGTAATAATGTAGAAATATTTTGAGAGGTGACTCTGGGCAAAACATTTCGGCAATAATGTCTAGATTTTTAATTTTTAAACTGTCAATTGCCCCATTATTCCATCGAAGAAATGGCGAATATGCATTTTATATACGGAAAGGCGAATGCGAACGCATGTAAAGCTAGAAGATTGTATGCAGAGGCTTTTCCTGGAAGAGTACTTCCTTATACAGAAACATTTACAAACCTGCATAGAAGATTATGTGAAAAGGGATTTTTCATGCCTTCCAAATATGACTATGGAAAAAGTCGGAGCACCAGAACTGTAGAAAATAAATATTGAGTTTTAGAAAATGTTTCAGAAAATCCAGGAATAAGTGTCAGACGAATTGCTGTTCAAGAAGGTATTACTAAAAGTACCGCGTGGGAAATTGTTAGAGAGCAAGCGCTCTATCTATATCATTTGCAGAAAGTTCAAACCTTAAAGCCTGATGACCTGCCACAAAGAATCCAGTTTTGTCATTGGTTAAGGCAGCAATTTCGTTTAAATCAATGGCATTTTTAATTCTTACAATATTTATGTGTGGGTAGAAGAAAATCCACATGAATTTGGCATCAGCACAAGTTTTCGATCAATATCTTGGCATGGATACTAGAGAATTTTTTGATTTTACCGTTTGTGTTTCCCAACTGTTTAAATAGACAACAATATTTGAACTTCTTGGAAAACCATTTGCTAGATTTAATGGAAGATGTACCATATCAGTTTAGATATGGCATATTTTTTATGAACCATGGGGCTTCGCATCATTTCTCTATAAATGTAAGAGCGCATTTAGATCGGTTATATCCAAGACGATGGATAGGACGTGGTGGACCAGTGCATTGGGCACCACGTTCCCCAAATTTAAATCCTCTCGATTACTTTCTATGGGGATACTTGAAGACATTGCTTGTGATTATGTACTGTTTGTGATTATATCAAAAATAAGCCCGGTAGGGTAAGCAGGGTAAGATCTATGAAGAAAAGAATTAGACGGTGCATTGAGATGAATGGAGGTCATTTTCAACATCTGTTGTGAATAACTGCTAAATCCTTAATAATAATTCTCTTGTTGTAATTGTCTTGTTATTGTTGGCTGCTAAATAAATATTTTCGTACAAGGGTGCCTATTTAATTATTAAGATGCATTTCGATATCCATGTAATCGCGTGTCGATTTAGAAAAAGTCAGTTTTCTGGATGACAGTCTATCTTAACGAGATGATATAACAGGACATTTTTTGCCTAAAAATATTTGTGATTCAATAATTTGATTTAAAAAATTAAAAAATATTACAAACAATAAGTTATAGCAGCATTTACCAAGAAGACGCACCTATGTGACGCCCGTGACTAAAATATTTAATTATTAACACAAAACACGTTTTTTCGTTCCAACTTATTGCAGTATACTGAATTTCACGACTTTAGCATAAACCGTTTTGAAAATATTGTGAGAAAACCATCTTCAGAGTTCCTCTTTTAGGGGCTCTAGCCCTTTTAAGAAGTAATTTTTATAGGAATAGGATTTTTATAGGGTATGTTTATAGGAACTTTTTTTATGTTTTACTTCCTAGAGTCACCTTCCAGAATATTTCGACGTTATTTCCGACCATCCTGTATAATACAGGAAGGGTTAAAAGCTTACAGGCTCCTACAAATCCCTTAAGAATAATTTGGCTTTGTTCAAGGTAAGGAGGAACTAAAGACCAAATTATGAATATGATACAGATGATTGAGAAATTCTACGAGTATCATGCACCAATATTCATACATTTATGGAATCATCCCTATATTGTACCAGAAGAAATGGCAGTAGTAGAACACATTATTTTCCTCATAAATTTATTCTAACATATAAATAACAGACATTACAATAACAGAAATAACAATGAATTTGTCAAGGACGATGAGGAAATCTCCACTAATTTCAAAATAGGAAAACACGTTCATCCAAGCTGTGTCGTTTTCCATCTATTGTTTAATATTAATGAGGAATTGATAATTAGAAAGTGACAGAAGGCTGATCAGAAGAAGACATATCTGGTGGTGTATCAATCGGCGGTAGGAGAGTATACAATTTACGCTATGCCGATGGTTCTGACACTGCCTTAATAGCATTCTTCGAGGAGCAGATCGCGTTTTATCTCAAACAGATTGAAAAATGTTATGTGGAAGCCGGCCTTAAATGCAACTGAGCAAAATAGTGTTTAATGGTTATTCACTTAGATTGATCTAACACTTTACCGAAAATTTTCATATATATACCTGACACTTCATCTAAATGTAGAAAATATGAAAGTGCACAAATGACTTTTTCCAATGATTCAACGACGTTTATTTACCTACTTAGAAAGGCAATAGTTACTAAATGGCCATTGATATCAATGCGACTTTAGAGAGAGAGATGGAGACACAACAGTGGCGGCTTGTAAGGGAGGCCGTTGGGGTGCCGCCCCTCCAGCATTTATCACAGTAAATAATTTTTTAGAGCAAATCCCCATATTTTATTTCCGTTCAGTTTCTTTCCTTTAACTCATTTTAAGATATTATTAAAAATTAAAATCTCCAAATGTAGAACGTCTGTCGATCCATCACACCAAATAATGCGGATAAAAATTCCATCCTCCCACCACAATTTTTACGTCGTTGCTCGGACGTTTACCACCAGCGATCGTACGCCACGTCATCCTTTCTCGTCGTTGACCTTACATGTTTTGTTGGTTGCCAGAATTCGGGGGCTTGAACAGCTTTCTAAAACATGCGATTCGGATGTAGATTCGCTGCGACCGAGCGAATCGGTAATTAGTTTTTAACGATGATTTGGCGAGTATTTCGCTCGCCTCGTGATACTTGTTTTGATTTGGGATTTGCTACGTGTGTACACCCTGTGTAGTACTTTTTAAATAAAAATAATTAACTTTTAATTTTAAACATGAAGGTGTTTGATTTAAAACAGTTAATAATGACTAATTTAAGTTTGGGGGAGAAAGGTGAATTAAAAACTAACGGTCGTCCCACGCCCTTGTTGAATTTGAGCCAAGTTTAAAACGAATGTAAAAATAGGGCAAGTTTTTAACAATAAACTATATGTGAAAGTTTTTCGACGATGGAAAAAGAAGATTTGAAGACTGAGTTGAAAATTTTTTATTGAACATTAAAGGTTGTTTAAAGACATTAAATTTTATTTTGAATATGGGACTGGATGCAGTTTTTTAAACAATCACTAAGGCATTGAGAATACTAGTGACTATACCGATGACGACAGCCGAAGCCGAACTTGATTAAAACATATTTAAGAAAAATTAAAGATAGACTAAATGCTTTAGGTATGTTAATTATTGTGAGTGCTATGGTCGAACTAATTCCGGACTTTAATGAAAGAGTTATTGAAAAGTTTATTTTGGACAAAAACAGGCTAATGGAATTTCACTTTAAGAACTAGGAAACGGCGAGGTGCTATTCACCGACAAAAATGTCCAAAAATAATCCTTATTTGTCATAAAATTTTGATATGTTTTTGAACTTTTCGAACTTCTCATGAACTTTTTCGAATTCTCTATTGATTTGCAGTTACAATAAACTGTTTGAATGGTTTACTCTTCGGGAAACGGTAAGTACCTACTTATTCATTCCTTTATCTGCCCAACAAGCAACAACCCGTTCTCCAATGTTCTTGTAAGTAGTAAGAATAAAAAAATTTAATGTTTTCCTGGTTCACCTCCTGTATAAGCTTTCAATAACACGAAAAGTAAAAAAGAAGGAGGAGAAAGCAAAAAAAAATCTTTAGCAGCACTATTTTTTTCTACGCCCTCCCACTTTGAAAATCCACGAGCATCCGTGAGACACAGATCGTTTTTTTGTTATGTCTATTTTAGATTAACCTCTAAAATTTGAGGAATGCATACCTGCAAATATTTTCATCATTTGAAAACATTCTGGATTCCACAGTATCAGGAACCAGGGAGGATTGTGTGGTATGGATTATCGGTAGTTTCAATGTTGGATCGATCACTGGATGCGCTAATAGATTCCTTATGATAGCTTCTGGATAATAGAATTCCGACGACTCGCATATATTATCATCACATTTTTTTTGATAGTCATCATCATAAGCTGGTCTACGATTACGGATTTTTAACTCCATATCGGTTTTCAGTGGGGCGGCCAATGCGTAGTTCTGTTTAAAATAATTGAATTAAATAATGTTAAAAATAATATGCCGAATTTAATACTAAATTATACTTACAAAAGCGTATGCATCCATTTTAACATACAATACTGATATTAAAGCGATTAAATTATACAGTAGATACATGTTGAATGCCTACTGAAAAACAAAGAATGGCAAAATTCCGATTCGTTGAAGATTTTATACCCTGAATGTTAGAAAAATAAAATGCGGTTCGGTTTTATCAGACATTTATTAATGACGTTTATCGAAAACCACAGAATAATCGAGCTAAAATTCTTAGAGTTCCTATTTATTATCAATAATACCGGACCGATAGTTGCAAGATTAGTTATTAGGCTAATTGAAAAGTTCTCGGAGCGGAAGTGATAAAACATACTATATAGTCTAGTTAAGCTCAAGCTCATTCTCGGTTAAGCTCAATGCATATTTTCTAGCGGTTCTCTAATCCGTTTATTTAGGTTTAGTATCTCATCTACGGTTGCTATAACTTCTTCATTTGATGAAAAACGCTTGCCGGGTAGGGGTTTGGGAACACATGAGAGTTAGAGGGAGCCAATTCGTAGACCTTCAACTCCTTAAATTTGGCCATTGCAAGAATACCTCTGTGAGTTCGTGCATTGTCTTGATGAAAAATGATTTTTTTCTTAGCTAAACCAGACCTTTTCTTACGAATTTTTGATCCAAAAGGTTTGAATAATACTGCCCTGTTATTGTTTTACCGGGTTGAAGGTAATCAATTAACAAAATACCTTTTGCATACCAAGAAATCGATTTTGACCACTTTGGTTACTTCGGAGCTGAACAACCGGGCTCAGTCACTCTGCGGTTTGTTGTCGCAGTTCAGGATCATCAAACCAAACCAATCCCAAACTTATCTTATCCATAGTTACAAAACGACCTTTTAAATCTATTTTGTTCTTTCGAAAAAGATCCAAATGTTTGTTGGAAAGTTTTATTCGAAGTCGTCTTTGATCAGAATTTAACAAATGCGGCACCTATCTTACATATAGCTTTTTTAAGCCCAATTCCTTTTTAAAAATTTGAAACTCCCATTCAATTGAGGTGTCCATGGTGTTAGCAATTTCATTCAAAGTTCATTATATGTTATCCACTACCATATCATGCATAGAATTAGTTATTTGTTCAGTAGTTGTACTTATTGGACTTCTAGAACGAGGATCGTCATCCAGACTTCTTCGACCACTTTGTAACCCACCTGCCCATTTACAAACCATTGTTTTTGAAGGAGCAGATTCTCCTAATACATTTACAATTTCACTATGCATTGTCATTGCCTTTAAACCTTTTTTAGAAACAATTTAATCACCGCACGATTTTCAATATTTTCCATTTTTATAAATAACACTAATACGTTTATTTTAAGCTGCTGTTGACAGATCAACTTGAAACTTCACATATGTTTATATGAAGGATGAAACTTCAAAATGTGGTAGATTATGTACTTCTTTTACTAATCTATAGGTGTTGCCCCGTGAAATTTTTAATTAGCCAGTACATAGCATTTCCAGAGAAAAAAATTTAAAATATGTGAAAAAAACTGGGAAAAATATTTTAAAGTAATTTAAAGTTTTGGTACTACTTTTTGCGAATAACATCCAAAGCCTTAAAATAAACTTATAGGATTTGGAAATGCTTCGGCTTCGGTTTCACGAACAACTAGGACTTCTCTGGCGCTAAATCAGATGAATATGACAGACACTATTGTTTACTATGTTCTTTGTCTCTGCCTATACTGTTTTGTAGAGAAGACCATATCTTTTTCTGTCAAATACCAATAATAAAACTCAAGTAATAGCGAGCCCTTAAAGGAAAGCGTTAGAAAAGTCTCGATTGGGCTTTTTTGCTTGTGCAGATGCTACATTCTTTTCGCAGTTTCCGAATCTGTAACAATTTACAGTGTCATATACATGGTTTTTTTTTAAATTCAATCAGATTTTCGATAGTCCTGGCTGAAATAAACAAACAAATTCTTCTTTCGAAGAACTTCAGTCATTTCATGGACATTTTCTTTTATTTGGGCTGCTGCTGGAGAAGCTGATTGGAGGTGGTTTTCAAGCTCGCTCTGGTATAAAATCCTGTAAACTAAAATATGAACAAATTAGTTTCTGCCGTTTTCTATCAAAAATTAGGAATTTATTGTAAAAGAACGGTACATTACGTTTTATTCAAAGTATTGTCCATCATTAGCCACTACTTTTTCCCATCTTTCTGGTAGCATTCGGATACCATGTCGGATGAACTCTTCATCTTTTGGGGCTATCCACAAATCGATCCAATTTTTGGTACCTACATATGATGTAAAGCGTTGATTTACATCATATGCATCGATAATCGGAAGGGGCAATGTCTGGTGAATACGGCGGGTGGGGTAGGACTTCCCAATTAAGTGTTTCCAAATAGGTTTTAACCGGCGCCGCAACATGCGGACGAGCATTATCAAGTAGGAGAATAATTTTGTCATGTCTGTAGTAGTAATGGACGCGTTTTTCCTTGAGTGCTCGGCTCAATCTCATTAATTGTGTTCGGTTTGGTTAGAGAGCTCCAGTAATAGTTTCACTCGGTTTGAGCAACTCATAATACACGACACTAAGCTGATCCCACCAAATACATAGCATGAGTTTTTTTTCCATGAATATTCGGTTTGGCTGTCGATGTTGAAGCATGGCCAGGTGGCCCCCATGATTTTCTCTTCTTTGGGTAATTGTAGAGGATCAATTTTTCATTCCCAGTGTCTATACGATGCAAAAAAAACCCTTTTTTTATGCCTGGCGAGCAGCTTTTCATTCATGCAAAATCGACGTTCAACGTTTCTCGGCTTTAGTTCATATGAAACCCAATTTTCTTGTTTTTGAATCACTCCCAAAGATTTTTAAGTTAAGTTATTTTTGCGTTTGGGATGAATCTTCGTCCAATAATACTTCCAATTCCGTGTTTTCGTACATTTTCAAATGTACAATTATTATATTGTTCAAATGTACAATACTTTAAGGTTATGTTGTTAACATATGACCAAACTAACGATATTACGTTTTACATCTGACAATTTCAACATAAACTTCTGGTGGGGCCATCTTTTGTTAAACCGCGTAAACTTATTTGTACACCTTTTATTTAAAAACAGTTATATTTTTCTGTAGCAAATTATTTCAAAAT
This sequence comes from Cosmopolites sordidus, assembly GCA_031761425.1. NCBI lineage: Eukaryota > Metazoa > Arthropoda > Insecta > Coleoptera > Curculionidae > Cosmopolites > Cosmopolites sordidus. Next base: position 1,120,974 of record JARFXV010000126.1, read on the forward strand.
ATTTTTATATTTCTCTGGTAAATCAACTTAATTTTAACCCAGCTTAAATCACACTTAATTGTTAACATGTTGTACCAATGTTTTTTTCGCTCGATGCTTAACATGTACTGTCAGTAAACTAAAGAGATTTACCACTACACAGCAAAGAGAAGTAAACAGAAGAGATTTACCACTACACACCAAATCACTTTTTTTTTAAATTCTCGACATGCGTTTCATTATTCTTAGATTATTCAAGCTTAAGAAGTTATAAAATGTGATTTGGGGTTATGCGGTAAATGTCCTTGAGTTTAGTGTTTTATGCCGAAGGTTCCAATAGAAGATTTGAAGTATTGTCATTTTTTATCATTAGGAATATTTATTCAAATCTGGTGTTGTGTACTACTTTTAGCTTCACTAGTTACACAGGTCAACAACTTTTTAACTTTTTTGAGGTAATATTGATGAAAATAGGTGTAGATGAAGTATTTTGTTGTCTTAAATCTGAAAATGATAATCTAATTCCTGTAATACGTACGATTTTTTGTTATAAGGGGTCGGTGGTGGGGAAAAAAGGAGACGACATACTTTTACAATCTAAAATATATTTAATATAAACATGTAACACGTGTTAAATCTACGCAAAAACATTTCTGGGGATTATGTGAATAAAAAATTTATTACATGAGATCATAAAAAATATATTACATGTCATGCAGCAACAAAAACGTTTACTTTTTCCTCTTGTATTCTGTAGCATCATCTCTTTTAAAAAACCAGTAGTACTCGCCCAGCATAGATGGGTTCCACCATCTCTGGTATCTTGTTTCCATCGTCCTAATGTCCTGGTTAAATCTCTCTCCTTATTCGTCGCTTAGTGCAGTCAAATTTTCTGGCAAAAAATCCAAATGGGCGTAAAAAAATGCATTTTTAAGGACATGCGATACCCTAGTATTTCATAGAGTTTCAAGAGTTCATCTATGAGGTTTTTATCATCTTTTTTGTTGCCCACAAATCCTGTCACTACACTTACAAAATACTTCCAAGCTGCCAATTTCTTTTAATTTATTTTTTCTTGAAAACCAAAATGACCTAGAAGCTTCCTTATTTGAAGTCCAATAAATATGCCTTCTTTTAGTTTTGCATCACATAATTGAGGAAATATTTCTTTTAGGTACTTAAAAATCATTACCTTCATTGTCCATGACTTTGATAAAGTTTTTCATTAGTCCAAGCGTAATATGAAGAGGCACCTTTTTACCTTATAGGAAGAAGCACCTTTTTGGGTTAATAAGGAGAGTATACTTTATGTTTGAAATACCAGGTTAAAACGAAGTTCTGTAAGGCCATCTTTCTTATTGTATTGTTCTTTTGTTGCCCTACCGTCCCATAGGCACAAAAAACAGCAGTAATTTGTACAATCCTCTTGACGTCCTAACAATATACCTATCACATTTAAATTCCCACAAATATCCGACTGATACTGTTCATATTTAACGCGATTTAGTTGCTAACTTGTTATACATAGGTTTCTTTCATTGTCTTTGAATGGGCTAAAGGAATCTATGAAAATACGCCACTCGGAAGGTTTATGTTCCATATTAAGCTCATTTGTTAAACCATCAATATCACAACAGACATATAACGATCCTTCCGTTTTATAAAAACTTGAAAATGTTACATTCCGTTTTCGATAAAGTAAAACACTTACATTTTTATCTTACAGCTGTCACTCTGGAAGTCTGGAACTAAGAAGTTTCGATTTTTGTTTTGACAATCCCATGTCACGTACCAAATTATTTAATTTATTCTGAGTTATTAAGTGAGGTTATCTGGTAGTTGTTAAACATGTTGGGTTACAACTGGTGTACCCAGATCCTGATGAAGACTTCAAATCACCAGGAAAATTTAATGGCGCAATCTGTGCCGGTAGTTCCTGGCTCTAAAAAACTGGCCTAAGTGTAAAACGCAAATTTGGATATTGAATTTTGTACCTTTACTTTTTTGATTCTTTCTGTTTTAGTGATACAAAAGTAGCAATAGTAGGAGAAAACCTACTGATAATGTAAGTGGTTAGTAGGTTTTCTCCATATAATAGGAACAATAAACGGTCTATAATTTTTCTTGCGATCCATCCAGTGCACTAAATTTACCTGACAACTCACAAAACTAACATGAAGAGCCCAACGTTTATCTTGATCTCCAATTTGGCACTTAAAATATAAAAGCTAGGCTTTTTTGACTTCCTCGGATATAGATCTAACTTGTTACTTCAAAATAAATCGCCCGCATATATAACAAAACTGATCCGCTGGATTTTTCCAAAATGACGACTAGAACTTGCTGTTTTATATAAAATCGACTTAAACACTTGACTGTACTGTAAACGAGACAGAAAAAAACTAAACTATAGAAAACCATAAAACTGCCCTTAAAAGTTCGTAGAATACTGTGGAAATACCCCCTCTACGGTCTTGTGGTAATTCCTACATTGTTCAGTCCAAAGTCAGGTACAAATTATTTCAATTACTCCATGACATAAAGGAGAAGCAGTTACTTGAAAATGAGACGTACTGGGCCATTTCTGTGAAAAGGTGTTTTAATAACTACCTAAATGAGACGCAAAAAGAGCATTCTTATCAATGTACAGAAATCATGTCGACCTGTGTTATGTTTTATACTAGTTAATTATGTTTTGTACCATATTTCCTCATATGTTGTTTCTTTAGAATCAATGGATTCTGAAAAAATTAAACATCCTAAAATTTTCTTTTATTCAAACCACAACTTACATTTTATTTGTTATGATTAATCCGAGACTTCTTCAGGACCCAAGTTGTCTTTAGACACTTGAATATGTACTTTTGAAGTCTTGAATTTAATGACTTGCTAGTGGGTAGCAGATTGCTGATTATCTGGATATCATGTTTATTAACGAGAATAGTAATAACGATTGCAAAATTATCAATATAATACGCACATTATCAGCATTAACTTTTCGAAATTTGAAAATTACGTTTTGCTACTCATGAGCATTGTTTAAGGATTCAATAGGCTACATATAATACGGGAGTCGATTGAAAGGTATGTCTATCATATTCTAGGTATGTGACTATCGTATTTCTCAGGTATGTTTCGTTAAGGTGGCGGTGCGTAGTTTCAGATGCATGTTTTTAATGCAGAAAATAAGTGTTGATATGTTCTGAAAAATATATAAAAATTTAGTCCGAGTCCGATAAAATATTTTATTTTAGTGGGTTTAACCCTGCAGTGCTAGAATAAAAAGGAGCTGGTAAAACTGCATTAAAGACAATGAAAATATTTCAATTTACAGGAAACTTCATGGCTACGATTTTCTAGGGATTTTCATGATGGATGGTCTGAAGAATTCAATAACTAGCTAAATCAAATTATTTCTGGCTGAACAAAATTACAAGCGATCTACCTATCTATTGAACGGTAGTCTTGTATGCTTGATCATTCACCCCTTTGCGAATTTATTTATTTTCCCTGCCTCCTCTCTCACATCTTTAAGTTTGGCCCTTTATTATATCATTAATTTAATTTTCTATCGATTAGTTTTGTTTGGAGCATCTGCTTTTTCATAGTGTATTACTGATATTATCGATGTTGGCGTTTGTAAACATCCGATACTTGTAAGTCGTATGTAAGAACAGAAAGAACGCACTGGTTAAATAAACTTATCTTTAGATATTGTGAATATTTTTTGTTTATTGGCAACCTTATTGGGAAAACAATTTCGAACAAATGTCTGCCAAGGCAAATTTTGACAAAGCGCATTCTGTCAATCCAATTTTCGACCACTTTTTCAAGCCAATGGGGTATTAGATCTACGGTTTTTTCCAGTGAGCGGTTAACCGCTATAACCGCGAAACCGCTCGAGATGCACACAATGCAATTAAAAACCGCGAAACTGCCTGCGAACTGCCATGGATTTCAAGAGAGCAGAATGTATTGTTGGTCTAATACCAAGAAACAGAAAAAGAAGACTTCAACACAAATTGCTAACTAAGTTCAATAGTTTACAAAATGTGGCGCGGTTTTTACCCGCGATCCATTTTTCACCGGTTTAAAATCAGTCGTGGGAAAAAACCGCAAGTGCGACCGCTTGTATTAGTTTTCTTGACTCACAAAATCATGGGTTTAGCCGTAGTGCGGCCTCGGCCTTATGCCCCCAATTGTCCGAGTTTTGTTGGCTTCCAAGGTATCAAAAGTTATCGGCATATGTCAAAAATTTAACATAACCCCAAAGTAAATAATCAAAAGGAGTTAAATAACAAGACCCTGGTGGTCAATTAATAGATCCGTTCGTGGAAATCATTTCCTCACCAAATTCTTCCTTCAATAAATTGATTGTTGCGATGGGTGTATGACATGTGGAGCCGTCTTCTTGATACAACACCTCCTCCAGATTAACCCCATCCAAATTTGGAATTAAATAATCATTGATCATCGCTCTGTAACGATCCCCATATACGGTAACGTGCAGTCCAGTGATTCCATCAAACTTTCAGTACGCCCGCGTATTCATTATGTAAAATAAAAATATATACGACTGTTTGTTTTTCTTCTGCCCCGACAATGAACCATCAAGACGCTTAAGGTATAATTTCCTTCAATCTAATATATTCTCAAGTAGAAAATAGCCTTTAAATCCTATGAATTACTCAAATTACTAGTTTTCGTTTGTTATTCGGATCACGTTAAGTTTCACTAATATCGACGTTTCTAAAGTAAAAATCGTTTGATATAAATAATATTTGGTTTTAATGTATTTATTTATAGCGGCCGTTTTAAGCAGTGTGGAAACTATAGAATTTGATTATTTAAATTAATTTTAATATCTATTCATATAGAATAATGTATATTTTTAAACATATGTTTTACAGAGGTGTTGACTATTATTATAATAATCTATACACCATTAAAAGATATTGCAAAATTTTGCAGTTATACAAATAATATTTATTATTTAAATTTCTTCCTATAATAAATAGAAACACAAAGGAATATTTATAGCAGAATTTTTATATAATCGAACCAATGGTATTGATGGCACGCGACAAAATAATTTAGGCATGGTATTAATTCAAACATTTAGTTACCTATTTGAAACAATTTATTTTTTTGGTACTAAGTACATTTTTTCGTTCTTTTCTTATAATAAGTACACTACTAAAATTAGGCTTATTGGAGCAGATATTTGGTTTCTTAAGTCATGTCAGACTAATAAAATATATCCCAAAATTAATTAAAGTTAAAAATTTCAAAATCTTCCAAAATATGCGACAAAATAACTAATTTTGCAAAACAAAAATGGTTTGACTTAGAAATCAAACATTTGTACAGTAAAAGCAGTATGCTTGAAATTCAGACGTACAATCTTTACAAAAAATTAACTTTTAAATTAACTAATGGAGTACATAAATGTTGGTGTAATTTTCAAAGGAATATGTTCACAGCAGTAAATAGTAAATGTAATAAAAAACTGTCATCTTTAAATAAAAAAATTAAAAAACTTAAAATTGGGCAGTCGAAAGAACATATTCCAGAAAAGAGCATCAACATACTAGAAAATCTTTCAACTCAGACGTTCGACAATCTAAAACTAGATCTTTTAAATAAAGACCTCAATCTTGTTTTGCCGGCATCCCGCAGTGCTTTGGAGGACATGGTAGCCGGTATTGAAACTGGTATTAAACACTTACCGGGGTGTTCCAAAGCTTTCGTCAGAGAGGCATGTAAAAGCAAAATTGTAAAAAATATTTCAAATATAAGTCAAAAAATGCCAAATATTTATAAGATTGTCAAGCGAAATAAGCTTGTAGTAATGGACAAACCTGATTATTATGAACGCGTTGAAAAATTAATTCATGACTGTCCTTATCAACGATTACCTAGGAATCCATTGTCAAAACTGTTTAACGAAGTCAGAGATACATTGAAATCTTGTAACAGCTTTATTTCTTCTTCTCTGAAAAGCAAACTACATCTTTCTAACCCAAAAGTGCCAAGATTGTATGCTCTACCAAAAATTCATAAACCAGAAAAATCAATGAGATCAATTGTATCAGCCATTGATTATCCAACAAACAACTCAAAGTGGTTAACAAGTGGCAAAGTGGTTAACAAAGGAATTTCAAAATCTACCAAACCAACTACCTTCCTGTTCTGTGATAAACTCAACCAAATTCATAGACAGAGTCAAAAACACACATATACAAGAGGGTGAGGTTTCGGTTTCCTTTGACGTTTCATCGTTGTTTCCGAGTGCCCCGATTTCTCATACTTTGAAATACCTGAGGGAGTTACTCGAGTTAACCGGTTTTAATAACAAGATTGTTTCTGAGTACATCTCTTTAACAAGATTATGTATGAAGCAAACTTGTTTTCGGCTTAATAACAGGTTTTACTAACAACCAGAAGGAACGCCAACGGGCAATCTTCTGTCACCGTTCTTAGCCAACTTATTCATGAGTAAATTTGAAACCGAGACAAAAGATGAATTCAGTTACTTTCCGAAGGTATGGTTAAGATATGCGGATAACGTTTTTGCCATTTTCTATTCGAAAAATGAAAACTTAGATGATTTTATTAAGAACTTAAATAGTAAATCCCAAAATATAATATTCACGCATGAACTCGAAAACAACGATAGTTTACCATTTCTGGATGATTTAGTCAGTAGAAACAATAATAATAATAGGTTAAATTTTGATATTTTTAGAAAAAACACCACTACTTCGAGATACTTTCCTAACGATTCAAATCATAGCTTCCAAAATAAACTGGCTAGTTTAAATTTTATGGTAAATAGATTAATTAATTTTCCTTTAAATAAAGATAATTATAACAAAGAATTAAAATTAATTAGAGAGGTATCCGAAGTGAATGGTTATAATAAGAACATTGTAGATAAATTAATTAGAAAACATAAGTTCAAAAAATTATTGAAAGAATCTTCGACTTTTCAAAATCAGAACACAAAGAAATTCATAGAAACACCATTTGATGCCCAATTAATAAGAGGGCTAGACAAAATTTTGAAAAAAGTGGACATTAAGGTTGTGTATAAACCATATAATAAATTAAGAGAAGTTCTGGGTAATCCAAAAGATAAAGTAGATCAACAGGAAAAGTCGAGGATTTACGAAATGTCAGTTGTCAACACTGTGATCGAAGGTATATTGGGCAAACAAAAAGATCCATATTGACAAGATATAAAGAACATATTGCCCACATTAAATATGGGAGAAATGAAAAATCTTGTGTTGCTCAACATGTAATCGAACCCGACCACAGTATAGATATTAGTAATTTAAGACTGATTAAAGTGTTAATAATAATAGGGCTTTGGATGCATATAAAAGCATTCAAATAGAAAAATGTAATAAAATATCCCGTTCAGCCAATTTTTTCAATTATTAATGTAAGGCTTAGTAAACTTCACGGTTCATGAATTTTACACGCTTTGTTAGGTAGAGTTTTCATATAAATAGAACATAGTTTAGTTGTAGAATTAGATTAAATTATCTCCTGATGATGCTAACATGGTTAGCGAAACGTGCGTCGAGAAGTAAAAAAAAAGTGATTTGGTGTTTAGTGGTAAATCTCTTCAAGTTCAGTTCTACGTACTATTCAACATGACTAGTTTTGCAAAAAAAAAAACAAAAAGTGCAAGATAATAGAGAATCTGTAAAATGGTATAATGAAACAAATGACAAATCTCTTTGTCCAAAAAGCGAACCAGAGCAAAAGGAATTTATTGCATGTGTAATTAAAGAGATAAATAAACAGTCAACGTCTATGATTAAATATGTTAGCGAGTATTGTCATACAGGTGCTGCAAGTTTTTCGGCTGTAAATATCCGTGCATGGTAAATCTTTTAATGAGGGATAGTTTTTGAAGGAAGCCTGGTTAGCATGCGCCTCTCGGTTTATTGATGATTTTAAAAATAAGGAGAATATAATTCAGCGAATAAAAGATACTCATTTTTCTAGAAACACGATTAAAGATAGAATCCTAAAACTGGCGGAAAAAGTAAATGACAAAAAAAATTACATCAAGTCCCCTCCTTTTATATCGCTATATCTTGACAAAAGTACTGATCTAACTAAATCTGCTTGTTTAGCTATTTTTGCGTGATATAGTGTAGTAAACAAAATCAAGGAAGAATTAATCGCTACAACCTCGTTGCTAACAACTACTCATGGTACAGATATTTGTACGTCTGTTAACCATTCAGTTACTCATGCTGCTCCAAGTACAATGGGCAAAAATAAATTGTTTTATCAATTTATTTCAAACATACACAGGACAATTCTATTCCTGTATGCAACTGTCTCATTCATCAACAAGCCTTGCGTGTTAAGAGTGGCTTCGCCTCTCTAGATATCATAATGGCCGTAATCACAAAAATAGTGAACCTTATATCGTCGTAGGTTTTAAATAAGCGAAAGTTTGATGCTTACTTGGATGAAGTCAACTCGGTATATATGCCGTATTGATGTATAATAATGTTCGCTGATTGGGTTGCGGTAATGGACTTTAAAGATTTGTGGATTATTTGGGAGAAATCAGACGGTTTTTACAAAAAGACAGAAAAATCGAACAATATTCTCAATTGATGGATGTTATGTGGCTCCCAAAATTAATTTCTCTTATAGTCATGTGTCAGCATTAAATGTAAAACTTCAAGGCGCAAATAAAACAATTATCGTTAGGATAGATCTCATTCGTGCTTTTGAGGCTAAATTGCAAATATTCAGTAACAATATTGTTACTAAAAACTACAAGTATTTCCCAAACCTGAAAAAAATCACCAGCGATTTTGGTTTACACGAAAAACCAGACCAAGCAAAAGTTCAAAGAACTTTCGGAAACGCTCAAGTTTCTTATATATAAGTTATTTGGCATCTAATTTACAACAGCAGAAGTCGCACTAAATTTTTCTTTCGTTTAAATAATCGTAAAACTGTTAATGTTACTATTGCTGTATAAAATGTATATTTCTGGTTGCACATAAAGAGTTTTAAGTTTATAGTATTTAGTTTTTTCTCTATTAATCAAAGTAAAAATTTTTTAACGGCACATCATGGGCTCATTAAACATTTCTTTAGAAAAAATGGCACGTAGACCTATAAAGGTTCGCTATCCCTGACATAGGCCATTTGATCTTTATTATTCCTTAGGACCTTCTCGATATATGAAGGAGTTTGTAAGAATGAGAGAAAACAGATTCTACAAGAAAAGCCTGTCTCCTTGAGAAACTCATATAGGTTATCTCAACTTGAGAATAAATATTCAACAGGTTGTAGTCAAGCTGAGTTTTGTATTGGTGGGGGAAAGGAACACAAGAGAAAAGGATATGAGACAAACTCAGAGTGGATTCACAGTGCCAATATATACATATATATATATATATATATATATATATATATATATATATATATATATATATATATATATATATATATATATATATATATATATTACTAGGTTCTCGGTTAGAACCGATATATTGATGTGAGCAGAAGCGATGACTAATCATGAGTATCTTTATCTTTGGTCTGGGGAGAGAGAAAAGTATTTGGGAGAAGAGAGCTCTTTTCTTCTCTTCTAAGAGGTATTAGTCGAGCTAAACGACAATGCAATTTTTTCTAGAGATTATAGGGTAAGAATCTCTGTAGGAGGGGATTTTGCTGAGGATACGGTTTGTTTTATCAATTTATTCGATTTTTTATTGCCCTCAATGCTTTTATGTTCACCAGTCTTCAGATGGCCCTGTAGTTTAAGTGTATGGAATAGGAAAATTTCCATATTCCCATATTCACGAAATTAAAAGATTGCTCGAATGTGGCTTATTTATTTTCTGCAGGGAACTGAGAACTGAGAAATAGCTGATTTGTGCATACTAACCAGGAGGTGTTATGGGAGTTCTTGTGTTTAGTACTTGGTTGACTTACCGAAAAATGAACCATGAATCGATGAAGAGTGCTACATCTGAAATGCTTGCAAATAATGATTTTAAGGTTGACCAAAAAACAGAACAGTTTTGATTTTTCTAAAATAAATTGAAAAAATTTATTATTACAAATTAATAACTTGCGAGGGTCCCTCCTTTCTTTAAAGCTGCAATCATACGAGTGGGAGGAGTTTCCTAAAGACTCTTGATGTTATTTTGAGGAAGCCTGGCTCATTCTTCCTTAATTGCCTTTTTTGTTGTTGCTATTTCCACCGCCGGTTCGTGGAAGAAAAAACAGGTGGGGCACGTATAACCAAATTTTGAAATGGGGATAGGGAAATTGCGATTCTCTATGATCGTTGTTGATTCTTTACCAGTTAAGTTACCAAATTCTTGATTAATTTGTATTTCTATATTGGTTCTAATATTTTGAATGGTTGTTGAAAAAGTTACCAAAGTCTTCTTAACTTTAAGTGCATTTAGTTGCCTTCTTTGCAGTTGATCAAAGATAATGTCGTGAGGCATTATTTTATTGAAGAAAAACAACCAAAATTTAAAAATACCATCTACCAAATAATTTATTAACTCCTAAGCTTGATTAATAGAATTTTTATCCGACTCGGCGTCCATAATTTCTTCAAAATTTGTAATTTTTCTCTGTAAATGTAAACAGTATTCACACATTTAGACATAAAGTTCCATTTGGTAGGGGCCGCCGGGGTAGACGCTTTTTCACGACGCTGTCCAGAACAGTTGCCCTTTTGGGTGATCAAGAAAAGAAAGCTGGAAATGCAGGCAGATTTGCAAACAACACCTTTACCGATTTTTCTGTTGTACAACACTTTTCAATTATTAGATTTATTGGTGATTTTGATGACAATTCGATTCTCAAATGTTAATGCGACATTATTTCTATTCATATATTGCACTGAATTCATCTTAACTATTGTAATCGTTCAAAACATTCACTTTGCAACCTCTCGAAAAGTCGAAAAGCTCGATGACGAAAAACACCTGACTATTGAGCATGGGCCAGCGCCCATGCTCACGTTTTTTAGGCAAGGCATGTGCTCATGTGCCCTTATGGGCTAACCGCCATTGGTTATTTCTTCGAACCCTTATTCGATAGAACCTTGTCTGGAAATGAATATTCTGCCGTTGAAAATATTTCTTAATACGAGCCCGAAATTATCGTTTGATGCTGTTTCCAAATATTGGATATCCCTGGTTGTTCCCAGAACAACTGCCAAACATTAAAACAATGTCAGTCTTTTTTCATACTCGATGTCCGCCTAAACTATGACGATCACCATATCCATTTATCGCTTTGACAAACATTTTTCTTTTTTCTCAAGCCATGAATGTAGACTAAAATTATTTTCATCAGAAAACATTATTAGCTCTCATTCTTTGCCCTCTCATTCTTTGAAAACGGTCGTGAGCGAATTGCTTCCGATGTTCTTTAAGTGAATATGTGAACCTGATTAAAAGAGTCTTCTCATGTTATTAATGCTGGTAATCACACTTTCTTTATGTACAATCTGACGAGATGTCAATGTGCTATTAGAAGCGCCGCGAAAGATTGAACGTTTTTGTCTATCTAAGAATACAGAAAGTGTTCTAGTAATTTTTTCTGTAAAAAAAGTAGAAATCTTTTTTAGTAATTCTTTCTGTGCCCTTCAGGATCTTTTATTAAATTAACAATTACGCGCCGACCCCTATCTATACATCGAGAGATTCCCAAAATCGACATTCTTTGTTTGCGCATTTGTATGCATATCACTCAGTTTTCACCAATTACTTTTCAGTATCACTCACTTTTCACGAAACTATAAGACCTCCAAACTTCTCCGAAACTATAAGACCTACAAACTTAATGTTTGACAGGAATGTTCTTGTTGCGTTGTAGATGTTCGCTAAGGAAAAGAGTTTATAAAAATCAACTCCTAAGGGGGGTTACAGGGGCGTAAAAGATATATATATATATATATATATATATATATATATATATATATATATATATATATATATATATATATATATATATATATATATATATATATATATGACTGCTACGAGCTACTGCTACTACGAGCTGCTGACTGCTACGAGCATTCGCCGTATGATGGCGTGAGTTGGGTGCGATCACGACCCGTCATTAAAATGGCCAGTTAATCTGGTCTGGCCCCGATCGTACGGAGAGAACTGCTTTCCTTGCGTTCGTCTAGAGCTCGGCTGATGACGGCTGAAAGGCTAGAAACCGGTCCCGAGAGACACGTGACGTCGCATGGTTGACAGTTCGGCGAGGGCAATCGGTGGCACCACGTGGAGAAAGGGTGAAAGAATTCTGATATATATATATATATATATATATATATATATATATATATATATATATATATATATATATATATATATATATATATATATATATATATATATTACCAGTTGACTTGGTCTTGCTCTGTTCGTTTCGTTTCAGCTGTCTCCCTGCGTTGAGCTCGAGCCCAGGTGATGACGGCTGTGAGGCCAGAAACCGGTCCTGGGAGGTACTTGTCTCGGCATGGTGACGGCAACTGATTTGAGACGAGCAGAGGTACGTGGAAGTACGGATGAAAAATTTCTGTCACATATATATATATATCACATACATATATATATATATATATATATATATATATATATATATATATATATATATATATATATATATATATATATATATATATATATATATATATATATACCTTTGTTTTGAACTTTAAGTCAGATAGACTTAAAATTTGACAGGAATGTTCTTCATGCGTTGTAGATGTTCACTAAGGAGGAGAGTTCATAAAAATAAACTTCTAAGGGGGATTGCGGAGGAGTAAAAGATAAATATATTCCCGTTTTTCAACTTTATGCCCAACAGACGTGACATAAGCTAAGAACTTTTAAAACTCCCACTAATCTCACTGGTGCAGCGAAAGGAGATAAAGTTTTGATTCCTTGCATCCCAACAATTTCAAATAATCTACCATTTTAGTTCAAAAGATTACAGTTTCCTCTGAAGTTAGCGTTTTCAATGACAATCAATACATCACAAGGACAAACGCTGCAAGTAGCCGGTATAGATTTGGACATGCCATATTTCTCATATGGTGAACTGTACGTAGGTTGCTCTAGAGCAAAGGTCGCCACACTACCGTCCGCGGGCCAAATCTGACCCACCAGTCTCATCAATCTCGCCCGCGACTAGCGAATTTAGCGACGAGCATACGGTTATGCTCGTTTAGGGCGCGTACTCGGCGACTAGTTTAGAAATTATTGATAATGGCAGGAAAAATAAAAGGCAAACTTACTGGAGTAATCAGTATGGCTCTCGTGCTGGAAAGTTTGGAGACCCTTGCTCTGGAGTATTGAGTCCTAAAAATTTACATGCGTTTGCTGAAAATAATAACTCATATAAGAGATTGATTGTATACAGGGATTTATTGTAATAAATAATATTTTTTATACATTTTATTGATTGTTTCATATTTATTTTATTTTTATGGTTATGTAATATAACAGTATAAAATACTAAGCGGAAATTTGAAATTTGGGATTGTATCGTAAATCCTTCGTAATGTTGTCTTCATGAAATTTATAGAACAAAATTGTGGAATAGCAGGTAAAAGCCATGGAATTCGAAAAGTAATTCTCAATTATTAAAGTAAAAATCAATTATTATACTAAAGTTTAATTTACGGCCATCAAAGCGGGCGTGTAACAGCCAGTATAGGCGCGTCTTACGGAAAACAGGACTTTTTAAAATAGCCATTTCTAGTGGGCCTTTTGACGGACATAAGCGTTGGAAAGGTGCATCCTTCATTGACGTTCTGGCAAAATTTCATGATCTTTGGAGCACTAGAAGTTAAGTTATCGCACTTTAAGTGTCAATGTGTTTATACCATCAGCCGAGAAATGAATATCGAACAAAGAACGAATATTTTGTTTTGCTTAAAACTTGGTCAAAACCTTGAGCGAAACGTTTCAATTAATAAAACAAGTGTATGGCGAGAATTCTTTATCCCGGGTCAGAGTCCACTAGTGGTTTAAACGATTCATAGGGGCCGTGAGAATATCAAGGTCGACCAACATCCTGGTACGAAAAATTCCGTAATTACTCAAAGTAACATTGAAATTGTGCGTGAATTTATAAAACATCAGCCTAAATCTTCATGGCGATACATGGAAATGAAACTGAACATGTCCAAAGATTCAGTTCATCGTATTTTGATCGATCATTTCGTACTTTGGAAGTTTTGTGCATGTTTTGTTCCACACAAATTGACTGACGATCAAATTTCTCCGAATCCAACATTGCAAGGATTTGATTAAAGATTCGAAAAAGGACGAAAACTTCAAGTTCAACATTGTTACTGTTGATGAGACGTGGTGTTTTCAATATGATCCAGAAAATAAGCATCAAAGTGCCAAATCCGAAGAAAAGTCAAAGATCAAAACAATGTTGAATTGTGTCTACGATTCGGAGGGAATTGTTCACAAGGAGTTTGTTCCACCTAGTCAAATAATCATTGATATGTTTTATCTTGGTGTTATGAAGCATCTGTTGTCGTGTATTCGTCGTGTGCGGCCACAATACCGCCAACAAGGCAGCTGGTGCTTGTGCGATAATGCGCTGTCTCATCGCTCGACGCTTATGACTGTTTTTTTTCTATTCCTTTGACTTCTACCTCGTCGAAAAATACTATTTGCCGATGGAGGACAGCGTTATGCCGATATTGAAGCCATTCAAAAAGGCGTTGACCGCCATCCTGAAGGGCATATCTGTGGCCGAGCTCAAAAATTCATTCATCAATCTAATTGACGGTGCAAAACGTGTTATTGACGTATTTTGAATAAAAATGAGCCGGAAAAATAAATATTTGCCTTTTTTTAAAGTCCTGCTTTCCGTGAGACGCACCTTATATATATATATATATATATATATATATATATATATATATATATATATATATATATATATATATATATGCATATATGAGACATAACTAACTTTATAAAACATTAAAATCACATTTTAGAGTTATATAAATAGTTTATGTAGTTACAAACTTTTGAGAGTAGTGGATTTGTAAGTTTTTCTAAAGACATTTTTGAAAGTAGCTATTATTCTGTTTACTTTTTTAAGTTTCATAATGTTTAAATATCGAGAATTAATATATTAAAGATTGTTATAAGTACATTTTTGAAAGTAAAGTCCAGATCAACTTTTTAATAAAGATTATGCATTAGTTCTACATTGCAGTTGATCCCATTCAAGAGTAAAAGTACAGAGACGTCGAATAATAGCAGTATCAATTTGATTGGGTTGATTTTTTAGACGATTAAAATTTCACCGTCGTACCACAAAAGTAAATCCTACTTGACTTATGTCACGTTCACATTTTTGCAATTAAACTTTTACCGATAGAAAAATGGATTTTTAATGTGTTGAATAAGAACCTATTACGCCATTGGTGATTTTCATAAGACACCGAGAGCCATTAAGGAAATATTGCCCGATTTAAATTTTAATCGACCAATTTCTGTCATTTTCTTTTTGACAGTCTGGCGTTCTTCCGCTTCTTAGATTTCTCCTTTTTTTTATGCAATTCAATTTAAGTTAATTAGACAATTTTTTTTGCTTTGCGAAATCGTTTTGATTAATATATTTTCTCGGTTTTCGCTTCAAGCGAGCGATAGGGAAATTTTAGACGAAATTGAAAAGGTATTGTTTCGAAAATTTGTAATAAAAGTGTTAAATTATCTGTCATTTAGTGGAGTTTTTGTAATTTATGACGGCATAATAATATAACAGTGCACTGATATAAAATGTAATTATTTATGGCATTCCGAAAATTTAAAGTTTCTAATTCAGTATAATTATTATTAGTTGCTGTCTATTAACAAGTTTAATTACAATTAAACAAACAAATTGAAGATTCAAGGTTAGTTATATAAAGAATTTTTCAATAAGACTGTCAGAACTTTGAAACGTAACATAGACAACACGGTTTATAATGTAAAATGTCACTTATAGACTGTCAAGGTGCAGCTCCACAATCAGGATCGGATATGTTTGGCCAAAAACCAATTCTATCATAAATCACCTTATTACCGAAACTTCAATGTGAGTAAACCGGATAGTCCAAGGTAGTACAGAATCGTGGCTTCGGGCCCATCCTTGACGTGCTGAGATGGAATTGGTAAATTGTAAAAAAAATGTCAATAATATATTAAATAATAGTTTTGTAATAATAATTTGTCATTAGTTCACCCTCATTTTAAACAAAAATGTAATAAAAAAACATCAAATACATGCAAGCAATTAAGTTTTGTAATTAATGTTATAATTAGCATTAAAATATCACGGAATGACTATAATTATAATTATTTAAATATTCCATCAAGACCAATAAATAATAATAACAATATAACTAAAATTTCATAATATAAAGCAATCTAATGTCTTAGAAAGCCATCTAATGCTCTCACTCGCACTCATGCGCATGAATAATACCCTCACGTTCACACTCACAGCGGAACTTTTATCGTGTCTGGGTGGATTTTTGGCTCTTCGGATTGATCTAGCTGCTTACAAAAACTGGACAACCGTCTTGAAATCGTACTCTAATATAAATATATATAGCACAGAATATATATAGCACAGGGACAGTTAGAACCTAAAATTGGTGAATATTAAGGTTTTCGACTGGGCAGATACTGCCCTGAACAGATCCTGAATCTAAAGTTGACCCTAAGACATCAAAAACTGTACAATAAAAATCTCGTATGTACATTTGTGGATTTCAAAAAAGCATATGATTTTATTGACCGTGAATCTTTATTCCAAACCTTTAAAGAACAAGGATTAGATCTGAAAATGCTGGCAATTATTAAAGCAACATTAACGAACACAAGGTCAAAAGTTAAATTCATGGGTGACATCTCAGAGCCCTTCGAAATTAAAACTGGAGTGAGACAAGCGGATGGACTCTCGCCACTCTTATTTAAGTGTGTTCTAGAAAAAGTAATACAGGAGTGGCGAGAAAAAAAGTCGGCCTTGAATATTGACCAGCCCATTAAACTTGAGAGAACCAACATCAAAATTGAATGTCTGGCGTTTGCTGATGATCTAGCATTTTTGACTCAAGATATATTAACGGCACAAAAACAGATTAAAATCCTAAAAGAAACAGCAGAAAAGGTAAGACTCCAAATTTTCTTTGAAAATGAAATGAACAATACATGACCTGCAACAGACTAAGAACACCATTTCTAAAAACAAAATATGGTAATATCAGACGAGTCTCTCAATTCAAATATTTGGGTGAAATAATCATGGAAAATGGGTTGAAAGAAGCGTCCAATAAGGGTAGATGTCAAAAAATGGAAACGGCATTGAGACTTACACAAAATATTTACAATAAAAAATACATATCTAAAAACCCAAAACTGAGACATTACAACAGAGTTATTAAACCAGAATGTCTATATGGAGAAGAAACGATCATTTTGAATAGAAAGAGACACATCGAGGACATTGAAAAGAAGAAAAGAAAAATCATAAGGAAAATTTTAGGCCCCAAACAAATAAACAGCACAATATACCGACTTCGAGAAAACCAATAAATCAAATAACACACAGATATACATAGCGATATGAGAAAAAGAAGGTTTAAGTTTTACGGACACATAAAACGGATGAATCCGAGTAGGCTAACTAGACAAATAGTCGAATTTTATGAAAATAGGAGTAGAGCTAAAGTCGAAATAATTAAATAGATTGCTGCAATTAAAGAGGACTTCAGCAAATATTACACAAAGTGAAATTCAGAATAGAGGCTGTTTCAGACACAAGGTTAACGTTTGGAAGGTTGGCCAGAGAGAAAAATATAGGAAGACTGGAACAACTTGGTCTGACGAAAGGAAAAAAGCTCGTAGCGAAAGAATGAAATTAGTGTGGGCGCAAAGGAAGGCTAACAACAACAAATGCCTCTAACTGTATTTCGCGTGGTCCACCAGGGCCCATACGTGAATAGTAATAATAATAATAATAATAATAATAATAATAATTACCCCGCTGAACCTAGATAAATTGAATCGTGTTGATGGTAGAAAAACACTTACGGATTGTGTCCGTGAATGGAAATAACAGACACTGCATTGGACGGTATCCAAAGTCACTCGAGGATGATACCATTGATGCACCATTGTCTCTAAAATGGCTGACCGGTGGGTTGTTGTACCCAGAAACAGAAGGTTTTGCGACATCTATTCAAGATAAGGTAGTAAGAACACGGAACTATGAAAGGCATATAGTACACATGGATGTTGTCGACCGATGTAGGAGGTGCGGTATAGTGGGGGAAATGATTGAACACCTTATCGGTGGGTGTGCAGTTCTAGCCCCTAATGCTTATTTAGGAAGACGTAATCATCTAGTGAAAAGTATACATCAGCAAATTGCATTAAAGTATTCGCTATTAGATAACGCACAGGCTCCATATTATAAGTACTCACCTTCTCCCGTATTGGAATCATCTGATTCAATCCTATACTGGGACAGACCAATCATAACAGATCGAACGGTCGATTATAATAGACCAGACATTGTTCTAATTACTAAAAAGGAGAAAACGGCTTTTATAATTGACATCGCAGTGCCACTCTCTCATAATATCAGAAAAACCGTGTTCGAGAAAACCACTAAGTATGAAAACCTTGCGTACGATTTGAAAAACCAGTGGAAACTGCATAAGGTAGAGATATTGCCTTTCGTTATATCCGCAGAAGGCCTAATAAGTAAGAACTTTTCAAAATATTTGAAGAACCTTGGTATCTCAAAATCGATTGCCATAGTAGGACAACGTGCAGTACTCTCGCAGACATGCCACATTTTTCGTAAAATTTTATGCTAAGTGAGAGGAGTTGAATTGCTTTCTCATTTTGGCATTGTAATATAGACCAGCTTAAGCTGAGATGCTGAGTTCAGTACGAGAATAATAATAATAATTGGTATTGGTATATTGGACAGTAATGTCTGGTCAGTCGGAGGCACTGCAGCCAACAGTGTCTCTTGTTGCTACCGTATGCGGAGACGGTACAACCAGCGACGCCAGCTGTCCGCTTTCCTTTCCTATTTCCGCTGTCCGCTTTCCTTTCCTATAATTTCCTTTCTCACTCTATCCTATCTCCTAAAAGGTACCCAGCCATTTTATAATGGCCACGGGGTGTGGATCCATGCCTTGGGGACATATGGGTGGTTGTTCGTTCTTCGATCTCCATCCATTACTGGTCTTACCAGAGAAGAAAACATGAGCAGACGACTTAGAAATAGACTCGTTGGCGACGGATCCTCACAAGACCCCGCTGTTGGTTCTGACACTGGGCGTTCAGTGCGAAATATGCTACCCGTGTCAGTAGACAGTGGTGAACCTCCCTCAGGTCAACAGAGGAGGTGCGGCGCCACACCACTTATGGCTACCTCAAATGCTGAAATTCTTCCTACGCAAACTAGATGCGGTTTGGGGACCACCAATAGGCCCTTTAGAGTTAATTAATTAGAGTTAATTAATTAATGTTGAGGGATTCCGGAAAAGAATGTACCTAGAATGGAAAAAGATGTTTCCCAATAACACTTTTACAGAACAACGAATCTGCGGTCAATATAATTCTATAATCCGCAGGGGAAATGTATTTTCTACCGCTGAATTGGATATCATCAAACACGAAGTGATTCAAGAATTACAAATCGATCCGAGCAACCTTGCAGGAAAATCTACACAACCAGATAGATATACAGTGATCCAACAACCAATAGAAAAAGATCCGAACGAGAACAATCCAACAAATTCTGCGAGCCAGATATCATCACAATCATTGTCTGTCTTGAGAGAGCTTTATATAAATTTCAGAATGAAATATGCAGGTCGATATAGAACAGAGACCCCGAGTCCCAAGAGTGAAAGGAAATGCTATATTCTATGATACCGTGAAGGCCATGGACAATCTGGTCGGAGAGGATCTAACGGAGGCCCCTTCATTGACCGAGGTCATTGAAATTGTTTATTGTGCCGCGTTGGCAGTCTGTTCGACCCTTGGTATCGCAATTCAAACAAGATCTGAAAAGTTGAAAACACAAACAAATACCACTGTATCAAAACAGACATTCAGTCCAGCATGGAAACGATGAATAGAAAATAAAATTGCGAAAGCTAGACGAGAGATAGGTCAACTTTGTAAATTTTTTAAAAACGGTGAAAAGAGCTCTAAAAAGATCAAGAAGAGTATTAGAGCAATTGCTAAAAGGATCAAAGTTCGTATGTGATCCAAAGACTTTGATTAGAAAATAAAGCAAGAAAACGAATGTCTCAGACAGAGAATAGCCGCATGGGGAGCTCGTATAAGGCGATATAATGAATCCTCGAAGCGAAAAAACAAGGATTCGTATTCTCGACTAACCAGAAGAAGTTTTACCGTCAACTGGAACAACAAGAAAAAACAGAACAGCTACAAATACCAAACGAGAATGCAATGATCAAGTATTGGTCAAATATTTGGTCAGTTCCAAAAACCCACAATGAACAGGCTTATTGGATACATGAAGAAGAGGAAGCGAGACAAAACATAAAGGAAATGCCAGAAGTTATAATAACGAGAGGCGATGTAAAAAAGGCAGTCCAAAAAACGCTTAACTGGAAAGCGCCAGGTATCGATGGCATCCAAAATGTGTGGTGGACTTCCAAAGATACACTTAATAAGATACTTATCTTGTTAGTAGTCATGGGACGCTGGCAAAGTTTTTTCAAGAGTTAATAAAAGAGCAACATAACATACCTGAATATATGACCTGAATGAATGACATATATGTTATCAAAGGGACAGGACAGTTTGAATCCAAAAAATTATAGACCAATAACTTGTCTACCAACTCTCTATAAGATCCTTATCTCTATTATTTCATCCAAAATAAATGAACATCTATTAGAAAATAGTCTTTTACCGCCTGAGCAAAACGGGTGCCGTAAAAGTAGCCAAGGTTGTAAGGAGTTACTTGTAGTTGATGAGGTAATAACAGAGCAAGTACGAAAAAAATCCCACAATGTATCAATGGCGTGGATTGATTATAAAAAAGTGTTCGACTCTGTGCCACACTCGTGGCTCCGGTATGTCCTTTCATTGTATGGGATTCATCCAACTCTAATAAAATTTCTTTCCACTTGTATGAATAAATAGAAAACCCGCCTATATGTAAATAATAATAATACCTCGTACACCACTGGAGAGATGCGAATACGCAGGAGAATGTTTCAGGGGGGTAGTTTAAGTCCTCTATGGTTCTGTATGGCTTTAACACCGTTAAGTAGAATGTTGAGAGAATCCAGCATGGGCTATGTGATGAAGAGAAATCCAAACATTCAGGTATCACATCAATTCTATATGGACGATCTAAAATTATATGCATCAAACTCTAATAATCTTCAAAGTGAAATAGAGCTTGTTAAAAGTTTTAGCGATACCATCTGCATGGAGTTTGGTCTTGATAAGCGTGCAATTGTCCATGTCCGCAAGGGGCAGGTATTGGAAGATACAGAAAACATGCAATTAAATGCAGATATTGTGATTCGTAGTCTGAATAGTGGAGAAAATTATAAGTATCTTGGTATGATGCAGTTGTTAGGAATATCTCATATAACAGCTAGGGAAATGATTATGAATAGAGTCATAACTAGAGTTGAAAGAATATGTAAATCCTTGATCAGCGCCAGAAATAAAATATTGGCAATCAACACCTGGGCTTTGCCTGTGGCTGCTTATACGTTTGGTGTAATAAAGTGGTCTGATACCTCTCTGAAAGCATTTGATCAGAAAATAAGAACCAAATTAGCAAAACATCGTATGCATCACCCAAGAAGTTCCATCGAGCGGCTGTATTTGTCTCGACATATGGGAGGAAGAGGCTTGCAGAACGTAGAAGTAATGTGCCATCAACAGGAGGATCGGCTAAGATCCTATTTTCTCAGCCAAAATAGTAATCTTCATAGGGCTGCCTGTACACTGGAGAGTAATTATAGTCCCCTCCGTCTAGCACAAGCAACTAATGAGGCAAGCCATATAACTCCCCAGGGACGTATTTCAGTTTGGAAAGGAAAGGAGCTCCATGGTCGCTTTGCAGCTCTCTTCGATTCTGAACACACTAATAAAAAATACTCTACAGAATGGCTCCGAACATCGGGATTTTATGGAGAGACAGAAGGTTTCCTATGTGCTATCCAAGATCAGGTCATAAGTACCAGGGCATATAAAAAACATATATTAGGACAAAATATCGATCCAAAATGTCGCTTATGTAAACAAGATTTAGAAACAATACAGCATATAAGCGGTGGGTGTCCTGCGTTGGCTCAAACAGACTATATGCAGAGGCATAACAACATTGCTAAGGTGATACATCAAGCATTATTGAAAAAATATGGTCTGTTGGATGTAGAGATACCTTATTATAAGTGGAAACCAGAACAGGTGTATATAAGTGAAACTGTAAAGATTTTGTGGGATACGGCAATGATTACTGATCGGACGGTGGAGGCTAATCGGCCCGATATTATTATGATCGAGCCTTATAAACAAAGGCTCGCAAAGGACTTATTATCGATGTGGCGGTACCGTTGGACTACAATTTGACCAAGACCATTGCCGAGAAAAAACGAAAATATCAACCGTTAGCTGTAGAACTAACAGACATGTACAAACTCAGAGATGTCGACATTATACCACTGTACTGTGCGACATACCAGTAGTAATATCTACAAATGGGCTGATAACAAACGACTGGAAAATCGCCAAAGATAAGCTTGAATTACATGATAGACATATGGTGGTCATGCTAAAGGCTGCTTTACTGGGTACAGCAAATATAGTCAGAAAATTCTTAAGCTTGCATTGAGCCTCGGCTGAACCCTCTTGTTGAGTGCAAACATTGAAGTCTTGGGTTACAAACTCCGGCTACCGTGGATATGAATAAAATATAAGATGAACATAATAATAATAATAACAAACTCCAGTCTTAACAACAGAAGTATCATCAACTCAAAATGAAGAAACAGTCATGAATGGAAACTTTCTTAACATACGAGAAAGATTTTACAGTCTATTGGCTCATTTTACTGGCTCAAATCCACTAAATAGTCCAAAAATACCGATTCTGCGCAACATTGCAAAATCCCGCTTTACTATAATGCAGGTCAATAAAGTTTTGGAATCGCATTTATCGGGGATAATGAACCTTAGTGACATACATCTTGCGTTGTACTGTGCAGCAGTAACTGTAATCGAGGTTTCAGGTCAAAAAACTTACACCCTCAATGCGACAAGGCGTAATATCCAAAACGATACACCTGCCTGGAAAAAGCGCCTGGAAACTGATATCAATGATTTTCGAGCGAAGGTTGACATTATTTCTGAGTATCTTGCTGGAAATACATCTAGCAAAGTGACGAAAAAAACGAAAATAATTGCTAAAAAATCTGGCATTGGATTTGAAGAGTCAAACTTTCGCGAGAAATTATTAGACCTGAAAGATTGATTTAGACAGAAGGCTAAAACGAAGGGAGCCAGACTAGCCAGATACAATGAGACAGAAAAACGAAAACACCAAAATGCAATGTTTCAAAATAGCCAGAAGAAGTTTTATAGAGAACTAGAAGCTCAGGGTAACCAGTCAAAATATGAAAATCTGAATGTATCTACCTTTGAGAAATACTGGAAATCTGTCTGGAAAAGATCTGATGATTATGAAAAAATGGCCCCGTGAGTTGCAACAATTCGAAAACAGACTGATGCACTTCCACAAATGGAATTCAACGGTCTGGAAGCGATTGACATCTGCACTGCCATCAAGAAAACTCAAAACTGGAAGACACCCGGGCCAGATGGATTAACAACTTCTGGATCAAAAACTTCACAGCTGTTTACCAGGTACTTGCTGATGCATTTAAAGAAATAATGGTGAATCCTGATACTTTCCCCGACTTTCTGATGGAGGGAAATACATATTGGTTATATAAAAAGGGTGATGCTAACTAACCCAGTAACTATAGACCGATAACATGTTTATCCGTGTTGTATAAATTATTCACAGCCCTGCTCAATGAAAAAATTTACCAACATTGTAACTATAATAACATATTAGAAGATGAGCAGAAAGAGTGTTTAGGGCAAGTATGGGATGCAAGGAGCAACTGACGATTGATGCTGTAGTTATTGCGCAAGCCCGGACAAAAAAGCGCAATTTGAATATGTGCTATATAGATTACAAGAAGGCTTTCGATAGTGTCCCACACGACTGGTTATTAGAAGTTTTGAACATCTACAAACTTTGTCCGCAGATTACAAACTCTTTAAGATATCTCATGAGTAAATGGAAGACTAATTTATTTATCCACCACAGTACATTGGAACAACAAATATCGAGAGAGGAATATTTCAGGGAGATTCATTTTTGAGCGAGATTTTTGATTCATTTTCAGCGTTGAATTCGATGTGCACATTACTTAACAATAGCAATATTGGCTACAAACTTGACATGAAAAATTCCAGGAAACTATCTCATTTGCTATACATGGACGAAAAAACTCTATGGAGAAACAAGACAGAAACTAAATTCATTAATAAAAACAGTCGAAATATTTAGTAAGGATATCAAAATGTCATTCCGACTCGAGAAATGCTTCACTATCAGCATACAAAAGGGAATAATAAAAGAACAACATTCAACAGTCTGCGGTATACAAGAACTAACATCAGAAGACTCATACAAATATTTAGGAATGCTTCAAAATCATAAATTTGATCATAGCCTATTAAAGAAGAATTTTTCCACTTTGTACCAAAAACGACTGACAAAACTCTTAAACGCCAAACTGAACGGTGGAAACCTCATTAAAGCGATCAATGGCTGGGCGGTGCCAACTCTGACATATTCTTTTGGCATTGTTAAATGGTCTGAAGCAGATCTTGATGAACTGGATAGATTGACACGAAGTGCATTGACAAAGTTCCGATGTTTACATCCCAATTCGTCCACAAAAAGGCTATATATTCCAAGAAAGTTGGGAGGCAGAGGGCTTGTGAATGTCAAGAATCTTTGTCTCAATCAGGAGAATAGGATGAGAGAGCGCTTCATTAGTTCACATAGCACACTAATGAAACTGGTTGTTAAGAAGGACCAGGGTTTCACCCCACTAAATCTAAATAAACAAAATCGCGTTGATAGTAGAACAGCACTGAAGAATATCGTTCAAGAATGGAAACAACAGACATTACACGGGAGATTTCCTAAATCACTTCAGGATTCGGAAACAGAAGGCTTCGCGACAGCTATTCAAGATAAGGTAGTAAGGACAAAAAATTATAAAAGACATATTCTACACATGGATATTGTCGACAAGTACAGGAAGTGCGGTGGTGTAGGAGAAACAATTGAACACCTTCTTGGAGGGTGTCCAATGCTTACCTAGGCAGGCATAATCAGCTGGCGAAAATTATACACCAGCAAATCGCTTTAAAGCACTCGCTATTTGATAAGATGCCTCCACCATATTACAAGTACACGCCTTCCCCCGTACTTGAGGCAGCCGATACAATTCTTTACTGGGATAGACCAATTACAACAGATCGGGCGGTTGACTATAATAGGCCGCATATTGTTCTAATTAACAAAAAGCAGAGGAGAGCTTTCATAATTGACATTGCGATACCACTCTCTCATAACATCAGAAAAACTGAAATGGAAAAGGTCACGAAGTACGAAAATCTTGCAATTGATCTGAAAAATCAATGGAAACTCCAGAAAGTGGAGGTGTTACCTTTTGTTATAACCACCGAAGGCCTAGTAAGCAAACCCTTTTCCAAAAATCTGGAAATTCTTGGTGTTTCAAAATCGATTACCACAGTACGACAACGAGCAGTTCTCTTACAAACTTGCCATATTGTTCGTAAGGTACTAAGCTGAATGGGAGGAGCTGAACTGCTTTCTCATTCTGGCATTGTAAACCCGACCAGCCTAGGCTGAGATGATCGATGAATCATGTTTGTGATAATAATAATAATAATAATAATAATAATAATAATAATAAATTTTATTTTATGCTAAGTGAGAGGAGTTGAATTGCTTTCTCATTTTGGCATTGTAATATAGACCAGCTTAGGCTGAGATGTTGAGTTCAGTACGAGGATAACCATATATATATATATATATATATATATATATATATATATATATATATATATATATATATATATATATATATATATATATATATATATATAATATTGGTGGTATAAACGATCTCTAAAGTATCTGGCGGAAGTTAAGGCCCACGGAAAGGGGCTTTGACAATATTCTGTAAAATATATGTAAAAAACCAGCTTTTCGACTTTAATGTAGGTGAGTAAGGTTTTTATATATCTTTAATATCTGCTACCTGTAAAAGGGGTCCGCTTTCAAGCTAGCAAGTACGCATACCTTCTTAACTGCGTATTAGACTATTAATCCTCAAAATTTTCAGCTTTGCTAAATTGACAGGTCTGTCGGCTTTGGGATCTTACTCTAGGGCTCATCAATTTTTGATGACTGGCTAGTACAAGGACAAGATTACGTTTAGGCACATGGAATGTGCGAACATTATTGGAAACATCACGCTTGGCTCAAGCTATTAAGAGTTAACTCTTAATAGCTTATAGAGATAAACTCTTATAGATTGGATATCTTGGATATTATTATCAGAGGTGCGATGGAATGGACAGATGGCAAACAGACAAGAAAGAGTTTTGTCTCCTAGAAACCTATATATGACCGAATATTGGTGGCCAGATTTTTCAATGGCCATAATTCAATGTTACGCACCTACTGATGTTACTGAACTATATAAAAAACAAAATTTCTACGATAATCCCTCACGTACTGTACAAGAAATAACAAGAGTTGATATCCTTATTGTAATGAGGGATTTAAATGCAAACATTGGAAACGATAATATTAATCTGGAAAGAGTAATAGATAAACATGGATTGGGTAAAATGAGTGAAAAAGGTAAACTCCTCGCAAATTTTTGTTTGACTTACAACGTACTGATCGGTGGTATTCTGTTTCCTCATAAAATAGTTCACAAAATAACTTAGGCCTGACCTGATCAAAGAACCGAAAATCAGATTGATCACATCATGATTTCAAGAAGATGGAAAACGTCGCTATTGGATGTGCGAAACAGAAGAGGTGTAGGTAGACATTTTTAGCCACCACCACCACCTTCTAACGAGTTGCATATGAAAGAGATTTGCAACAAACCCTTGTAAACCAAATACTCTGGGAAGGGAAAAGTACATCAGCAAATTTGCTACAAGTTAAGGAATAGGATGTTACAAGCAGACGTTGAGAAAGAATATTTAGTTACTTCTGGAAAATAAGATTTGGGGAATAATTTCTAATATATTAAAAGAAACTGCAGAAATTATCATGGGAAAGGTGAATAATCACTGAAAGGAATGGAGAACTAACGAAACGTGGGAGCTTATTCGGAGAAGGCGAGAAGAAAAGGGAAAATAATACAAATAATACTGTAAAAAGGTCTACACTTCATGATAAAAGAGCATGGGCTCAACAAATAGCCCAAGAAGTACCACTAGTAGTAAAGAAGAAGTACCACTACTAGTAGTAGTAAAAAACCACTGCAACAAACGCCAACACCAGACAACTTTATCAAATAACCAAGAAATTATCAGATAAGCGTAGCAACGGTGCACGACCCTTCAAAGCAATGTTTGGGCAAGTTCTGATCACACGTTCAGAACAACTAAGAAGATGGAAGGAGCATATTCAAGAGATGTTGGATGGACCACCACAGATCGAACAAAATGAAGAACAATATGGAGCAGAATATCAAGAAGAAAGCAGGCAACTTCCTATTCATTGTGATGCACCTTCGAAAACGGAAATACGAGCTATAAGAGCAGTAAAAAACAACAAAGCCTTGGGACTGGATAATATACAAGCAGAATGATTCAAGGTAGACCCTGAGTCTTGTTCTGAATTGTTACGACTTTTAATACATCAGTTATGGGAGTCAAGCAATATTCCCGATGATTGGAAAAAGGGATTCATAAATAAATTACCAAAAAAGGAGACTTACGCATTTGTGACAATTGCCGTGGTATAACATTACTAAGCACAATCATCCTTGCAGCTCAAATCATTCTAACATGATTGGGAGGACATATAGAAGAAAAAATGCGTCCAGCTCAAGCAGTCTTCAGACCGGGTCATTCGTGTACTGATCACATATATACTATTAGGATCATACTAGAACAGTCAGCTGAATGGAGATCGCTACTTTACTTATTATTCATCAATTTTGAGAGGACATTCGATAGTTTAGCCCACCCTGCCATATGGAAAGTTCTAAAACAAAAAGGAATACTCGAAAAAAATATAATGCACAGTGCTGTGTAGCCCATGGTGGATATAGAAGCAAGGAATTTGAAATTTTTACTGGTGTGAAGCAGGGGTGTGTCTTGTCTCCTCTTCTTTGTTCTACTACTTATGTTCTACTAGATTATGCGCTTAAATTATCAAAAAAGGTCAATCCGGCATCCAGGGTACCCGGATTTTAGCTTGACGGACCTTGAATTCCTCGGATGACATATGCCTTATGTCGCATCAATACAACAATATGGTTCATATGGTAAACAGACTTATAATGGAAGCGCAGAAAGTAGGCCCGAAAATTAATATAAAAAGACCAAGTCGCTGAGAGTCAACACCAGAAATTTCAGCTCTTTCATCCTCAACGGATCACCTATAAAAGATTTGGAGAGTTTTACATACTTGAGCAGCATTCTTACAAAAAATAGAGGTACAGATCATGATGTCACAAGCAGAATACGAAAAGCTTAAGGACCTTTTAGAGCTCTGGCACCGGTATGGAGATCAACACAATACTCAACGTAAACAAAACTTCATATATTTAGCGAAATCATTTGAATCAACGTTTTTCACATCGATTTATTGGGTGGTGTGGTGAGTTTCCTTGGCCACCTCGTAGCCCAGATATTAATCTGTTAGATAAATAATGGTCTAACAGATTAAAGTCTGGTGTACGAGGTGGCCAAGGAATGGGGTCATAGGAAGTCTTTAGTTTTATCATGATGAAATCAATACATGAGACGAACGTTATTAGAAATGAATAAAATATCGTCTCAAATGTTAGGCGTCACTTAACAAAGAGCCTGCGAACGTGTATTGAGGTGAACGGGGGACACTTATTGAAGTAAATTACAAAACATTATTTTAAATAAAGTCCGTTGTATTTTTGACATCTTAATGTTTTTTCGTCGTATTCAAGGCACACTTTGTCAATTGCAGATTTTTCAGCCATCGACAAGATATGCAATAGAATATTCGAACATGAATATCTCGCAAACGGCGTGAGATATCAATATTGACCAAGGATACCTTTTTTACGCTGGAATTTAAGACTCTTCTCTATTTTGACGACAAAATATTCCTAGCTTTATAGGGTAAAAAAGTATGAGCAAGTTAATTTCTCACAAAGTAGGTAGCAAGCGCCCTCTAGGAACTAGGTTCAAACTAGTACCAAATTCGAATTTGTCACCTTTGCAAACCCAACTACCCATATTGTGAACTTGATATCTTCAACCGTTTTTAAATTATCTCAGTCTTTCGAAAATTTAGTTTCACTTTCAACACCCTGTATCTTTTTAGGATTAATATTCGCCAACACATTTATTAACTAAATCCTCTTAGACCCCCTTCCTCCTTCCTCCCCCTCTATTCCTCCATCCTCCCTCCCTGTCAATCTCCCCTCGCCCACTCCTCCTACTGCATCCAAAGCTCCCCCACTCGTCGTCCCCAAGCCCACCCTCCCTCCTCCTCCTTCTTCCCTTTCTCTCTCCACTACACAAACTCCCTCAAATTCCCTTCCCACCCATCATCCAAAAATACCCTCAAATAAAACAGCTCACAAAAACCCGAGATCTCTATCCCAGTCCTCTAACAAATCCTCTTCCACTGAGGACATGGATCTAGACTGCTCGTCAAAACCAAAGACAAAAGAGAGCAAACCAACTTCTCGACGACCTAACATTAGAAGGTAGTACTTACTCCTTTTATAGGTGTCACCAGGCTTATCTAACCTCCTAAAATTCACATTCAATCCAACCATAATTCAATGGAATATTAATGGCTTCAACAAAAAGTTCGAAGAATTGAAGTTAATCGCCTCAAGTTATAAGCCTGCCATTATTCGTTTACAAGAAACAAATTTTAACGATTCTTCCTGCCCTAGTTTTAAGAACTATAACATTATAAGAAAAGACAGGGAACAAGCCCTGCGATCTTCAGGAGGTGTAGCTATTCTGGTACACGAGTCCCTAGACTATTCCACTATCCAAATTGATTCCGGTGTAGAAGTCATAGCAATTTCCACTCACTTTGTCAAGAAAGTATCCATCTGCAACGTTTATATCCCTCCTTCCACGCCATTTTCTCTACAGGATCTCAACAATATCCTTTCAAAACTCCCTCCCCCCTTCATAATGTGCGGAGACTTTAACTCCCATAATGTAATGTGGGGTTCCTCTAGAACAGATAGCAGAGGATTAATCCTTCAGGACTTCCTAATCTCAAACAACATTTCCCTCCTAAATCCTCCAGTCCATACCCATGCATGCCTAGCTTCTTTAACCTTTTCATCCTTAGACCTTTCCCTCTGTTCTCCTGACCTTTTCACTACCCTACAGTGGGATATCATGGAAGATCTACACGGAAGTGATCACTTCCCAATCAGAATCTCCTCTATAGGCTGGCATCAACCTAAATTGCCTAGAAAAACTTTTAATCTATCCAAAGCAGATTGGACCAAATTTCGAGACTCGTACATCCTTCCAAACTTAACGTTTGCCGATGAGGACTCAGCCCTTGATACCTTTGTCCATTCAATCATTGCTGCAGCAGATTCCAGCATTCCTCACTGTAATATCCAACACCACAAACCCCCAGTCCCCTGGTGGAACGATGACTGTAGAATGGTGATCAGGGAAAGAAAATCGGCACTGAATCGCTTCAAACACTGTCCTACTTTGGAAAATATTATCATCTTCAAAAGATGCCGAGCAAAAGCTCGTAGGACGATTTTAAACGCAAAGCGATCTTCCTGGGCTGAATACATCAAATCTATAAATTCGTCTCTCAGCAGTGGGGAATTTTGGCAAAAAATCAAAAGGTTTCGAGGTAGTCCTCTTCAGTCAATACAGGGCCTAATTAGTGATGATCAATGGATCTCCAATAGGGTTGATATTGCGAACTGTTTTGCGAATTTTTTCTCCAATGTATCTGGCGACAATAACCTTAGCACTTCCCAGCTAAATCAGAGATCTTCCCAATCAGTAAACTTCGACGTTGACGATTCTCCCCTCCAGCACTACAACCTCCCTTTTAGCTTTGATGAACTCTTAAATTCTCTCTCTAGAAGCAGAAATAGTGCCCCGGGGCCTGACTTAATCCTAATTCCCATGATCCGCAATCTCCCTCAAGCGGCTCTAGACAATTTGCTGGATCTTTATAACGGCTACTGGAGAACAGGCACGTACCCATCTGCCTGGAAGAAATCTATCATGATTCCAATACATAAACATGGCAAACCTCGTTCCTCACCTGGTAGTTACCGTCCAATCTCGCTGACTGACCATCTGGGCAAGATCTTTGAAAGAATGGTAAATACTCGCCTTGCCTGGTACATTGAATCTCACAATCTATTAGATCCTTATCAACTGGGATTCAGGCAATCGAGATCTACCATTGATCATCTCACGGGCTTCCATAATGATGTTTGTACTTCATTCCAAAGGAAAAACCATTTAGTTGCTGCTTTCTTAGACATTTCCAATGCTTTTGATATGGTATGGCGGCCCACCATCCTGAACACTTTACATCAGTGGGGCCTCAGAGGCCGGTTACCTAAATTCATATCAAACTTCCTCTCTGATAGACTTTTTAATGTCAGGATTGATGGTCATCTATCTGATCCACTCCCCTTACTAAATGGAGTCCCTCAGGGTTCAGTGCTGAGCCCTACCCTTTTTAATATAGCCATGAACAACATTCAAAGATACCTTAGCCCTACGATCACTCACAGATTATACGCAGATGACATCCTACTATATTACCAGTCTCCCAATCCAAGAGTCTGCGAAAGAATCCTCCAATCTAACTTGAACTCACTGGAAAAATGGACCAAAGCCACAGGTCTCTCTTTGTCGTCCACAAAATCCGCTATTGTGCATTTTTGCAGAAGACAAAAATGTTCCCGTCTGCATTCAATAACTCTTCAAAACAAAACTTTACCAACAGTTTCGTCTCACAAGTTTCTCGGACTCACCTTCGATTACAGACTATCATGGAAAGATCACATCCAATCTCTGAAGGCTAAATGTACTCGCGACTTGGGAATATTAAAGATGCTTTCAAACCACAACTGGGGTTCGGATCATCTCTGCCTTCTTAAATTATATAAAGCAATTATTAGATCCAAACTGGACTATGGCAGCATAATTTTTGCTACGGCTCCCAAATCTTATCTGCGCTCACTGGATGTCATCCAGAATACATCACTAAGACTTATAACTGGAGCTTTTATCACCAGCCCAACTCCCAGTTTACATAGCATCATGAGTTTAGAGCCCCTATCCATCAGGAGGAAGTATCTACTCTTAAAGTATGCTACGGATCTCTGGCAGAGACCATTCATTCCTGGACATCAGTCATTCTTCCATCCTCCCCCAATACCCCCAATAGCCTCCACTCATAACCTAACCCTAGACCTCAGACGCACCTTCCAGCAACTATCTGAAGAGTCCAACACCCAATTGCAAGTTCCTCTCCCAATTAGCACTACTTCTACTCCTCCGTGGTTATTACATCCCATCCAGGTTGATTTTTCCTTACTAAAATATGATAAAGAATCTACGTGCTCTTCTGTCTACAAATCCAGTATAAACAACATTATCCAGTCCAAATCTCCATGCCAAACAATTTATACAGATGGATCTAAGTCAGACCATGGAGTCGGTTGTGGCTTTGTTCATGACAGATCCTCCTCAGGCTTTAAGTTGCCCGCCACAACAAGTGTACTAACCGCTGAGCTAGTGGCCATTGAAAGATCCCTCAGCTATATCAAGTTAAATCCCGCAAATTGCTGGATCATATTCTCAGATTCTAAGAATGCACTATCCATGATCCAAAATCGCATCATTTCCCATCCAGTTATAGTGCTAATTATGGATCTTATAGAAGATATTATAGCACATGATTCTTCTCTTCTCTTCGTTTGGTGTCCCGGTCACAAGGCCATCAAAGGTAATGAGGAAGCAGATTTACTTGCAAAATACTCCATTCAGCATGGTCAACCTTATATGCGCTGCTTCTATCCAAAAGACCATCTCTCATCGGTGAAATCCTTCTCGCAATCTTTAATGCAATCCTACTGGGATGATCCACAGAAAGTCAATAAGCTGAGATATATTAAACCATTATTCTCCCAACCTCCACCAGAACATCTGGTAAGTAGGAAAATTACAGTAAAATGGATGAGACTCATGATTGGTCACTGCAGATTTACACATGAATATCTACTAAAACGAGAAGGTCCCCCGCTCTGCGAATTTTGCAACGATCCCCTATCCGTCAAGCACATTCTTACCGAATGCACGGCATTATACCCTCTCAGATCCTTTTTTGACCTCAATCAGGACCTTTCTCGAAACCTTTGCTCAGACAACATATCTAACACCTTAGCTTATCTGAAAGAAATTAACTATCTCACTAAAATCTAGTCACTGCTAGCGACATTTCATTCTAGTGTGAGTTATTTGCAGCAAAATCAAACTTATCAACACATCTGTGATAGCTTATCCTGCGACGAAACCCATCTGTGATAGAAGCCATCTGTGATAGAACTGATCTGTGATACTAATAACCTGTGATATTTATTAATCCATTCAATGTCTGTCTTTTAAGTGAGTTCCATATTCATAAGTTAAAGTTCCTGGTCGCTAAATGATCTTGATATCGATGCGACCTAAACTTGAAAATTCTCTCTCTAAATCCTCTTATTTTAATCTCTACTATCACCAGTTGCTCTATGGCGGATACGTTATGGTACACCCTGTATAGTGTAATTTACTGGAATTTCAAATCCAGCCTAAAATTGGTAGTTTTGTTTACTGATTACTTCATTTAAATAGAAATGAGCTTCTATGAGCAACGAAGAGTTATTGCAAATATTAGTAAGAACAATTAGTCATACAGTCTAAAACCGATAGAAAGATCATCTAAAGATAGCTAGATAGTTACCTAACAACAACTACAGAAACCGAATAAGAGGTACAGAGACAGGAGAAATTATAATCAAACGAAGAAGAATATTCAAATCTGACATTTTTTTATATAGCTTTATCGCCGTAACACTTTCATAACATTTTCTATGCATGGGCATTAGAAATTTCGGGTTTTCGGCAAAATTTAATTGAAATTTTTTGCTCCAATTTATTTATTTAAAAAAATCGCCGACAAAAATATTTACGATTATAAAGGCAGTAACTTTTAACTCAACAATCGATTTGATATGAAACTTTTGTCAGAAGTCAAGGACAGTTATGTCAACTTAAAAAGCAAATTAATGTATCGATACGAAAAGCTCGCGAATTTATAAAAGTTACCTTACTTTTTGATCAAAGTAGTATATCGTATATTTAAAATGTTGCCATGTTCCACCAAAGATAGACAAATTAAGCAGTTTCTCTTCTTTTGCCCAACATTTGCGAAAATACGTATCAATCTAATAACAACAATTTTTTGAAAACAATGGTATATGGTAACTTTTAATTATGAATCTACAAAAATTGTCTTTAATCAGTGTATCTATTTTTAATACGGATTTAGTGAAAGGTATCAAGATGGATAGTAGTTTTAACAATGTAACTTAATTATCCATAGTAAATTCTGTTAATATGCAATAATTTGAACGCTTTTTTTTGTAATGCTTTTAATCATATATTTGTTCATACAAAGTGGAAATCTTTGCAGATTCCCATACAGTCTGTTCAGAAAAAAAGTATAAAATCCATTTAATTATGGTTTTTATAGTTTTTATTCTAAAAATACTACTTGTGACTCAAGGGGTTGAAAAATTACCTGAAGCACTCTGATAGTCATTTTTAGAAATATTCCTAGCAGTCATTCCCCATCGAAATGCGTTTTTTCCAATGCGTATTTGAATTTTGGAAATATATGAAGGCCACTGAGGTATATGTCAAGCAGATATGTGGTTTGGTGGAGTACCGCTATATTATGTTAGCTAAGATATCGAATATATTTTAGCTATGGGTATTAGATTTAGAATGCAATTGGGTTGCCACTGGCATTTTGATAGTGCTGATATTTGGCTATAGTACTGGGCATTTGATAGATATTTTAATTATTTCAAAACATTTTGATTCCCATTCTTCTAGTGTGGTATATCGTGTATCAATTCAGCATGAGTTCATTGATTGTAGTATGGCAGGGAGTTCCACTGAATCAAAGGCTTTCTCGAATTCTACAAACGCGAGTAATACATTTCTCAATGATAATTGCGATGATCTGTAAGTGGTCCCTGGCGGAAAAGGCTTTTCGGAAATCTGTTTTCTGCTGGTTCTATTATACTCGTCAACGATTTATTCATGTTGGACAGAAAGCTTGTAGATCAAGACTTGGGTAACCTCTTGATATACCTTTCTTGTTTATTTTAATAATTGAGGCATTATACCAATTATGGTGTTCCTCCGTTGGTTCTAAACATTTATTCATGTGCTGTATTAATACTCCCGGAAATGTTTTACCTCCGTATTTTTTCATTTCTACGATATATGATACTGTTATACCTAGTGGCTTTGTTATGTTTGATCTGCTTCAAGTTGCATCCCATTTCATTGACTGTTACATTGGAAATGTCTTCTCAGCCAGAGTTAATAATGTTCTTCGGTTCTATGCTTGGTCGATTTTGTGTTTCTATTTGTTTTGTTTTGTAAAGGTTAAGGTAAAGGTTAAAATATATGTATTTTACCTTTTGCAGATTCTCAGATATGGCGCTTATCTCGGACCCATCTTCTTTCTATATTCTATATCCTATTTTTTTTCATGTTTAGTTTTGCCTTCGATACTTTCATATTTTCATTACTCTGAAGGATAGCCGTCCATTTTCGTTGATAACACAGGCCTACAAGAAAACACATTTTGTTTGGTGCCTAGGATTTTAGAACTAATTTTAGGTATATTTGGGGCGCTAAATCTAAATATGAAAGTAGTATTGGTCTATCTGCTCTATTTTTTTAGATACATCCACTTATCTATCAATGTTTTTTTCAATTCAATACATTCAAGTATGGGTGTTTCTTGTGCCTCTGGGACAGCAGGGACAAAACACACCACTGGGTTAGGAAAGAGTGGCCTAAGAGAGAAAACATGGATGTTTGGGAAAATAATGTCATTAACGACCCCTTAGCTGGATGAGAGGAAATCATCTTTCCTCCACTGCATATCAAACTGGACCAAATGAATCAGTTTGTAAAGGCTCTTGATAAGAATGGATCATGCTTTGCACACAAAATGAAAAAATGCCTTAGTTGAGTACGAAGAAAATTTAAGCAGGAGTACATTTGACGACCCAAAACTAAGACAACTCATTAAGGATCCTGTCTTCGTAAATTCGATGAATGTGGCTGAGCCAAAAGCCTGGACTTCATTTGTTGCAGTTGTCGGAAATTTTCTTGGCAAACGCAGAGCTGAAAACTATGTTGAACTGGTAAACAAGATGCTTAACAGTTTCAGATCCCTTGGGTGTAACATGAGCATTAAGGTGCACTATTTGCATAGCCACTTAGACCGTTTTCCTCAAAATTTAGGAGATACCAATGAAGAACAAGGTGAAGGATTGCGCCAGGATATTAAAACTATGGATCGCCGTCACCAAGGAAGTTGGGATACGCAAATGATGGCAGATTACTGCTGGAGTTTTTTTTAAATGGGACTGTTCGGGACTGCTACAAAATACATTCAAGAATGTCACGGAAAAGAAGCTTCTGAAGTGTTTAGTGACTAGTTGAAGTAGTTCAGTTTCATGGATGACTTTTAATTTTTTTATCTTTGTATATAATAATATTTATATAATATAATAATTTAAATTCAGTATATAGTTTTTTTTATTTGATCCATATATTTAACGCATATACTTCTAAAATCATTTTAGAAATTTGAGCTTCTAGACAAAAATTAATGCCATATTTGAATTCAGGGGCATCAAATTCGTATAAAATTAGCTCCAAATACCCCTGCAACAAAACAATTGTTGGTCTGTGTAATGTATGTGATTTCATAGGAATTTCTTTCCATCCAGTAATTTCTTCATCTTAAGAAAGTGATATAAGTCTGAAAGGCCAAGTGTCAAGAATAAGGTGGATGCAGCATGAACCCGTAGCGTCAATTGATCAGTTTTGTTGTTGAAATGCCAATCAAACAAATGAGCGAGCGCATTGACCTGGTGGAACAGTACTTTTTCTTTCGTTAAATGATGGTCTTTTTTGTCAACTCTTCATAAAAATAAAATAGCTGATGAAGATAATGCCTTGCGAATCTAAAAAAAAAGTGGTCATGATCTTTTCGGTCGATGACCTTCGACCGCTTCGGGGCACGTTCGCCCGCTAAAACTCACTATTTTGACTGTTCCTTTATTTCTGGTGGTAGTGATGAATCTAAGTTTTACTAACAGTCACCAATCGCCACAGGCACTTCTTTGGATTGCGCTTATACAAGTCTAAATACAGCTGGTAAGTGGTTACTCGATCTCGTTTTTGGCCTGCAGTGAGTAAACGCGGCACTCAAGTGAGGGTTTTTTCATGTCAAATTTTTCATGTAGGCTATTCCATAAGTGTTCGTCGATTTTTATAATCTCAGCAATCTCTCTAACCTTTGCTCTGCGATCGACCAACACTATATCATGGATTTTGCTCACCATTTCCTCAGTAGTGACTTCAATGGGACGTTCTGAATGCGGAGCGTTCCTCGTGCTGGTTCGACCATACCGAAACTCAGTAAACCACTTATGAATCAAAAAATGCGAAGGAGCATAGTCCCTATAATGCTTTTTCGACTTTTCTTTGGTTTGTGTAATGTTTTTTCATGCATATAGCAGTGTTTAATCAATATACGAACTTTTTTTCTATGATAGTAAAATATATCTGCTGTCAAAGATTGTTAAAGCAAAACTCAATATCATATCTGCTTAAAATTCACGGAGCGTTACTAGGAGGGACACTACTTTTCAGAAATATAATCATCTTTGCGATCGCATCGCCATCTATAGAAAAAGTTTCGAACTTTTTACTCTATTCTCGTATATATACTTTTAGATATTCATTCAGCGATATCCAAAATATGTTTGTTGTTTTGCAAAAAATGCCCATATTCGTTGTAACAGTAAAAAAAACTTTCCAGATGTTGCGTTTCAAATAGTTCAGTCTACTGGAAAAAATAAATAAACGAAGGGAACCACTTAAAATTTCAAGACTTCTATACCGAAACGTATAATAAGATTGATATTATGTTTATTTTAAAACATTCCAGCCTGTATTAAATAAAATAAACAGAATCCGTACAGAACGAGAAAAATGTGAGTAAATCAAGAGTTTTTTTTATAAAAAAAATTATTTAGGTAAAAGAAAAAATAAACGTCGTAAACATGTTAGTTAACGTTTGAAACTTAAATGATGGGAAATCCACAATTTACCTCTGGAACAGGTGACCAAACGTGCTGAATATCATATAGATTTTATAATACTCTATGCGTAATTTATCTAGCTGGATGCTATAAGGTCGCTTGATGTTCACAAGCTATCTAAAAATAAATCTAGTTTGTTATTTAAGTAGAAATGTCTTCAATTTTTCCATTGGAACCTTCGGTCTATAAACACTAAACTCTCAGAGATCTGCCACAAACTGTTTTTTTAGCTAGCGTTTTAGCGTTTTCGCAACCATGTTGGCATCATCAGGAGATGATTTGATCTATCTGTTATGCCTGATTGAAATGTGCTATGGTAAATATTGGATTGTTCGATAAGTTTCCGCCATTTTTTTATTAAAAACTTTTATTGAAAAAAAGACAAAAATTACAACAACAAACACATGAACAATGACGGAGAATACATCATTGATTGATGATGTATTCTCCGTCTTTGTCCACGACCTGCTCCCACCTCTCGACCATTTTATTGATGCTGTTTCGGTAGAAATCGCTGGCCCTAGACTCGAAGAAGTTTAAGTCAGTTTTTGACGTCCTCAACGTTGATGAAGGTTACATCCCGCCCCTTATTTTGTGACGGCAAGAGGAAATAATCGGTTGGCACAAAATCTGGCGAGTACAGCTTAGATCATTCAGGGATTATTCAGGGCCTCCTTGACTATGTTTGGTGTGTGACGACATGCACTATCGTATAGCAAGATGACTTGACTTTATCGTGGTCCGTTTCAGTAGAATAAGCACATAAATATTGGGCGAGGTAGCGTTCCTTGTCGACCGCCTTGTTCTCCAGAATTTTTTAGAACACGAGACCCTCCCAGTATAACTAAACGCAGAGCATGGTCTTCTTGGGATGCAGATCTTGCTTTATTCTCGGCTATGGCGTGTCTCCTGTAGCCACTCACTCCTTCATTTGCTTCATATTGATGTAAAGACACCATTTAACATCTCCCGCGACGATACCGTACAAAGAAAAATTGGTGAAATGAGGTAGTGTCTGATATGGAATTGTCATTAGGTTCAATAGAAGTCTCCATTTACTATTAATATGATACTGGATAGTTTCATGAAGACTGAAAATGATGGGTTAAGCGTAGCGGACATCCAAGACAAACGAGAGAATAACATGTTACTGTCTTAAAATTGTTGTTGACTATTTGGTCACCATAAGAGCAGCTCTTAGCTAATGATATATAGAGCTTGGAATATCAAGTCGAATATGAACTATATAATGCCGAAGCTTATCACTCATATCAATGGATCTGTTGGTATCATTGATATTCTGCTTGGGATGGATGAATTCATGGATGGATGCAAACTTACATGAGATGTGCTAAGGTACGAATTGCGGTTTTACGGTACGGTAGAGAAATAGGCGATTACAAAAACTCAGTAAGTAATCGAAATACATTATATAAAAAATGAATTACTCAGAAGAATAAAAATCTGTTTTAAAGAGTATGCCTGAAAGGTGATCTTCGTTTCTTTGTAAATACTCTGTCAATCTCAAGTGCATATTATTCATTGCAACATTTGCAATGTAACATTTAAGCTTCGCAATACTTTGAATGTGTGTGTGTGTGTGTGTGTGTGTGTGTGTGCCGTGTGTGTCATCTTTCTCAAGAATAGCTTGAATTTAATAAATAAAAAAGTCCTAACAAGGCGAAACATATGTAGAGCAAAATCTATAATAAACGTTTGAAACATTAAAAAGTTACAAGTTTATCATTTATAATCCTAGTATTTTCAAAAAGTTTCACAAGGAACTAACTGCGGAATCCATAAACATTATTAAGGGGGATTTGAATTTGAAATAAAACACAGAAAATTCGTTCGAAAATGATGCCCGTTGTTTTTATTAGATGGTATATTTTATGCCATATGTCTCGGTGGGGCATATCTGGTGGTATGGCGATTGTGGTTGGTCGAATATTGGTTTCAAGTTCATCAAGAGTCTTGGGTTTGTTAGTGTAAATCTGTGATTTAAGATAGCTCTAAAGAAAACAGACTAAAGGTGATAAATCAAAAGAATTTGGTGGCCAGTTGCAAGAGCCATTCCGTGAAATTATCGGTTCTCCAAATTGAACTCTATCGTAATGTGGGGACTGTGTGGCAAGTCTAGCTGAAAATATATTTCGGCAACATCAATTTCATCAATTTTCGGAAAGACAAAATCAGATAACATATCACGATAGCGTTCCCCATTCACAGTGACGGTCCGTTCTTCGGCCTTCTTGAAAAATTACGGCCCGAGTATGCCACCGTACCATAATCCATACCAAACAGTGATTCTTTCGGGATGTAATGGGACCTGATGAATCACTTGTCGGTTTGACTCACACTAATAACAACAATCTTGTTTATTAATAGCCGTAGACGTTTAACTAAAAATGAGCCTTACCGGAGAAGATGATTTTGCGATGAAAATCCGAATCTTTTTACATTACTTTCAACGCCCAATCTTCGAACTTCCGACATAATTCATGGTCAGTTGCCTTAAGTTCTTGGGCAATATAATCTAGTATGTAAGTAGTGTGTAAACCGAGATTCAAACGCAAAATACTCCTAAGTCATATTATGTAAGCCCAATTCTTGAGAACGGCGCGGATCAGATACATTATCGTTCTCGGCAACACTTTCACGAACAGCCACGATATTTTCTTCACTACGGTTTCACTATGGCCTTCACTACAGAACTATCGGGAAGTAGCTCAAGATCTGATACGGCGTCAGTACGAGTTTGAAGGTGGTCCGTAGCAATTTTTTGTGATCCGGCTTTTTCTAGTACGTTCTCAAAATGAATGACGACAATTTTGAGCAACGGTTTTCAGGTACTTTAAAGCATTTCCAGAATAAAAATGAACCTCGCAATGGAAAGCCTTCAACAGCAAGAAAACTCCTCATAATCCGGGATCTTGTACGTTATGATGATTGATTGATGGTCAGAATGATCAGGGCATAGTTAAATTTGATTCACAATCCTTCATCAGATTTTGACCAATGAATTGGGGTTGAAGAAAATCGCGTTCAAAAAAAGCCAGAATTACTAAATTAAAGATCAAAAGCATGCTGCTTTGCTTTTTTGATAGCCAGGAGATCATTCATAAGGAATCATTCATAAGTGGCTCAAGGCTAAACGGTATACCAGCATTTTTAGCGAAATACTTCGAAAAAGGGTCGTTCGTAGGAGACCAAAAATCAAGAATACTGCGCGGGAAGTCCTCTTGAAGAAATCTCGTCCGCAAATTGATGGAGATAATAATATTTCCACAGAATTCGCTGGTCCGCGAAATGGGTCTTGGTTATTGAATTAATAAACAGAAGATACACCATATATACATTTAATCAGGTATATTCACAATTGCGAGATTTGGCTTACTACTCTTCGTGCCTTAATACCTCATGTTCCTTAATACCTCATGTTTCTTAATACCTTCCTGTTCTTAATACCTCACAAAATACTTGTTTACCTTGACTTTAACAAGGAATTGATTCTAAAGTGCAACTTTAAACTTGGATTCTCTTCTCGCGATCTACCTTAAATTCTGCATGTCCAACGGCTCAACCTGAACTCTTTTCGTCAATCTTTCAACTCAAACTTTTTCTTCATACTGTCTAGTCGGACTTCTACCTCAAATTTCTACCTATCCCGGTCCACGTGATAAACTATAAAAAATCATCTGTTCCTGTAATTTTTCTCTATTTTGTTTTTGGGTGTTTATTTTTCTCTGGTGGTGCCGTTTTTACAATTTATACTGTGAATCTGGACTTTTATTAATCGTGTATCACTTGTGAATGTTTTTTTCAACAAATACCATACACAATGATTTTGATTAACGAGTTTTAGGCAAGTAAAAACATTACTGTGGTTTCACAGCTCCTTTATTCACTAGACTTGAGCCCTTGCGACCTTTTTTTTTACAGGATTGAAAATGCATCTCAAAATATACCATTTTGGGACATTGAAGGAAATTGAAAAGGTCGTAACCGATCAATACAGTATCCCAGTGATTCACTTCTATGAAGAGTGGACAAACCGTCTCCAGCGTTGTTCTCAACGTTGTTTGATTCTTCTTTTTTCAGATATTCAATCTTATTCTTCTCAATATCTTTCTCTTACTCAATCTTAATCTTCATAGTAGTAGTAGTGAGTATCAAAATATACCTGTATTAACATATCGATGACTTTTTTGAAATATTGGACGAAGAGATGTCAGAAAACATATGTGTAGGTATAAAGGATCACAGGTATTTCTTTTGATATTTTATTAAAAAAAATAATTTAAGTAAAAAAATAAACAATCGAATCAAATGTTTCTCTAAGTTATTTACATTTTATTTCTAAATAGACGAATTCGCCAAATATTTGCAGTCGATTATATTTTCAGTGGATTTATACTTTCAACAGGCTGCACACACAAGTACTGGGCACGTAGAACTTTCCGAATTCCAATGTCCGGTTTTCGGATACAGTCATTAACCTCACTTTATTGTATTTTTGTTTGCAGACAGTGTAAAATCCGAAAGGTTTGGTGTCCTGATCCATGCATTTTCCATCAGGATTCCTGCAAAAGACGTAACATTTGATTTAAGATATTTTATCAGTTCGGAATTAAAACCACAACAAAAATATATGCATTGAGAATGTAAACGAAATGCATTAGTGACGTCAACATTTTTATAAGAGTAATGACGTCATAATATTCCGTTTTATTTTATTATACCACAACAGATAAAAATTGATTTAGTTGCATTTTTATAGTCAGGATGCATTGATTAAAATCAACAACCAATTGTTGTATTTATCATATTTTTGATTAAATTAATTGTACAGTTTTAGTTCTAATCTGTATATTTTCACAAGGACTGCTTAAAAATTTGATGGTTACCGATATAAGCGATGGTTTCTTTGACATTTTTTGGAAGTTATTTATGTGTGAAAAATCATTTTTTACTTTTACATTTAATCAAAAATTACTTTTTAAATAAGATATTTTGGCCTTTTAGTTCGATACACATGACCCAATGATTTTACAACTTTTTTTGTGCCTTTCAAAAAGTAAAATTTGTTGAACTCTGGAAAATAATTCTCTGTTTCGATGATGATCTCTTCATCAGATGAGAGACTTTTTCTTCGTCAGATGAAAGTGTTTGTTGATCAAGATAATATTATTAATAGTATTATTACAGTAATATCACTGAAATGAAAATTATTTTGATTGATTTATTGAACATGCATAGGCCATTTCTTGATCAATTTATCCCATTATTTGGCAAATGGTGGCTTTTACATTTCATCGCCTTCCCACCGGTTTTACTATTTTAAATATCGCCCGGTTCTGACAGATTCTGTTGGTTTTCTCTTCATTACTGTTCCTTTTGTACCAAATGAAAAGCTCATCGTAAAATTGTGTGCTAGTTGGAATAATCTTATGACGTGCACCGGGAAGTTGGTATTACCGACGACACGGTGGACGCGATGCCGCGTCGCTTTTTGCGGTTAGTACTTGGACCGAAGGAGAGGCCAGACTTGCATACTGGATTTTAACAGGTAAGAGTGTAAAATCCGACCAGAAATTTCCTCGCAGTCACGCCAGTTAGGATAAGACCGACTGCCTTCTGAAAGGTATTCTATGTTAGTCACTCGCCAGTCGGTGGGTTTCTCGAAAGATTTCAGGTTAAGTACAAACCAAAGGTTGATAACCCGAAGGGGGTGCTGGTTGGGGATAATTGCTAACTGATGACCGTGGTTCGGAGGTCACGTTAACCTGTTACCGTTAACGTTAACCTAAGCGTTAAATAGCCCCAGTGCCGACATCTTTACTTTTACTTTCCTGAAACGGAGCCTCTTTTTAATTCCTTTACTTGAATTATAAAATAGAAATTGGCAATAATATAATACAGGCCTACAGAAATGTTTTTTTAGTCCCTAGGATTTTAGATCTGATTTTACATATATTTGGGGCGCTAAATCTATATATGATCAGTTTTTCTCTACCTGCTCTATTGTTTTAGATATATCCACTTATCTATCAATGTTTTTTCAATACAATAC
Source organism: Cosmopolites sordidus (assembly GCA_031761425.1). NCBI lineage: Eukaryota > Metazoa > Arthropoda > Insecta > Coleoptera > Curculionidae > Cosmopolites > Cosmopolites sordidus. The sequence goes on from JARFXV010000126.1 coordinate 1,165,931, forward strand.
ATTCAAGTATGAGTGTATACCCATCAAATGCACACCAAATATCCTTGCTTCTTCCTCCAGGACAGCAGAGACAAAACACACCACCAGGTTAGAATAGAGTGGCTTAAGAGAGAAAACATGGACGTTAGGGAAAAGAATGTCATTAACGACCCCTTAGTTGGATGAGAGAAAATTATCTTTCCTCCACTGCACATCAAACTGGGCCCAATGAAGCAGTTTGTAAACTCTCTTGATAAGAATGGCCCATGTCTTGCATATATAGGGAAACTCATTAAGGATCCTGTCGATGAATGAAGCTGAGTGAAAAGCCTGGACTTCGTTTGTTTCAGTTGTCGGAAATTTTTTTGGCAAACACAAAGCTGAAAACTATATCGAACTGGTAAACAAGATGTCTAATACTTTCACATCCCCTGGGTTTAACATGAGCATTAAGGTGTATTATTTACAAATCCACTTAAACCGCTTTCCTCAAAACTTAGTAGACATTAGTGAGGAACAAGATGAAAGATTTCACCAGGGTATTCCGCTACCAAGGAAGATGGGATACGCACATGATGGCAGATTATTGCTGGAGTTTAAAAAGAGACTGTTCCAAAATGCATCTAAGAATGTCAGGGAAAAAAAGTTTCTGAAGTATTCAGTGATTAGATGGTTTCATCGATGACTTTTTCCCGTATCTTTGTTTATGATAATATTTCTGTAATATAATAACAAAAATTCCGTGTTTAGTTTTTCTATTTGATTGATGGATTTAACTGAAGATAGCGTAACGTATATTTCACTAAAATGTTATATCTTAGAAATTTGAGCTTCTACGTAAAAAATAATGCCATATTTGTATTCAGAGTATTAAATTAGTATAAAATCAGTTCCAAATACCTCGGCACCAAAACAACTGTTGGCCTGTCTAATTTTAATAGTTGTTTCCACATGTACAGAATATTATGTTTTATTAATAATGGGTGTGTTTTTTTTGTTTAATTTCTAATATACAGAGCGGGGTAAGTATCAAGTCACTGTTTTAATTATTTTAACTTTATAAAGAAACGAGAAAAAATAGTTATTTTCTATATGTTTATTATTTGTTGAAAATTATGTCAATCAAAAGTGAGCTATTAGCAGCAATCGGCGTAAACTGCGTGGAGATAATCCCAGTTATGCACAAGGTCGTCACATTGTGTTCGACACGTATACTATTTTCAGTACTTCGCACTGTTCTTAGACGTCTTGTGTGGGGCCTATTCCCAAGGATTTCAAATTCTTGAAATTGCTCCAATAAACGATACATTGGTGTTTGATGATTAGGATTTTTTTTGCCCAAATTTACGCTGAGTTGCAATAATTGAATAATTTTTTAATGGAAATTGAAACCATTTTACTTCGTTTTTTATCGGGTATTTATCTATAATAAAACTTGCACGTCTACACTGCACAACAGGCAAACTTAAATTATCAAATATTACGACAAAAAATGGCATATAGTCATACTCATCCCTAACTCAGGTTTATTGAAATATGATTTAGTTGATAACATTATACTGTTGTATTCATTGTTATGCTGTTTTAAAAAATATGTTTTAATATAATTAATATAAAATTTATTTACACTATCTTTTACACTTCTGTTTAATTAGTTCTAGTTAAATTATCTTGGAAGATTTTTCTGGTATTTTGCTTATAATAAACTTTTTTTTTGTATATTGCAGATCATATTTTAAGGCCTGTCTGAATAAATAAATCTTCTATAAATAGAAATTTTCATATTTATACATTTAAAAATATCGCGAAAGAAACTCATTTGAAAATTTACAATTCAACTTTATGTATATAAAACAAAAGTTTATTCGGAAAAATAGCTGAGAAAAAGAATCATTTTAATATAAATTAGCAGAGGCATTTTTTTATTTTTTCAAACTTTGAAAATATAAGCTTCGAAGAAAATCTTGAATCTAAAATATTGAATCATTTTTTGTTAGCTAAAAATTCGGCCTAATTAACATATGGAAATAATGTTTTTCAGAAATATACTTCCTAGAAAAGTTATTGTATTAACTTATTTCAATGTTTTTTCAATTACCTTGGAATTCTATATATTTAGTAATTCGTATTCATTATATAGCAATTAGTAGTTAGTATAAATCGCATTATAATTCAATATAATATGATTTATCCAATTTTGCAGTGTATGTGGTTGTCTCCTGTTGTGAAACAGGACTTTTTTTTTGGAGAGATGTGGACATTTAGCCAGAATAACATCCTTCAATTGATCTAGTAGTGAAGCGTAATATTTTCCAGCAATAGTTCTGCCTCTTGCCAGGTGGTTTATGAGAACCACATCATAAACATCCCAGAAACCCATCCATAGTCATAACATTTCTTGCAAAGATTGCTACCCACAATTTGGATTGCACCTTCATCTGTGGCGTGTATTAGTCAAACCATGTTTGGTCTATTGTTATAAAACATCGGAGAAACTCAGGAGCATTAAAATAAGTTTAAACAATCTTGAGTGTTCCAGAGGGTTCATTACCTTCAATGGACGTACGATCTGTGATTTTGATTTCTGGTTGTGATTTGGATTTGTTTTAAATCTTGGATTAAATCTTTAAGTTTAGGTTGTGAAATCAGACTTATGTTCATTACTGCTCACTGCAGATAATACGCTGTGCACATTGCAAAATATACATTTGCGAGCTACAGAAAATTTTTCGGTGATAAAGAAATTGTTAGATTTGTTTTCAGCTCAGGATGTTTTTTCAGTTTTTAGGATGTTTGTGGTGTAACAATACCACAAATATCCAAAAATTGTCACTATAATTGTTTGTCCGTAATATTTTTTAGTATTACGTAGTATTTACGTAGTATTTAGAATCGGTAGGTTGATTGAATGGAATATCAATTTATGCCTGACTTCGCCAACTATTTATTTTGTTGGTTTAGTTTTGTTTATTTATTTTTTTCTTGTCATTAATATAATTCAATAAAGGCCATTTATTATTATATTCCTTTTCACCTTTTTTCCCAGCTAAGCTGATTTTTAAAAGTAGTGCGGACCGTAGCCAAAACAAAATTTTCGGGCGATGAGACTGGTATTAAGGATAACCGCCCTCTGCGTTTTTTCAAACAGATGTTCTTCCAGTCCCAAAATCTTCATGTTATTTTTCAGATTCTTTGGTATAATGCCAGTTGATGAAATTATTAATGGCACAATATAAACCTGGTTCAACTTCTATATATGCTTTATTTCTAGCTTGAGTTCTTTTTATTTTTGTACTTTCTCTTAAGCGGTCTTTTGAATGTGGTGTGTGTTTGGAACAACTATGTCGATTAGGAATGCTGTTGTCTTCTTTTTATCCAATAATATAATGTCTGGCCTATTACAGTACACGGTTGTTTCTGTTATTATTGTTCGGTCGTATTAAAACCTGAAATCTGCTGATTCTAGTATAGTGCGGTTCAAAATAACTGTTAACAATGCAATAAACTGCTAACAACCTCTGCCTTAGCGAAACCCGGCAAAGTTGCAAAAAACGTAAACAGGGCCGGGCCTAATAAAATAACAGGTAAAAAGATAAAAATAATTTTATATCTGTTCTAGTAGTTTCGAAATATTTTAGTTTAGTTCGCATTCTTTTCTTAAACAGTGCAGTTCTATAATTTCGATCGTATTTTTATTATTCCAAATATGCTAAAAATGCTTCCGGTAGTGCTAATTTTAAAAGAAGACATTTATCGTTCAATGCTAAGCAAATTGTTAAAATTGTGCATGTTTCTTTATTGATCAGAGGGCTTAATGCAAATGCAGCCGCAGCAGAAATGTCTTCCAGTTCCTTCCTGTCAAAACGCCGTTGTCTACAGTTAAAGATACTGTGACGAAGCCAATTAAAGCCAAAAAAGTTCGTAGCGATTCTGGTAAAAGCAAATGTGTTGACGAATAATAAAGCGATTTTAAAAGTAAACATTGAGTAAAAATGTAATATATTTTAAAGTTCTTTAATTTAATTTGATTAAACAAGTTCGTGACAGTTGGTGCGAGTAAATGATTAAACTATTGAGCCAAGGAGTATATTATCATAGGAAACGAAATGTCTAAATATTCATCAAACCCAAAAAGAAAATAACTATGCACCGTTTGGGTGTTTCAAGGTCAGCCATAGTCATATCGCTATTATGGCATCGCAATACTAAAGCTAAATAATATACGACAATATGACTACACAAATACCATCAGTCAATTTTGTAAACAGTATCAAAATCTAAGTAATGTCTGAATCATTGTGGCGTGTTCATATATTTTTTCTTTATTTGGGGTTTTCGCCACGATCTAAAACTCAAAAAATATCAAAAATATCTGTTCCTATGTAAATAAAGAGTCACTGGGTAATAACAAAAAACCAAACGGAGACAAATTTCTCAGTGATTCTTTTTTTTTTTGTAATAAATTTGCCTAACGAACAAAATTTTAAAAATATATAAATGTTCTAAAAAAATATACAAACTTTTAACGTTAACGTTTCGGGAAGTATTCTCCCGTTTTCAAAACGAATCTAAAAATAAATTATATTAATTTCTATAAATTCTGAAAAGATATGAAGTAAATATATTTTTTTGTGTATGTCAATGTATTTATTTACATGAGAACAGATATTCTTGATATTTTTTGAGTTTTAGATCGTGGCGAAAAACCCAAATAAAGAAAAAAAGTATCGAAATCGTCACATCATAACACTGGTTTACAAGAAAAAAAAATGTACCTAGAATTTTAGAATTGATTTCAGCTATATTTGGGGCGCTGAAATCAGTTTTTCTCTATCTGTTTTGCTTTTTTAGATACATCCGTTTATCTATCAATGTTTTTTCAATTCAATACACTCAAGTTTGGGTGAAATTATTATACAATGATTAGTTCCAATATATTTACCTTATTATCAGTCTGCCATTGAGATAGTTTCAGGAAATTTCATTAGATGATATAAGCTTTGCCTTTCCGATAACTAAAGAGAACCTCAACGCTTGAATAAGAGTTCAGGTTAGTTTGTGAGTTCTCGCAGTGCAGGTTTGGTCAAAGTTCACCTCGCGAGATATTTATATTTAGAAAACAGTTGTTACAAAATTAATGTAAAACCTACTGTCTTGTAGATTTTGTATTTTTATTGTTGAATCGAAATAAAATTAGTTCAAGTAGAAGTTGTGTAAATTATCCTGATGTGTATTGCTATATATATGGAGAATAGGATAGAGCGGGGCTACTTGATTATAGGGGCAAGTTGTGCTTTCGAATCGAAACATCTCGAAAACTAAGCAATCTACAACAAAAGTGTAAATGGCGAAAACAAGGGGTTATGGGAGGGGAATACATAGCACGACTGTCAAAGACAGACTGTATTTAAAGTTTATTTTTTATTTATTATATTATTTATTTTTAACTCTTATGATTTTTTTAAAACATAATTTTTATTTTGTTGCCTCAACTGGGGTTAGTAGTTTACTAATTAAAATTACTTATATTGATAATTGTATTAATGATTTATTAATAATTAATATATTAATATAATGTATTAATGATTACATGTTTGGATGCGTACATATAAAAGGAAGACCTCAAAAATAGATGCTTTGTTTTCGTTATTCAGTTTTCTACATAAAAATATTAACATATTACGTACTCACTCTTGTGTCATTGCACAGTGATTCTACAATTAAACAATTAAAATAATGATTATCTACAACACAATTTAAACAATGCACAGTATACACAAATTAAACTTTTCAAGTGGTCAATTTAACTTCACTTACTGCTACTACAGCATGTTAGTTACGCGAACTCACAAGATTTTACCCATCCAAAAAGAGCATCCAACCCATCCAACACGCACATGATATAGTCGAGTATATACAATGTACTAGTGTATATATGCGTATACATGTACACAGGTCTCTACGCGTCGCTAGTCTGGTGCAACACGTCACCTTCATGTCGGTGACGCGAACCCATAAGTTTTGCACCTACCAAAAACCGCTCAACGCGGCTAAATCAATAATAATAAGGCTTAATTCGAAACAAAATTTATGCTATGTATGAAGAGCAAACTGTGCCTGCATTGCATTCATTGCAACAGCGACTAAGGAAAGATGAAACCAATATTTTTTGCAGCAGAAGTAGCCTCCGGAGAATATTATATCTAATGGGTTTTGCAAATCGGACCATTTATAAAAGACAAATATTAGTGGAATCACGATTGCGATGATGGCGGTTTGACTTAAACTTTATAAAAAATACAGATTAAAAAATGTTCCATTATCTACCTTAATGAAACATGGTTCGATACACATGAGACGCCAGCAAAAGGATGGGTAGATATATATCAAGAAAATGCCAAACCAAAGCCCAGCAATCAAGGGAAAAATAATTACAATTTTACATGCTGGTTCCGAGGATGGATGGAAATTGTTTACGGTTGTCCTCCAAAAATATTAAACATTCATTTTTGGACTACCATGACGACACCACAGAAGAACTTTTTGAAGATTGGTTTATAAATAGCTTTTTGCCCAATGTGCCTAAGGAAAGCGTAATTGTAATGGACAATGCTAGTTATCATAACCGCCAAAACATAAAGTTCCTAATGCAAATAACACTAAATTGGAAATTCAGAACTATATGTTAAAAAACGATATATACTTCGAAAATACATATAAAATATGTGATTTTCTAGAAGTATTAAAGACATTTGATATTAAAAAGGAATATGAATGTGATACCATTGCTGCCGATATAGAACATTTACGTTTTCCCACGTATTACTGTATTTTTAATCTAATTGAGCATATGTGCATATGTGCTAAGGGCAAGTGCTGCAACGTTAATTAGGAAGGCTGTGGAAAATACATATAAAAAATGTGATTTTCTAAAAATATTAAAGACATTTGATATTAAAAAGGAATATGAATGTGATACCATTGCTGTCGATATAGAACATTTACGTCTTCCCACGTATTACTGTATTTTTAATCTAATTGAGCATATGTGCATATGTGCTAATGATATGACCCTATAATAATATGACCCTATGTCTACATTACTGAACAACAGTAATATAGGATATAAACTAAACATGAGGAATCCACGAAAGCTCTCGCACCTACTATATATGGATGACCTTAAACTCTATGGAGAAACTAGAGAAAAACTAAACTCCTTAATAAAAATGGTCGAAGAATTTAGTAGGGATATCAAGATGTCATTCGGACTTGATAAATGCTCTATCATTAGCATTCAAAAAGGAATAGTCAACAATCAACATTCAACACACTGTAACATACAACATCTGACACCAGAAGAATCCTATAAATATTTAGGTATACCTCAAAACGAGAAATTTAACCATAGCCAGTTAAAGAAAGACTTTTCTACTATGTACGAAAAGAGGCTTACAAAACTTTTAAATACCAAACTAAACAGTGGAAACCTGATTAGAGCGATCAATGGATGGGCAGTGCCAACTCTGACCTATTCCTTTGGTATTGTTAAATGGTCAGTAACAGACCTTGATGGACTGGATAGATTAACACGTCGAGCATTGACAAAATTCCGATGTCTGCATCCAAATTCATCTATGAAGCGACTGTACATTCCAAGAAAGTTGGGAGGCAGAGGCCTCGTGAACATTAAGAACCTTTGTCTGAACCAGGAGAGTAAGATGAGAGAACGCTTCATTAATTCAAACAGCACGCTAATGAAGTTGGTTGCTAAGGAGGACCGGGGTTTCACCCCGTTGAACCTAAATAAATTGAATCGTGTTGATGGTAGAACAACACTTACGGATTGTGTCCGTGAATGGAAACAACAGACACTTCATGGACGGTATCCAAAGTCACTCGAGGATGATACCATTGATGGACCATTGTCTCTGAAATGGCTGACCGATGGGCTGTTGTACCCAGAAACAGAAGGTTTTGCGACATCTATTCAAGATAAGGTAGTAAGAACACGGAACTATGGAAAGCATATACTACACATGGATGTTGTCGACCGATGTAGGAAGTGCGGTATAGTGGGGGAAACGATTGAACACCTTATCGGTGGGTGTGCAGTTCTAGCCCCTAATGCTTATTTAGGAAGACATAATCAGCTGGCGAAAATTATACATTTGCAAATTGCATTAAAGTATTCGCTATCAGATAACGCACCTGCTCCATATTATAAGTACTCACCTTCTCCCGTATTGGAATCATCTGATTCAATCCTATACTGGGACAGACCAATCACAACAGATCGAACGGTCGATTATAATAGACCAGACATTATTCTAATTAGTAAAAAGGAGAAAAGGGTTTTTATAATTGACATCGCAGTGCCACTCTCTCATAATATCAGGAAAACCGAGTTGGAGAAAACCACTAAGTATGAAAACCTTGCGTACGATTTGAAAAATCAGTGGAAACTACATAAGGTAGAGATAGTGCCTTTCGTTATATCCACCGAAGGCCTAATAAGTAAGAACTTTTCAAAAAATTTTAAGAACCCTGGTATCTCAAAATCGATTACCATAGTGGGACAACGTGCAGTACTCTTGCAGACATGCCACATTGTTCATAAAATTTTATGCTAAGTGAGAGGAGTTGAATTGCTTTCTCATTTTGGCATTGTAATATAAACCAGTTTAGGCTGAGATGCTGAGTTCAGTACGAGCATATTTTAACTATATTTTATTTTTTGCAAAATTATTTAGAATTTAAACCTAAAAGTTAATGTTAAAAAAGTTTAAAGTTTGAAGAAACTAGGAATATTTTTAAGGAAATTAATTGGGGCAATTAACATTTTGTCGAAAGGCAAGGAAATATCTTGAACCGGACTATACGACCTCTGGGGTGTATTTATAATAGGGAACTCGCTCTATTGTAAGGTTATTACGACTTGCAAGCTCTTGGTAGACTATACTGGCCACATGGTTATGACGGTGAGGATAGTCCGTCTGGAAGAGTCTACTACATGTACCTACTATAAATTGGATGGTTTCAGACTTTTCATGGCAATTCCTACATTTGTCATTTGATACTACAGGCGTTCGATGTATTCTTGTCGACTTCATGATGCCCAAGATCATGGGGGTGTCTACCGTGCAAAGACATGTTTTTCCACTTTTGAATAATTGTTCCAGTTGTTTGGATGCTTCCATTTTGCAGTTCCAGTTTTTTTGAGATTCAGAGGCGTATAATTATAATCAGCCAAATACATGGTGGCGTCTAGAAGGCATTCAGTCATTCTTTGCTGGAAATACCATATATTCTCAAACTAGATATTTGTTATTCGTGTAGTTTACATATATTTATTATTCCTCTTCCTCCTTCAATTCATGGTAACATAAATCGTTTTTTACTACTGTGCGGGTGGTGATTCCTATATTTTGTTAGTGTAGTTCTAATTATTCGTTAGAGCCTTTCGATGTCTGTGTTTGACCAAGATATAATTCCAAAGCATTTAAAAAATCATGTAAACTGTAATCAAGATAAGAAAGTCCTTTTACTGCTTGATAAGCATACGACTTATAGCAAGAACTTAAACGCTTGTACCTGTGCTAGAGAAAATGGAATAGTATTACTGCAGTTGTCTGGGCATACCACCCATCGTTTGCAACCGCAAGAAACTTTTCTTCGTCAATATAAAGGTGATAAGATATACCAAACTCAAATTCCTAAATTATTAAATAAAGCATATGGCAAAGCGGCAACTGTGGCAATAGCTGAAAATGCCTTTCGTGCCACTGGTATTTGGCCAGTTAACAGCCATGTCTTTCAGAATCACCGGTTTGCACCACCAGATATGCTACAGCCTCAACATTGTTGTAATGTTACTGAAGTTGAAATAATTACTGGAACTTCAGCAAGTACGTCAATACCCAATAACAATCAAAGCGGCAGTGATTCCGCTGTTGTTTATATTTCTCAGAAGAAAAAGTGTAAAAACTTTGAGGATATTCTTCATAAAATATCACCGCTACCAATACAAAATCCACAGCCAGGTCCATCGTCTTCTCGAGCACAAAAAAAACTATTGATAATGTTCTGGAATTAAAACGTTGCATCGAAGAAAATATTAAAAAGACAAAATCACAAAATATTGGGAAGAAAAGATGTGGCAAAGAAGAGAAGATCAAAAAGAAAAAACAAAGAATGCAAATGAAAACTATATGGTTTTATACCATATGTGATAAAATAAGGGAATAAGAGATGATTCAATGCATTACCTGTCACGCCTGGGTTCATACAAAATGTGCTGGTGTGAGTGCAAAGATCAAGAAGTATTTTTGTTTTATTATTATTATTATTATTATTCACGTATGGGCCCTGGTGGACCACGCGAAGTACAATTAGAGGCGTTTGTTGTTGTTAGCCTTCCTTTGTACCCATACTAATTTCATTCTTTCGCTATGAGCTTTTTTCCTTTCGTCAGACCGAGTTGTTCCAGTCTTCCTACATTTTTCTCTCTGGCCAACCTTCCAAACGTTAACCTTGTGTCTGACACAGCCTCTATCCTGAATTTCACTTTGTGTAATATTTGCTGATCTTAGGTCCTCTTTAATTGCCGCAATCCATTGAATTATTTCTACTTTAGCTCTACTCCTATTTTCATAAAATTCGACTATTTGTCTAGTTAGCCTACTCGGATTCATCCGTTTGATGTGTCCGTAAAACTTAAGTCTTTCTTTTTCTCATATGGCTATGTATATCTGTGTATTGTTTGATTTCTTGGTTTTCTCGAAGTCGGTATGTTGTGCTATTTATTTGTTTGGGGCCTAGGATATTTCTTATGATTTTTCTTTCCTTCTTTTCAATGTTCTCGATGTCCCTCTTTCTATTCAAAATGAGCGTTTCTGCAGCATATAGACATTCTGGCTTAATAACCGTGTTGTAATGTCTCAGTTTTGTGTTTTTAGATAGGCATTTTGGTTTTAATTGTACTTAATGGTCCATTCTAAAGAACCAGTTGTCCACAGCAAAAAACCGGTTTCCTTGATTTTTTTTTGTGATAGTTTTGATAAAAAAAATAAAACAGTTATGTTAGTTTGATGATTACAATAGTACAATTATTTTCCACTTAAATGTTTTTATTAAACATGTTATTACAAGCTCACATATAAAAAAAATGTTTAAGTGATCCAAATTCGGCAACTCTTCCCGATCAGGAAGGAAATTCATCCTATCCTGCTACAAATTCAGGAACTTTTGAGTGATATTGGAGGGTTACACTTTTTTGCACAAGATGGCTGGCCAAACGCTCGATGTTTTTTCTAAAGTTATTTGTTATTACTCCACACACCGATCTTATTATGCGGATCAGTTCCACACTGGTTAAACTTCACTCATGCTTGAGCTCTATTGAGAGATTTCATATTTCCAGACTTTTTCGATTTCCGTTTTTGCCAGATTTTGCGTTAACGGACAGATTTTGCGTTAAAGTATTTACGTATTTAGTAGTTTTAGTATTACACTTTTTGGATTCTATTCAATTAATTCCTGACCATCTTTGAATCGACTAAGCTATCTAGGCAAAAAAATGTGCATGTGCAACCCTCAGAAGCTTGTTTTAATAAATATAATGTTTCGGTAAATATTGTCTAGTTTCGTGTAGAACTTATTGTTGATAATAAAAAAAATACTTACACACAAATCTCATAGACGATTTGCTGTCTGTAGTTGGGTACATTAACGATGTATTTCGCTTTGTTGGTATAAAGATCTAAAGCAGCTTGAGGGAAAACACTGACGGTTCGTGTTCTGCAAATATTTTGTGGTTCAGGTTCTCGGAGTGTTTGAAGTGGTGCCTCCATGGCCGGTTCTATCAAAGAACCGTTACCAAACAGACCTAAGAATTTCTTTCTCCTGACCAGTTTCTGTATAAGTTTGGTTGGATATTTGGTGGTTGTGTTACAGATCATCATGCCAACGCAATCCTTGGATGGCAAAAATTTATTCCTAGCGTTATTTTGGTATTCTTTTCTTGTGGCTTTCTGCAAAAAAAACATATTTAATTTAGTTATTAGGTGTAAACATATTATTTTATTTAATATATTAGGTACCATTAAGGAAAGTTTATTTTTTGTATTTTTACCAGGCTAATTGAAAAGCTCGCTCAAGCTCAATATATTTTTTCCAACGGTTTTTCAATTCAGTTATTCCATTTCTGAAGTGATTTTCTAGAAGTCCTTCAAAATACTCATCTACGGCTGCTATAACTTCTTCATTTGATGAAAAACGCTTGCCACGTGGGAATTTTTTATGGTTTGGAAACAGGATAAAGTCAGAGGGAGCCAGATTTGGGAAATATGGTGGATGCTCCAACAATTCATAGTGTAATTCTGTAGTGTAAAAATTAATTTGGCCATTGCAAGAACACCTCTGTAAACCGGTGTATTGTCTTGATGAAAAGGGATTTTTTCTTCGCTAAATCTGGTCTTTTCTCACGAATTTTTGCATCTAATTTATCCAAAAGGTCTGAGTAATACTGTCCTGTTATTGTTTTACTGGTTTAAAGGCAGTCAATTAACAAAATAGCTTTTGCATCCCAAAAAATTCATACTTTAACTTTTTTGGTCGATTTTGATCACTTTGGCTGTTTCGGAATTGAACAACTGGGCTCAGTCCACTCTGCGGTTTGTTGTTGCAGTTCGCCCCCCCTCGAAATAAGTTAAATATTACTTAATATTATACCGAAAAAATCCGATGAATATATAGATATTAAATTTCATGTAAGTATATTTGTGTTGTTATATTTACTTCAAACTAAACCCCCCCCCAAAACTAAATCCTGGCTACGCCCGTGATGTATTCCATTATTAAATTCCTTCATATATGGCTTTTGTTTAGCAAATTACTTTCGATACATTTCTGGTTTACATCTTTAGTAATTTCGGACGGTTATTTATTATATCTATCTCGTACGAAATTTATTATTCATATGTATTTGGATTCACCTCAAAATTAACCTAAACAGAATCAATCAATTCACTTTAATAAAAGATTTTTAAGTAGTATGAAATATTCAATGAATGAAAACGACACGTTAAAAGCCAACAGTTAGTCATTCTATGGAGTTCCCAACATTTAATAGATTTTACAACAATTAAACCATTTAAAAATATCATAGAATATACCCCACTTCATAGTGATTGATTTTGAGATAGTAAAATGGATGGACCTTATATCATGAGAATTTTGTTTAACATTTTTTTATGTTAACAAATTAACAAGTAGCATCCCTTAGTATTATTATTCGATATTCACCTAAAATGGCATCATTTGACTGTAAAAACGGTTTTGAATATTGAAGAAAGCTGAATAATACGATAATATACATTCTGTGTAAAAATTATCCGGAATGTCTCGTTTACAAAGCCGGCGAAAATATCCTTTCATGTTTTTTTCTGCTGTAAGATGGCCGCACTGTGCTTAGTTATGATGCTGAATTTGAACGCGATAAGGCAACTAGTTAGTTCCATTGAGTTGGTTTTAATAGTCAACGTTAATTGTATGTTACGATTTAAATATGAATAAAATATTGAGCAAACAGGTTGCCTTAAATTGTGTATCCAGCGAAATTTCGTGTGTTGAATCCCTGAAAATGCTGCAGAAGACTTACGATGAACCGCATGTATCAAAAATACAAGCATATAAATGGTATGAAGCGTTCTAAGAGGGTCGAGAAGCGGTAGTTGAACGTTTTGGTCGACTTTTAGCGTCTACACGAACGACGAAAACATCGATAACATAACAAGAAACCGGTGCTCGAAAATCGTCGTCTTAAGCCGCGTCCGCACTAAATCTCTCGGATCGGGAAACATAAAGCCGCGTCCTCACTTGAGCACGAACGCGAATGAGGCAAGCCGAGTCAGCACGGCATGCCTCGGATCGGGAAAAATATCCTCAACGATACAATTTTTGATTTTCTAGCCGAGAAAATGTCGAATGAAGAATTATCACTGGCTCGTGTCAATTTTATATACATTTATAACTTATTAAAAAATATAAACGTTAAAAACATAGACGTAGATGGTCATTCCAATTAAATTAACATTCTCGAATGAACGCGCTTGATGGGTATCTCAGAATGTTTTTCGGTTTTGTTTTGACTGTTACGCGCCAAAGACATATAGGGGGGGGAAGGGAGTGGTGTCAAACGCTTGAGGGCCTTTTAAAACTTAGTAGCGATGGATCATTTCACGGGAATATAGAGCGCATTTTGCGCCCGAGCGTTTTATGAAAACAACCGTTCCTACACTATTGTTTTAGGTCTGTACAGGACACATTTTAATTTAGCGATCATGAGAAATGTGCCAAGTATGAATTTAATCAAGCATTGGGTGCGCAAATTTAAATAAATCGGAAACACAATGCCGGATAAATCAACTAGGTGCAAAGGACATCAAAAATGAGCACGAATGTTGACCACGCTCGCCAGTCTGTTAGGGACGATACATGTGACAATCACTATGACTCCGGCAAGACTTTGCATTATTTGAAAATATTTACATTTGTACCCCTACCAAATTGTTATTGGCAAGAGATGAAGCTCGATGATCCAGCTAAACTAATCGAATTCTGCAGGATAATGAAAAATCGTTTTAGGAGCTTCAATTTAACATCTGCTGATTTTTTCCTATGGGGCTACTTAAAAAGTACGGTTTTTAACCCATTACCACCCAACTTAAATGTTTTAAAGCAAATAATTCCAAGAGCGATGCTCCAGCGAGTGATTGAAAATTTCCTGAATTGAATGAAAATTTCACATAACCTGAGTATCAGGTTATGTGAGCGTGAATAAGCGGATGGCACGCATTTACAGATGGTTGGGTTTTATTAACAAACATTCAAAAACTGCTCTGGATTTTAAGCCTCAATTAAACAAGTTTGAATAAATTCTGATGTATTATATCAATTATATATTTAAGTATCAACAACGAAAAACAAGACACCTTTTATTAGCAGCGATCCAGTTATTCATTTTGTTCGCCTAATCACAACGAAAATGTCGGATGAACAGTTATCCGTAAGTTTTGTCAATTTTATATTTATTTCTAGTACACGTGATAGAAGTGAAACATCTCAAATTTATATATAGCGTCTGACGCATACATCTACCATGCGCGCATGCGCGACACTATACTATTTTATCGCTTTGTATTGTTGTTTATATGTCGCTATCTTTTGCTCCACTTCCGTGGCATCGGAATATGTAACTAAATGTGCGAAATGTAACATGTAACGAAATGTGACGAATGACTCATGTACTGACGAATTAACTCATGTAACGAAATGTGCCTAAACGTGATGCGTCCTTGAAATTTCACTGTCAATTCTCGTCTAATTATCGATTATCGAATCGTCGCCTAAGAAGTTACATTTCAAAAATGTCAAAAATATAGACGTAGATGGTCTTGGCCCAATCATATTGGGCTGGGCACTCACTTGAGCACGAATGCCAATGAGGCAAGCCGATGACGCATGATACGCGACCAACAAGCTGAAACCATTTGCCGCACAGCCCTGGAGCGATCCATTTGTTGTCGGTTCATCAAAAATGAATTCGTGCCTCAGCATAAACGCGTTTTGCAATATTATAAATTTTTTATGGAATTTATAATCTAAATACAAGTGAGTGGGGTCAAAAGTTGTGTTTAAAACTAATAAATTATTTAAAAAAATTAAAAAAATAGGAAGGTCTAATGATAATTTTATGAGGTATTAAACCTAGACCTATAGGCGCGGGCCTAGCATTCCCACCCCGAAAAACAGTTAGTGCTACGAAATCTAATACGATATGTAAAAATAGAGTAAGCAGACTAATTTTTATTCAATGTAATAACTTGTTTTGAAACTCTGAATAAGTATTAAACTGGAAAATGAATCACCGGTTCCAAGAAGGCACAGAGTTATGGCAAATTTTGCTTCTAATACCATTTAAAATAAGTTAAAATATTCTGACATTTTAACATTCTAGTGAAATGTTTAAATTTGTCATCAGCCAACCAATCATTTCATAAAAAAGTGCTATTAATATCACTAATGCGTCTTCTTCTTATTTATAATTGGGAAGACCAAATACGTTTAAGTTTTTTACGTTTTATATAGAAATGAGTATAAAATTGACACAAGCCGCGATTAATTGCTCATCCAACATAGTCGTAGTGGTTCGGCGAACAAAAATAAAAAAGTTGCTCATTCGCTTTCGTGCTCAAGTGAGTACGCAGCTTTAGAGAGTTGGCTTAAGAGGTGAACATATCTTTTAAGTCCGTTCATAAAATTGTGACTGATATTCTGGGTATAAAACGCGTTGCCACACGATGGTTCCTAAAGAACTTAACTTTGCCCAAGAAGAGAATCGAAAAAAGTAGGTCGCTGAAGACATGGTTTCCCGAGCTTCTACGAACCCCATTTCCATGAAAAGCATTCTAACGAGCGACGTGACATGGGTTTAAGAGTGCGACATGCAAACAAGCTAACAATCTTCGAAATGGTGAAAACGAGCCAAAACCCAAAAAAACGCGTTAAAGTCGCTCGAAAATCAAGGTCATGATGACAGTTTTCTTCGAGTACCGGGTATTTCTTCCAGAGGAACAAAACGTAAATAAGACATACTATTTAGACGTCATGGGGCCTTTGCGCTTGTTGAAAGACAATTCTTGGACCTTGCATTACGATAATGCACCAACATTTTACGAACGCCATCGACCAAGCACCGTGCTGGTCTGATATGAGCCCGATTGAATTTTTTCCAACCAACCATTTCTTTGGAACCATAAAATCAACCTACGAACAATGTATTGAAGTTTGGTTGATTGGCAATACATCGTTATATTGCCTACTTGTATAGTATTATATTGATACCTACTATAGGGACTACTTTGAAGGTGACAAAATAAATTAAATTTTTTGTAAATAAATTTAATTTTAAGTTTAATTCCGGGTACTTTTTACACAGAATATACATGAAGTACGATCAGATTATTTTATATTTTAATCACAGTAATAAGAAATAACGCCATCCTCTGTTTATTTGCTCTGCAGAGAGGGAGTGATGCGAAGCCCTTCACCTATTTACCCGGTGGTCATCAGCGAAAACACCAAGAGAGGGAGATATAGGTTTCAAAGTGATAATAGCCACGGAAGTCTTTGTGCATCTACCAGAAATTTAGCGGGGTTCTTTTAGAAAAGAATTCCTTGGTTAAAGGGCGCGAACGAAAATGACAGTAAAGTGATATCTGAAAGTGTTTATATTAATCTAATAACAATAATTTTCGTTAGCTCTTTGTACTGTAAACTTACATACTCAGCAGCTTCATTCTCTAAAGTCTGTAAATTCAGTCTCTAAAGAAGAGTTTTGATAAGAATTGCAGTATCATCTACGAATAATCAAATACTTATGGAACAAAAAAGGGCAAATACTTGCTTGGTCTTTGCCATTAAGTGTGGAATGGACCACGTGACCGCTTACACGACTCAATTTTTTTGAGGTAATTTTCGATGACTTTTCACATTTCGGCTGGTATCTCGGCCATGACGAATGTTGCTTTTCAACTGCCCAAGACATTGAGGACTGTCTACCTAAACACGATTTTTCGCGTAGGCCTGAAAACAAAGTTTAACGGGGTCAAATAGCATGATCTCGCGGTTATCATACGGCTATAGTGCTCAGAATTGACGTTAATAGTCACTTCTTCTTCGTTTTTGAACAAGTACGGGCCAATGACACTACCACACCCAGTCACCTATTTATCACAAAATATTCAGACAAAAATCAAAGATATTGACAGTGCAATTCCGGTTGTTTGATTAAATTTGGAAATGCCGGCGCGTAAAACATGTTAAAATATATTATTGTGAAATGTGCCAAAACGTACACTTGTGATTGGTTGGAACGAATTAGGTGCAATTTGCAATGCATTAGATGTGGATTTAGTGGATTTCATGCTCAGGCGAGTTTTTCTATAGTATTTTATATAGAATTAGGCCATTTTTGCGCACAAGTATGGAATAGTTTAATAGAAAACAAATTTGTTTGCCAGGTAGCGTATATAACTCATTTTAGCCCAAAAATGGATTTGAGAGGTTTTGAAACCAGACAACCCATATCAACGATGAGAGATGATCTAGTATTAAATAAAGAATTTAAAAAAAGATATAAAAATTTAGATATAATATAGATTGCGAATATTGAAGATTTAATTTTAGAGTGTTTCTTCATAATAATAACGTTGTGAAGCATTAAAATATGACCCATGAACCAAAATATCTTTGTTCTCTCATTAACAGCAACAATAAATTTATCGAAAACAGTTTTTTTTTAAAGAGCGATAATGAATTTTTGCAAAGTGTTTATTTTTTAGTCGATGAGACTTGAAAAGTTTTGTCTATTTGTCTTTAATGTTTGTTTTAAAAAATAATAAAACTGTGGCTGATTTGAAAGCTTTTCAAACAATACTGGTTGCTTAAAAACTTATGGAGGATAATGTATCTAAACATTATATTTTATTATTGGATGTGTTTTTGGAAATATTGTTTGAAAACATAATTAAGAGAAAAAAATAGCATGACTTGAAAGCAAATTTATTTATTTTTTTCAGTTTATATATTCCTAGATTATTAACTATGGAAAAAACTCAAGAATATTAACTAATAAAAAATACTACATAAACATAATTATAATTATGTCTCATACATAAGAATATTAATACTGATTGCTAAAAAAATAATGAATAAGGAGGTTTTCACTAATGTTTGTGATTTTTGTTAAAATTGCCGCTCTAATGAACCCACACATATTAAAAAATACAGGCTCCGTCACTCGAAGTGTTACTAATTAAAAATGCTGTAGTTTTGTCGATTATGAATATTTTTGTTTAATATTCTTAGACAACTTTGAAAATACATTGTATTTCATGAAAAACATCTTACTGTCCAATATGGCCACGTTTGGCGCTGATGATGGCATCCAGTCTTCCTGTGAATGCATCGCACTCTGCACGAATGTGAGTTTGTGGAATTCTTTGCTATGCTCGACGAAGCGCTGACTTCAAACTCTCATATACTCCAAATTGGACTATATGGAGAGGTTTATTGGATTCAAGTCTTGGGAGCATGGAGCACATTATTGCGAAGAAATTAACTGTGGAACGTGATTTTGTAAAAATTATTGTGTCAAATTAGCTTTATGGGATAGTGCCGAGTTCACGGTATCACCGCATCGTACTGTCGGTACATTTGCTGGTTCACCTTAATGCCCTTATCGATGAAAACGAGTGGAGAGAGATCATTTGCAGTTACAGTAGCACAAACCATCATAAAAGCAGGCGTTTGTTTACCTATAGCAGCTCAGTTATTTAAATTGTCACTGGACTTGCCATTTAACCATACACGATCGTTTTTATTTGTTTACGCATTATTAAAATTTTCTCATCAGAAATCACCAACATGTCGAATTCTTCCCTTCCAGCTGCTTTTCAATGACTTTGATCGTTGAAGTTTTGTTGCATTTTGCGCTGGTGTTAAATCTTGCATTTTTTGTATCTTTAAAGCTTCAACGTAAGCTTACTTAAGCAACTGATATTTCATTCGCATTTTGCGTTTTGCGATACTACCAGTTCAATTGTAGCGTTTAATGGTTCGATACGCAAACATTTTATTAACATAAATGCTGTAGCTCATGAACAATAGCGGGTTGCGATTTTCCTGACAGATACAAAGGAATAACGGTATTACGGTTAAACTTCATTACGAATATGTCTTTCGTACACTTGTTAACAATATTATAATTATATAGTCTGTTAAATTTTGAGAGCGCTGTGATTAGTTTCGGCAGCTACAGCAGCGTGAAGTTGGTAACACTTCGAGTGACGGACCCTGTATATAAACATACATTACAAATAAATAATATAATATTATTTTGTTTTATTTATGTTGTATTTGCTTGCTTCAATGTTATCGGTATTGGTTGCAGTTTTTGGACGTCCCGAACATTCATTTTCAAGCAAGCTGGTAAAGTCCGCTTCAAGATATTTCGTTGCCCTTCGGCTTATTATCATTATTATTATGTATGACTAAAACATTGTTTATTGGTTTGTGTATTTTGAATTTATTAGTACAATAAAAATAAATACATAAATAAATAAATGTATATATTAGTAAAATAAAACTTATAACTTCAAATTAATTATACATTTAATTCGGTTTCTCTCTCAGTGTCACTTTTGTCCACATTAATAATGTAACAATGTATATAATAATAAGTGGTTCTATACAATTAGTAAATGATACATAGAAATCTTCTATTTTAATAACATGTTTAATCGAATTTATCCAACTTTCTTTGGGATTACTATCTACAACCTTCCTAATTAATGTTGCCGCACTTGTATTTAGAGTTGGAGTAATATTTTCTGCTCTAACAATGAATTTTACCTGATGCCATATATACTCAATTGGATTAAAAATATAGTAATACGGGGGAAGGCGTAAAACGGTATGTCCCATATCAGCAGCAATGGTATTACATACATATTCCTTTATAATATTAAATGTCTTTAATATTTCTAGAAAATCACATTTTTTATATGTATTTTCGAAGTATATATTGTTTTTTAATATATAGTTCTGAATTTCCAATTTAGTGTTGTTTTCATTAGGAACTTTATTTTTTTGACGGTTATTATAACTAGCATTGTCTATGTCAATTACGCTTTCCTTAGGCACATTGGGCAAAAGACTATTTATAAACCAATCTTCAAAAAGTTCTGCTATAATGTCGTCATGGTAGTCCAAAGATGAATGTTTAATATTTTTGGAGGACACCCGTACACAATTTGGAACCCATCCATCCTCGGAACCAGCATGTAAAATTGTAATTATTTTTCCTTTGTTCGCTGGGGCTTTGGTTTGGCATTTTCTTGATGTATCCATTCACCCTTTTGCTGGCGTCTTATGCGTATCGAACCATGTTTCATCAAGGCAGATAATGGGATGATTTTCTAATCTGTATTTTTTTATAGAGTTTAAGTAGTCAAACTGCCATCGTCGCTTTCGTTAACACATTTGCTGTTACCAGAATCACTACGGACTTTTTTGGCTTTAATTGGTTTCGTCACAATATCTTTAACAGTAGACAACGCAGTTTTTGTTAATGAAGATGTTTCTGCTGCGGCTGTATTTACATTAAGCCCCCTATTCAATAAAGATTCACATTTTTAACAATTTGCTTAGCATCGGGCGATAAATGATTTGTTTTAAAATTAGCACGCCACATTTTTAGCACATTTAGAATAACCAAAAGAACGATCGAAATTATAGAACTGTACTGTTTAAGAAAATAATACGAACTAAACTAAAATATTTCGAAACTACTAAATCAGGTAAAAATTTAATTTTATCTTTTTACCTATTATTTTATTAGGCCCGATCCTGTTTACGTTTCTTTCAACTTTGTCGAGTTTCGCTATGGCAGTGATTGTTAAGAGTTTATTGCAGTTAATCGGTCAACGATATATCTTGAAACGCGCTATACGACCATGTTTAAATTCAGCTGCCCAAAATTGAATGGTGGCAAATGATGGTGCAGATTCTCCGTAAATAGTATCCATCTTGGCCTTAATTTACGTAAGCGTATTGCTTTTCAAATGCAAGAATTTAATGACGCCTCAATATGCGCTGTTTTCTATCTTGAGAGAAATACTAACATCGACTGACATACATGACTGTTGAACAGCAACTGTGTATATAATATGGCTGAAATTTTAAAGGTGTGCGTACGTGTGTAAACTCATGCCCAATTATATTACCAGATATTTTTGATGAATACTTTCGAATACCCTCGTATGTACTGTCTATAGTGTGGGGGCCATTGACGATTTCACGTGGCAAAAAAAATTGTGAAATCAATTTTAGTCTTCATTGAACATCTCGAGAGATCGGATAAATTCTTGGAATTAACCAATCAATAGTGTCGATGTGATTACGGCAGCTTGGAATGGTTAACAAGATCGATCGATAGGTCCCAAGAGTTAACGGAGAAAAATAAATTTGATATGCCGAATTTCTGTTTGCGTTTCTCGACTGAAGTGCAACGAAACTGATCTATTTTAAAGGTGTTGAAACATTAATTGCATATGCTGGTATTAAAAATTAATTGTATAATACAACCTTCCTGTCCACATGTTTGCTTCAGTTTCATTCGACATTTCTGTTGAGTTCAGTAAAGTCGGCTGTGCTAGTGGTGATAAGAGCACGGAAAAGAAAGGAAATTCAAAAAATCTGCATGGACGGAGTATTTAGAATAATTATTATACTTTACTACAGGAAAATATATATGTATAAAAAAAATATGTTAATTTCATAAATATCAATTTCATGAATCCAACATTATCATGTTAACCGGTATGGACAAAGGAATATTTAGACAAAATTATATTTATTATATTTGTTCTTAAATATATAATTTATTAAATTTATTTCATTTAATGAAGTTAAACTACTTTACTTTAAATTAAATTTGCAAACTTTTGCAGATTATATCAAGAAGTTGAAAGCGAAAGCTTAAGATACTCAACTGCGTGGAAATCAGTGTGCAAGCTCTGCGTCTCTTCGTGCGTCATGACTTTTCATGTGCGTCCTTGCATGCCTCTTGTTCGACAACGCATTCGTCTAACCTTTCAACTGAACCAAAAGTTGAACAAGTGCCGACATACTTATTGATATCATTTTATACTTCTGACACTGATGATCAACAGATGATGATCAACAAAAATAATAACGTGTAAATTTAAGTTAATGCTGGTAAAGACAGTAGTAATCAAAAGCAACAAGAGACTTAATCTAAAGAAAGTGAATTGAAACGAATTTGTCTCGATACTTTTCGGTTGAAGTAGCAAATACTTTTACTATTTATTGCTTTAATAATATATCGTATTTAAACACGCAAAGTTTTCTTAATAATTTAAAAGTGTTTATGGACTAACTTTAACCATTTTTTTTTCAATTTCAAAATAATATATTTTTAATTCCGGAGAAAATAAAGTGGTAATTTATTTTTAAGCTTTTAATTCAGGAAAGTTACGAGTCACGAGTTCATTCTGTTTTCTGCCAGGTCCAGTTTACGCATTGGAAAAGTTATGATGTTCAAAATAGTTCTGATGGTTTTTATCAGTTGAAGTTGGTGAATATATGTGGAGGAAATTGGAATTCAAACAACTGGATTATTTTTTTTGGCACCGCTTACAACTAATTGCGGATATTTAAGTAATATGTTAAGCTGGTTCAAAGTAAACCATGAACGTTTTTGTCCATTTTTGACTATATATCGGTTGTGATCAAAAATTGGTTGTTATTTTGCTGTAGGGGCAAAATATTCTTTTACATAGAGCTTATCAACAAGTTATATTTGATAGTTACTCACTGTATATTTGACATTAGTTTAATTAAGTCTTGAAATTAGAGAATCTGAATGATGATATTTATAAAATAATGTATACAGACAGTTCGAAAAAGCACTTCGTGTATAATTTGTTAAAACTTTATTGCGCTAAAAATTGATCTGTGAAAAAGACGTATGAATGTCGTGAATATTCATTCTGCAATAACTGGTGTATATTATGACCCGGGGGAGTTATAAGCCACTATTTTTTTAATGTTTTAATTTTTGTGTACACCATGAAGTTATTGTGTAATGATAAAAAATTAACGAAATTCCGCTTACATTTGATATAAGAAAATAAGAGTAGGTTCACTATAATTATTATGATATTCGGTAACTCTTCGAGGCATGAACCGAATTAGATTAGATTGTGACAATTTATCCCCGTAGAGTTGAATACATGCTTCATCTTAATTTAAAGTGGCTAGATCATGAAGTTAGGACGAGTTTATATATATGGCCTATCCATAGGCTGCAATATTTCGGTTATAAAACGGGCTACAATAAAGCTTCCTCTGATTTTTAGTATGGGTGATGTTTTTAAATATCTAGCCCACCTATTCCTTCATTACTGCCTTAATTATTGCTATTCCTTAATACTTAATTTATGCCATTCTATATGCTGTATGTCGGGTTTTCTTTGCCCATTTTTAGCAATCCCATTAAGTAACATAAAGGTATATACGTAAAAAAATATAACGTATATTCATACGAAACATAAAGGTATATACGTTGATAAATTTTATACTTGAGTACAATTTTTGTGAACATATTCTGTACAGTGGTTATTTGATACGGATATGTATACTGGATGTTGCATTTTTTTATTCCCCTGTATATATTAAAAAGTTTACCATTTGTAAGTACCATTTGTAAAATATAATTGGTAACTACAAGTTTTTTAATATATCACATTTTTCTTATGTAAATTTTCTGTTTGAATCAAGAAGAAATTCTTGATTCAAAATTCTTGAATTCCTTTAAATACTCTATACATTATTTTCCGGAATATTATACAACAGGAGTGTGTAAATGCTGAAGGCCGGCAATTTGAGCACTTAAAAGATTGTACTTAATTGAATTTTGTATGTCATCCTTATTGTGATTTAAAAAAATATTGTTTTTTTATAATAAAACTAAATAACTGTTTTGCACCCATCTGCATTTTAGAATAAAACGGAATTTTCCTTCTCGAGATGATTCAACTCACGTGACATAGTGATTTTGTACAAATCTCAATATTTTATCTCTTAATAAAGATCTTTTATATAGCTTAAAATGCAACAGTTGTTTCATAACTCTCATTGGAAAAAGGCAATTGAACGACGTCTCAACATTAAGCTTTCTGTCAAATTGGAACAAGAACATATTTAGCAAAACATTCATCTAGTGGTATATGGGGATGATTGAGGACATATCCTGGATGACTGGTATTAAATTGTCCGAATTTAACTGAAAATAATAAGAAAATGTTCGGCCTTTACACAAAAATATTTTATTTAAGTTCATCTTAAATCATCGAAAGGTTTCTGGAGATTATTATTTGTGTATCTTGAAGCGTATATGGCACAAAACTTTTTGCGTTCGTTAGACCATCTGGTACGATACAGACAGCTACGCTGTTGTACACGCAGGATGATATTCCTCATCTTTCATCAGTATCGAATAAACATTAGGTGGACCATTAATTTATGTGCTTTTCATAATTGATTGAAAATAAAATAAGATTTGAATTAATTTATTTTTAATAACATCATCATAACAGATGTACATCTTCGAATCGCAATATGTATATCAATAAAAAATATACCAATAAAAGAATAGAGTGAAAAGTTAGATACGTTTCCGGTAGATGCCGGTGCGATCGTAAAAATAATTGTATTTCTGAGCAGTAGCTTCTTTTTTAGTAACGCTCCATAGATTTCAAGTCGATATGGCATTTAGTTTTGTTTTGACAGTCTTCATAAATAAATAAATTCGATATTTTTGTTATGACGAAAAATACTCAATTTCTTGTGTTGATTAAACATTACCTTTTGCATTGAAAAAACACCACTCAAACCGAAAAAAAAAATTAAAAAGAATTATGAGAGCTTTGGTTCTTTTAAATGTATGGTGCATAAGTGGGTTAGTGAGTTTTCATGTGGTTGAACCTGTACGAATAATGCTTCACGCTCAGGACTTTCCGTTGAACTCACTACTGATAGAGATATCACAACTGATAGAATAAAATCCATGATCGATCTCCGAATGAAGCTTATGGAGATTATTGCGATGAAAAATATCTCGGATACATATATACTGAACATCTAGGTATGAGAAAACTATCAACGAAAAAAGTAGACCTGTTCAATCTCGACAATGTAGTCGCCCATTGGCTGGCCGTTGCAACAGAGAGATTGCTTAGTTAGCGCTACGGATAGATTCCTCATCCACTCTATTCTCCGGACTTCTTTCTGTTGCCAAACTTGAAGAAATGGTTAGTTAGAAAGAGATTCACATCAAATGACGTGATTATAGAAGATTGTTTTACAGAGTTCGACAAGTCGTATTTTTTGGAAGGCATAAAAAAGTTAGGAAATCGTTGAGCGAAGTGTATCGAATCATGTTATTTTTACAAAAAATCTATCTTTTTCTTTAATTTTAAAACTCATTTTTTTTATTAACTCTTATTGAATCATTGTCGCTGTAACGCAGGTATATCTTGAAGTATTTTCGATTTTTCTAGTACCACTTGCAGTATGCATTCCTGAGAGAATACCTAGTTTGTCATTTGTCGTTTGTGATCTGACTGATCATTTAATGACAATGATACTATTTCCAAGTGATAGCTGAGATATAAGTTTACACTTATTTTATGTGCTTGGCCGATATTAGTGAGGTTTCGAAAATGGAATATTGCGCCATCCAATAGAAAAACCCCATAAATATTGTTCCAATCTAATATATGGGTTCGATTGCTGGAAATCTATTTGATATAATGGAAACATCACTCTATACACTATATGTTCTTTCTATAGCATATATCTTTAAGAATTACTTATTTTCTTCAAAACAATTGCTCATGAATGAACATGTTCATAAGTTAATCAAAAGTTAATTTTTCATAAACTATATGTTTCTTATGTACCAGAAATTTGAACAAAAAAATCTATTAAAATTGTAATATACAAATGGTTTAAAAGATTCTAATAAATACTAATAGTAGAATTATAATATTCGTTTGAGAATCGTGAAACGTTTGAAATGGTTCATCTGTTTATTTTTTACAAAAACGTTTAAATTACCAAACAATACATAAGAATTTCATAAGCACGATTAGACAGTTCCGTCAATTCCAAGACAATCAGAAATCAATTGAAAACGATCTGAAAATAGTCATACGAAATCTCTTGACTACCTAGAAAAATATATGGATATACCAGGTTTGTAAATACGAAACCAGAGTTTGTCCATAGATGGTCCAAGTTGTCAATGTAGCTGTCGTCAAACTGGGTCATTGACTTGAATTTTGTGCCTGGAAACTACGATTTGCGGACAACATTGATTTTCTGTTACCATTTGAAGAAAACTGCTGCAGAATTCCATCGAATGCTTGTCGAAGCTTACGGTGAACATGCTCTTGGCAAATCACAGTGCTTTGAGAGGTTTAAAAATTCAAAAGTGACGATTTTGACGTGAGAAATGAAGAACATGGAAGACCACCGAAAAAGTTTGAAGACAGCAAATTGCAAGCATTATCATCCTCATCCAAGGATGACATACGCAACGATCAAACGCAACAATAATTCGCGGATCAATTAAATGTGACGCGAGCAGTCGTCATGTTGAAAGCCATGGAAAAAATCCAGAAGATGGGTAAATGGGTTTCAAATGAACTGAATGAAAGACAGCAGGAAAATCGAAAAACCGCTTGCGAAATGCTTATTTTAAGAATCTTAAGCGTAAAAGACCATGGCTAACTCCAAGCGAACCATTAACAAGCAAGGCCAAATCGTATGGACAGAAGATAATATTCTGTGTTTGGTGGGATTAAAAGGGTGTGATCTATTAAAAGCTACTAAAATCTGGCAAAACCATTAATACTGAACGCTACCGACAACCAATTATTGATTTGAATCAAGCTTTGCGTAAAAAAATGACCAGAATATCAAAAAAGGCAACACAAACTGATTTTGCTTCTTGATAATGCACCATCACACATAGCAAAACTGGTCAAAGAAACAATTGAGGCGTATAGTTGTATATATATTATAGTTATATATATATATATATATATATATATATATATATATATATATATATATATATATATATATATATATATATATATATATATATATATAGTATAGCGACCGGGAGGTAGCCCCGTCCATCCCCAACATTGGAGGGTACATATTTCGTCTTGGTGGTTAGACTCATCAGGGTACTGACAAATGCTCTCTCGCCAAGAATATTGCCAAGCCATTGAATATTGTATCTGTTGTCTCGTCTCATTGCACGCAGTCCAAAGAAGTCAAAAAGTTTCATGTATAAGCCATCCGACGAGAAGTCCGCGAAAATATGGGTTTGTTTGATTGTGTAGAGGGGCTCCCTATTCTCTTGCATTCCAATGCTGGTACACACACACACACACTCACACAGATATATATATATATATATATATATATATATATATATATATATATATATATATATATATATATATATATATATATATATATATATATATATATATATATGTACATATAAATGCTTAAAAGAGCGAAGTGGATCCAGGGAGAGAGATACTAAAATAACAGAAACCTTTCATCCATACTCCACATCCATCTGTTCGTTACAAATCAGCCGTCGTCGGCTTGACTCGAGTCTAATGTAAGGAGACAGCTGAATAGAAATGATCGGAGCCAGGCCGGGAGTACGGATGATGTACGGAGCCTGGGAGTACGGATGAAAGATTTCTGTTATTTTATATATATACATATATATATATATATATATATATATATATATATATATATATATATATATATATATATATATATATATATATATATATATATATTGGTTAGTTGCTTACGGATGAAAGATTTCTGTGATCGAAAAACTGTAATCCAAATTTCTTCAGAAGAGCTGAAACAATCGTTGGTCCATTTTATCCGATAAACTCTATAAGATTTTTTTGAGAAATTCTTAATAAAACATCGTTACCCTAAAACTGATATCTGGGCATTAATATGACAATATTTTACATGTGAAAAAGAAAATTAGCCGTGAAAGATATTTGTGCGCGTTGGATTCCGCATATTTTGACAATCGCTCAAAAAATGGCTCGTGTCGATTACATGAAACATAATAAAACTATTTTAGTTGATAAATATTTGTTTTCATTTCTTATTTCGGCTACATAAATAGCAACCTTCGTACTTATAAATTTTAAAAGAAACAAGACGAATTTCTTTTCTATATGTTTATTTCATCCTGAAATTTTCTTCTTCTTCTTTTACTTTAAGGAGACCTAATGGTCTTTTTAATCTTCCGAAGGCTGTTTAATTTTGGTGTTCTTCCTGAAATGTAGACGCCCAACTATCTTTTCATCTCTTGGATGGTCTGCTCGCTGCTCTGGGTCCTGATAGTTTTCCTTCTTTTGTTATGTAAGCCAGCCCTCTTCATGGTGTCCACATGGTCTCGCCAATATCTTTAAATGTTGTGTTAATTAAGTTTGAAAATCATGTCATTAACAACAATGCATTTTTGTGTCCTTTTAAATATATTTTCCATAACTTTTGAAAATCATTTCATTCAAACGTTCCCAAAAAATAATCCATCACTGTGAATAGAAAGTGGTTTATAACGGCGTTACAGTATTCTAATCGCTTATTATTGTTCAATCTATAACATTTTAATTTTTCTAGAAACATGTGCAAGTCACTTATCAAGATTCGGTGGTAAGCTGCGTCAAACAATTTTCTGGAGACTTCTCCATATTGCTCTACACGTGCAATATTTCGAACTTCGAACAGTTCGTAAACCTCTGATGCGGTGCTTATCCCCCAACTATTCTGAATTTTTGTAATTGCGTGAATAAATGATAAATTGTCGTTTTATGAGGCGCCAGGCGATTGAAGTATTTTTGCCTAAATTTACGTTGAATTGTAATAAATTATTTTTTTTGTAAATTTTAACAATTTCTCTGCATCCTTTTAGTGTGTATATAATTTATCCATAATAAAACTTTGATAGCGTGATACTTAACCTACCCTTTATTAAAAGACATCTGCTTCAACTAATTTGTATACCTAATACTTTTAAATCGACTATATATAAAAATAAATATTTAGTCAATGTACTACTGATCATGAATCACTCATTAAACCGGAAGGCTGATATCAAACCCAAAATGTGTTTCGTCATTTGCTTCATACATAGTTAAAACACATGCCTAGGGTATCAGTAACAGTCATTGACAAAACCGTACTATAAGAACCACTATTGAAATAACGTTGTTATAATTTTTGTTTATTTGTAAATATGACATTCGTTATCAGAGGAACGTTGTTTCCTTTCAAATGGTATTTATTTATTAATGAATGTTTTACGGTTAACAGAGAAAAATGATTACAATATCGGTATATGGTATTATTCAGTAGGTAGAAAAAATACTAAATATAATAAAATATAATAAAATAATAAAAATATAATAAAATAATTGTGTGGAATGAATTTGCTGATGATTATTTTGATTGATGTTTTGGACATCGCGGCACGGAGTTGGTGAATTTTCTTCAAAAGGAGCAGAGCAAACATATTACTGAAAATATATTGGTGCAAGCCAATTCAAATCATACATTCGCAAAACATATTATAACGAGGTATGAGGAAAGGAGAAAACCATGTCAATCTCGCACGAAAATCAAACTCAACTTGACTGTTTTCTAAACTACTTGTTGAAACTTCAATAATATGTTTAACTGAGGTAGCCGACACTGATGGAAATTAATTTTAAATAAACAAGTTTATAAAATATTTAAATTTCCACCATATTAAAAGTATTTTTTATTACAATTGTTTCCATCTACTAAGTGTGGCGTTTAATAGTTCTTAATTTTTTAAGAGATCGCGCAGGAAACAAGCTTTGGTTCACATTTTAATCTTTTTTGTCATTTTGTGGCTACGATAGTAGCTTTCAAAACGCCGTTGATGTTTAAACGATTTCAAGTTAGCGTCATATTTTTTTTTTCGTAGTATCTTTTTTCGTAGTATTTTCGTAGCTTGAAACTCGTTTCAAGCTAAATATAAAACATTTACGACACCTATTACTTTTCTTGTTCAATCAAATGAAAAACGCGAGTGAAAACCGTCGTATATTTGTGAAAACTTGCGGTGACAATGTCCCGATGCAAGACACCCGTAGGCGTTTGTTTAGTCTATTCACAAGTGGTGACATACATCTCAACAACAAATGGCAGAGAGGTTAAATATTGGTGACTAAACTATTTGTGATAATCTGTATGCCATGGGAAAGATCCAGAAGGCAGGAAAATTGATACCACATCAGCTGAACGAGAGAGAGATGGAAAAACGAAAAACGATGCCCGAAGTTTTGGTTTCTCGGCATGAAAAAAAGGCTTTTTGCATCGAATCGTGACTGGAGAGGAAAAATGGATATATTTCGAGAATCGAAAATGCAGAAAATCCTGGAATGACCCAGTACAACTATCAACATCGACCGCAAGACCGAATGGCTTTGAAAAGAAGACAATGTTGTGAATTTGGTGGAATCAGAAGAATGTCGTGTACTATGAGCTTCTGGAACCAGGTGAGACAGTTAACACCGTTCGTCACCAATGATATTATCAACAAATGATACCAGCCGTCAACAAATGATCAATTTGAAGCATGCATCGATCGACATTGAAAAACGACCAAAATGGGCTACAAGAAACGGAAAAGTGATTTTGCAGCACGAAAACGCCCCATAACACACAGAAAAATCTGTCTGAGACACCATTTCTGTACTTGTCTGGGGCCCCTTGCTCCATCTGCCGTACTCACCAGATATATATGTGGATGGGAGATCCTATCCACAGCCAACAACCAATGTTTTCGCCGACTTCACGTCGGATGGCGTATATATGCAATGTCAGATTTCCTTGGATTGCGTCCAATGAGACAACAGTAGGTGAGTGTCATCATACACCCAACCGTTGGGTTCCACAATCTCATGTGAAGCACACAACAACCTGCGTCTCTGCCTTAATGAGCATTTTTGTTGGTTGAAAACTTGAAACGAACCCTACCCATCCCTTCAACTGGAGGGCATATGTTTCGTCTCTTGATGTACTCTTCAGGGTATCTACTATCTATATATATATATATATATATATATATATATATATATATATATATATATATATATATATATATATATATATCGAATATGGTGCTTGGTTGATTGAGTTGTTGAGATATTGGTCCAAAAATTGTATTCAAGTATCAATGTGTAGGATAATGCATTATCATGGTACAAAATCCAAGAATTGTTCTAATTATCTGGCCTTTTTGGGCGGAAATTCTATCTCAAACACCCCATATTATATGGATAACATTATTTCTTGATTGATTGTCCCTCTGAAAGGATGAAAGGAATTCGAAGTGGGCAGCACTAACATAGTTAAAGAAAACAGTGAAATAATCAATTAGATTTTTATTACAGTTTACACTATATATAAAACTTGTATATATTAGAGTTGTTTGGACACAGAGTGGCTTTTTCAAATGCAAACTAAACTATATTATAAACATATATTATGTTTATGTATATCAGTTTAATATAGTTTTACCAGGTATGGCGGTTAATCCAAAAATGGTTAATACAAAGTATACGTCATCATTAGCTGCACATTTTCCCCATCTCTCTGGTAATTTGTGGATGCGATCCTAGAAAAATCGTACATATTTTGATGTGGTCCAGTTATCAAGTCGTTTTTTAACATCTCCGTAATTGAAGTGTTTCATGGATAGTGCGTGAGATATCGAAGAAAATAAGTGGTATCCGGAAGAGGCTAAGTCTGGTGAGTACGGCGGATGGAGCAAGAGGTCCCAGCCAAGTACAGAAATGGTGTCTCAGACAGATTTTTCTGTGTGTTATGGGGCGTTTTCGTGCTGCAAAATCACTTTTCCGTTTCTTGTAGCCTATTTTGGTCGTTTCTCAATGTCGATCGATGCATGCTTCAAATTGATCATTTGTTGACGGCTGGTATCATTTGTTGATATTATCACTGATGACGAACGGTGTTAACTGTTTCACCTGGTTCCAGAAGCTCATAGTACACGACATTCTTCTGATCCCACCAAATCCACAACATTGTCTTCTGTTCAAAGCCATTCGGTCTTGCGGTCGATGTTGATGGTTGTACTGGGTCATTCCAGGATTTTCTGCATTTTCGATTCTCGAAATATATCCATTTTTCCTCTCCAGTCACGATTCGATGCAAAAAGCCTTTTTTTCATGCCGAGAAACCAAAACTTCGCGCATCGTTTTTCGTTTTTCCATCTCTCTCTCGTTCAGCTGATGTGGTATCAATTTTCCTGCCTTCTGGATCTTTCCCATGGCATACAGATTATCACAAATAGTTTAGTCACCAATATTTAACCTCTCTGCCATTTGTTGTTGAGATGTATGTCACCACTTGTGAATAGACTAAACAAACGCCTACGGGTGTCTTGCATCGGGACATTGTCACCGCAAGTTTTCACAAATATACGACGGTTTTCGCTCGCGTTTTTCATTTGATTGAACAAGAAAAGTAATACGTGTCGCAAATGTTCTATATTTAGCTTGAAACGAGTTTCAAGCTACGAAAATACTACGAAAAAAGATACTACGAAAAAAAAAAATATGACGCTAACTTGAAATCGTTTAAACATCAACGGCGTTTTGAAAGCTACTATCGTAGCCACAAAATGACAAAAAAGATTAAAATGTGAACCAAAGCTTGTTTCCTGTGCGATCTCTTAAAAAATTAAGAACTATTAAACGCCACACTTGGTATATGGAAACAATTGTAATAAAAAATACTTTTAAATATAGTGGAATTTTAAATATTTTATAAATTTGTTTATTTAAAATTAATTTCCATCAGTGTCGGCTACCTCAGTTAAACATATTATTGAAGTTTCAACAAGTAGTTTAGAAAACAGTCAAGTTGAGTTTGATTTTCGTGCGAGATTGACATGGTTTTCTCCTTTCCTCATACCTCGTTATAATATGTTTTGCGAATGTATGATTTGAATTGGCTTGTACCAATATATTTTCAGTAATATGTTTGCTCTGCTCCTTTTGAAGAAAATTCACCACCTCCGTGCCGCGATGTCCAAAACATCAATCAAAATAATCATCAGCAAATTCATTCCACACAATGTATTTTTTCTACCTACTGAATAATACCATATACTGATATTGTAATCATTTTTCTCTGTTAACCGTAAAACATTCATTAATAAATAAATACCATTTGAAAGGAAACAACGTTCCTCTGATAACGAATGTCATATTTACAAATAAACAAAAATTATAACAACGATATTTCAATAGTGGTTCTTATAGTACGGTTTTGTCAATGACTGTTACTGATACCCTAGGCATGTGTTTTAATTATTTATGAAGCAAATGACGAAACACGTTTTGGGTTTGATATCAGCCTTCTGGTTACATGAGTGATTCATGATCAGTAGTACATTGACTAAATATTTATTTTTATATCTAGTCGATTTAAAAGTATTAGGTATACAAATTAGTTGAAGCAGATGTCTTTTAATAAAGGGTGGGTTAAGTATCACGCTATCAAAGTTTTATTATGGATACATTATATACACACTAAAAGGATGCAGTGAAATTGTTAAAATTTACAAAAAAAATAATTTATTACAATTCAACGTAAATTTAGGCAAAAATACTTCAATCGCCTGGCGCCTCATAAAACGACAATTTATCATTTATTCACGCAATTACAAAAATTCAGAATAGTTGGGGGATAAGCACCGCATCAAAGGTTTACGAACTGTTCGAAGTTCGAAATATTGCACGTGTAGAGCAATATGAAGGAGTCTCTAGAAAATGGTTTGACGCAGCTTACCACCGAATCTTGATAAGTGACTTGCACATGTTTCTAGAAAAATTAAAATTTTATAGATTGAACAATAATAAGCGATTAGAATACTGTAACGCCGTTATAAA
The DNA here is from genome assembly GCA_031761425.1 of Cosmopolites sordidus. NCBI lineage: Eukaryota > Metazoa > Arthropoda > Insecta > Coleoptera > Curculionidae > Cosmopolites > Cosmopolites sordidus. Next base: position 1,200,628 of record JARFXV010000126.1, read on the forward strand.
CCACTTTCTATTCACAGTGATGGATTATTTTTTTGGAAACTTTTGAATGATATGATTTTCAAAAGTTATGGAAAATATATTTAAAAGGGCAGAAAAATGCATTGTTGTTAATGACATGATTTTCAAACTTAATTAACACAACATTTAAAGATATTGGCGAGACCATGTGGAGACCATGAAGAGGGCTGGCTTACATAACAAAAGAAGGAAAACTATCAGGACCCAGAGCAGCGAGCAGACCATCTAAGATATGAAAAGATAGTTGGGCATCTACATTTCAGGAAGAACACCAAAATTAAACAGCCTTCGGAAGATTAAAAAGACCATTAGGTCGCCTTAAAGTAAAAGAAGAAGAAGAAAATTTCAGGATGAAATAAACATATAGAAAAGAAATTCGTCTTGTTTCTTTTAAAATTTATAAGTACGAAGGTTGCTTTTTATGTAGCCGAAATAATAAATGAAAACAAATATTTATCAACGAAAATAGTTTTATTATGTTTCATGTAATCGACACGAGCCATTTTTTGAGCGATTGTCAAAATATGCGGAATCCAAGGCGCACAAATATCTTTCACAGCTAATTTTCTTTTTCACATGTAAAATATTGTCATACTAATGCCCAGATATCAGTTTTAGGGTAACCATGTTTTATTAAGAATTTCTCAAAAAAATCTTATAGAGTTTATCGGATAAAATGGACCAACGATTGTTTCAGCTCTTTTGAAGAAATTTGGATTACAGTTTTTCGTTTTAGTTAGATAAACAACTAAAGCAGTGCTACTTTACGGGTAGGCATTATATTCGAAGGGTGTGTCATTGAAGAACTAAAGGAAATGAAAGAGGGAGGAGTAGAAAATAGAGTAGAATATATATATATATATATATATATATATATATATATATATATATATATATATATATATATATATATATATATATATATATATATACTGGCACAAGTTAGGCCTAGAAGAAAAGATCAATCTATTAGTACCTTTACAAAATGGGCAGCACCTAGATGAAGGAGTTGATCTATTTATAAAACAAGCTGCTTGGGACAATACTTCCACCGTTAAATATATATCTTATATCTTCAGATATTATCTTATACTACCCAAAAGAGATATGAGACCGAATAGCCGAAAAAAGAAAAATGAGGAGGAAATGGTATCAATCCAGAGCACCAATAGACAAGACTAATTTAAATAACGCAACTAAAAAAGAGAGATCCAACGTATTAAAAACGAATCATTCAGTTCATACCTAAGTGAACTGAAAAGTGATAGTAGCACTGACTGTTAACTATGGAAAGCTACTGAAAGATTAAAAGGACCTCTCATTCAAAAAGAGAAAATGGTACGTGGGCGCAAAATAATCAAGAAAAAGCTGGTAGATTTGCAATTCATTTAGAAAATATATTTCAAATGAAGGTAATGACATGTTGGGTCAAAAAATTAACCAGGGAGATGTGGAGATCAGTCAAACCACTCCCAAAGAAGTCATTAATGAGATTAATAAAAATATAGATAAACAAAAGGCTCCTGGATTTGATTTCTACTGGAGAAATCCTGAAACAACTCCCCAGAAAAGCAATAGTTAAACTGAGACATCTAGTAAGTGCAGCTTCAGACTAAGGTATGTACCATTGATGTGGATAGTAGCAGAGGCTATAATGATCCCCAAACCTGGCCAACTGCCACATGAAGTTTCCTCCTATAGGTCAATTTCTATCCTGCCTGTATTATCGAAACTATTCGAAAAAGTTCTATTAAAACGGCTAAAATCAATCATAGATGGATTCAGAGAAAGTTATTCCACTATAGATCAGATTCAGATAAATACAAATATAATAGAAAACTCCCTAGAAGAAAAGAAACTCTTCTACAATTTTCCTTGATCTGGCAAAGGCTTTCGATAAAGTTTGGCATAAAGGTCTACAACAGAAAACGAAGATGTATTTATCTAAACAGTTTTATGATATTCTGGCATCCTACATCTCAAAAAGACATTTTAGAATTTTAGAAACAACAAGACATTTTAGAAACAAGAAGGAGACTATTCTCAGATTAAGACAATTAATGCAGGAGTACAATAATCTGTCCAATATCAATGAATACAATAATCTGTGTAAATAATTCAACTTAGTTAAAACCAAACTAATGATATGTAGAGCCAAAACAACTACTAAAAGGTCTACTTCAAAATTAAAACTTTAAACCCTTAAAGTGTATACTAAGAACTACCATGAAAGTAGAAAAGTGAGTATTTTTGGTATATTATTCATTTGGTATATTATTTCCACGTTGAACATGTATTTAAATCTATGAAGTTGGCATAGTAAATATTTAAGGGTTTCCTCTTTTAAATGCCATATAGTGGTGTATATATAGACATGCGTCAAATACTTCATTTGTCCTTCTAGGATTATGTCACATAAATTATGAAGGGAAATGGTCCGAAATGGAGGAAAATGCAGAATAGAAACTGTATCCGATTAAACGGTATATAAAGACCCACTAGAGCAATCAGAGAAGATTAGGAGAGACTGAAAGAAAAATACGAGGAGCGACTAAAACACAGACAGAGGAATGACAAGAAGCATACCATAAACAGGAGATAAGAAAATTCTACTAGAACATTTTAACCATAAAAATATTTCATCCTAGAAAGACTCTGTCTAAAGACGCAGTTAGCGAAATATTATCTAAGTTGGATATCAAATTCCCATGATGGAAAACATATTTTCAAAAGCTGTTAAACAGAACCAGAAGAAGAAGAGGAAGAAACAAACTATAAGTCATACTTTATGAATGCAGCCCAGCCATCGTTGATGGCTTCATCTCCCATGGTTGATAACATACTTTCACAACTTTTGAAGTTTGTAGGCAAATAATGAGTTCAAGCCTTTCTTTGGTATATCACCAGCAGGTGGTAATATACCGGATACGTAAGAAAGGAGATAAGCTAAAATACGAAAACTCTCGTGGTGTATCATTGGTTTACACTATTTATAAATTTTTAGTAACCATTGCAATACAGATAATAGTAGCACATGTCGAAGAAGTAATGGGCGAATATTAGGCAGATTTTAGATGGGAATGTTTAATAATTGATCAGTTGTTCATAGTCCATCAAATAGATGAGAAAACATCAGATAGGCGTACAACCGCATTTAAAGAGCAATAGTATCGAGATGGTAATAGTATAGCTATAGTTATAGTATAGAGATAGCAATAGTGTAAAAATAGCAATAGTATAGAGATAGCAATAGTATAGAAATAGCAATAGTATGGAGATAGCAATAGTATAGAGATAGCAATAGTATAAAATAACATGGAGGAAATAGAAGTAAGCAAATAAGTAAGTAAGCAAGTAAGCAAGAACTAAGTAATAGAAGTAAGAATATTTACTCAGATGGTGATGATTAACTCTAAGGCAGTAGTAAAAACCCAGCAACACACCACGATAGAATTTCGGATCGGAAAACGTAGAAATATAGGTATATAGAACATCTATGATCTAAATATATTAACTCGATCGAAAAAATCGTTATGATAGACCTATAATAATATAAAGGTGGAAGCCAAAAGAGCAGGTCTAAAGAGCAGGTCGAATTTATTTATTTAGGAAATAAACTAGATGAAAATAACATCATAGGCTACATCAGAAATCGTATAACAAAAATCCTTCCTCCTTACAGTTTGTCTTGAGATCTAAACTTGTTCAAAGGAACAAAGGTTTTGATCTTCATGAAGATCTTTAAAACACTCACTCGGCAGAAGTTCGGAGAGAATTTTGTTGAAGATGCTTGTAGTTTTTGAAAGTTTGTAGTTTTTGAAAGAAGTTTGTTTTTTTTTTAAAGAGCGGTACTTTATTGTGATGTGATTAATAATGGAAATTGGAGGATCAGGTATGATTTCAAACTTCGACCAATTATATAACGATCTGGATATTGTAGACTAAGCTCAAGAAGAGAATCAAGGAGGAATGAACATTGGGTAACAGAGAGGTAGAAAAAAGACACGATAACAAAACAATTTCAGAAGAGATGCTGAAGTATAACTGTACATCAGAAATTAGCAAGGGGCTGTCAATGTTTATTAATGGATTAAACTTTATAATAACGACAAAATGACAAAAAAGACACGATAACAAAACAATTTCAGAAGAGATGCTGAAGTATAACTGTACATCAGAAATTAGCAAGGGGCTGTCAATGTTTATTAATGGATTAAACTTTATAATAACGACAAAATGTTTTAATGGGAAAAACCAAAAATAAAATAAATAAGAAAAAACTGAAAACTGATCTGAAACCTTGGTAAATAAGTAAAACATTATTTCTGAATTTGATATCGTTGAATGTGATGACTTTGAGAATAAAACAAAGCTTGAATTACTATTGAATAAAGTTTGGTTACTATTTCAATGTTTTTTGTCTTCCAGCTTAATTTTGATTTAACTAAAAAAAAGATATATTGGAATTCTATATGATAGTATTTTTATTTTTGAAGTCGAACTCTCACAGCAAAATAGTAAATAAATTTGATTTACTTTATTTTAATCAAATCTCGTAGTACATCGAGACGCTGGCTGCGTAGAAGTTCAAGATCGTAATAACTTCTAAGAAAAATGATTATATCTACATACGCTTTAGGATAATATTTTCAACGACATGAAGACGATTTTATTAAAATATTTTGAGAAAAAAGCTCACTTACCGCAACGGTACAACACACAAACACACTAACAAGGTATAAACTTTGAAGTTTCATTATTTCAGTTTAATAAATATAATAGGTTACTATCACAAAAATTTGACTAGATAGCGTTGTCTACGGTTGAGTTTCTCTCGCGCTTATGGCGACCACCAACTTGTAAGTTTGTTTATATTATTTTCCAGTTTGTTTATAAAATTTCGACGCTGTATCTTTTTGCCAATCCCACCAATAATTTTAGGGCGGTATTTGAATCATTGTTTATCTTGGAGTTAGTATAGTGTAACTTTTCGCAAATGAATGAAAGTCATCTCTGACGTCATAAAGTGGGTTTACTTAGGTCATTAGTATTTGAAGAATTATCTATTTTTAAATATGTATCTTATCTCTATCGGCATCATCAAAATAAGTTAGCTGGTTTAAACTTTATAAATGAGAACCCTTTTTCTATAGGAATCGTTGGTGTGAAACGCTAAACTCAGAGAGATTTACTCCTATACACTCATTTTTGGATGTTTCAGTGAGCCGTAATAATAAAAATATATTTGATATTTTTAGAATAAAAATACCACCATTCCAAGAAACATTCTAACGATTCAAATCATAGCTTCCAGATAGTTTAAACTTTATGGCACATAGATAGATAGATTAATTAATTTTCTTCCAAATAAATATAGTTGTAACTAAGAAATAAAATTGATTAAGCAGGTGGCTGAACTGATAGATTGATTAAAAAACATAAGTTTAGGAACTTATTGATAAAATTTCCGACTTTTCAAAAAGAACAAAACAAAAACAAATTCATGGTAATTGACACCGTTTGGTGCCCAATTAAAATGAGGGTTAGACGTTGAGAAGTTAAAGTGATTTGTTGTTTAGTTTCAGATAGAATATGTAAAGTGTTCGTCACATATACAATAAATATTCTGTTATACCCTTCAACCACTTTTATAGTGCATTTAGATCACGTAATATGATCAACAACTAAAGACCCAACAATTATTGCAGTACAATTACAAACAGTCCTGGTTCAACAAACGGAGAATACGACAAAAGTTACGAAGTGTATCCAAACCAGTAGGTCCTTAACTTAATTATCCGTTTTTTACTACTTTTGACATTTATTTATGAAAAAAGTAATACAGACTTATTTATCGAAGATATCTCCCCAACTTTACGTCAAATGTCGAATCCCTGATCGAAAAAACTGGCTGATTTTGTTGTGAAGAATTAATTTAGACCCATCAATTTCCTCAACCAGATGATGTTGCGGAGATCGGAAGAGATGAAAATGCAAAGGGGCCTAGTCTGAAGTATATGTGGAATAAATCCCCAAACTTTACTCGATGATCGTTTCTAGAGTTCTTTTTGGTCCGTGTTGTTATCCTGAAGCAAAGTGGTTTCAAATCTTCCCTTGCCGGTATAAGTAAGTCATTAGCACAAGTCAGTTGCTGTTGATAACGGCCAGTAGTTGCTGTTTGACCACATTGGACTTATTCCTATTACACGATGCTCAGCTGAGTTCCTCTTATACACAGCAATACCTCCTTGGAATGTATATTTGATTTTGCGGTGCTTATTGATGGAGCACTTGAATTAACCCAGAATTTTCGCCTCTTTAAATTATCCTTAAGAATCCATTTTACGCCACAGGTCAAAATATTATACAGAAAATTATTTATATTAAATTTGGAAGACTAATGACATAACTGAATCAATGTTTTTGGTCCGTGTTGTTATCCTGAAGCAAAGTGGTTTCCAATCTTCCCTTGCCAGTATAAGTAAGTCATTAGCACAAGTCAGTTGCTGTTGATAACGGCTAGTAGTGGCTGTTTGACCACATTGGAGTTATTCCTATTACACGATGCTCAGCTGAGTTCCCCTTATACACAGCAATACCTCCTTGGAATGTATATTTGATTTTGCGGTGCTTATTGATGGAGCACTTGAATTAACCCAGAATTTTCGCCTCTTTGACTTAAGAATCCATTTTACGTCACAGATATACAGAAAATTATACAGAAAATTATTTATATTAAATTTGGAGACTAATGACATAACTGAATCAAAACACCTACTTTTATTCTCAGATGTGAGTTCATTGAAGACCCAACGACTATTAATGGAATTACGTTATTTTAAATAATAAGAGTATCTTTTTTATTACTCTGAACGAAAAGAAAATGATACATACAGTTCTAATTACCGAAAAAATTATTTATCAAAGATTGTATGTTTCCAACAGGACCAGACAACTAATCAGGTAACCGATAATGATTTGACATTGTAGAATCTAGAGAGGAAGATGGACTTGACGCTGATAGAGAGTACTTAGATTCTTCGTTATTACAACTGAGCAAACTGAACTGTCTTATTCCCTATTATTTTTATTTCATTTGTATACCATTAAACGAGGGCTATCTCCATTGGCGATCTATTGCGACTCCGTAAGGTGGCAGCTACATTCTCTCTAAAGGTAGTAAATCCGTCTTTATTAATGTTTTATGAAAGACTGTTTTGTCTAAATTTGAACTTTATTATTACTATTGGACGCGTTTCGCTAATACTGTAGCTTCTTCAGAACTGGCTATTTTCGATGTTAAAATTGGTGTATATACAAAAAGTTTATGCAATAAAATATTAATTTTTTTAAGAAATCCACACAAATGCTATTTCTTGTCTGTACAAATTCAGTAAAGGGGATTCGTTCAGTCTATTTGGTCATTTAGAAGGGTTTTTGCATCTTTGAGACGGTTTATTTCTAAACTCTCCAGGTGGTTTAGCTTTTGCCTGTGTTATGTACATGTAGTATTTTAAATTGATTATTAAAACGATGGCTTTCATTTAACAAATGTGAGGCGTATTTCGAATTATGTTTATGGAGGATAAAAGTTCTTTCGTGTTCTTTAATTCCCTTCTTGAAAGATTTGCCTGTTTCTCCTATATAAGTTTTTGGACACGACCCACAATATAGTCGATAAATCTCCGATTAATCTTATTTGTTTGTTTTTGCTTTGCAATATATTTTCCAAGGCTGCTACTGGCTGATGTATCAGGTTGACGTAGAAGTTCTTCCTGAACAAGGTTCATCTTCAACTGCATTGCTACGATCACTACCTTTTTTTTGAGCCTTATTTTTTTATGGAGAAACGAACATAAAATTAAGAAAAAAGCTATATTTTCTAACTTAATAAGCGAAATGGTGGAGTGTAATTATAAGTATATCATGAACATATCGTACATAGTACTATATAGATTTTTCAAATCTCAAAAAATTTAAAATATTCTTCAGTAGTATTTAAAATGATTTTGGAAACATCGGATATAAACGTAGCTTCTTTTACACTCAATTATTGCATTTTATGTTATTATGCCACTTAATAGTAATGTGTGTATTACATCATACCCCAGTTGATAAACGAAGAAGGAACTGAAGCAACTGGAACAGTTATCAATAAAAACTTATATAATACAAGGAACATTATTGGAAAAAATACCGTGTATGCATTATCTGGCGACCAAAATTCGATTTCCTGGGTTCGAAAGTCGCCTGGTTTTTTCATTTCATCCTTCCAAATGATAAAAAGTGAAATTTGGTTAAGTGAACCCCGTGCAGTTCAAGGGGGGATCGTGGGGTCCCGCCGATAAGACCGATCGTTAAGTCAATGTATAAATATATAAAAGTAGGTCGTACGTTTGGGCGACATTTCTTCCAAGAACGTCAGTGAGAGTGAAGAAGTTCCATCGACTTGGTTTAATCGTCGGTGAGAGAGTCTTCGACTACTATCGCGCTAGTTCCTGACGAAGAAAGTGACCGCGAAGAGTAGCGAGAGACCTATCGCGAGTGCTTTGTGGATGTTTATTTATTCTAAACAATGAAGGTACGTTACAAATATTAATAAACGCTCCGAAATTTTATTTTCTTCATTATCTTATTAATATAATTTATTTTTTCTAAACTTATTAACCTTAAAATCATTATGTTTCAAATAGCGAAAAAATCGATGTAATAAATATCTATTTGCCTAAATAAAGTGCTAATTAAATAAATAATAGTAAAACTTCTGCTAATTACAAATAATTTTCAACATCAAAGGTTCTAATTAAAAAAAAAAAATACCGAATGCAGTGGTAGTTTTTTAATACCTTTTACATTAATATCAATAAAAATGTTATTTTAAATCGCATGCCATTTGATTTTTTTAATGTTGAATATTAATTAAAATATTAGAAACAAAAAATCTGTATTTATTATTTTTGAAGAACTTCTTTAATTATATTATCAAATATTTTCAAAATGTATATCTATTCGTGTTATACTCAATTTGAATATTGAAACATTTGGTATCAAAATTGTACATATTATAAATTTGCTATTTTCTAATGAAAGTTTCGTCAACTTTGATAATACCATCAATATAGCTTTACATTTACTATGAGAACATTATACTCTTTGAAAGTGTTAATTTACGAGGGCCATATGAAAAGTTTTCGACCTGAAAAAGAAATCACAACATATTTGAGATTTGTTGAAATTTTCCATACAGTGTAGCCTGATGTTTGCAACAATTTTTGTTAATACCGTCAGTATAATGTGAATTGTCCTATCTGATCTCTGCAAAATAACAGGTTGTGATAGCTTTAATATCATTATTTGAAGCGAATCTTCGTCCAGTGTGTCATTTCTGAAATGAATTAATTGTTGAGAGATAGATCCGATGTATTTATAAGGGCATTGTCGTAGTGAAATATCTTTTTTTATCCAGATATGGACGTTGAATTGCACCCTTCAACTGGTTCAGTAGTGAAGCATAATATTCCCCAGTCCTACCTTTTCATGGCATTTTCTTCATAAAGAAAATTTTCCATCTTTTTGTGGACTTTCACATGTTTCCACCCATTGTTTGGACTGGTATTTTATCATTGTCGCCTACTGGTGAATATATATTTGATGTCCTGTTTTAAAACAGAGAACTCTGCAATAACTCTAAACACTCCTAAGAAGCATTCATTGGAACGCCTTTTTGGTGAACTGTAAATAAACGTGGTACTAATCGAATGAAAAGCTCTTTCATACTCAAAACATTTAAAAAAATATTTTGGATTCAGTCTATTGAGATATTTACAGCAATTTGCTGAAAATGAAGGAGGAAAACTCCTTTAAAGTGGAATCTAGCTTTTTTGAACGTTCAATACGGTAAAACTCCCTTAAATTATGTACTTTATGACAGTTTGTAAAAAATAACTAAGCACACATATCATCAATATCATCATCATATACATAATATCACCATTCTATCGTCAATATTCTTTATATCATAATCATATCATGTTATTATTATTATATGATCTTTCTTGAAAAAATGAACTTTGAAACATAACATGAACGCTTAAATGAAGTGCAACAATTGAGTCATTTAAATATATCATTTTATGTCGCAATTTTGTGCTGCTTTAGATTTGTGTTGTTTTTTTAATATCTGCTTTTCATGTCAATGTTAGCAGAGCCAATTATTTAATGAGTAATGATTCATAATTGATAATCAGAGTTATATTTGATTATAATGCTCTTAGCTCATATCTATTCGAACTCAAGGAACTTGATTCATTTAAGTTCAATTTATTAAAATATATTTATTTAATTTATTCATAGCTACTTCATTATAAACAAAATCATTTATATCAAAGTATAGTTTGCTCTTGTTATTATACATTTTATTACCCATAAATATTTTGTTGGTATGGGAACTAACAGAAATTATTAAATCCTTCTATATATATAGACTTATAATCACTTGTTAAATTTCCAAATATATACTAGAATTAAGAGAAATATCTGTATGCACCAGAGAGCGTCGGTTACAAAATTAGTCCCAAAACTTACGAAATAACATTGAATTTTAATGTATCGAAGTAAAACTTTCTTAACATTATCGTTTATTTTTTATTCATAAACTTTCTCTTTTAATGTCTGATCTTGAAATTCTTATTTTTTTCCGGCATTTTACCCAACCTTAGTCCTAAATTATACTATATTTTCATTCAATTTTTCATTAATTGATATAACAATTTTATTTAACTTATACAACTTTATATTGTGTTGCCATTTATTTACACTTTAAGTTATCAATTCTTCTATTGGAATCTTTGGTGTGAAACATTAAACTTGAAGAGATTTACCACTAATCACCAAAGCACTTTTTTTTATAACTTCTGAACGCACGTTTCGCTAACCATGTTGGCATCATCAGGAGATGATTTAATCTAGACATTTAAAGAGATTAAATCATCTCCTCATGATGCTAACATGGTTAGCGAAACGTGCGTCGGGAAGTTAAAAAAAAAGTGATTTGGATCTCTTCAAGTTTAGTACTTTAAGTGATATTCTTTAAGTTACGTGCCAGGTTCAACATCGCAGATGTTATTTACGTAGGCGATATATAAAACCTATAAAGCAGGCCTTTGTTTTTATATAGTAATTGAGATGTTTTGATCAGTTGTAGTAATGTGTAGAAAAAAGATGAATTAAAAAAAATATTCATCCAGAAAATATTTCTTGACTGTGGTTAATCAAATGTTATGATGTTACACGTAGGCGAATCAAGAAATTTCTAAAAGACTAGTTTATAAGTATATTCAATTCTTCTTATATATGTGAAAATCTTCATATGTGAAATTTCAGTATGTTATGTTAATTCAGGCATCTCTTGACACCTGTTCAAAGCAGACGTGTTCTGTGTTCTTTTAAAAATAACAACATTGATAAAGGTATGTCTAAAATGGCTAAAATGGCGACTCGTGGGTTTTTAAAGTGGGAGGGCGGAGAAGAAAATAGTGCTGCTGAAGAATTTTTTTGCTTTCGCCTTTTTACCTTTTTTCCTTCCTTTTTATTTTTCGTACTATTGAACTCTCTCTCTCTCTCTCTCTATACAGGAGGTGAACCAGGAAAATGAGTCTAAGAAAGAAACTGAACGGAAATAAAATATGCTATTATGCTTTGAAAAATTGTTTATTGTGATAAATGCTGGAGAGGCGGCGCTCCAACGCCTTCCCTCAAAAGGTTGCTTCTTCAAGTCCAAAAAATTGATTTAAATCATAGACTGTTGAAAGAAAGTATGTGACTTCATAAAATAAATTGACTTCATATTTAATTGCGTTTCCAAATAATTATGCATCACAGTCCTATATAAAAGCTTGCCCAATAAGAGTACCAGAACTTTAAAATATATATTCTCATTTATATCATTTCGTTTGTTCAGGGTTTATTTCTGTAAACTAGAGATTTAACATTTGGGCGTGGGCTTAGCACTCCCATTTCGGAAAATACTTGTTGGTACGAAACCTGATTTGATAAAAAACCTGATAAATAGAGTAATGAGACTGTTTTTTTATATACTTTTTACTCAATTGAAAGTATAATTCAATATTTTTACCAGTTGTCTACTCTTCATAACACTGTTGAAACTACATACTGAGAACTAGATACTGAGATCGCCTTTACCTGGTCGATTTCGACTTTTTCTACATTCTCCAATATCCCAAGGTGGTTCCTTTTGATGAATTTTCAATCCTGGGTAAGGAAAAAGGTATTACGAACTCAGATATGGTGAATAAAAAGGCTGGGAAACCATAGTAAAACCTCGGTCGTATTCAAAAATCTAACACTCGTTACCAGTAGTAACACGTTCTGGAAAATAAGAATTATTTTCGATACATAATCATTGTCATATCGTAACATATCCAATTCTTTGGTCAACATCAAATGATTGTCAACATCAAGTGATTGTCAATCGACGAAAAGAACGGACAAGATCCCGGATGTTGTGGATATTTTACTTACAGTGGAAGGTTTTTTAGTGGGAGATTCGTCTTCAATCCAATTTCGATCTTCTGAGAATGCATTAAACACTGTTTTTAGAGGCCTGCTGAAGCTTGATAAAACTTGTGCAAACAAGCGATGATGACGCATCAGATGTTGGTTTGCCACCCTTCCGAATGGGAAGCCAAGTGTATTGACCGATCGAACGTTACGTCACCAGTATCATTACTTTATTTGATAGCACGCCTCGTACATAGTCTCCAATTGGATTGATTTAATATAACGATTAAGTTGGAGGCAAAGGTTGAAGGAGGTCAAGGCTCACTAATGGATTGTTGGTACCACAGGAAGAAGAAGAAGAGACCCTATAAAAATAACGCTACAAAAAATAATTCCAAGGTATGAGATGTTATGATCCTGGTAGTCTCATTATCTTTTCACGAAATAACGCGTCCAGGAAGCTGTTCTTGCTATAAATACATTATTAGGAGAGATGTGTGATAAGTCGCATCGTCTTGTTGAAAGAAAACATTGTTTATATACACATTTATCAGTCCAGGCCAAATATAGTCTAGTTTCTATTGATTGGGCGGTTTGCACTTGGTGAAACATAGTAACATTGATAATAATTAAAACACTTTATTATTATTTTATTAGTATTTGTTTCACAATATATTCAAGATATTTTCTGACATGTTTCGACTTCACGACCATTCTCAAAGAGAGGTATATATAAACGAAAATACAGTTTCAAAGTGCTGTTAATGGAGATCGGTCTTTTTTTGTCTCGTTAAATTTATGACACTTTTAATAATTATGTATAGGTATATGGTCTTTTTAGTTTCGGAAATTTCTAAATAATTTAATAGCCTGTTTTTATTGCAACTATGGATTAATTTGACATAATTTTTGATCAAAAAATGGTTCTGTTCTATATAATGTTCGGCAAAGCCTATCTTTCTTCGATTATGTAAAATTGAATATTTATGTTCTTTTAGCCTATCATTGGGAGATCTGCCCGTTTGGCCTATATATATATATAGCATCACACATATTACATTTTATTTCATATACTCCAGCTTTGTCACAAAATTTTGCTGTTTTTTTGTTATTATTTAGCATCGGTGCAAGATTATCCTTATTAACAGAGAGAATATTAATGTTTTCTTTCTTTAAATGATTTGTGATTCTGGAACTTAATCAATGGATATAGTTTATAGCATGCCATTTTTTGATATCTTTTCGGGTGTTGCTGCATGAAATTTAATTATTAATCAATTTTTAATTATTATCAAATATATTTTGTTAGCATATTTTTATAGCGTTAACGTTTAGCAACTATAGCACTTTACAATCTTCTAAAAAATAGTCTATAACAGTTATTGGAGATAGTATTGCGAAGTAGCTTTAAAAATTGAAACCTGGTTTTTTCGTTGTTTGAATACATTTTTCGACCGGTGTCCGTCCGTGATCTGCCGTTTAATACATGTAACCGTTCTAACTAGTTATTTTAAATACTCGTGTGATTCGGTGTTTCATCTTTGAAGAAGTTTTTCGTATTACCATCAGCGCTGACGGAAATAATTCTTTTTTTTTCTTAAAAGAAACCACCTGTAATTTGGGAGACCCTTTCTGATCCCACCAAATGCACAGTATTGTCTTCTTCCAAAGCGATTTGGTTTTGCGGTCGATGTTGATGGTCCTGGGCCAACCTATGATTTTCTGCGTTTTGGATTCTCGAAATATAACCATTTTTCGTCTCCACTCACGATCCCATGCAAAAAAGTCATTCTTTCATGCCACGAAAGCAAATTGTCGCATACCGTTTTTCACTTTCCCATCTGTCTGTAGTTTAGCTGATATGGTATCCATTTCCTGTCTGTAGGATCTCTTCCAAGGCATGCAGACGAACACAAATGGTTTAGCAACCAATATTTAACCTTTCTGTCAACGTCTAACCTCTCTACAATGTCTAAACTAACGCCTACAAGCATCTTGTGTTGAAACATTGTCAGGGAAAGTTTCTGAACGTATACGACGGGTTTCATTTACATTTTTCTTTTGATTGAACAATAAATGCAGTATGTGCCGCAAATTCTTTATTTGTCCCCAAACACGACATATTTACCACACGAACAAAATATGACTCTCACTCAAAATCCTTGAAATATTAATAGTGTTTTGAAAGGTACTGTCTTAGCAACAAAAAAACCTGTAATTTATTTTTAATTCCATTCTGTCGACTTCGTAAAATGTCTAAGGTTAATCGATAAAAAATGGTCCAGTGTCTTCATTATTCACCATTCTCTTCATTAGTAGAAGATTTTCCACTGAGTGGTTAATTTTGTTGAAAAATGGATACATTTGAAGATCGAGACCCCGAAGGATATACAAACGCAGTTAAATGCCACTTTTAAGCATTCTTCGTCTTAATTTTCGACAGTAAAAATTCTTTCTAAAAATTCTGCTGAATTTAAACGTGGTCTCACATACATTGAAAATGATGAACACTCTGGACGATCAAGAAAATTCACAATGCCGTACGAAATGATCGCCGACTGAATTTATGAGAGTTTGTTGGCATTGTAAACTTCCTGATACAGTGAAGATGGTCTCACTGTATTTTATATGATGTTTGGGGAATGGTTAATCACAATAGGTACCAGCCATATTAGCCGGATTTGGCTTCCAGCGATTGCGTTATTTTCACAAACCTGAGTAAATGGACGTTGGACGAATATTAATTTCAAATAGTGAGGTTGGATAATTGTATTATACTTAAGGTAATAAAAAGTTGGAGAGTTCTTTGGCCTAAATGTATCAAATTATTAGGTTACTACGTTGAGAAAAAAATTCTCAAAAATCTTGTGTTTTGCCATACCAAGAACTTTTGGAATGACCCTCGTACCACTCATCTCTTACTAATTGGAATGGATTCTTATGGACAACTAGAATAGTTCTATTTATTTCTTTTTTGAAGGTGGTTGCATCACTAACACCGACATCTCCAGTTTTGTTCATAATAATCAACTCAAATTTATTTCTGTATCATCTTCTATAGCTCATGCGATGCTCACTACACGTGTATGTTTAAAAACATGTGTTGATGGTATTTTTATTATATTCAACTTCATCAAATTTTATTTTAATAGATTTGTTATTATTTCAAATGACTCTAATGTATTACTAAGCATAGTTTTATAAGGTAATAAAGTTTTCGTAACGGTAGTTGAAGATGTCTGAATAACATCGTTTCTTTCTCCGGCAGAAAGAAAGTGCGAGATGATGTATGCTTGACCTCAATGAAATTTCGTCCTCGTCAGTGACTTTGAACTGTAATTTGTTTGTTTCTTCGGTGTATTTAGTATTAAGATTAATTTAAAATGTGATAGAAATCAACTAATTGTAATTCAGTTAATATTGATTTGTCCGGACTGTACTTTCAATTTCAATAAATGGCTTTTATTGAATTCTAAAGTTTTGCATTTGTTTGATGTTTCAAAATCGTATTTTTGTTATATGTGACACATGCATTTTCTATCTTGGATTTTATTTCATAGTCCTGTGTTACTTTTTTATGTATGTAGCGATTGTTTATATCGCAACTATATATCCATGCTGTTTACGGTGAGCATAATGTCAATGATATAATTAGTTTTCAAAGTTTAGGAGATCGTATTTAAGATACATCACATCGTTCACAATAGAATGTCTAATATCCTAAAACGGATGGTTTGAAATTGATCAAAAATCATTTCAAATGATCACATTAGCAAAAGAAATATATATTTAAATATGACAAATCTCTTTATATGGTTTGCTTTCGAAACGTAATGCTTTTGTCTTAAGCGAAGGATGAAATATTTATAAAAAAGGCAACCATATTTGCATCAGCTTTTATCTAACAACGAACTTAATATTTGAATGCAGAAGAACTATGGAAAAAACAAAGTAGCCCTTGAAAGAAGCATCAGTTGGAAAATGTAAAAAACATGAAATTTAGAAAGTTTTATATTTCTAAAGAGTTCTGAAAATTAATCAGAAATCGCTAGAAAAGTAAGGAATATAAAATCAGGAATACCAAACTTATATGACCCTTAGAAAAGACTTGTAAATATGTAAAAAAAAAACAGTCTCAGTAAGGGTTCTGGAAATTCCCAGAAAAAAACATGTAAAATTACTTAATTACTTAGTACCTACTATTTTGTCATAATATAATTTCATTCTTTGTCAACCATCCGAAGAACCTACAGTGTAGCCAAACCCGTTACGTTTTGGAAAAAATATAAGTGAAAATTAGATAACTTTGTTTTATTTATACAATTTGAATTTCTATGAATAAATTTCTATCAAGAAAATGCCGCATCGATCCTGAAAGTTCTAATACTCTTTTCACTTAAAGATAAATTAACGGGATATGATGATAATATTGTTAAGAGTTAATGACTTAAAGATAGCTCCATATTAAGTAATTCTGAAATTTTCGGATTGTTTAGAACCAAAAATTTTAATAAGAACACGAGGAAAGATTATAAAATCGAAAATCGACTGAAAATGATGGCATGGTGACAAAAATAATAAAAGTTTCATGATAAAAGAGAGCATGGAGTAGCAATAATGCATCATATATGTAACAATATTTGGGATTCAGGGGTATAGCCGTCAGACTTCTGAAATTATTAGAAACAAGTGATTTGATGTTTTGAGGTGAAATCTCTTTGAGTTTAGTACATATAAACTCATTTTGATGACAGTAGTGGTTCAGTTTCTTAGAAAATTCTTGCTTACAGCTCTCTTAATCCAAAGAATGTTATATTGTAAGCTATTCACCTGATTTAGCACCATTAAATATTTTCCTGTTTTTACGAATAAAATTACTGTTTTGTAAATATATTTCGTACAATTTCATTAACTGACTTCGAATATTTAATTAAATTCATTTTAAATTATAGACATTTTTTGTAAGCTATAAACGTAGTCGTGTTTCTTCAACGGGATGTGTCGGAGAAATTTTGAAGCGCACAAAATAGATTCGTGTATATAAATTCTTAATTCCAGATACTACATTTGAATAGGATGTAGATAAATTGACTTAATATTGTAATTTTTGTCCCAAAAATAAATTCGAGAAGTTCGAAATAGCAGTAATTAAGAATCTTTTAATAAGAGTGTCAGAACATTGAAACGAAACAGCAGCATTGCTGAAATGTAAATGCCACACATAGACTGCTGTGTTAACACCCGTGATAAAATGTTGATTTTTGCAGTCATGCTAGTTTAAAATTGGCTTAATTAAAATACGCTGGAGCAAACAGTAGTAAAAATGTATTTGTATTCGAAAAGTTTTGTAATATGGTACAGTTGTTGGTATGGGAATTTTATTGTTTACTACGAGTCTTTGGTACCATTAAACCAATCAAACTTTTAATTCCAATCCTGGCAATAATTATTCATTCTTTATAAATTGACTATTAGAAGTTACACATATGTCCAAAAGTTTGGAATATTTTCAAATAGGAATCTATACCTATTGTACTCTAAAAATTGTGATGGATATTTATTTTAGACCTTTTTTAAATGAAAGTAACAAAAGCGTTGTTTTGCTGATTACACTGATTTTTTGATTTGCATTCATTTTTGATTGCACATTCCGTTGATATTGGTATATATACATTATTTCATTTCTATTTCAATCTTCAATCAAACCTTTTAAAAATACCTAGAAACATGATATCTCATTTTAACAGATCAAGAGTAATCGCTTTGTTACAATAAGAATTTACTCAAAGTGATATCGTGGAAATTGTAAGTGTTTTTCAAAGTGCTGTATCGAATTTCGCTTCCATCCTCCATTTATCAATAAATAATGTTATTAAATGATATTTGTTTATAAAATGAGATAGGAAAAAAACCTAATTTGTTTTTTAAGGAGATTTACTCTAAGTTTTACTGTAATACAACAACGCGTAGGATACCGATTTCTCCAATCAATTTTTTTGCTATTTAATGTCGTCGTTTGGAAACTGTTGATTGACCATATCGTAGGTTTGTCTTGTTTCATTTTCATTCATTGACCTTCAATATTCATTGGTATTCACAGTGTGCTTTACTAATGTTTATATATTATCTATTTAAATCAATATTTACAGAAAATTTGCCACACAGTTTTTCACTACGGTAGATAAAACCGTGGTGATTTATCGTTAGATAAATTATTCAGTGTTTGTTTTTAATATAATGTTTTTTTTTAGCTTAAGCAAAAGGAACTGAGGTTTCGTAAAGTTTTTTTTATTATGCCTACTCATAATCTGTATTATTAATTGTTGCATAATGTAAGTAAACAACAAAATAAACAATTTAATTAGATGTAAGAATATTTGTGTTTTTCGATTTGTGTTTGTCGAGTTTTGATTTGTGTTTAAATATTAGTTATTTGGTCCAATCATTGATACAACACGAATTACTTATGTCCGGAACAAAATGATAGGACACCACTATTTTGTGCGATTTTTTAAATTTTTATTCTATATTTAAACCTAGACAAATATTCTGGATTCAAGAATATTTTAGAGCATAGGTAAGGAAAATCAAATTTGTCTTTAAAGAAGTAAATATTTTTCTTTAATAATTCAATCTTTCTTTAATAATTCAAGATTTTTGTTTCTTTAGTCGACATATATTTCGTATTTAAATCTAACCTTATATATTCACTTAAAGATTTGTTAATACTAAATATGAGTAATATATTTTTCAAGCATGATCTATAATTCTTTTATTTCAAGATTAAATATTTTAATTTGGTAAAACATTTCGAAATAATAAATAATAAGATAGCAAGATATTTCGAAACAAGTTGATTTTTTCTTATTGAAAACAATTTAATAACTTTAACCAATAAATAACTATTCAAAGCAAAAAGAAACATATTTTTTTCTTAAGTGATATATTTTCTTAAAAGAAACAGCGCTACCAACTTGAACTAAGAATACGGCTATTTGATGTGAGAATATTTTTCTCTTGGTTTGAGAGAACACGTTTTTAAATTGAAAGTTCTACTTTCAGTAGAACTTTCAACATTTCTCATTTTCAACATTTTCAACAATCAATAGTAATATTTAAGTACTCATCATTAAAAATTAATTTTTACAATTTTTTTTATCAAATCCAAAATTTTTCCATCAATAACTTATTTTTATTCCTTCAAAACAAAATTTCTTCACAGTACAAATTTAATTATCTCAATCCAAGATATTTATTATTGTTATTTAAGCAGTTTATTTTAATATTAATTAGAATTAAAAATAATTATTGTTTTGAACCAAGTAGTCAGTTTGTTGAAATTATAGACTAAATGTCGATAAGCCAAGAATTTTTTTTCCAACCAAAAGATTATTTTTTTCCGCCAAGAAAAAATCTTTTGGATGACAAAACGTACTTATTGGTTAGAAAAATATGTTTACTTCAATTAAAACGATTTATTTCTTTGTTCAATATACTTATTAGTTTTGTTTCAAAAAAACTTTGTTCAAGATAAAAACTAGTAAAATAATATTTTTCTTGGTTGAAGTTAACCTTTTTTACTGTGTATTGTTCTAATCTATTACTCATTTTTTATAAACATAATTTATTAACTTGGTTTACTTACCGAAAAATGTACCTGAAAAATTGATATCGATCAGGAGTTTTACATCTCAAAAGTTTAAGGTGGTCCAAAAACATAGGCGAGTTTTGATTTTTCCAAAACAACTTTACTGAAAAGATTTATAATTACATTTACAATTACATTTATTATTATTATTCACGTATGGGCTCTGGTGGACCACGCGAAGTACAATTAGAGGCGTTTGTTATTGTTAGCCTTCCTTTGTACCCATACTAATTTCATTCTTTCGCTATGAGCTTTTTTCCTTTCGTCAGACCAAGTTGTTCCAGTCTTCCTACATTTTTCTCTCTGGTCAACCTTCCAAACGTTAACCTTGTGTCTGACACAGCCTCTATCCTGAATTTCACTTTGTGTAATATTTGCTGATGTTAGGTCCTCTTTAATTGCAGCAATCCATTTAATTATTTGTACTTTAGCTTTACTCCTATTTTCATAAAATTCGACTATTTGTCTAGTTAACCTACTCGGATTCATCCGTTTTTTGTCTCCGTAAAACTTAAGTCTTCTTTTTCTCATATCGCTATGTATATCTGTGTATTGTTTGATTTCTTGGTTTTCTCGAAGTCGGTATGTTGTGCTATTTGTTTGTTTGGGGCCTAGGATTTTTCTTACGATTTTTCTTTCCTTCTTTTCAATGTCCTCGATGTCCCTCTTTCTATTCAAAATGAGCGTTTCTGCAGTTTATAGACATTCTGGCTTAATAACTGTGTTGTAATGTCTCAGTTTTGTGTTTTTAGATAGGCATTTTTTGTTGTAAATATTTTGTGTAAGTCTCAATGCCGTTTCCATTTTTTGACATCTACCCTTATTGGCCGCTTTTTCCAACCCATTTTCCATGATTATTTCACCCAAATATTTGAATTGAGAGACTCGTCTGATGTTACCATATTTTGTTTTTAGAAATGGCGTTCTTAGTCTGTTGCAGGTCATGTATGGTGTCTTTTCAAAGGAAATTTGGAGTCCTACATTTTCTGCTGTTTCTTTTAGGATTTCAATCTGTTTCTGTGCCGTTAATACATCTTGAGCTAAAATTGTTAGATCATCAGCAAGTGCCAGTTTAATGGGCTGGTCAATATTCAGGGCCGACTTTTTTTCACGCCACTCCTGTATTACTTTTTCTAGAACACAGTTAAATAAGAGTGGCGAGAGTCCATCCCCTTGTCTCACTCCAGTTTTAATTTCGAAGGGCTCTGAGATCTCACCTATGAATTTAACTTTTGACCTTGTGTTAGTTAACGTTGCTTTAATAATTGCCAGCGTTTTCAGATCTAGTCCTTGTTCTTTCAAGATTCGGAATAAAGATTCGCGGTCAATAGAATCATATGCTTTTTTGAAATCCACAAATGTACAGACGAGATTTTTATTGTACAGTTTTTGATGTCTTAGAATCAACTTCAGATTCAGGATCTGTTCAGGGCAGGATCTGCCCGGTCGAAAACCTGCTTGATATTCACCAATGTTAGGTTCTAACTGTCCCTGTGCTCTGTCTAGTAGATATTGAGATAGAATCTTGTAACAAACTGGGAGAAGAGATATCCCTCTATAGTTGTTTACATCCGTTCTATCTCCTTTCTTATGTAGTGGATGGATTAGAGCATCTTTCCAATCTTCCGGAATCCGTTTCGCCAAACTTCTTGTAGAATTTAGGTTATTTCCTCGATTGTACCTGGACCATCGGATTTCAAAAGTTCAGCAGTGGTTCCATCTTCACCAGAAGCCTTGTCATTTTTAAGCCGCTTGATTTGCCTAATTATTTCAGCTTCATTCGGTGGTAATGAATCTGGGTTTGTTTGCTTAGGTTTTAGTGTTACCAATTTGTTTAAGGGCTCAGGACAGTTTAGTATTTGTTCAAAATATTTCGCAAGTTCTTTGCAATTGTCTTGGTTATTTAGAGCTAATTGTCCGTTTTTCTTTTGGAAGCAAAGACTTTGTGGTTGATAGCCTGTTAATTTAGTTTTAAATGTTTTGTAAAAGTTTCGGGTGTTATTTTTTTGGAAATCTTTTTCTATTTCATTGAGTTGATTGTTTTAATATTTTCTTTTAGTTTGTCTAATTAGCTTCGATGTTTCTTTTCTTACTTCCAAAAAGATGTTATAGTTTATTGCTGTTTTTTGACTGTTCCAATCTTTGAATGCTTTACTTACTTAATGAATGCTTTACGGCTTAATACTGTTTGCTCGCAAACTTCATCCCACCACGGATGTTTTCTACGTTTTTGTAAAGGGACCAACTTTAAGATCGTTTTAATAATTTTTTGTTTCAATTCTTGCCAGTTCTGTGCTGGTTGTTTATCAAGCTCTTCTGTTAGGGCTGGTTTTATTTTCGTTGGGTCAAACTTTGGTATTAGCAGCCCCTTTTGAATAAGTTTTCGAGGTTTTAAGCTAAGTTTGATTCTAGTCAAGTAGTGATCCGTGTCTATATTTGCTCCTTTCCTGACTTGAACATTCAAAATCTCTTTATAATTGGGGTACGAAATGGCAACATGGTCAATTTGAGATTCACCCATGTACGTGTTTGGGCACCTCCAGGTCTTTTGTTTTGATATTTTCTTCTTAAAATGGGTTGACATTATTTTTAGATTAAACTGCGAATATAGTTCAACCAATCTTCTACCATTATGGTTAGTCCATTTATGAGCGGGAAAACTGCCGACTGTTTTCCTGTATTTTTTTTCTTTCCCTAGCTGGGCGTTGAAATCACCCAATAAGATTTTTACATGGTTAGAGGGAATTTTAGAGATAGTCTTTTCTAGAATTTCCCAGGACTTATTTACTTTTTCAGGATTAGATTTATTTTCTTCGTTAACTTGGAGGTGTGCATTGATTAATGTATAGTTTTTGTTAGCACACTTGAGGGATAGTGTCATAAGTCGATTATTTACTGGCTGGATATTTGTTATAGAACCAAGAATGTTTCTTGAGACAGCGAAAGCAACACCGATATGTGGTGTATTTTTGAGTATTCTTTTGTCCGTTTTACTTTTAAAAAAATCTGTAGTTACCGAATTCCAAGGTGTTATCATCTGTCAATCTGGTTTCTTGCAAAGCTAAAATTTGGATTTTTTGCTGATTTAAGGTTCGCCCCAATTCGTGTAGTTTTCCTGGATGCAGGAGAGAATTGATATTTACCGTTCCAAAGAAAGTTTTTGTTTTCGGTTTCAGACGTTGGCCAGAGGTCTCCGACTCCCTCTGAAAGATTTTGCGTTTAAGCCCGGACGCCCCAGAATCCGAAAGTCGGGTTGTACCAGCAAAGCTGGCAGAGGATTGTCTACCTCGTGGGGTAATTTTGTAATTACTAGAACGCTTCATCTTGTACTTTGAATTAAAGGTTTGAACCATGACGGTTCAGAGGTTAAGACTGGAGGGGTTAGTTCCAGAATTTAAATATCAACCGTACACTGGTGAACAGACTCTGACCACTCAACCACTTGATACATATCAGACGCTAAGTGGATTTTGTTTTTTTTGCCTTGGTTCGGGGCTGCTTATTTTGAGATATTCGCAGCTGTCCATTAATATCTAATGGAACTTTCACTATCCACCACCCGTGACCCGTCCAGTACCTTAGGCGAGGTATACTGGACAATTACATTTATATTTATAAAAAAAATATTTTTCCACGCGTGTAGCGTGCTTGATGTCTCTGCCAGGGGAATTCCAAGTTCTAAAAAAACACTGAGTGACCTCACTGCAAATTGTCCTCAATCTAGTCAAGGAAATTTTCTTGATTTGATAACGCCAAATACAATCCTCTCAAGTATTAATTAGATCACCAAAAAAAGGACCGGTATCCTATTTGTCGAAGACAATACAAAATTAAATCATCGACATAACTATTTCACCTCTCTTGCCGTAGAATCTAAGTACAAATCTGGTCATTCACTACACTCGATGATGGATTTTAAATTGATCCTCAACAATTTGGGCTAAAATTCTTTGAGAAATTAACAGAGTTAACATGGAAATACAGAGACGAATCATTTAGAATACAGTGAGAAATTATTTTACATTTTGAGGCACTAATGCAAGGTCTTATTAAGATTTTGCAAGAAATGGGAGAAAAACCAATAGAATATTCGATCGAAGAAGTTGTACCTGTATCAGAAAAGTTGGGAATCGTGCGAGTCCTCAAAAGCAAACGAATTTCCAGATGGAAAAGGCAACATGACGAAATCTGCTAGGACGATTCAAGAACACTAGATCCGATTCAGCTGTTTTCCAAAGATACAAAAGTAATGTTTGACAACATGTTACCAGAAATAGGTACAAGGGTAGAAAGCGCGAAAAACCTAAAAATGAAACCCTGAAAATTTTGCCCTCGTCAATGGCCACGCGTTTGCAAATATGTTCACTGCATATATGCAGAAAAATGGAGTCGATCTAGCTCAAAAATATTCTAGAGGCATAATCACAGTTGATTTCTGCTAGAAACTCGTTGTATTTAAAAAACAAGCCCCACTTGTAATCGGAATCAATGAAAAGACAAGTGCATTCGGCCTGTTGCAACATATGTGCAAATATAACTTGCAAAAAGCTTTTCCCAATATTAGTATAGCTTTAAGGATATACTGCACACTACCGATAACATCTGCAACCTGTGAGCGAAGTTTTAGCGAATTAACAATAATTAAACCTGCATTTAACAATGAGTCAAGAAGGTCTACTTGGTCTCGCAATCCTAATCCTCGAAAATAAAACTGCCTATGAGACGAATTTTGATGAGGTAATAGATTGACGTATAAAGCTGTAGCAAGATTAGACAGTAAAATTTGCTGGGACCTAAGGATTGAAGGTGTGTGTACAGTCTGGCTTGTGTTCTATATTAACGTTACACATAAGGAAAAGTTATTAGTAAATAGATAATAGAGTACAAATTTATTGAAGGATTTTTATTCTCCCGATAACAAAAATCCCATCCAGTATATTTATTTTGTGAGTTTTTTCAAATCATTAATCTCAAATGCTAGAGGGAAAGGGCTCCAATGTCAAGTTTTTGGCCCGGTTCGAAAAAATGGTAGATCCGGGGCTGCTATAAACTACAAACATTGGTTTGGGTATAATTTTGTAAGGCGCTTGATGTTATTTTGACAAAGTCTGGCGCATTTTTCCTCAATTGCCGTTTTTAATTCCTCTTGATTTTTGAAATTGCCTCCAATCTTTGTATATATCCTAACCGTACACAAATCCTTGCTAACCGTGCACAAATATTTTCGATGATGTTTAGATCTGGGGACTGTGCTAGTCAGTCTAAAATAAGTATTGAAAATATTCTATTATTAACTATTGAAAATATTCCTTAACAATCCGAGCCGAGTAAATTAGTTATCTTCGATCTAATACATCTCCATCTTTGGGTGTAACTTATGAGCGTCATAGAGTTGTTATATTATTATCATTAGTATATAGTTTATTTTGGAGGCAGTTTTTTAAATGAAAATGTGGTGTTCACCGATCCCGATAACTTATTAAATTAAATTGATTAAGCACGTGAAAAATAACATTGAGGCCACTATTTTGACATTTCACGCTGATTTATAAGAAAAATACTTTCGATTCCAATGAAATTTCTGATTCACTATACACTATAATTGGAAGGAGCGTACTAAAAATACCATAATTCCTCTAAATAATTACCCGCGAACGAAATATTATAAACCAAGTGTCGGTGTGGAATCTCACGTTAAATCTACCGGAAATATTCGACGTCAACTTAATATCTAACCAATACAAGTTGAGTCAGATGTGATAGTAAACTTACTAGTTTCCGTAGAAAACGCCAATTAATGCATCTTAATTATTTGTGTTGTTACAGGTAACTTAGAGTCTGTCTCGATTTCATTTTTTCTAGACTAAATACGAATAATTTTTTTATTATACTAATATTATAATGAGTGTGTTTAATTATATATTATAATTATATATTATATATAACAATTATAATTAAAGTGTTAATTCATTTTTGAAATGTGTATTAATCAAATGTGAGCTATTAACAACAATGCAACGTTGTGCACTTTTTAACAGATTTTCCATAACTTTTATCATTATATCTGATATTAATGCAGCAATTTTAGCACGAATGTTTTCCTTGAGTTTCTGTATGGTTTCAGGTTTATTTATGTAAACTTACAACTTACTTCTTTAAAGAATTTGAAAAATATAAACAATCCGGAGCCGTGAAAACAGGCATGAAAATTGTCAATTATCAATTTAGGTCTGTTAAATATGTGGCATTTCTTGTTAACCGAAACCGAAAGACAAGCGTAAGTTTGTCGCAGCATTGATAATGTATTGAGTTGAGCAGATAATCTGGAAAAGCTGGCTCATGTCTTGGTTTAGTGACCTCGCGCAGATCCTTAAAAATTCACCACTACATCACCATTCAAACTAAGTTTGTTATATATTTATCGCAGCATTATTTGCTTTAACTGTTGTTACCACCAATAGCACAATATCACTAGGACCGGTTTCTAGCCTCACAGCCGTCCTGGGAGGTACTTGTCTCGGCATGGTGACGGCGACTGATTTGATACGAGCAGAGGTACGTGGAAGTACGGATGAAAAATTTCTGTTTTTCAAATATCTCTCTCCACGGCCCGACTACGCTATCTTTTGAGCAAACCTTATACCTACATCCAAGGTTGTGGGAAGAATGTGTCGCGTAGTTTTTGACTGCCGCGAATATTCACCGTAGGATGGCGCAAGTTTCATTGAGATTGCGATCCGCCATCGATATGACCAGTTGACTTGGTCTTGCTCTGTTCGTTTCGTTTCAGCTGTCTCACTGCGTTGAGCTCGAGCCCAGCTGATGACGGCTGTGAGGCTAGAAACCGGTCCTGGGAGGTACTTGTCTCGGCATGGTGACGGCGACTGATTTGGGACGAGCAGAAATACGTGGAAGTACGGATGAAAAATTTCTGTTTTTCATATATATATATATATATATATATATATATATATATATATATATATATATATATATATATATATACACGTTCTGAGGAATGTTTTCACGGGTATGAAATGTAATAATAGTTTCTCGGGTATTCCATGTTGGCTGAATATCCACTGGTGAACGGTTTCCCTGACGTTTCGATGGAATCTTATCGGCGACAAAAAGTCGAATAAACGCTTTGAAAAAGATGGATAAGATTCCATTGAAACATCAGCGAAACCGTCCACCAGTGGACGTTCAACTAACACGGGATACCCGAGCAACTATCGTTATAGATATATATATATATATATATATATATATATATATATATATATATATATATATATATATATATATATATATATACTTAGAAAATTGTTGTTGTACACGTGATAGAAGTGAAATTTCTCAAATTCATATACAGCGTCCGACGCGTACATCTACAACACCCGCATGCGCGACACTATCTTATTCTATCGCTTTGTATCGTTGTGTATATGTCGCTCTCTTTTTCTCCACTCCCGTGGCTTCAGAATATATAGCTCTCTTTCTCCTTTTCTCTTTACGTTATATCTTTCTTCTCTCTCATGTAACGAAACGTGCCTATATCTGACACGTTCTTAAAATTTCACTCTCAATTTTCGTCCAGTTATCGAATCGCCGCCTAAGAAGTTTCATTTCAAAAATTGATTCAAAACACGATACAAATAAAAGTGTTCGAAATTATGAATAACATTAATATTACAATATATAGCAATATGAATAAATATTCACGTTTTTAACAACATTAACGCCAAATACACCAATATAAACATGATCTACGTATAGTAAACAGATTCACTATTCCGCCATATTGAAAAAATACACAAACATGTTCGAGTGGGGATATTAGAAACTATACATATTACCAGTGGGGCATCGGCCTGAGTAAATCTAACGCGCGTATTTTTCTCTAGGTTTTTCTGAGACTTATATCACCAATTGGGACTGAAAGGGTTAATAGACAAGAGTGTACATTTCGAGAGGGGCCAATCAGTCATGTCAGTTCGAACTTGGGTAAAGCCGTATGGGTTTTGAAATGAATTCTACTTTGATCACTCGCTAGCCATTATGGTTCCCGAGAGATTTAAAGATAGGCACAAGACATAGGTTGATAGTTTCAATTTGATAGTGTGCTGACCAGAGTTAATGGGTAGATGAGCGTAGTCCGAAGCCCATGTTAAGCTATAGGTCCTGTTGTTAAATATTACTTAATGTAAACTCTTTTAGAGATTTACCACTAAACACCAAACCACTTTTTGTAAACTTCGCGTTTCGCTAAACATATTAGCATTATTAGAGATGAATCAACCCTTGACACTGATTTAGAGTTTAGTGGTAAATCTCTTTTAGTTTAGTGTGTCACATCAAATCTTGTGTTAATGCATCTCTATCTTAAAGATAAATAACTGCTCGTAAAATTTCATTTTCTAGATTAGTTTTTTTGAACAAAACGGATTGGATGGGTCAAATTCGTCAGAATTGAATTTGATATCTCAACAAGCACTAAACTCGAGGAGATTTACCACTAAAAACCAAATCACCAATTCACTTTTTTTTAATCACTTCACCACTTAACATGGTTAGCGAAACGCGTGTTGTGAAATTAAAAAAGTGACTTGGTGTTTAGTGGTGAATTTCTTCGAACTTAATGTTTCACACCGAAGATTCCAATAGAAGAGTTGATCTCAACAAGTGTTAATTTAAAAAGATATTATGTAAAATTAATAGTAAAAAGGAGACCTTTAATTGCAACAACCACACTAAACCCCATAATTTTCCAATAAATTGTCGTTTGTGTTTTCTAAAGCAAGGAGCGGTATCTACTATTTAGACAGCCTATATATTATATCGTCATATCAATCAAGAAAATGGTTTTAATAATTGGTAATGTTCATATGTGGTTTGCTTTATATAAGGAAGTGAAGTATATTATTATCTTTAGCCTGTTCGCTGAAATAATTCAAGCTTATTTTGGCACAGTCACTGTAATTTCGGTAATTGCTTTTATTAGCATCAGTTCCTCCAAAATTTAAATTGAATTATTATTGTACAGGGTAATAATAGTTTTAAGTCGATTAAAACAAAGTGAACATAATCTAAATGCAAAAAATCACCGCAATTTACGAACCATCAAAATTATATAAAAACCCTTGCTAGTATAAAATTTATATACGTTAACGCTCATTTTTATGTCGTGATTATCCCTCATTTGATTTCACTTTTTTAACCGGTTGGTCATTTATTAAACGAAACAGGAACCTCTGCAATACATTAATCAATTGACGACATAAATTTGATTCACAAGAAAAACAAACATTGTGAAATGTCCTCAAATAAAAATAAATAAAATGAACAATTTATGTAATTATTCAAGTTAAATAAACTTGTATATGTTGTAATATTGTGAATGAATTGTTGTAACGATATGATATTAAAGACATTGTTCTGACCTGTTTGAAATTTACAATTTTTTCCCTTTTTTGTATACTTTTACTTTCCTTTTATTTGTTTTTTTTTTCTAATAAAATTTCTCTTATATTTCAATTACTTTTTTAAAATTATTTTTAGTATATTGGATTCTGTTATATACGCTGGATACCACGGGCGTAGCCGGGGGGGGGGGGGGGGGGTTTGGGGGTGAAGCTGTAATTGTGAATGTCGTTCGATATCGTGAGATGGATATGGAACTGTATTTTTGTGGGCTGAATTGAATAATAATGATCTGAAGGATATGTGGTTCCAACAGGATGGCGCTATACCTTACTCTGCTAATGACACCATTAATTTATTGAGAGAAAAATCTCCTGGACGAGTTATTGCAACAAACGGTGATGTTTATTGTCCACCAAGATCATGATATCATTGGACTATTTTCTTTGGGATTACGTGAAAAGAACTAAAGCATAAAACTATTTGAGTCATCGGTGAGATAGAGCCCGATTTATGGGAAAATTTTGACTAAACAGTGGGCGTCTATGGAGTTGCAAGGCATGCTTAATTCAATTATCGAGAAAACGTTTTTTGAAATCAATGTAAAATTCTGTGTTTTATTGAATAATTAAAAAATCGTTCAATTTGAAAGGTACATTAGTTATCATTGTGACACATTTTGTGGTCATTTCTTTATTTTTAACTTTTATTTGCTCCCTTACAAAATTATTTTGGAAAAAAATTATGGATTTACTTTTGCAATTGCACTGCAGTTATTGGTGTCAATAAGTTCACTGTCAACGGCCAGATAAAGTAGTTAAAGCTTAATCTCTTAGTGTTAAGTTTAGTGTATGATTGGATATTTTACATTCAAATAAATGTTTACTTTCTCTCTTTTTGGTATATATATATATATATATATATATATATATATATATATATATATATATATATATATATATATATTTTAGTGTTTCAACGACTCTTTTTGTGTCTATATATATATATATATATATATATATATATATATATATATATATATATATATATATATATATTAAATTATTGAGATTTTCGGTTAATTAATAAATTATAACTTTTTTATTGTTTTGTTAACATTTCAGTTTAATAACAAATGATCGTCAGAACAACTCTACAATATACCTTATTTTATAAATAATACAAATTTATATCTAAAAACCTACCAATGTCTAATTAAACAGTTAATTTCCTAAACTTTTTAAATAAAATATGACTTTTTTTCTCAATTTTCAATTGACATATTTCTAACTGATATATTTAACAATTTTTTACCTTTATAATTTTTATTTCTTAGTAAAAGTCATTAATTATTTAATTAATTAAATTGTTAAATATAACAAAGTGAGAAGTATGTCAATTGAAAAAAATGTCCTATTTTATTTAAAAAGTTTAGGAAATTAACTGTTTAATTAGATATTGGTAGGTTTTTAAATATTAATTTGTATTTTTGAATAATAAGGTAAATCGTAGAGTTGTTCTGAAGATGGTTTGTTATTAAACTGAAATGTTAATAAAAGAATAAAAAAGTTATAATTTATTAACTGTCCGAATATTCCAATAAATAAAAAAATAATAATAATATTAAACGGTTTTTTCAGGGAGATTCCCTTTCTCCAATTTGGTTCTGTTTAGCATTGAACCCTTTGTCCACACTACTCAACAACAGCAATATTGGATATAAACTTAACATGAGGAATCCAAGAAAGCTCTCTCATCTACTATATATGGATGACCTTAAATTATATGGAGAAACTAGAGAAAAATTAAACTCATTGATAAAAACGGTTGAAACATTCAGTAGGGATATCAGAATGTCATTCGGACTGGACAAATGCTCTACCATTAGTATACAGAAGGGAAAGGTTCAGAGTCAACATTCAACACTTTGTAACATACAACAACTAGCACCAGAAGAATCCTATAAATATTTAGGAATACCCCAAAAGCACAAACTTGATCATAACCAGTTAAAGAAGGACTTTTCCACTCTATACCAAAAGAGACTTACAAAACTTTTAAACACCAAACTGAACGGAGGAAACCTCATTAGAGCGATCAACGGTTGGGCGGTGCCAACTCTGACATATTCTTTTGGCATAGTTAAATGGTCAGAAACTGACCTTGATGAACTCGATAGGTTGACGCGCCGAACATTGACAAAGTTCCGATGCCTGCATCCAAACTCATCTACGAAAAGACTATACATCCCAAGAAAGTTGGGGGGTAGAGGCCTTGTAAACGTAAAAAATCTCTGTCTCAATCAAGAAAATAGAATGAGAAAACACTTCCTTGATTCAAACAGTACGTTAATGAAATTGGTTGCAAATGAGGATCGGGGTTTCACCCCACTGAACCTAAATAAACAAAATCGTATTGATAGCAGAACAACACTCACGGACTGTGTTCGAGAATGGAAAGGACAAACATTGCACGGAAGGTTTCCTAAGTCACTCGAAGATGACACCATTGACGAACAATTGTTTCTGAAGTGGCTGACCGATGGACTCTTGTACCCAGAAACAGAAGGTTTCGCGATATCTATTCAAGATAGGGTAACAAGAACAAAAAACTATGAAAAGCACATACTGCATTTGGACGTAGTCGATAAGTGCAGGAAATGCGGTACTTTGGGGGAAACAATTGAGCACCTTATTGGCGGTTGCCCGGCCCTTGCTCCTAATGCTTATTTAGGACGGCATAATCAGCTGGTAAAAATTATACATCAACAAATTGCAAAAAAATACTCGCTATTAGAAAATGCACCTCCTCCATATTATAAGTACTCGCCTTCTCCTGTACTTGAATCATCCGATACCATTCTTTACTGGGACAGACCAATCACTACTGATCGAACGGTTGATTATAACAGGCCGGATATTGTTCTAATCAACAAAAAGGACAAGAGGGCTTTTATAGTTGACATCGCAGTGCCACTATCTCACAACATTAGAAAAACTGAGATAGAAAAATCCACAAAGTATGAAAATCTGGCATACGACTTGAAGAACCAGTGGAAACTGAGTAAGGTAGATGTAGTGCCCTTCGTTATATCCGCCGAAGGCCTGATAAGTAAGAGATTTTCAAAGAACCTCGAGAGCCTCGGGATCTCGAGATCGATTGCCATAGTGGGACAGCGTGCCGTGCTCTTGCAGACGTGTCACATTGTTCGTAAGATATTATGCTAGGGTGAGAGGAGCTGAATTGCTTTTTCATGTTGGCATTGGAATACCGGCCAGCATGAGCTGAGATTCTACAGTAAGGATGAGCAGAATAATAATATTAAACGGTTTTATATATATATATATATATATATATATATATATATATATATATATATATATATATATATATATATATATATATATATATATATATATATATATTACCAGGCGTTCTCGACAAATTTTGAATGCATTTCAAAATTTGTATTGTATATAATTTGTATTATATTGAGTAGCATTCAATATTAAAACTTACAAAATAAAAAAATGTGCGTTCCGAAGAAAATATCGCTGCTATTGCTGGTAGTGTTGATGAAGATCGTTCTTAGGAGGTTGGGCTTTGTTATTCGACTACGTGGAAAATTTTACGTAAAGATCTTGGTTTGGTGCCTTACAAAATTCAGCTTGTCCAAGAACTCAAGCCGAATGACCATCTTTTACGTCGTACGTTCGGTAATGGGGCTCAAAATCAATTGCAGCTTGACCCAGAATTTAGCCGCAAAATTTTTTTCCTCGAAGCTCATTTTTGGCTAAATGGTTATGTTAATAAACAAAATTGCCACATTTAGAGTGAAAATATTCCGCAGATGATCAAATAATTACCGTTGGATCTAGAAAAATGCACCTTATGGTGCGAATTATACCCCGGTGACATCATTGGGCTATAGTTTTTTAAAACTCAAGCTGTAGAGTACTTTATCATTAAGGGGGCTCGTTCATATCGCATAGGGTGAGCATAGAAGTTGCGGTCCTTCGTAAATTATTTAAATATAAAATAAACAGATACACTAAATAAAACAGTCATAAATCTTACAAAATATTTTTATTTTCGGTTTTAGAACAAAAATTACCCCGTAAAAGTACACTTCTAATAGTTTTAAAATTAATAAATAAACTTAAAATTGCACTATATTTGAATATGTTTGCAATAAACCAGCAACTATTGATGCCATGAAAACCAATGTGATTCAGACAATTACGGACATAAGGCCCCAATTGCTTGAAAAAGTAGTCGAAAAATGGATCGACAAAATGCGTTTTGTCAGAACTAGCCGCGGCGGACGTTTGTCCGAAAACCTTATTAATTCAAATAAAAAAGATTAAAAAATTTTACAATAGCTTCTATTATCAAAAAGAAGGCATAATTATTGACTGTTACTAAATGATTCTTGCGATATTTCTTTTGTGGAATAGAAATTATTGTTTAATAAATCTGCGAATGTATTCTTATAATGATAAAATATCAAAAATTTTAATCTAATCCGTTTTGATAATTTAGTAATCGATATTATAAGTGCCTCATTTCTTCTCAGCTTACTTTCCCTTTCGTCTTTCACTGTCCCTTTCTACTTGTAGTGCAGTTTCTCCTAATATGTATTCCAACTTTTTAATGACGTTTGTTTTATTCCAAGAATATTTCTCAAAAATGAAAAATATCAAAATATTTGACGTAATTTTTGCATGAGTGATGAGGTCAGAGAAAGTACTTAGAGCTATTTGTTTTGATGAGATGTTGGAAATATTCCAAATATATGTAATATTCGTAATTTGTATCTGGGTCTGTTATATGTGCGTTAAATCATTAATCTACTTTCACTCCTCTTTCGTTTTTCCGTTCGATTGTTATTCTTAATTCAAATAATTATTTAGCATATCTTTGATTTAGTTGATTGGTTATAAAAGCGTTTAATAATGATGTGTTGAATATTTTTTTTGGATGGTGGAAAAAGCTTTTATAGGCGTATGTGAGACTCACCTGGAGGCACATCCACAGAAAATCACCCCGTTTTTGTACCACCCAAATACCGGAAACGATAATGGAACCCTAAACCTTCAAACCACGATGTATGCGCGATTTTCTGCCGTGGTGACACACGCAAATTCCACCGCATATTTATTTTTCATGATGGTCCTGAGCATATTTAGGATTGATGAACCCTTAGCCCTAGCCCAACTCAATAGTTCTCCTATATGATACCTGGATAATAGGATACCAACTCAATACCTGGATACCAACTCAATAGTTCCACATTCTCTCTCGGCTTTATTTCTTATACCGTATCTCAGGCAGACGACTAATGTCTGGTTGGGGATGTCAGTAGCAGGACTCGCTAGATCTAACTTTATTCATTCTGAATAGAAAGAAAAGGTTTCTTGATAAATGTCTTAGCCCAACCTTCGTAAGAGGACCATTTCTCCTACCATTTTAACATGTGGCCCTGGTGTTGCGGTGCTGTGCGGTACGCCGACGTTATGCGACTAGACATTCTGCAATTTATTCTTTTCGGCAATATTTCATAGAGTTTGTATTTTAAATTGCTGCTCCATACCTATGCCGCGTATAAAACGGTTGACAACACAGCAGTGGCTAGTAGGTTTCTCTTTGAAATACTGAGACCTCGAAGGTTTGGTGTATTTCTTGTTTAATTAAATCTTAATTATTTGAACCTTTTCCTTCAAAAATCTTCATAAAATTCATCCGGAGCTGTCAAATCAGGAAATCTATGCGACCACAATAAATCTCCATTTCGAAAAATTAAACGATCAGTAGGAATGTTCTTCTTGATGGAAACACATATTCTGCAGTCCTTGATCTTTCAGTTAAGACTTCGAGAAATTTTGAACCACGTGTTTACAGTATTCACCGTTGATTGTAACTGCATTTCCACTATAGTTTTCAAGAAGATATGGCCCAATGATGTTTTCAGCCGGAATACCACAACATACTTTAACTTTAATTTGATCCAATGGTATATGATGAATGTGATGGGGATTCCCTCTTGTCCAGAAACGATTATTCTGTTTATTCACTTGATTTCTTGGGAGTGGTTTTTAATAGTACTATAGTATTTTAATCGTTTGTTATTGTCTGTAGGCATCTTGCCTTGACTATATTTGAAGCGTATAGCGGAACATGTGCAAATCAGTTCTCAAAATTCGGTAAAACTGCATGGAGAAATTCCCAATTATGCACGACGTTTCTCGACGAGTGCTCCACATGTTGCTCTATACGTGCAATATTTCAAAGTTCCGCTCTGTTCTTGGACCTTTGATGTGGGACCTATCTCTCATTGTTCCGAATTCTTGAAATTGCTCCAATAAACGATAAATTGTCGTTTTATGAAGTGCCGGACGATTAAGATCTTTTCGCTTACATTCACGTTGAGTTGAAATAATGTTTTTAATGTAAATTGAAATACTACATACACTGCATTATTTTAGCGTATTTATACTACATTTGCACCTCTGCACTATCATAAGTATCTGGACCGGACATTTGCCCCACTCAATATAGACACTACTTTTTTTTTGTATTAAAGTAGTCTATAAGCCTGTATGATGTTTATTAATTAAAATTTCTTACGAAACATTTAAAAGTCGATCAGTTATGTGATTCAAAGCTGTTTGTTAGCAAGTTGTTCTATTTTGCATCGTAATCAGTCATTTATACTACTCACGACAGAGAATGGCTCGGAGCCGATAGATTCAAATGTAGCGAATAATTGAGGTCGTTTTTTTTCTCAGAAGAGAGAATAAAACGGGAAAGAAAAGAAAGAAAAAAAATATTAAAAAATTCAATGGAATATCAATCAATTCAAATTTCTTTTGATTTGCGTGAATTAAATTGCCTTTTCAGCTCCCGCTTCTTATATTTGATCACGCCTTCCCGGTTTTTGAAACGATTGGTTCTGTTAATGGCACTACTTTTCTGAGATCATATCAAGTACGCAATAAAGGTCAACAACTTAAATCAGGCAGCATATCTTATGAAAGATCAAAATAAAATATCATTATATAAATGAAAGCGATAATCTACATAATCTTTTGGTCAAACAAAAATTTTATTTTTGTAATGTTAGAAATGCATTTAAGTGGTGATATAATATTAAAGGCTTTAATCGCATTTGTTTCATCGCTTTGGGAAAGGAGATTGTGAGCTTCCCTTTCATTTTTTTGTCTACTTTTACTGTCGTAGTTTTATGTTTCTCTTAATTGGCAGTACGTTGTGGTTTCTTTAATATTACTGTGACGATATTTATTTAACTGCAGGTGCTATAAAAACGACGTTTTCTATTAGGAGTTCACCCATAACGAACAAAGAAGGAAAACAAAACCATTTGTCTTGATGCGATATTAGTATATTATCCAAATTTAACTACATTTAATATGAATTATTCGTGACTAAGTATGAAATATATTAGTTTGTATATAAACATTTGTTTACTTTCACTCTTATGTCATCTGCTTCCGGTTAACTGTTTCTTTCAATTAAAATAATTATTTTGCATACACCAAATGTATTCATCATGCTAATAGTTTTTGTTCTTATGGACTTATATGATATCAATCACTATTCTGATGAATTTAATTTATCTTTTTCTGTCTGTTTCTTATACTCGAAAATTCTACAGAAAAATATTTATTACGGGAATATTCCCGAAGTAGAGGTACTATTAGTACTATAGGACAGTACTATAGTAGATTGCCTATTTCGAATAACTAAATTAATTTGTAATATAATATTTTTGGAATTTTTTTCTTACCTAACATTCTGAGTTTTACTTTATTTTTAGATAAATTATAAGGTATATAATAGAGGAATAATACAGTTTTAGCTCTACAGGCCGAATTGGTCCATGAGTTAGGTTTGATCTGGTCACTCAACCAGATTTAGACCGTGACCGACGCCGCTTAACTTCAGTTATCGAGAACTGATGTTTGACGCGATGCGGCTAGCCCTATATGGGATAGAAGTTGTAAACAGTCAAACTACATTCCGTTTCGTTTAATTTAATATATATATATATATATATATATATATATATATATATATATATATATATATATATATATATATATATATATTATAAATATAAATTTATATAATAAAAAAAACCATGGGAAAAACTACTAAAATCTGGGTGCAGTTATATAAGATATTGAAAAGACTAGTCAGCGATATAACAGACAGAATAGAAGACGTTGGAAGAACATACAACATGCTTAAAAAGGCATTTTTGGAGAAAAAGGAAACATCAAAATAGATAACAGATACAAAATAGATAACACGGTTAAATACAAGAAATAGTAAGAACATCATTAATATAAACCAGCGAATCATAAACGATGTCAAACAGAGAACAAAAATTCAAGAAATCCCAAGACTGGACAAAATTTGAAAGAAAATATAGTAGTATTACAACAAGGAAACATAAAACCGGTAAGGAGATTAATTGAAAAAGCACAACTTGTTGATTAGGACACTTCCACAGAATTAATCTCAAGTATACGAAGTGAGATTACTGGGCAAAAATAAAATAGATAGACCTCATATAAGAACAAGTGGGGCAAGCCTCTGTTAAACGAAGAATTGTATGGTGTATGGCGGACTTACACAGGACAGAAACCCTTGGAAAAGGGAATATAATCATCAGTTAAATAATCAGTTAAATGTAGCTGTCTGTGTAGTTGGTTAAGAATCTAAATGTTGTAGAGAAATTCTTAATAAACGAGTCTTCTAACTGATTCTAAAACTAATTAATATTGCGCTGTCAATTGTTTTTTCTATAGTTTATCACATTGTATATATACAGGGTGCCAGGGAAACTACTTTCGTAAATTTAACCATCAATTCTTCATATCATTTTCGTTACAAGAAGGGTCAAAGACCTAAGGGTTCCCGAGAAAAAAATTGCAAAGTTATTAACTCAAAAATCGACAAGCTATGGTAAGAGTTAGCACTTTAAACAAATATGTATAAAACTAAATTTGGCAAATATTAATTGGTTATTATTTAACGAATAAATTACAAATAAACTAACGAACATTGTTAAAAAAATGTTTTAATTAAGACTCATGCCCTACATCAACCAAAAAGTATGTGCCAACATCGTCACGAAAAGAATGATATATTTCATTGTATGCCAGTGCGTGGTTTTAAATTCGACTTATAACAAAAAATATATGCTGTACGCGAATATCACGGTAAGTTTCTTATTTACGTAGAAGCTCTCCAAAAAGCGTTAGGCGTATTGACTAGGAATTCTACCCAGAGACACCACGTCCAGCTGTTTAAATATTTGTCCAATTTCCGCGCCTTCAAAATTTCATGAATGTGGACGGCTGCGAGAAATCGGTTCTCAAAGAAAAGAACAAATTTTACATCTTGTTGAAGAGGATTATACCAAAAGTACTCGAAGTGTTGCGTGACAAGTTGGAGCTTCCCATTGACTTGTACATACACTAAAATAACAATAATACTACCTTTATCATATACATAGGGTAAAACTACTCTCACCTACTGATTTTTTATATAGGCAAAAATATTATGAATGGTTTATTGGTCAAAACCGTAGGAATCGAATTATTTGTTTCATATTGTATCAACTAACGAAGCTTCTTTCACCAGGAATGAGATTGTAAACATTTTGAACAGAACAGATGAAGTTAATAAAACATAAAAGTATTATGATGCGAAGAATTATCGTTAGAAATTTCAACTTTGACATTAAATGACCGCAATATGTAAGTTTTCTTTTTTTTAAGCAAAACTAAGCGAATTTATGATCAAAACTATGGAAAGTATGGAACAAAAAACTGAATTCCCAGCGATTGAAATAAACCAGACGATGAGACATTGCCAATTGTCAAAAAAATAAGCTCAAGTCCTGGAAAAATGGTTGCAATTTAGATATATGTCATGAGGAAACTTTTTGTTTATGATGATGTACAGAATAGTTTTTTATAAAAGTACTTTTCCTTACACCAGGTGTAATATGACGCGTACATAAATATATTGATACAATTGGACTATTGACTTTCGGGTCATATTATGCAAAATTATGGAATTATTTAAAATTGTTGTAGATGGATATATAGAAAGCGATCGGATCGGATCTTAGGTTAAAAAAGATTTAAAAGAATAATCTTCAAGCTAATTGAAAGCTGCAGTTATACTTATATTATATTTTTAATATACGAAAACATTACTGAAAAACTTAATAAAAACTGATTATTAATTGAGCAACAAATGGTGAAGAACTCATGGATATTATTTTCAAAACATAAATGGAAACAAATTCACCTTACCTATTATTTAAGAATAACAATAACAAAAAGAGAAACATTTCTTTAATTTAGAATGTAAAGGTGTGTGTAGAATGTAAAAGTATATTTTAAATTTTTTGTCGCATATTTGAAATCCAAGGTTAACTTGATTTTTTTTAACGACAACAGTACTTGAATTTGGAATTGTTGGAAAAAGCATTTTTTAAGAATTCAACGAGGCAAATATTGTATGGTTTTTGTTTTTTTTCTTCCTAATTTTGGACGACTTTTAATCCTGCCTCTATTACTGAATCTTTTCACCGTTTGGTGACTGAAACTGTTGACTTAGTGATGTTGTACGTATATTCTCCCTTAAGCTCAATACATTTTTTTCCAGCGGTTCTCTAATTTATATATTCCATTTCTAAAGTAATTTTCCGAAAGTCCTTCAAAATACTCATCTACGACTGCTGTTACTTTTTTATTTGATGAAAATCGCTTGCCACGTAGGAATTTTTTGAGGTTTGGTAACAGATGAAAGTCACAGGGGGAAAGTCAGAGATTTGATGAATATGGTGGATGCTCCAACAAGTCGTAGTGTAGCTCCTTCAATTTGGCCATTACAAGAACACTTCTGTGAGCCGGTCCATTGTCTTGATGAAAAATAATTTTTCTTCGCTAAACCAGGTCTTTCCTCGCGAATTTCTGCATACAATTGATCCAAAAGATTTCAGTAACACTATTCTGTTATTGTTTTTTACCGGTTTGTAGGTAATAAATTAACAAAATGCCTTTTGCATCCCAAAAATTGATGCCATTACCTTTTTGGTCGATTTTGACCACTTTGGCGGGCTTCGGAGCTGAACAACCGGACTGAGGTTTGTTATCGAAGTTCAGGATCATAGTGGTAAATTCAAGTCTTATCCATAGTTACAAAACGACGTTTAAAATCCGTTTTATTTTTTCGAAAAAGATTCAAATATTGGTTAGAAAGTTAGTTTAAACTGTTGGTTAGCCCAATTCCTTTTTCAAAATATCAAACACCCCTTCAGTTCAAATGTCCATGGCCATAGCAATTTCACTTAAAGTCAATTGTCTTTCATCCATAGCCATATCATGTATATAATTAATTATTTGTTCTGTAGTTGCACTTATTGGATCATCCAGGCTTGTACGACCACGTTGAAACTCACCTGACCATTTATAAACCATTGTTTTTGAAGGAGCATACTCCCAAAACACAATTACCATTTAACTATGAATTTTCCTTGCCTTTAAACCTTTTTCTGCAAAGAATTTAATAACTGCACGATTTTAAATATTTTCCATTTTAAAAATAACACTGATACGTTTACTTTAAGCTGCTGATTTTGTACGAATGAATTCACAGATCGACTTAATACTTCATATATGTTCATGTAAAAGATAAAACTTCAAAATGTAGTAGATTATATAGCTCTTTTACTTCTCTATACGTATCGCTCTCTTTAAAATGCATTGTTGAGATTTCTTTGAAATTGTGTTTTAGGCCATATTTTCATTGTTGCTAGTGTTAATCTGAAGTAACCCATTGTAAATATACCACATTGTATATTTTATTGTCGTCTTGGTTATTCGATACAGTGTCAATGGCCAGTGAAAGTATTTAAATTTAAATTTCTTTGTGCATCATCGTAAAAACGTATAGTTCTGCAATATTAATTATTCGTAACTGACTTTGTAATACGTTAGTTTACATCTAAACAATTGTTTACTTTCCCTCTTACTATTATTATTATCTGTTTTTTGTTATATATTAATGGATAGGTTTGGAAACTATTTATCTAATTTACTACATTATAATAGCGGATATAAGCGACATGTAGCGGATAATAGCGACATTACAATAGCGGATATAATTCAGCTAAATGCTTACACGTACGAGGGATGTATGCTAAGTAGTGTATGTTAAGGTAAATATGACCTCTCACAACAATACTGCCAAACTGTCAAGTCGCTGCGCGGTTTAGTTTGTGAATGGCAGCCAATTAAATAGAACAACTTTTGTGATTTTACAACATTGGAAAAAACTGAATATCGAGCAGTGATAAAATATTTGTTTTCGAAAAAGAAAACAATTCATGAGATTAAAACGGAGCCCAGCGAAGTTTATGGGGACTTTACACCTTCGTTATCAACCATAAAATATTGGACAGCTGAATTCAAACGTGGCCGTACAAGCATTTTTGATGAAGATTGCCCAGGTCGTCCAAATGAGGTTACCACTTCAGAAATGAT
The DNA here is from genome assembly GCA_031761425.1 of Cosmopolites sordidus. Classification (NCBI taxonomy): domain Eukaryota; kingdom Metazoa; phylum Arthropoda; class Insecta; order Coleoptera; family Curculionidae; genus Cosmopolites; species Cosmopolites sordidus. Next base: position 1,242,823 of record JARFXV010000126.1, read on the forward strand.
CTACGATATATAGAAATGATCGTGATAAACGATCGGACAGTGAACGTGTGTGAGATTGCTGACACTGTGGGTATCTCAATTGAACAGATTGGTGCAGAATATTTAAACAACTGATTTGGATATTAAAAAGCTTTGTGCAAGATGGCTGCCGCGATTGCTGACAATTGACAATATACACATGCGTATGTTAAATTCAATAGTATGTTTAGCGATGTTAAAACGTAATCGGAATGATTTGCGGCGTCGGTTCATAACTGTGAACGAAGAATTGGTTCATCACAGCACACCAGAGACCAAAGAACACTTATTTTGAAGAGTTGGAGCAATCGTATTATTTAGAGGGTATACAAAAGATAGAAAAACGTAGGACTAAGTGTATCGAACTGTAAGGGATTACTTTGAAAAATAAACTACATTTTACACATAAAAATCCTTTTTTTCTTGTCAAGGCCAGGTACCTCATACAACCTTCGTAATATCCCAAAAAAAAAAAATGTCGACTTGAAACATTCAAATTAATAAAACTAGTCCTGGATAACAAGTAGTCCTGGTGCTTTAAATCTGGAATAGGTTAAATTGAATGAATCATTGCTATCTGTTATGGTCTGGGTTTATTTAACTTTTTGTTCTATTTCTAAAGTATATGTAAGCAATTACCAGGAAAACATAAGTGTACTTTAATATTTTCTTCAGATAATTCACTATGAAAAAAATTTAAAAAATTTTCTTAAATATTCAAGGATAAAATAAAGCAGCTTATGGAAAAGTTTTAAAAAACGCTTTCAATTGAAATTAAATTGTTTTATATTTTACTGAGATAGCCCGATACTTGATAGAAATTCATTTTAAATAAATAAACAAAAAATAAAATTAACAATAAATTTAAAATTGCATTTATAACAATTGTTTCGACGCACAGTGCCTTTTTCAAATAACGAACTATATTAAAATCGTTTTAATTCAATAACTATATTAAAACTGTTTTAATTTATGTTTTAGTTTCAAAAATTATTTTAGTTTTGTTTTGTTCATTTAAAAGCGAACTATATTAAAACTGTTTTAACCCTCAAGAGAAGCAGGAGCACATTTTATTTTAATTTTGATTATTAGTATCTTTTGATTAAATTATCCAATTTAATATATTTTTTTTTAATTTAAACCTCAATCAGTATAGAAAAAGACATCTGTAGAATGTTGCAAACAATAATAGTATTCCTAATATCACCGAAAAAATCAGCAAAAATATAAAAAAAAGTCAAAATGAAGTGTTCTATTCAAACTATCTATATATATTTAGGAGAAATTAATAGATAAAAACATTCTTCCAACGGCATTTAAAAGGGTTAGTGTACTCGTATTCGTAAGTTCGTATTTGAAAAAGGCACTGTATGTCGAAACAATTGGTACACAAGTATATACAATTTAAAATAGTGGAGATTTTTTATATTAATTTTTGTTTATTTATTTAAATTGTTTTATTCATATTTTGTAAATGGTTAACTGATCTATTGTTTTCTGTCTCAATTTAAATATGCTTTTTGTTTAATTTTTTATAAAATTGAGTATATTAAAGCGGTAGTTTATTTTTTTATAAAATTGCTTATATTAGAGCAGTAGTTTAGTTTTTATTCATAGTATGTTTAAACATATCTGATATATAGTCAGTTAATTTGGAGTGATTCTATTGATAGACATCATATTACTTATCAGAATTAATTATCAGGCTTAGACATAAAATATTCAGGTTAAAAAAACAAAACTAAAACAAAACTAAAACAACAATTTTTTTGCAAATGTTTTTCTTTGTTTGATAAAAGCTGCTTTTGCAATAATACGATATTTGCAAGTGATTAATTCTCATTCTAATATATTTTTCACCTCCTCTTTTGACACCTTCGTGGATTTTTACACTAGTTTAACTTTCAAAATATTCTTGTGACAAGTTTGTGCTCTTACGTTACCGTAATCTACCAGGTTTGGTGGTTAATAATTCTAATTTTTTTAAGAGATGGCTCTGGAAACACGTATTAGTTCACAGAATAATCTCTTATGCCTTTTTGTATGCTCTAAACCGCTATTGATGTTTAAACGATTTTGAGTTAGCGCCATATTTGTTTCGTGTGGTAATCATCTCGAGTTTCGAGCATAATAAACAGAATATGCGACACGTATATATTTCCTTGTCCAATTAAAAGAAAAACGCGAGAAAAACTTATGGTGACAATGTCCCGACGCAAGACCCTTGTGGACGTTGGTTTGGACGATTCGGAAATGGTGATTTCGACGTGAATGACAAAGATCAACCCCAGATGCACCAACTCCAACCACAACGCCCAGATCAACAAAAAAAAAAATTAAGACGCGGAATTGCAAGCATTGTTGGAAGAAGACGAGATGCAAACTCAACAACAAATTGCAGATATATTAAATGTTGGTCTCCGAACCATTTGTGATCATTTGCATGCCATGGAAAAGACACGGAAGATAATTTTTGCTGCGGATCGTGACTGGAGACGAAAAATTGATATATTTCGAAAACCCAAAAAGCAGAAAATGATGAGTTAACCCCGGACAACAATCAACATCGATCGTAAGACCGAATTACTTTGGAAAGAAGACAATGCTGTGCATTTGGTGGGATTGCACTTTCCATGAAACAATTTAATAATTATGGTTATGTCGAAAAATGGCTTGTTGACTGAACCACGTCAAAAGATGTACGGTTTTTTTGAGAGGACATCCACAAATTGTCAGAGAGATGTACAGCTAGCAATGGCGCATACTTTGAATATACTATTTTTACCTTTCTCCCACACTTGGCATGAGGTTTGTCTGAGGTGCGATGTTTGCTACTTGAAATTTTTGAATGTTTCGAGAATTGAACATATTTACAAAGAAATAAATTTCAAAAATGTTTAATCTCTTTAATATTGTAATACATAGTCAACGTTTTAATATTTGTCGATTAGTGTACCATCGAACCAGGTTTTTAACTCGATTATACCAGAAATAAAACATAAATTTATATTTATAGGCTAAGGAATCCTTTTTCTTACATTAGATATTTTTACAGTCGTCTGTTGCTTTGCTATAGGACGTCACGTTTGCTGCACATTTTAAAGTCATTCCAACAGTCCCTTCTTACTCTATTTTACAAATTATAGATTGTTAGGTGCCTTCAGCAATTCTTCTTCATTTCATCTTGGCCTGCGTTTGATTCCTTTATACATATTATGTTCTCTATTACTCGCTCTTACTTACTATGTTGCCAAGTTGCCCCTAATCTTTGGAAAAAATAGCTTGGGTTTTATCTTTGTCATATACTAAAATCAAATAATTTATTAGGATTTCTTTTTTTTCCATTTTTTAAAGCAATTACTCTTACAATCAAATTAATCGAACATATGCATCAAACTAGAAGAGATTTAACACTAAACACCAAATCACTTTTTTTAACTATTCGACGCGCATTGTTGCTAACCATGGCGGTTCATCATTCATGGTCATCAATTATCATCATCAAGTTTCGTTTAAGTTTATTATTTGAAGTAATCATATTATTTAAATAAATATTTTTTTCATTTCAGATCAAATACCTTTTCTTAATATGCACCTGGTCGATACTGTCAGTGAAGGAATCTTATGGTTCGGCAGTTGGATCACCATTTTATCCATTAAAAGTAGAAGATTTAACGGACAGTGATATTAAAGAGATCGAGTATTGGGATGATTACTATCACAGGTAAATGCTGAATTTATATAACCAGATAACCTGATTTTGTTAAATGAATTTAAAATTTGAATGTGTTCAATTGTTGGTGCCTCTATCCAGGTTTAGATATTGATTTTGATGAATGAATGCTTACTATACAAATAAGCGGTTCCTTAGGAAAATATATTGAAATAAGTCTCTACGCTTTATGTTCTCAATGATGTTTGAGTTTGTCAAAGAATATTTGCGATTTGTAACATAAAATGTAACTATTTATATTGAATTTATTGATAGAGGGAAATAATGATACATTTTCTGTTATACGAGGGTGGAATAAAAAGTTAAATTGTTTTTAAATAAAATATTTTCTTTATTCGAATATCCAACGATTTTTAGGCGAATTTTAGGCGAATAGGCGGGTGTGTTGAAAAGTACCCCTTTCATCACAAAATAAAAGCAAATCAATTCTTCATACAATTTAACAAATAATGCAACTTAATACTCGTTCGTGTGATCGTGATCCTTCTTGTTCTTCCTACTAATAATTAGGCATATTGCCTGTTTTTTCCCCTTTTCTGATGTAAAAATCGTCGCTCCATCTTTTCCGTGGGCGTCCTATTGGTCTAGTTCTTTTCGGTGACATATCTCTTGTAGTTCGCACTATTCTGTTGTTTGCCACCCTTTTTATGTGTTGATCCCATTCGACCTTTCTTCTCTTTACCCACTGGTTAATGTTTTCTACGTAACACTTGCTCCTTATATCCTCATTCCTTTTCCTGTCTCTCAGTGTCTTGTTTGCTGCTTTACTTAAGATTCTTATTTCTGATGATTCCATCATTCTCTGTGTTATGCTGGTATCAGGTCTTGTTTCATCTGTATAAGTTATTACTGGTCGCTCTTCGCTTTTATATATTCTTACTTTGATCTCGACTAAGAGGAATCTATTTCTAAACATATTATCATTGATACATCCTGGGACCCTGTTCGCTTTAGTAACCTATTGTTTCACCTCTTCCTCGATTTTTCCGACGCTAGTTATTTTGATGCCTAGATAATACTCGGCCTCCATCACTTGTTCAAGTGGTTTATATTCAACCACCAACCAATACAAGGCTCATTTGCTATTACTAGTGTTTTAGATTTTTTTGTCGAGATTGGCTTATTATATTATTTAGCTGTTAGATAAAATTCTTATAGCAGCCTTTGCAGGTCGGTCTCTGTTTCCGCTATTATTATACTATCATCAACGTAGCTTATTATTTTCAGCTCTTGGTTACCGATTCTATATCCCCTTTTTGTTTTGACTTTCTTTAGGACTTCATCCATAAAAATATTAAATAGGAGAGGAGTTAAAGAGTATCCCTACCATATTCCTTTTTCGTAATTAATTAGCTCTGTATCTCGTTCTGCTAATCTTGCTACTACTTTCTTGTCTTTGTATTTGTCTTCAATTGCCATTTATTAGATCTAACGAGATGTTCCTTTTGTATAATAGATGGATAACGTCTTCTATTTGTACTCTGTCAAAGGCTTCCTCAAGTCTATGAGACATAGGTAAGACGGAATGTTGTATATTAGAGCCTGTTCCTTCACCTCTCTTCCAATGAATACAGCATCGGTGCACGAGCGTCCATTTCTAACCCCTTGCTGGTTTTCTTCCAGTTGAATTTGTTGTTAATTTCAATGTACAGTTTAGCAGATTTATGCCTCTATAGTTATTCTTTTTCTTTTCTTGTGTCCTAGTATAACAATCGCCGTTCCCAATTCGTCTGGCATTCTGAGTGTTTGAAGCTTCTCAACCAGAGAGTGTCCTCCATATTTCAATAGCTCATACCCTATCTCGTCTTCACCAGGGGATTTACCCAGAGCTTTTATCAGATTCTCTTCCGTTATAGTTGTTTTTTCATTTGTTGTTATATCCGGTATTCACGGCCTTGTGGTACCCTGTTGTCTTTTATATAATTGCGTAAGATATTGTACCCATGTTTCTTTATTTACATATATATATACTGTATCAGTTTTTTCATCTCATTTCTTTGCTGTCTTATGAATATTCGCATCTGTTTTTGCTGCTCATAGAAGTCCGATTCTATCTTTTTTGAGTATCCTTCCCAGTAATCTGTTTTTGTTTTTATTACTAGTTTATGACTTTCGTATTAAATTCCTTATATTCTTAATAAGTTTCATCTATCCTGCTTGACCTATACTGAAGATATACATTTTTTTATGATAGCATTGAACCTCCATGAACCATGACGTTTTCATTTTCCATCTTCTATTTATATCGACAGGTTTACAACCTAGCGTCTCTTAGATACCTTCTAATATGTTTGTTATTTGTTCTCCGAGCTACTGTCTATGCTTATTCCGTTCATCTTAATTTTGTCTTGCAGCCTTCTCTGGTATAGGTTTCTCGTTGATTCTCCCTGTATACTTTCTATTCTTAGTTTTGTTTCCTTTTCCTTCTTTTGACGTTGCTTGGGGTTTTCTATATTCCATCTTAGTTTACACATCACCAAGTTGTGATCGCTTCCTACATTTGGTGACGTGATACTTCACACATCTAATATATGTTGGGAGTGTAATTCTCTGTTTGTTAGAACATAATCTTTCATTGATCTATTACCCTTAGTATTGTCAAATGTATAATTATATTGTTCTTTATGATTAAAGGACATATTTTTTATTCTTAATTCATGTGAAGCACAAAAGTTTATCGTCAATTCCCCGTTGTTATTTTTTAGATTTTCTCGCATTATTGTCTCCCATTATTGTTATAGCTTCTCTAATGGGTATTTTGTCTATCACTTTCTGGATTTCTTCGTAGAATTTTTCCCTGTCTTTGTCCGGTTTACAGTTCACTTGAGCATATATTACTACTACATTTATCTTTCTGTTATTTATTATTGGTTTGACCATTATTATTCTCTCCGGTATATACTGACCCTTCACTAACTGGTTTGTATATTTCTTTCTTATCATCAGGGTTACTCCTTTGTTAGCTCGCCGGTCCTTCCCCATACCACTGTCAAACAGAATAAATTCTCCTAGTTTTTATGTTCTCTTATCTCTATTTGAACTTCTTGGTACCTTTTGTTTAATGATTTTATATTCCAGGTTGCAAACGAGCTTCGAACTCATTAAATCACTTATGAACCATGAGATGTGAAATATCAAAGTACACAATACTTTTTCGATTTGTCTTAGGTTTGTGTAATATGGTTTTTTCACGCAAATCTGCTTTCGAAGACTATTGAAACAAAACTAAATGTCATATCTTGAAATTCTTATGGTGTTACTAGAAAGGAAACTGCTTTTCAGAGATATATTTAATTTTGAGATCGCAAAATGATCTGACTTTTTACATTTCACTGATTTGCTGAAGGTTCAAGTGTTATTTTATCAGAATGCTTTCCTGGGTTTGTAATAAAAAGCATAATAGTTGAAAAGCAAACTACTGCAGCCAAGAATATCGATGGAATTTTTCAGTTGCTTGGAATAACGTAAAACAAGTGCATACCTTTCGAATTTATACAACTTTTAGTACGTGCTGATATTTTTGTTTTTCAAAGTGAAATCCCATTTGAAGAGGCATGTTTTTGATTCGGTATCAGATATTTCGATAGTTCTCAAAACTATGTTGAATACTCTTGCAAATAACAACTTCCTCAAAAACAAATATTAATTTGTATAACCGTATACAAAATACAGGAATGTAAATATAAGGTAAGCTTTAATAGGTGATTCAATAAAAGTTTTATTATTTATTAATTGAGGTCACAGGATCTTTATTAATTTTTAACAAAAGAATATGCAATATGTTTGATCATGTGACGTTGTTTTATTATCTTTCCATGATGTGAAGCTGTTTCGCTCATAGCGACAAGTATTTTTATGTGTCTATGTTTTTGAAATATAATGACTTTGAAGTTTGTTAAGTAAAAGACCGAGTGATTCATTCTTTGTAAGAAATCTAGCACTATCCTGTTGAAAATAGAGAATAGTCGTGTCGAGAATAGTCGCAGGTTATAAAGTCTCTTTTAATACGATGGTCGTCCAAAAAGTTCTCGGCCTGATAAAGAAATCATAAGATTTTTTATTTTTCAAACTAGTCACTTGGCAATAGTAGTTTAGACCGACGATCTATTTTTAAATTAATTTGTCCAACTCTGACAAGTAAGCGGTTGTTGGGGAAGTAATCGCTGATAGCTAAATCCAGTGAATACAAAGCATTTGTAAAAGCATATCGTAAGGTAGGTCATGAAGCTTTATCGCAACAATCGGAGACATATGTGCAGGAGGACTATCGTGGTAGAAAAGTACTTTACTTTTAGCCAGGTGTAAACGATTAGCCGGAATAGCACCCTTCAATTCTTTTAAGGGTGCACTGTAATACTCCCCAGTCATCCCTAGTCATGTCCTACATTTTGCTGAGTGGTCTACGAACACTACATCATGAGTATCCCACAATACGTTATCGCTTTCTTTGATGAATTTTCACTTGCCTTCACTTATTACCGCTTCATCTCAGTAGTATAATGGTGAATCCGTTTTTCATCTACTGTTAAAAAACTTTGCAGAATCGCATTTAAATAGGTCTAATTTTTTTTTATTTCTGATCGAAAAACGTGACACCCGATGAATGTAAAGCTTTTATATATCCCAAATATTATGTAAAATGTAATGGACACACCCTTTCAAGATGTTTACAGTATTACTAAACTTACGTAAAGAGTTTTACTAAACTTACGTAAACTTACGTAAAAAGTTTAACGTCTTCAATAAATCTAAGATTAGGTTTAAATTCAGAAGCCCATCCCTTAGTATCAAAAATGAAGAGAAATTATTTATTAAAGTAGAATTTAATTTTGTATGTTCGTCGGGATTAAACCTACAAAAACAAATATTATTATTATTCACGTATGGGCCCTGGTGGACTACGCAAAGTACAGTTAGAGGCGTTTGTTGTTGTTAACCTTCCTTTGCGCTCATTCAAATTTCATTCTTTCGCTATGAGCTTTTTTTCTTTTTGTCAGACCAAGTTGTTCCAGTCTTCCTACATTTTTCTCTCTGGCCAACCTTCCAAACGTTATCCTTGTGTCTGAAACAGTCTCTCTCCTGAATTTCACTTTGTATAATATTTGCTGATCTTAGGTTCTCTTTAATTGCAGCAATCAATTTAATTATATCTACTTTAGCTCTACTTCTATTTTCATAGAATTCGATTATTTCTCTAGTTAGCTTACTCGGATTCATCCGTGTCCGTAAAACTTAAGTCTTCTTTTTCTCATATCGCTATGTATATCTATGTATTGTTTGATTTCTTGGTTTTCTCGAAGTCGGTATGTTGTGCTATTTATTTGTTTCGGGCCTAAGATTTTTCTTATGATTTTTCTTTCCTTCTTTTCAATGTCCTCGATGTCTCTCTTTCTATTCAAAAATGATTTCTGCCCCATATAGACATTCTGGTTTAATAACTGTGTTGTAATGTCTCAATTTTGTGTTTTCAGATATGTATTTTTTGTTGTAAAGATTTTGTGTAAGTCTCAATGCCGTTTTAATTTTTTGACATCTACCCTTATTGGCCGCTTTTTCCAACCCATTTTCCATGATTATTTCACCCAAATATTTGAATTGAGAGACTCGTCTGATGTTACCATATTTTGTTCTTAGAAATGGTATTCTTGTCTGTTGCAAGTCATGTATTGCGTCTTTTTAAAGGAAATTTGTCCTACCTTTTTTGCTGTTCCTTTTAGGATTTCAATCTGTTTCTGTGCCGTTAATACATCTTGAGCTAAAATTGCTAGATCATCAGCAAACGCCAGACAGTCAATTTTGATGTTGGTTCTCCCCAGTTTAATGGACTGGTCAATATTCAGGGTCGACTTTTTTTCACGCCACTCCTGTATTACTTTTTCTAGAACACAGTTAAATAAGAGTGGCGAGAGTCCATCCCCTTGTCTTACTCCAGTTGTAATTTGGAAGGGCTCTGCGATATTTTTAACTAAATATGACATAACATAAATTTAACTTTTGACCTTGTGTTGGTTAATGTTGCTTTAATAATTTAAAAGCGTTTTCAGATCTAATCCTTGTTCTTTCAAGATTTGGAATAAAGATTCGCGGTCAATAGAATCATATGCTTTTTTGAAATTCACAAATGTACAGACGAGATTTTTATTGTACAGTTTTTGATGTCTTAGGATCAACTTTAGATTCAGGATCTGTTTAGGGCAGGATCTGCCCGGTCGAAAACTTTTTTGATATTCACCAATTTTAGGTTCTAACTGCCCCTGTGCTCCGTCTAGTAGACATTGAGATAGAATCTTGTAACAAGCTGAGAGAAGAGATATCCCTCTGCAGTTGTTTACAGCCGTTCTATCTCTTTTCTAGTGTAGTGGATGGATTAGAGCATCTTTCCAATCTTCCGGAATCCGTTCGGTTCGTCAAACTTCTTCTAGCATTTTGGTTATTTCCTTGATTGTACCTAGACCAGCGGATTTCAAAAGTTCAGCAGTCAGCAAGATTTGGCTAACTATTTCATCTTCATTCGATGGTAATGAATCTGGGTTTGTTTATTTAAGGTTTAGTGTTGGTAATTTGTTTAAGGGCTCAGGACAGCTTGGTAGATGTTCAAAATATTTCGCATGTTCTTTACAATTGTCTTGGTTATTTAGAGCTAATTGTCCGTTTTCCTTTCGGAAGCAAATACTTTGGGGTTGATAGCCTGGTAATTTAGTTTTAAATGTTTTGTAAAAGTTTCGGGTGCTATTTTTTTGGAAATCTTTTTTTGTTTCATTAAGTTGATTGTTTTGATATTTTCTTTTAGTTTGTCTAATTCGCTTCGATGTTTCTTTTCTGATTTCCAAAAAGATGTTATAATTTATTTCTGTTTTTTGACTGTTCTAATCTTTGAATGCTTTAGTTCGGTTTAATACTGCTTGCTGGCAAACTTCATCCCACCACGAATGTTTTCTACGTTTTTGTAAAGGGACTAACTTTAAGACTGTTTTAATAATTTTTTGTTTCAATTCTTGCCAGTTCTATGCTGGTTGTTAAAAACAAATATAATATATCTCAGAAAATATAAAAATTATTATTATTTACTTTATTCAATAGCCACTAATCGCAACTAAAAGCGGCACCCATCTGAGAGTTTGCAGTACACTACCTAACGAATTATACACACAAATATTATGACAAAATCATTTAGTTATACCAGGTAAAGCGGTTAATAATTGTTAATATTTTAAGATGGCGCTGGAAACAAGGGTCGGTTCACAGTCTAATCTCTTATGTCATTCTATTGCTACGACAGTACGTTTCAAAACGCCATTGATGCTTAAACGATTTCGAGTTAGGGTCATGTTTTTTTCGTGTAGTGAATCTGTCGAGTTTCGAGGCAAATTAAGATGTTTTGTGGCATGGGCTGCTTTTCTTGTTCAATCGAAAGAAAAGTGCGAGTGAAAGCCGTCGTATACCGCATTAATTGTTGTAAGCATTGCTTAAAGTAACCATTGTTGGAAGAAGACTATATGCAAACTCAACAACAAACGACAGAGATGAAAAATGTCGCGAAACCACTGGTGATGCATCTGCATACCATTAAAAAAATCTAGAAGGCCGGAAAATCGGTACAACATGAGCTGAACGACAGAGAGGTGGAAAAGCGAAAAGCGGTGTGCTAAGTTTTGTTTTTTTTCGACATGAAAGAGAGACTTTTCTACATCGGATCATGACTGGAGATGAAAAACGGATATATTTCGCCATAAGGCAGCAAAACTATGAGTTGACCCAGAATAACCATCAACATCGACCGCAAGATGGAATTGCTTTGGACAGAAGATAAAACTGTACATTTGGTGGGATCAGACGGGTTTCGTGTACCATCAGCTTTTGAAACCAGGTGAAACAGGTAATATCGTTTGCTACCGTCAACAAATGATCAATTTGAACCATGCATTGATCGAAAAGCGACCAAAATGTTCGGCACTTGGCTGGGAACTATTGCCCTAATCAGCGTACCCACCAGACATGGCCTCTTCCGACTACCTCTTGTTTTCGTAGATTTCTTATGCATTTTCCATGAAATACTTCAACAATTACGAAGATGACAAAAAGTGGTTTAATGGTTGGACCACCTCAAAAGATGTATGGTTTTCCTGGGAGAGGATCTACAAATTACCAGACTGACTGAAACAATGTACGCCTTGCTATGGCGCATACCTTGAATAAACCATATTTTACCTTTCTCCCAAATTAAATCTGTGATTTTAAGAAAACATTAAGAATAATTAATCCCACACCTGGTACTTGCGTCATTAGCGAACAACAGGTGATTGCTAAAGCACATCCCTTTGACTAAAGCTTCATCCTACATGACTATTTTTAAAAAAGTAAAACGATCAAGTAAAGCTTGATAATTCTTTCTGCCCGAAATTCGCACCAAACACTCACTGGTTTCTGGTACTTTAATTTATCTTTTTGTAGATTTTCCATGGACATTTCGAGTCCCTAATACGGCAGTGCTGTCTATTGACATTAATCTATTTGTAACAAGCAATTCATTTTGGAAATTCATTTTAAATCAAGACAATAAGATTTAAATCTAAATTTTCACTATATTTAAAACTTGTATGTATTACAATTGTTTTGATACACACTGTGTAAACACAGCGGAAATTTATATATAGATCTTATAGAGTTTAGAGTTTATTCATTTAGCATGCATTTCAAATCAATTCGAAATTATAATAAGCGATTTACTCATTTTGGACGTGGTCGAACCACCTCGAATGATGCTTCGCTCCCAGAACGTCAAGTTGACTTGACGTGAAGGTGACTACAGAGAAGAGGATCAACGATATCCATAATATCGTATTAGTCGATCGCAGAGTGAAGATTTGAGAGATTGTTCAAATGATATATATATAAATATATATATATATTATATATATATATATATATATATATATATATATATATATATATATATATATATATATATATATATATATGGAATATCCTACATAAACATTTCAACATGCGAAACCTATCAGAGCAATGACTTCTGCGTTTGTTCACTACGGACAAAAAACGGAATCGAGTAACCAACATCGAAACTAGGATTTACTATCATATGTACCTATATACCAAAAAGAAAGGAATCAAGGTAGCATTCCACAGCGGTGTAGAAATACATAATCACAAACTTTTCTGAGGCGGAGTTTCTGTGGCGATTCATGACTGTTGCTTTATTATTATACACTAGAAATGAAGAAATAGTCAAAACAGTGAGTTTTACCCTGCAAAAGCGCTTCGACGGAGGCGAAGATGCTTCAAGCAGGGACAAAGATGATATCCACTATTTTTCGGGGATTCGCCAGACATTATTTTCATCGACTATTTGGAAAAGGAAAACACGGTCCCAGGAAAGTATTATATTGTATTATTAGTCAAATCTCATGACGATTTGACAAAAAAACAAGTTCGTACTTTTCGGAAGTTTTCATGCCTTCCGCTGTAAAATTATCTATTTCACTGCGATACACTAATATGGCACAACGTTGAAAAATAAATCGATTTCCAATCGCTCATTATTTTGTTTAAAACCTTTTTTTTTATTTTTTACTCCTCGTATCAACGGATGGAATAAAAATCATTGAGATCTGAAAACAATGTAAACTTTAGTGTACTTCCTACATTATTACATAGAATTATATAAATATTATACATTGTTCTAGACCAAAACGATCAGGTTCTCCGAGTGGTTCAGGAGATATCGTACATCAACTAAAGTCTGCAGTGGTATCAGGATTGAAACAAAAACTTGGACAAGTTGCACAAGGATCGGCAGGAGCCGTAGCAGGTGCATCTGCTGGTGCCAGTAAAGGAAGTTCAGCAGGAAGCTCAAGTCAAGCCAAAGGACATCCAACGATTTCATATGGACCTCCACCAGTATGTAATCTACCCAAAATCTTTCTATTCTTATTTCGTTTTGGTTCCAGGTTGAGAAGCCGCAATTTAACCTGTGGGAGTTAAAGAAATCTGTTCTTAATACTCTACTACAAGCAGTAAAAGCCATACAGGGTGGAGTTCTAGCCATAAAAGGCCAGTTGATTAAGGGTAGTGGTTATTTAGTATCTGGAGGTGGGAAACTGTTAGCAGCTGGAGGTGATAAAGTGACTGAATTGGGAAAAAATATCATCCACAATTCCGTTTTGGTACCACCCAGCAAAACTCATCCGTGGCATTCTGGTAAAAAAAACTGATTGGTGGTGAAAATTATTTGCTTACATTGGGTTTTAGCTTCAGAGAGTTATGGCGCGCCAGCGAGTTATTCAGCACCAAGCGGACATGGCGAGGTGTACGACGCACCGCCACCATCAGCGGTTGGTCCAGCATATATTCCAGAAAGTTCGTATGAAGGACATTACGATTTCCATGACGGTAAAGTAGAAATAATTGTTTTATTCTCAAATTATGTAATGTTAGACATTTTTTAATGATATAATCACATTCTCTATCATCAGTGACATCATTCCAAGTAATGTCAATGTTGAAATTACTAGCATTAATTTTTCACACCATATTTCCTGCAGCCGTTGAAAAAGCCCTAATATATTTCTGATCTGGTTGACAACAGCTTCTCCGTAAATAAGAAACATATTCGCCTGCAGAATAAAATTTTGGTGTTTAATGCAATTTAAATACACACACTGAAATCATTTTTGTCGCCAACACTTTTGTCTTGGGCATCATCTCAATTAGTCGATCCGACGTTGCTACTTTAATTTTTTGACTGATGTATTGCTGATTCTTAATGTAAAAAAATGTTTTTATAATGTTCATTGGTATATTTAAAGTTAATTCGTTAAATAATAATCAATTATTATTTAGGCAAATATTCTTTTACACATGTTTGCTTATGTGATTTAATAACTTTGCAATTTTTTTCCTGCAAACTCTTAGGCTTTGACCTTTTTGTCTTTCGTTTTAAGGAACTTTTTTCTCTCAAACAATTTACATATATATTTACATAGAGACGGTATTATGTATGGGAACGGCCACATATCTAGATAACGCTTTAAGATTTCTCAATGAAATTTTACACACAAACATCAGGAAATGTTTGCCACTTTTTGGGTATATTTTCATTTTTTTCTGGTAGTATATTTGAAATCCAAGGCTAACTTGAGTTTATAATAACAATAATTGAATTTGGCATTGTTGAAAAGAACATTTTTTCTGAATTTAACGAGGTAAATATTGTATGTTTTTTTAAATAGATTTAACAAATAGCTAAAAGGTCTATATAGAAGGTCGAAATAGCAAAAGTTTTGGTCTTTAGTCAACTTTTTTGTTGTCAATACTTTGGCCAATATCAAATTAAAAAAAAAACAATATCAATATTATGATTTTTTTATTAAAGAGCTATTTACAAAAGGTGTTCATAGTTTCCATTATTAATTTCCTAACAGTAATGGATACATCGGATGAAGCCTTGCATTGCGTTTTCCCACCAGGTAACAGATATATCAGCAATTTCTTGACGAATTCGTAATTTGAGATCTTCGAGCTCCTCGTCGACCAATCCATCGGTTTGGGAAAGTAGTGTTAAGAAAGCTCGGGCGTTAATGCCATAGTGTGCTGGTGCACCATCCTGCTGTAACTATATTTCCTGGTTTTGGTTAACTAAATTTGGAAACAGACGCAAAAGTTGAGGGATCATATTTTCTTCCAATAGATCTAAATAAATCTGCTGTAAAGGTGAAATGAATGAACAAAGGTCCTATAGTATTAGTGCTATTAAATCCCATCTAAACATTTAACTTTTGAAGATACTGTGTATGAACCGGATTAGTATCAGCCCAGTAGCTACAGTTGTACCTGTTAACATGACTATTTAAACAGAATGTTGCTTCATCCGTGAAAATAATATTTGAAACAAAATGTGGATTGGTATTAATTTTTTACAGCATAATTTTGCAAAACTCAACTTTTCGATCAAAATCATCTTCACTTAATTCTTGTAGTGATTGTATTATAATAAGGATTAAATTTATTTTTTATTATTTTTTGGACTGAGCGTCTTCATATGTTATGATTTAAACCTTATTGTTGCACGGAGACCTTACCATTGTCTACTACATCAATATAACATTCAACGAATTTTGGTCATTAGTTTTTTTCTGTCTTCCTAATTTTGGACGACTTTTAATGACGCCTGTATCATTGAATATTTTCAACTTTTTTGAAACTATTGACTTAGTGATAATTTTGTTCAGATGTACTTCACTAAATACTCGACAAACTTCAGCATAAATGCGTTTTCTGTCACCGTATCCAACAATTGTTAGTATTTCAATTCTCTCTCTCTTAGTTAAATACATATTAATTCCATATAAAAACTGAAAATTAAATTGAAATTCACAAATTGACGTTAAGAGTTGTCAAGTGTAATCAAATACTTTGTCATCGATAGTTTCATTGCCTACTAAATAAAAAATATATTTACCCTAAAACAGACCGAAACACTTTTTAGGCATTTTTTCAAATCTATTTTGAAAAAACAACATATAATATTTACATCGTTGAATTCAGAAAAAATGCTCTTTCCAAATTTAAATACCATTATCTTTAAAAAAATTAAATTGGCCCATTTAGCCATTACACCCAAAAAGTGGCAAATATTTTGGCAAGAACACAAAATCTCTGTAAGGCCTAACGTGTTGCTTGGTATGAACTCCATTGAACAACTCTATTACCCCTCTATATTTAATTTATGCTTCTTCCCATTTTTCCCTATCCTTTGTTTCTCGCTTTATCTCCTGTCACCTTATATTTCGTTTTTTTATGTGTGTTTACCTTCTCTATCAAGTATTTCTGTATTTTTCTATATCTTTCTTTCAAGAGAAAGCCTAGCGTGTATTCTAGCTTGAAAGATTGACACCTATCCGTTTCCATATTACATGTCCATACCATATCACTAATGTCCCTTCTATTCTTCTTCTACAGAATCTTCATTTAATCCTAAACACCCGCCACTAGCGTTGTATTAAACTTTATGGAGATTTCATTTTTTATGGTCGAATAATTTAAAGGTGGTATAATTTCTCACCAAAAATATCACTAAAATTTCCACTAGATTTGTGATCGAGGTTTGTTCACCCTAGTTTTCGTCATTTTCTATGCTTCCTGAGCATCAAAAAAAAATTAAAAGCACTTAAATACATTTGATTATTTAAAAGAAATATTTTTCGCTGTTTACATTACATCAATAATATTTTTCATAAAAAATCTACAACATGCACTTCTTCTTTTATGCTTTTATGGAGTTCCGACTCTTTCAATAATTTTCTCAACTTATGTTTTCTAATTAATTTATTTCCAATATTCTTATTATAACCGTTCACTTCAGATACCTCCCTAATTAATTTTAATTCTTTGTTAGTATTATCTTTGTTTAAAGGAAAATTATGGTAAATAAATTAATCAATTTTTCTTTAAACAAAGATAATTATAACAAAGAATTAAAATTAATTAGGAAGGTATCCGGAGCGAACGGTTATAATAAGAACATTGTAGATGAATTAATTTTTATACATAAGTAAATTTAAAACATAAGTTTAGAAAATTATTGAAACAATCTTTGATTTTTCAAAAGGATCAGAACATAAATAAATTAATTGTAATACTGTTTGATGCCCAATTAACACGAGTGCTAGACAAAATTTTGAAAAAAGTGGACATTAAGGTTGTACACAAACCATATAATAAATTAAGGGAAGTCCTGGGTAATCCAAAGGATAAAGTAGATTAACCTTGAAAAGTCGGGAATTTACGAAATTAGTTGTCAAGATTGTGATCGAATGTATATTGGGCAAATAAAAAGATCCATATTAACGAGATAAAAAGAACGCATTGTCCACATTAGATATGGGAGAAATAAAAAATCTAGTGTTGCCCAATATGCAATCAAACATGAGTACAATATAGATATAAGTAATTTAAGACTGGTTAAAAGTGGAAATAACAATAGAGTTTGAATGAATATGAAAGCATTCAAATAGAAAAATGTAAGAAAATTATGAACCGTGATAAAGGGCCTATTCCGTTCAGTTAACTTTTTCAATTATTAATGTAAGTCTCAGTAAACACTCAGTTTACACGCTTCATTATATAGGATTATTATTTAAATAGAACATAGTTTAGTTTTAGATTTAAATCAAATTATCTTTTGATGATGCTAACATGGTTAGCGAAACGTGCGTCGAGGATTTTTAAAAAAGTGATTTGGTGTTTGGTGGTAAATCTCTTCGAGTTTAATGTAGGACCTGATAAATGTTATGTTTATTATCGCCATTAGTGCTAAACTGAGTATAAAATTCAATGAAAAAAATATAAAAACTGAAAAAAAACAATGTAATGAATGTCATAGTAATAGTATAAGAAAATTAGTGACTTCGCGTTAAATATTACTAACTTGTCATGTTGGTTGTCCTTATTTATAGGTCACATGGGTATCAGGATTAAATGGAGGCTCCGTAATATTATTTTAGTTTCTTCTTGATCGGTTATATTTCCAGACTATTTTTAAAGATGTTTGTAATCCCCTCCTTTGCGTTTTCTGTACTTTTCTTAGAAATATTTCTGCATTTATAATTTCACTTCTTTTCTTTTGTTATAAAAATGTATTGTTAA
This sequence comes from Cosmopolites sordidus, assembly GCA_031761425.1. Classification (NCBI taxonomy): domain Eukaryota; kingdom Metazoa; phylum Arthropoda; class Insecta; order Coleoptera; family Curculionidae; genus Cosmopolites; species Cosmopolites sordidus. The sequence goes on from JARFXV010000126.1 coordinate 1,261,238, forward strand.
TGTTTCTTTAATTAAACGAATAGTAAAGTGCTATTATTGCAACTTGTATTGTCATAGATCCAATATATTTTAATTTAGTATGGTTTCTCCTATGTTTTCTTTGTTATTATTTTGTTTCCTTTTCGTTTCTTCTTCGACATACTATATTTTAAAATGAGAGTTCATAGATAATATTTTTTTCTTGCTTGCGATTCTCTGTGTAAAAAATATCATTACGCACGACTATTTTTATATTTCCCTGATTTGACTCCGGGTGACTGCGTTCCATTCGACAACGACTTAGGAGAGTATTGTGAACCAGTAGTGCGAACCAGGAAATTTTACTATTACTTCAAACGTTACGTTGACTCACAATGAGTTAAATATAAATAAAAACAATTAAACTTATATTTTTTATGAATTTCATTTAGTATCAGTCGCCTTTTTTGGTCATACTGTATCAGTATATGATGTCTAACCAAAACGAATTGAATTGACGACTTCTTCAAAATACAAAATAATTATTTAAATTTTGGTGAAAAGGCGAAAGGTTGAACTTTCCCTTCCTTGTTTATGATTTTTTTTTCGGTGATTCTCCACTTTCTATCATGATGCATATTTATTTAACGAGTATATAAATAAAATTAGAATGACGAATACTTATATATTCAGGATGAGTTACGATTCCCGGAAAATATTTTTTTTGCATTAGAATGATATCGCTTTTGAAATAACGCTTTAGAAAAAAAATATTTGAATAATTGAATTTGGGTTATTTTTATTATAAATATTAGTTTGATGACTAATGTTTTCCAAGCTGTAGTTTTTGGTTTGAAACGTTTAAATATTTATGGTTTTATGATTATCAATTCGTTGATTCATTACAACAACTTAATTTGTGTAACAAATAAACATTACATAAAAATTAATGTAAGTTGTTGTGTTTTGGCATATCTGCCACAAACATGCAAGTGCGTTCTTATAACATTAGTAATCTTTGCAATGAAATAGAAAACAACTAATTTCATAATATTTAGTTTATTCTTTCTTCTAATTCGATACTTCGAAATGAAGAAAAAAAGCGTGGTCCGAAAGGAAGTATACTGTGGGGAAAAATGAACGACTTTTTGAAGTCATTTTTGGAGTTTGATTCGATTTTAATTGAGTATTGAACGTACATGCTGAGGAAATGACGAGAGAATCGGAAATGGATGCAGAAGAGACAGAAGATGAGAGTGCAAGAGATCTCGATACCGGGAAGTTGTTCAAGAAATTAAAAAATACAAAAATACAAAAATTAAAAACCGAGAGACATGATGAAATGTACGCTGAACTAATTAAACATGGTGGGGAAGAACCGTATCAAAAAAATTACCAACTTATTTTACGAATGTGGCACGAGGAAGACATACCTGATGAATGGAGGACTGGCATTATAATATCAATATCAAAAAAGGTGACTTGACACAATGCAAAAACTACAGAGGAATTAACAACTAATTTAAGACTGTTAAATGCGGCATACAAGGTATTTACAAACATAATAAAATAACGACTGGTGAAACATACTGAAAAAATAATGGAAATTTACTAATGCGGCTTCAGAAAAGGAAGATCAACGGTAGCTGCCATACACATATTAAAACAAATCACGGGGAATATTTATGATATATCAAGGTGGTAGTATATATAGTTTTTGTAGATTTTAAGCAGATTTTCGAAAAAATCAAAAGAAAACAACTTATAGAGGACCTAAAAAACATCGAAGTACTCAGAAAGTAATCGAAATGACAATGAATGATGTATAATACAAATATATGCATGGAACATGACGAGGAAAATAAAAATATAAAATAAATTGGACTAGGAGACGCGTTATTGGCACTACTGTTCATAATAGCATTGGATGATATAATAAAGAAAATCTAAAATATATGAATCTTAAATAAACACCAGTGGTATGTACGGATGATGTTCCAATACTTGCAAGAGAGTAGAGATAACTACAGCGCATAAAAGAAACAATTGACCGCGAGCCTAAGAAAAAAGCGCTGGAAATAAATGAGAATATAACAAAGTATACGGTACATATGTGTATGTACTTCAGGAGAAATGAAAACATATTGGGAAATTTAGAGTGCGGATGTTATAGATTCGAAAAAGTGAAAACATTTAAATATCAGGGAGTCATAATCGAGAGAAAAAATGAGACACTGAACATAAACGAAAATATACAGAAAGGCTTTATATAGCAACAAAAAATTACTGAAAACAAAAAATGAAGCACAAGGAATACACGAGAGCTATACAAAAATAACAAAACCAATAGTAACATATACTATAGAAATTATAACACTCACAGCAAATGAAAAAAACAAACAAAACATTTCGAACAAAAAATAATAGGAACAATAATAGAGCAAAGGAAAAATGAAACATAGTTGGAAAAAAGAAATAGTTAGAGAAAGGAAACAAGAAGAAATGTGGACCAGTTCACTACATTAAAATAATTTGAAGACATCCTTATATATGGAGCAACTATAATTCCACCAAAAAATGTATTAACTTATAATAATAATAATATTAAGATAATATATAAGAATAGCACTGAAGGATATCGTTCAGGAATGGAAACAACAGACATTATATGGGAGATATCCTAAATCACTTGAGCATAACCCTATTGACAAACATTTGTCTCTAAAGTGGCTTATCGATGGATTATTATAGCCAGAAACAGAAGGCTTCGCGACAGCTATTCAAGATAAGGTAGTAATGACAAAAAATAATGAAAAACATATACTACACATGGATGTTGTCGACAAGTGCAGGAAGTGCGGTGGTGTGGGAGAAACAATTGAACACCTTATTGGAGGGTGTTCAATCCTTGCTTCTGATGCTTACCTAGGCAGACATAATCAGCTGGCAGAAATTATACACCAGCAAATTGCTTTAAAATACTCGCTATTTGATAAGATACCTCTACTATATTACAAGTACACGCCTTCCTCCGTTCTTAAGTCAGCCGATACCATTCTTTACTGGGATAGATCACACACAGATCAGACGGTTGGCTATAATGGGGCGGATAGTGTTTTAATTAGCAAAAAACAGAGGAGAGCTTTCATAATTAACATTGCGATACCACTCTCTCACAAAATCAGAAAAACTGAAATAGAAAAAGTCCCGAAGTATGAAAAGCTAGCATTTGATCTGAAAAATCAATGGAAATTCCAGAAAGTTGAGGTATTACTCAACTCATTTGTTATATCCGCCGAAGGCCTAATAAGCAAAACCTTTTTCAAAAACCTGTAAATTCTTGACATTTCAAAATCGATTACCACAGTAAGACAACAAGCAGTTCTCTTACAAACTTGCCACATTGTTCGTACAGTACTAAGCTGAACGGGAGGAGCTGAACTGCTTTCTCATCTTGGCATTATAAACCCGACCAGCCTAGGCTGAGATGATGGCTGAATCATGTTTGTGATAATAATAATAGTTTTGTTTGGCCATAAATCCACTTAGCTACCTGCTCAATAAAACCAGAACTGGCTACAAAATCGATATAAAAACAACGTGCAAATATGTAATTCGTTTTATGTGGAGGATTTGAAAATATATGGCTGAAACTCAGATCAGCTCTAAAGTCAACTGGAAATAGTCAAGCCATTCAGTTCTGGTATACAGATGGAAATGGGTCTTGAGAAATGTGCGGTATTGCATATAAAACGAGGCATCATTACAGAACAACAAAACACATTATTAATGGATGGCACAATCACAAATACAGCATTATCATAACGCTATAAATATCTAGGCTTCCGTCAATCAATGGGTATTGAACAAAAATCTGCTCAGAAGATAATGTTGAATGAATGATACAGGAGATAAAGTTAATTTTGGCCACTAAACTAGCATCAAGAAACCTCTTCAGCGCTCTGAATTCGTGGGGGGTTCTTCCATGCCAAGCGTGACCTATTCATTCGGGACCCTTAAACGGAAAAAAACAGATTTAACAGGAATATATATTCAAATTCGAACGATTCTAACAAAATATCGATACCTCAACCCGAAAGTAAAAACCAGCAGACTGCATATACCGAGAGCAAGGGGTGGAAGGGATCTAGTGAATGTGGAAATAGTTCATAATATGAATGTCCAAAAATTAAGAAGCTATTTCCACAATACGAATTTACCGATTCATCACGCAGTAAAACGCATAGATGGTAACTTCTCACCTCTCGAACTGACCAATGTGGAAAAAACACCACCTAAATCCATAACAAAATTAGGAATTGAATGGTTAGGCAAAACAGTACACGGCGGATATAAAGCTAATATGATGAAAATAAGAGTAAATAGGACATACTTAAACGCCTACCTCAAGATGGGATACTTATTCCCTGAAAAGGACGGTAAAATTTTGGCTATACAGGATCAGGTTGTACCGTATTTAAACTATCGGAAACATCCTAAAGTCAATGCGCAATACGCAAGTCAATAGTAGAGAGCATCCATAGTCCATAGAGAGAGCATCCATAGAGAGTCCATAGTAGAGAACATAGCACAGCGTGGTGCCATAAGAGGGCACTCTTATGGCACCTCGACAATATCTGAAGCGGTATGATGAAATGGGCAACATTTTCCTTCAAAATTTAGCAGTGCGAACTGGACTTCTCAATAATCAGGTGCAGAATTATAACTATAATGCACAACCAATCTTGGAGAACGCCGGTTTTAGGTTATTCTGAAACCTTCAAATAAAAAATGAGTCTCATTACTTAAGATAATTTTTCGACTAAAATGAAAGCCCATTCTACCAAAGTGTATTGCTCGAAAAAGCAGCTGTTGAACTGTCGGCTGTGAAAATGCTTAGAAAGCTCTGGCTTTTACGTTAGTCGAATGTAGGCTTGAAGGTGGAGGTATTTACTGAGTTTTGATGATGGATGTTTCTCGAAATGTTTAATTATTGTGTAGGAAGCTGAGTTCTCGATTTTAATGATACTTTCCCTAACCATGGCCATATTCTCACATGACCTTGTTGGACGTTTATACTTATGAAATCTTGAATCCATTATCGGTACATTTGTTGATTTCAAAAAGGCATATGATTCTATTGACCGCGAATCTTTATTCCGAATCTTGAAAGAACAAGGACTAGATCTGAAAACGCTGGCAATTATTAAAGCAAAGTTAACTAACACGAGGTCAAAAGTTAAATTCATGGGTGACATCTCAGAACCCTTCGAAATTAAAACTGGTGTGAGACAAGGGGATGGACTCTCGCCACTCTTATTTAACTGTGTTCTAGAAAAAGTAATACAGGAGTGGCGTGAAAAAAAGTCGGCACTGAATATTGACCAGCCCATTAAACTGGGGAGAACCAACATCAAAATTGATTGTTTGGCATTTGCTGATGATCTAGCAATTTTAGCTCAAGATGTATTAACGGCTCAAAAACAGATTGAAATCCTAAAAGAAACAGCAGAAAAGGTAGGACTCCAAATATCCTTTGAAAAGCCACAATACATGACCTGCAACAGACTAAGAACACTATTTCTAAAAACAAAATATGGTAACATCAGACGAGTCTCTCAATTCAAATATTTGGGTGAAATAATCATGGAAAATGGGTTGGAAAAAGCGGCCAATAAGGGTAGATGTCAAAAAATGGAAACGGCATTGAGACTTACACAAAATATTTACAACAAAAAATGCCTATCTAAAAACACAAAACTGAGACATTACAACACGATTATTAAGCCAGAATATCTATATGCTGCAGAAACGCTCATTTTGAATAGAAAGAGGGACATCGAGGACATTGAAAAGAAGGAAAGAAAAATCATAAGAAAAATCCTAGGCCCCAAACAAATAAATAGCACAACATACCGACTTCGAGAAAACCAAGAAATCAAACAGTACACAGATATACATAGCGATATGAGAAAAAGAAGACTTAAGTTTTACGGACACATCAAACGCATGAATTCGAGTAGGCTAACTAGACAAATAGTCGAATTTTATGAAAATAGGAGTAGAGCTAAAGTAGAAATAATTAAATGGATTGCGGCAATTAAAGAGGACCTAAGATCAGTAAATATTACACAAAGTGAAATTCAGGATAGAGGTTGTTTCAGACACAAGGTTAACGTTTGGAAGGTTGGCCAGAGAGAAAAATGTAGGAAGACTGGAACAACCTGGTCTGACGAAAGGAAAAAAGCTCATAGCGAAAGAATGAAATTAGTATGGGCTCAAAGGAAGGCTAACAACAACAAACGCCTCTAATTGTACTTCGCGTGGTCCACCAGGGCCCATACGTGAATAATATATATATATATATATATATATATATATATATATATATATATATATATATATATATATATATATATATATATATATATATATATATATATATATATATTAACAATAATAATACGCTGTTCTTCTGTATATTATTCCATAATTTCCGATCTGAAATATCATAGATTGTAACTTTAAACATTAACTTTGAACACATTACATTTTTTAACTAAAAAATGGTGGAAAATTTTTAATCCGTCTTTCAATTTATGCCTACTGGCCGCCCATTGTGACTGATGCAAAATGAAATATAAAATGTTGCTTATAGTTTTCATTGAAAAATGATATGTGAGTCAATACTATGTTTTAAATGGCTGTACATTTTTTTGTAGTCCTAGTACTAATTTTTGGAAATCATCTCCAAAGCTATAATCGAAGCCTTCTGGGCGTTTAAAATCGTAATCCAATGGAATTATAAAGGTATTGCATCAAAAAAAGCGTAAACGGTTCGATCTCCGGAAATGCTATAGCTGCAGTTTTCTGTAATTTTCGTGGTATGATGCTTATAAACTACTTGACAAAAGGTTGGACTATTATCGGGGAGAATTACGTTTCCCTACTAATTGAACCAATTGAAGGGTGCTTTTCAGGCTAAACATCCATATCTAACGTAAACGAAAGTGTCTCCACGACCTAATCTTGTCAAAACTCCATGACCGATTCTTGAATGTGCTTCCAAATTCATCATATTCGCCGGATTTGGATCCCAGTATTTATTCCTCTTCTCCAAATCTGAAGAAATTGTTCTGCTCGTTGGACAAAGATTAATTTCAAATGGTGAGACTAAGTGAAGGAGTGAGTGGACAAATCGTTTTATATTAATGATATTAAAAAGTTGGAACGTTGTTGGTCTAAATGTATTGAATTTCAAGGAGTTCAATATGTTCAAGAATTGTAAATCAACAGTTTCAATTAGGGGATCGAAACCATTATGAAACAAGTTTACCTTACTTGCATCTTGTAACTCATCATATGGTCCAACAATAGTCACTTTAATCTAATTCATTAGGTCGAACTTAGTTATTTTTTATAGTTGGTGGTCGTTCATTCCCATTTCACTCATATCTTCATTTATGTTGTCCATCTATATCTTCCTCTCCCTCATCCTTGGCCTTTAGATCTGTTGCTTTTCTCCCGTCTTGAGATGTGATGAGATATTCATCTATTATTTCAAATTAAAAAGTGACGTAGGATTGAGTCTCCCTATTTTAATTCTTGTGTTATGGATTGTATATATATAATTGTATATTCTTATTTTAGCTTTATTGTCTCAAAATACAAGATCTATCTAGATTCATTCGTTATTGATATAACTTTAAGCTCCTAATACCTACTATAGTTATTTTTTATTAGTCGCAGAGCGTACAACATATCTTCCATTTACGATATTGTACAGTTAAAAAGTGTCTGCTAAAATTGGACGTTATAACGCATTGAAATACATTTATTAAAAAAATATATTTACATTCTAATATATTTCTATTCGATAAATATGCTATTGTTGATAAAATTTACAATTTAATTTCTATATTTGAAAATTGTTTTTAAAATAAAAAAATTTCGCCCCCGGGTGGGCTCGAACCACCAACCTTTCGGTTAACAGCCGAACGCGCTAGCCAATTGCGCCACGGAGGCTATATAGAAACATTGATATACACTGTATTTGTGAATATTACAGATGCTATTTTATGAATAAAATAATTCTTTGATAATGTTATTGAGTTGTCCAGAAAGTTTATATTGATTTTTTAGAGAAAGAGAAACGCAGATGGTTTATATAAATATTTATTATGTAATTACCATTATTATTTTCAACTTTTTGTCAACGTAGTATTAGATTCATAATGCCTGTTTGCTAAAAATTAGGGTTTTTATTGGCAAGAAATTATAACCATGTTGTTCTTCACCTCTTCTTCCGTTTTAAAAAAATATCATTCAATCAATTTTGGTTGGAGTGAAATAGATCGTAGTCTGGTGAGTAAGGTGAATTGAGTAAAACACCCAAATTGAAACAATTTTTGCCGGGTTCTGTCTGAAGCATGTGGTCGTGCATTGTCATAATAAAACACGATGCATTTCCTGTTTGATAATTTTGGCCGGTTTTTTTCAACTGCTGCCTGCCGATATAATTATGAATAGATGTCGGTGTTGATGGTTGGGTAGACTGAAATAAGCTCGATGTTTATGGGTGCTTTCCAATTCCACCAAATGCAAAGCATAATTTTCTTCGAATGAAGGTCATCTTTCGCTGTATTTTTGACCCTGCCAACCCCGTGAATTTTTTCATTGCGCGTGTCGAACACAATCAGCTTTAGATCACGAGTTACCATCCGCTTCAGACATGAACCTTCAGAATTTTTTTTCACGAAGGGATTCGGTTCAGCAGATGTTGCTTACTAAGTTTGCAAGGGGCCTAAATATCATATCGCCAGTCGTACCCATATTTTTTGATAGTCGAAAATCGTAGATTTGCAAATATTTAACTTATCTGCTATCACACTGAACATGGTGCTTGAATCTTTAGTTATTATGATCTTTATTTCCTTGACATATGTGCTTGAAAGATGGCCTAATCGATGCCGGTCTTCCACGTCCAAATCTCCACCCCTGAGCCGACCAAATCACTGTTGCACCCTGGCCGCCCAACAGAAACCCCTCCGTAAACAGCAGAAATCTTATTTTTTGTTTGGACAGCGTTCTTGCCCTGTTTGAAAGAAAAATCATAATGTGGCGTAAATCTAAGTTAACCACATTTTTAATCTGAATGAATTTGATTTGATTATTATGATTAACTGAAAGCAAATTAAAGCAAATCTGAACGTAAACATTTTAAATACGACATGTTTTTAAATACAAGCGTTAAAAGAGCAACTAATTCAAATTATCTACGAACTTTCCGGAAAACCCCAAAATTAGGTATACTGCATAATGTAAGTAATTAAATAAGCAATGTAGAACGGGCACATACAGAAAATATTTTTAGGGTATACAGAAAATCATGAACGATTGGGGTTGAAAAAATTATCATATAAACTATGTTTGTACTGTCTCCAATTCTGTTTTAGTTATATTGCATATTATTGCAAATAATATATATATATATATATATATATATATATATATATATATATATATATATATATATATATATATATATATATATATATATATATATATATATACATACATATATATATATATATAGACAAAAAATTGACAAATCTATATCCTATTAACCTTTTCTTGCACATTTTTTCGATCCACACTAGATATACTTATTTCATTAGACTCCGTTGGTATTGGCAACCAGAAAAACGCAGATCTATTAAAGAAACATTATCACGCTTTTTACATCTCGAAAGTCAGAAATCATAATTTTTTACATTTTTTTTACGAAAAATGTGCAAGTATGCTTACAAATATACTTGTTAAAATCTTGCTTAGAAATTGGGACCTCTAACAGTTTATGCATCAGTGGCGTCCAAAACGTACTGGCCTCCCGATAGACCAGATCTCTTCGAATCCAAGTCGAAACATTGAGGAAGAGAATTGAGACTGCAATGCCGGATGAAGGAATTTACATTAAATGAATATATTCTGGAAGGCGCCCCTTAAAGATAAGCAAAAATGATAGTCTGTGATTTTCTCTAAAACTTTCTTATCAAAAACTGTTTGTTTTGTCTGAATTGGAGGTAGTCTCTGCATTATTTTACTAGAATAAACATCTGTTAAATATCTAATTGGATAATACATTCATGCTTTGATAGACCTTTGTGTCTGCTTCCATAGCTTTCTAATCCATACCACTAGTTTAAATGTTTTTGCATTTTTGAGGTTTAAAAAGGCATATACCATACAGGGTGCAAGGAAAAGTACTTTCGTAAACATAATCAACGATTCTTTACCGTTAATTGAACATAAGTTGAAATATGTATCCAAAATGCAACCATTTCTATAGAGAAGAGGTTTAATTTTCTTAACAATGGCAACGTCTATTTTCGTCTTGTTTATTTCAATGCATCAGAACTAAGTTTTTGTTGCATTGGCCATTTAAGATATTATTTGAAAATAAAATGTAATATTTTTACACATTATTAATCGCCAAATGGAAAAATCAAAGCCAATGGGAAACTCCAACTTGTTGCGCAACACTTTGAGTACTTCTGGTAGAATCCTCTTCAACAAGATGTAAAATTTGTTCTTCGACTTCAGTACCGATTTCTCGCTGCCGCCTACATTCGTGAAATTTTGGAACCATACTAGCCGTATCCAAAACTCTTCGTGTACGGATATTCATGTATGGAATATATTTGTCATAAATCGAACCGAACCACTGAAATAATTATTTTCGCAATTTTGAAATGACAATATTCGTCGTGGCGATATTGCGACGTTGCCGCATCCTTCAGGGCTGATGAAAAAAATGTTTTAATAATGTTCATTAGTTTATTATTTAATAATAACCAATCAATATTTGCCAAATGTGCTTGCTTCACATATGTGTTTAAACTGTTAATTCCTATCATAGCTTTTCGATTGGTGATTTAATTTGAAATTTCTCGAGAACCTTTAGGTTTTTGACACTTGTAAATACTGTTTTCTTTAAAATTATGTGAATAAGGTTAAGGTTAACCCTCAGGAGAAGTACTTCTGTGCTTCCTGGTTCAGGAACACATTGGTATGCCATACCCGTATGTCTTTGATTATTATTATCTTTTGATTAAATTATCCAATTTAATATATTTTTTTTTAATTTAAACCTCAATCAGTATAGAAAAACATTATATCTATAGAATGTTTCAAAAAAATAATAGTATTCCTAATACCATCGAAAAAATCAGCAAAAATAAAATAGAATGTTAAAACGAGGTGTTCTATTCAAACTATCATATCTAGGCGAAATTAATAGATATACACATTCTTCCAACGGCATTTAAAAGGGAACTTAATGTACTTTCAGATACTTATTACATAATTTAGCTTTATTTTTAAAAATATATTTATTTAGTTAGGTAAAGTTCACTGGTATGATGCTCTTCAAAAACCAATTTGGTCTCGCTTTCATTTTCTTTGTCGTTGAAAATATCAGCTGCTTCATATAACGCTTCTACTTCAGATGCATAGCAAGTACGAGAACGCGTGTTTATTTTGAATTAAATCGAAAATGAAAGAAACCGATAAATAAATGTAAAAAAATAAAAAGCAAAGTTTTCAATAAAAATACTTTAGAAAATATAATATTTATGATTTACTTACCACAAACTTTCTCAAGATCAAAAAAAACACACTATTTGTGCAAAAAGCTTTCCCTTTCGAGGGAAGGCAGACCAACATCTGATACGTATTCAGTACGAGTTTAAACTACTTAGAGTCACTTCGTAGTCACGTAGTAATTATTAACCGCATTTTTCTAGTCGTTCTGAAAATGAGTGTCAACAATTTCGAGCAACAGTGAGTTATAAAGTTTTGTTTCACACTTGGGCACAGTGCCACAGAAACTTAAGTTGTAAAACGTCCAAACGTAAGTTGAATTCGACTTCGAACACCATCGTTCATCAGATTTTGACAATGAATTGGGGATGCGAAGAAAATCTGTGCAAAAATGGTTTCCAAAAACCTTTTGCAGGATGCAAAAGGACACCAGGAGGGAAACATATCCTGACTTGTTGGGGCGAATTGAAAATTGCCTTCATTTTCTGTTATGTTATTAGCGGTGACGGTAGAATATGACCCGTAAACGAAACCTCAGAGTCAGGACTAGCACATTTCAACTTCACCATTGCCAAAAAAAGCCAGATTAAGCAAATCAAAGATCAATAACCTGCTGATTTGCTTTTTTTGGTTCATTCAACAGGTAAACCATCATTTTTTCCCAGAAGCTCTTAAAAAACTTGAAAAAGGGGGCATTTGTGTGAGACCGTTTATGAATATCACCCTCACGTCAATGCGCCTTGTTACTCAGCGATTTTAAGTAAATATTTCTTGGCTAATAAGAACATCACTGTGGATTTGCAATTTCCTTATTCACCAGAGTTCAGTCCTTTTGACTTTTTCCTTTTACAAAGATTGAAAATCCACCTTAAATGATACTATTTCGGGACATTGGAGAACATTGAAAAGGTTGTACACGACCAGCTGAAAGTGATTCCAGTATATGAGTTCCAGCACTGTTATGAAAAGTGGATAAACTGTTTCCAGTGCAGTGCGGCTTGAAGGGGACAAGGCAGAATTGTAATTGAATAAAAAATTATAAAAAATCAGTCGCATTACTGTATTTACACACCTTGTATACAAAGTTATTAGGGATACTTAAATCATTTTTTATCAAGTATCAAGTCCTAGAACTTTTCGAACGACCCTCTTAAACAATTGCCCTGTTTGAATCCGCTAGTATATCTAGGAGGGTTGCTACTTATGTATCCGGAATTGTCAACAATGGTGTTGTTAGGCACCATCTGACATAAATCTCGTTAAAGTTGACATTGTTGACTATATACGTACTCAGAACGTTTTATTATACGGAAGCTATTTGAGTTGTTCAGTTACTAAAATTGAATTAACTTCTGAGAATTTTCGTGCGATGATTTACTACGACTTTCAACATGGATTATCATGGACCATCTAAAACAACTGTATATCACTGGTTTCGTGAATTCAATCGTGGCCGTCGTTCGTTCATGGACGTATTTAAAAAAGATCATTCAAAATTGGTTGTTGTGCCAAGCAAGATCGTCATGTGACATACCGCGAGATTGAGTCATCCCTGGGCATTAGTATGACAAGCATACACAAGATTTTACATGAACATTTAGCCGCAAAAAAGATTTGTGCGCGTTGGATTCCGCATAATTAGGCAATCGCTCAAAAAAGTCTCGTGTCGATTGGTGCGAAGAAACGCCCAAAAAATACCATCGTGGTGTGTCAAAAGCCACGTATCACATCTACATAGGAGCTATGCGTATGAGTCCGAAAGTTAACAGCAGTTTACTGTATGGGTCTTTCAAAATGAGCCAAACTCAACAAAAGTTGTTAACGCAGGAAGAAAATGGTCGCCTGTTGTTTGGAACAAATGGGATGTGGCAACACTGCCACTAGAGAAGTGTAGAACAGTCAATTCTAATGGTACACAACTGTTTGTTTGTCAGAAGTCTGGTATACAACTATTTGTTTGTCAGAAGGGGCACACTTAAAGTGATCGCCTAAAAAAAGGTGATTTTCGAGAATTTTGTTAAAGAAAAGTATTGCATCGAATGTTTTAAAATTTTGAGGATATACGAGGGTTGATCCAAAAGTAAGTTTCCCAAAGAGCTGCAGCAGCGTTGGAAGCTGCTAGGCGAAATTCGACAACACCGCTGTGCACGGCAGATCCCCCACTCCCTTTTCCGCCCGCGAGCGCTGCGCTACGCCGCTCAGTCTTGGCTCAGCAGCCGTTCGCGATGGAGCCTCTTATTGTTGATCCCGCCAGGTGCGAAATTCGATCGGTTATTCGGTTTTTGCATGCGACAGGAATTCCACCTGTGGAAATTCATCGAAAGTTGACACAAGTTTACGGCGACAAGTGTATGTCCGTTCAAATGGTCCGACATTGGTGCAGGGAATTTAGTGACGGACGGAAGGAGGTTCACGACGAAGAGCGGAGTGGAAGACCTGCAGTTTCGGAGTCGATTGTCGAGAAGATCGAACGCGAAATGCTTCAAAACCGGAGAATCACCATCCGTGAACTCGTTGATAGGATTCCTGGGAGTTCTTACGGTACAGTGGAAAGAATTTTGACTGAAAAGTTGGGGTATCACAAGTGTTGCGCTCGATGGGTACCGCGCATGCTGACAGCAGAACACAAGGAGAAACGCCTCGATTGTGCTCGACAGTTTCTTCAAAAGTGTCAAGACGATAAGGAAGAATTTTTGGACTCCATCGTGACCGGTGACGAAACGTGGGTTTTTCATTTCACCCCCGAAACCAAAGAAAAGTCTAAACAGTGGCGTCACTCAGGGTCACCAGTCACAAAGAAGTTCAAGCAAACTCCTTCTGCTGGCAAAATCATGGCCACTGTCTTTTGGGATCGCAAGGGGATACTGCTGATCGAGTTCCTGACACCCGGGACAACAATAAACTCGGACAGGTATTGTGAGACACTCACTAAACTCAGGCGTGCTATCCAGAACCGCAGGAGAGGACGCCTGACAACAGGTGTAACGCTGCTTCACGATAACGCCCGACCTCACACTTCCCGCAAAACCCAGGAACTTTTGGAGCAGTTTGGATGGACTGTCATGCCCCACCCACCTTACAGTCCGGACCTCGCGCCCAGCGACTATCACTTGTTCCCCAAGTTAAAAGAACACCTGAGTGGCAAACGCTTCCGGAACGACGAGGAAGTGAAACAAGAGGTGCAGCGCTTTCTTAAGGGTTTGGCGGCGGAGGTGTACGACATGGGCATACAAAAGTTGGAGCACCGTCTACAAAAATGTGTTGATCGAAATGGCGATTATGTCGAAAAATAGAGGAAAGTTTCATCTTTCCGACGATGTAAATTTTAATGAAAATAAACATAGTTGTCTATTTGAAAAAATGAAGGGAAACTTACTTTTGGATCGACCCTCGTATTTGTACACAAATAATGTATATATAGTATTTTTTTTTTGAAAGAAAACAATTGATTTTCAGCAAGTTTTTCGCCATCACAGCATCTGAAATTAAAAAAAAAGTTAACTAAATTAGTAGGTATTGCCTATACAATGACCCAGGATTGTGAAAAAAAAATTGAAATTTAACAAAATGGCAGAGTTTTGAAAAAAGTTTAAATTTTCGCTCAAAAGTCTAATGATTTTTGGCATGGTAAAATTACATGTTTTATTCAATCGAAAAACTGGAGGGTCATTGTATGAAGAAACAAATACAAAATATGCTGGAAAAAAATCAAATCGATCGTATGATTTGTAATCAAGTTAGAACTGCAGCAAATTTAAAAAATTTAGTTTTAAGAAAAACGCGTTTAAAGCTAAAATTATTGATTTTATTAATCCCTTATATGTCGAACTATCACCATTTCCAATATACCGCGTATATTTCACCCTGTAATTATCAATTGAACCACTAAACATTTCTTTTACACTATCGACTTCCGAACAATACCCGACGATACGTTTGGTACGACGACCGTTCGGGCCGACAGAGCCCGAACAGTAACTCAGGTACGGTCCCTTGGCTAACGTTACTTTCTAACCAACAGATGAGCAACTACTCTTTAGAAGGCTATAGTTTAAAAAGTATTAGAGATCCGCACTAGAAATTTTAGTATGTTATTTTTGAAGGTATAGACTAACGAAATATAAAAAAAAAAGAAAATAGATTTTTTGATATGATCATATACATACGCAGGATCATTCTTCACCATGACAACGCGAGCTCTCATACATCGAACCGAACAACTCAATATTTGACATCGAGTGGATGGATCATTCCCCATTTGGCACCCAATGATTTCATTTTTTTTCTGTCCGTGAAGAACAAACTACGTGGTCAACGATTTTCGATGCCAGAAAAAGCTGTTGATGCGTTCAAAATGCATGTTTTGGAGATACCTCAATAGGAATAGAAGATGTGCTATGAAAATTAATTCAAACGTATGCAAAGTGCGTATGCATATCATCGCGCATTTTATTTATTACTCCGGGTACATAAATTGCAACCCTCATATGAGGGGTTGTTAATAAAAAAAAACCTGACAGCCGCTATGACAAAACTCTTTTTGTAAAATATTGATGTTTTCCTGCATATTAAAATCATGTTTATTAAATTATAACGTTGAGAAATAAGTTATTATTCTTTTCTGATAGTTATTTATATTTAACAATGTATTTTTTCGACCGTTTACTGTACCCATACAACAAAACGTACAGACAATGGGCAGCTTTGACTCGTAACTACTGAACGGAAAATTTCTTTGGTTTTACAAGTCGGCGTATTGAACATGCTCTAATGAAAGTACATAAATAAATTGCATATAATTTTCTTTTCGTTCGACATCAATTATTTTCGTTATTCTATTTAATAATCATCCTAACCTCATTTCTTTTTTTTCCGTTCGTAGCGAAACTCCATCACACATCCGATGGACTGATTATACTTCGACGGATAACACCGCCCAAAGACAAATACTCAACTCAGAGTAAATCTACAAACGTGAATGCTGGAACCCACACATCTTCGACTGACATTGGCGTTGGCAACCTTGTAGGTAAAATTTTGGGTTTGTCTTCTTCAGGAACACCCAATTCAATCGCCAAAGAACCGGTTTATGATAGTAAAGGGAATCTATTCACTCCGGAAGACAGTCACACTGTACTTAGTCCACCATCTCCACCGCACTATGAAGCTACTTCAGCTCCTGTGGCTCCTATCGCATCTACTGCACCACCGTTCGCACCACCTAACGGAGAACACAGTACCGGAAACATCGATTTCACTTTTACCAAAACTAACCTCAACACCGTTTCTAATAATATACCATTCGGGGCCGATTTATCTGCACAACCCTCAGCTTATGAGGGTGATGGTGCTTTTGGAAATTATCAAGATTATTTGGGAGCCCAGTCCAGCAATAAGTACGAGAATAAGTTGAAATTGACTCATGGAGAGTTACAAGACGGTGCCACAGTTGCCAGTTCTCAAATACAAATCCCCAATGATGCTCCTCAGACTTTGGAATCGTTAAAAGCCTTATTGAAATTGGAGCAATCTAGTAAACCCCAACAACCTTCTAGTTTTCTGTACAATACAGCTGGAACTGTTTCAAAAGATGTAATATCCACTCAAAACCACGATCCTGGCCTTGCTTCACTGGCAAACTTTTTACCAACTGAAAGTCCAAGAGTAGTATCCAATTACAAAGATTCGCTGAGGGACTATACAAAGTCAAAAGCGTATCCCTCTTCTAAGAGTCGGTACACGACTAGTTCCAGCAGATACAAGACATCGTCTGCAAAGAAACGAAAGAGGACTCCTCACGAGGTTAGATATAGAAGGCCATCAATATCAGATTACGAAATGATTAAGTCAATTTCATATCAGTTGACTCCAGAAGGACCAAAAAGACTGACGTAAACACATGTGAGTTACTGACTAGACTAACGTTCCTCTTTAGGATCACATTACTAACAATCGTAGCATTCTGTACATATACATGCTTGTACATCATTTAGTTTGTAATTTGTTCATCATGTTTTTTAAAACATAAGTAGAAAATCAACATCAAATCAGGAACTTACCATTATGTAGTAGCAGTTTGTACATAGATTCCGTTTAGTTTTCAGAGTCCATTAGTGGAGAATAATCGTTAGTCACGTCTAGTGTGTTGTTGTAACTTGAATTATTAATAATAATAGATTCTGTTTCAGAAAACCTCCATAATATCCACCAAGAAAAATATTACCAATCACCCAATACGTTTTATTATAGTTAAAAGGGATTAAGGGATCGAATATGGACAAAGAAACATACTAGATGGAAATGTGGTTCAGATAGGCTTTACCTAAACGCTCAAAATATATTTTGTTATAATTTAATTTAATTACTTAGTTCTTAGATCACCTTCATCTGTTAAATATTACATTTTCTAAAATTTTGTAACATTTAAGTTGTAAATTTATTTATTTTTAGTTGTAAATAAAATTTGTTACAGTATAATTTCAAAGAACTTGTTTTATGTTTTATTCGACTAGAATGTTTATTCTAAAATTAGATATTTCGGTGTCATGGCACTTTGCCCGTTTGTCTTTTTCAGGCGATCACAATGAAATTGTCGAAGAACTGGTATACGAGAGTAAAGGGAATCAATACATTTCGAAACCCTGGTTCTATCATTATGTGTCTATTTTCAGTATGCCATGAGGCTCCGCCATCTCCTACAGAGTCTATCGTATCTACTATTACCTCCAATAAAGCCCCATCGAAGAACAGAAAACATCGATATCATTATTTCCAAAATAAACATTAACACTGTTAATAGTAATTAATATTTTGTGAATTTGAATTTTTCAGCTTAAGGAAGCTTAATTTAGCAATAAGTAGGGGGAAAAATAGAACTGTCTTATAGAAATCTGCAAGACAGTGTAATAGTTGTTAATTGGCAGGTACATAATATCACCCTAATACATAATAAGCCTTATAACACTGATCTACAAAATGTAAACTTTTTTTATTACACGAAAACATTCTGTCTAATTTAGATAGTACTAAACCTAACAAGAATATATTAATAAAAACAAGTTAACTCGGCAGGTTTCTTTGTGATATTTAAATATACATTTTTATCAAAATTGCACTAAAATACACGTACTATTATTATCCAGTTGTACACAGTATTTATGATTTTCGCGAGTACATAGCTTCCGATATGTCTCTTTTCAATACCTAGCAGTAATCGGCTAACATCCCATGACTCCATTTCCCTTGATATCGCATCTCTATAAGGAAATATCGTAGTGGAATCTCTCGCCATGTAGGTCACTCATAGCATCTAGTTTTTCAGGGAAAAATCCAAATGTGAATCCAGGATATGTATCTTCAAGGACATATTGCACCCCAAAGCTCTGTATGGGATCAAACGTTCATTAGTTAAGTCTTTGTAATTGTCTGCCCTGTGGTTACCCAAAAAGTTTTTTAAGATATTAACAAAACATTTATTAACAAAAAATTTATTATTGCATAATTCGTGTGACAAAAACAGTGTTTATCAGTGTAATGGTAATGAAATGTTTGAAAGAATCAAAAGAAAAAACTTGTAGTACACCTTACAGATTATCTGATGAGACAGCTGGATCTGTATCCAAGAGTTTGTATATCACACTTGCAAATTCATACAGAAGAACTACATATTGAATTATTGTTTCATTTAGTTTTTAGAGCTACCATTATTTCTGATAAATCCCAAGAAAAGATGAAATTTGGGTAGAATCCCCCTCCACTAGAGCACACAAGTCTCGGACTATTACTGTAAAATTCCTTGACCTACGCTTCAAAGTGCTCCCACATGCACCGTATTTATTCGATTTGGCTCCCTGTGATCAAGTCCTCTTCCCAAACCTGAAAAAAAAACTGAATGGATGGAGATTTAACTCAAATGATGAGGTTTAGCTGATACAACCTCTTATATTGCAGAGTTGGCAAAATCGTATTCTACTTAGTTTATGAAAAAGGTGGAACGTCGTTGATCTAAATGTGTTGAATTGCATGATTGAATTGCAAACTTTGTAAAAAGGAGTTCTTTGACAACCAAATGATCATTGGCAATAAGAAGTGAATTAGGTATAGCAACAGAAGGTATAACAGAAGTACTTCACAAGTGTCTAACAGAAAAAAAGATTAAAGGGAATTTGTTGACTATCATCTGTTTAGAGTTGTGCAGAATATTCAAAATAGTATGAATTTGCCAGATTTTAACTTCAATAAGAACTTTTCGCCAATAAGTACATGCATTTCTACAAAAGAAGAATACATTATAAAATTGATTAAATTTATGATGAATGATAAAAAACATACAAAAAAAACTGGATCAACATTCCACAATATAGTAGATAAAAACTTATTAAATCGGTTCTAAAACAAGATTAAATATCTGCTTGTTTAGTGTCTATAAAGACGGTACAATATCAACGACTGATCCAAAAATGCATCAGGTAACTTATTGCTGATTGAAATATCTCTCTCTCTCTCTCTCTCTCAGTCAAATTGACTCTCTGTCAGTCAAAAGTCTCTTCAGAGATTATTGCCTTTACGAAAATTCTGGGTGATAAGATTTTTAAGAATTTTATGTCAATATCATTCGGATTTTTAGGCCAAAAGTTCACGAAGAAGCAAAATAAGAAAAAAAGTTCGTGAAGAAGCAAGAGAAAAAAGACCAGGACAATAAAAATAAAGAGAGAAGGTTAAATATAATGAAAAACCTATCAGTACTATGGATGTTGAATTTGTTCCCTGCGGATCAAAAACGGAATTCAGTGACGACTTCACAGTGGTGGTTAGACATGTATAAGCGCAATCCAAAATAGTTTCTGCGACTATTCGTGACTGTTGATAAAACTTGAATTTATTATTAGATATCGGAAATAAAGGAACAGTCAAAATACTGAGCTTTCCCGGAGAACGTGCACCGAAGAACACGAAGACGCTTCGATCAGAAAGGGCTCGGCCACTATTTTCTAGAATTCATAATGCTTTATCTTCATAGACTAATTGGAAAAGAGAAAGACGATCACAGTAGAATGTTATTGCGTATTATTGATCAATTTTTATGAAGAATTAATAAAACAAGTACCTTCATTTAGCGAAAAA
This sequence comes from Cosmopolites sordidus, assembly GCA_031761425.1. NCBI lineage: Eukaryota > Metazoa > Arthropoda > Insecta > Coleoptera > Curculionidae > Cosmopolites > Cosmopolites sordidus. Next base: position 1,281,920 of record JARFXV010000126.1, read on the forward strand.
TGTGTTATTGTACAGTGAAAGTGAATCCATTCGTTCAACACAACAAGAGCGAAATTGGTTAATTTGTGCAACGAATTTATGCCGCATTTACCCTATTCTTCAAACTTGGCCCCCTTCAACTTCTTTCTTTTCCAAAAATGAGAAATGGCAAGCTAGAAAGAACTTTAAATTAATGAAGAGTTAATCTCTGAAATATGGGACTATTTTGCAAAGTATAACAACCGACCGCTGTGGTTAGGTGGACTGTTCACTCGCCTGACAATCCAATGGTGCGAATCGTCGTTCGAGTATGGATATTTGTACAGTTTATCCAACTCTAATAGGGTGTTGTAAAAAACTGGGTAAAGTAGTAGCAGAATTGCTGGTAGGTATACAGATAGATAGCAGAATTGACGGTAGATAAACCCTCGTTAACCGCGGGGGTTCCGGTCCGGATAGAGAGCTGCGGTTGGCGAGGGATTTTCTGGGGTTACACTTGAAAACTGAAAAATGTAAAATATTTATGTACATATATGCAATATATGTACATACATATGTATGTATGTATGTAATAATTAATTAAATTATTTTCGAAAATAATGCAAAATTGTTGGATGGTTAATTTTTTTTGTGAGCTCCTTTTGGATCTCCCTATACGGTTATAGTAGCCCATTCAAACCATTTGAAAACTTTAGGTTTCTCTCTAGTGAAGGGTCTTCATCATAGCACAAATCTTGCAACTGTTGTGCGTTTAATAACTGATATTTCATTGTCCTGAGAAGCTATAACATCTTCAACGTCACTGTGTTGTAACTCGTCGAAATCATCGTCATGAATTTGGTGTAAGATTCTTACAATGTCTTCAATTTTTGTTGCTTTGTCAGGAACTGCTGATGTATCAACCACAATCTCTGGCCTGGTCTCTCAAACATGAATTTAATGTTGATGAACATAACTCATCCACTGCTTCTTTGATAAATATTATGCAATGGGCGATATTAAAAACTTTCCAACTCTCAGTAACAGTGAGAACAGGATTTTGTTCCATGCTATTCAATAGATAACTGATAGTTCGCTTGACATAATATCTTTTAAACGCTGCTATTATTCCCTAATCTAATGGTTGTATCAGTGATGTAGTATTAGGAGTTAGCAAGCAAACTTTAGGGATTTAGAATGGCGATTTTGAGGCCAAATATTGCCTAATGCTGTATACGAAGCAGTTCAGAAACCAGTCTGTAAATAATGTTACAGTCACCCAACCTTTTTAATTTGCTCTTCAAAAGGTCGGCAGATCATTTTTGTTTTATTTTTTAGAGCACGTGGGTTAAGAGATTTGTATACGAGCAGTGGCTTTATCATGTGGTTACCTGAATTAGAGCAAATGAGAAGATAACTATATCCTTTGCAGCTTTAAATCTTGGAGCGGATCTTTTGGTTTGAGACACTATTATTCGAGCGGGAATCCTCTTCCAAAATAAATCTGTCTCATCGGCGTTAAATACCCGATCGCGTTGATAACCCTTTCTTTCAATCAATTGTTTCAATTTAGTCGGATACCGATTAGCCGCCTCGTGATCCGTAGAAGTCGACTCCCCAGTAATTTTTACGTTGTGTAGCAAAAAGTGCTTTTTAAAATTTTCAAATCAACTCTTACTGGCTTCGAAGCTTAGAGTTTCCTCATCTGACTTTAAATTCTTGAAAAGACGTTTAGTTTTTTCTTGAATAATTCGGCTGCTAAGAGGCACTTTTTTTGTTTGTTTGATCTTCGATCCAAATTCCGAGCACTCTTTTAATCTTTTTCATCGTTAGAGGTCGCGGGAAACACCTAACTTTATTAATGGTACTAGTACCTCGCGAAATACTGGGCCAAATGGATTGCTTACTCTTTTTTATTGTTTTTACTGTGGATTCATTCACTTTAAACTTTTTCACAGCACTCGCATACGTTTCATCTGAAGCAAGATAGTCTAACAATTGAATATTTATATCAAGAGTCGTTACATTTCGCTTCCTTTCAACAAAATCTTGGCCTGTGGACGCCATTAGATTTTAACATTAGGACATGTACATATAAATAGGTAAATAAACTCACGAAAATTACAAGATTCTCCCTAATCACCAATTCCCTTTGAACAATCATACATATTAACTAGGTAAATGCGTAACCAACGGCCGTGTGTCATGCGAAAAAGGCAATAAAACAATTCCTGCGAAATTAGAACTTGCACGAGATTGCGACGACAAAACCGTAGATAATAAAAGCCGCGGTTGACTAGGGATTAACTTAAAAATGGATATAATCAAAAACATAAAAAGTCATACTTTTTGGATCTCGGGAAATGGATGGATATCATCGAGCAAAAACGACTAAGTTAAAATATAAATCGAATTTCGATCAAACAAACAATATTGAAAAGATCTGACTTTCTAACCGATCCCCATACGTTAAGAAAAATAATTTGAAAATTCTCCTCGTATATCTTTATTTATTATTAAGTTTCCACATTTATTCAACATTTTTCTAAGAGAAAACATATTTTCCTTTAGATATTTATTAATATCTTAATAAAGATTACAATTTGTTATATCTGAAATCACAACTGATTGAAAAAGCATTTATATCATACATTATATTAATCAGTCTAATCAAAATGTTATATATAGGGTGTTTCAGAATGAAACAAACACATTTTTTTTGTAATGTATCATATCCATCTATGAGACTGTGTATGTTATTTTGGTATTATTCTAAGCTTTCAATTTTAAATGGGTTTAACAATAAAGTACGTATGTCTATGTAGAGAGAAAAAAACTATTTTCATACTCATTTATACATATCCTCGCTCGTAAAAAGCTCAGTGACTTTTTTTAAGATCTACAAAATGTGTATCTTCCATAGTGAAGTACCAACAAGAAAAAGTCCTTTTCCTTATGTTCAAAGCTTTGTACACATAACAACATACAATTTTAATTAACTAGATTTTTTTGATCATGCAGGTACAACAGGATGGTACTTTAAACTGGTCAAACATGATTTGTTTGGTACTGTTCTGATATACCATCAGCCGTTTGGTATCGAATTGTTGGACACATGTGCTGGTGTAACCGAAAGATTCAAATGGTATTGAACATGGCCCATCGCTGAAAAGAAAAAAAGAATTAATTAAAGAAAAATTCTTGTGTAAAGTAATATAATTATTTTTAGATTGTGTTAGCTTCTACTTGATGGAAATTCATTATACATGTTTAGTGAAAGACTGTTTTGTCTATATTTCCACTGTAGCTTCTTCAGAACTGGCTATTTTCGATGTTAAAATAGGTATAAATACAAAAAGATTCTATAATAGAAATATACATTTTTTTTATTAAATCCATACAGATGCTGTTTATTGTCTGTACAAATTCAGTAAAGGAGATTTGTTCAGATCTATTTGGTCATTTAGAAGCGTTTTCGCATCTTTAAGACGGCTTATTTCTAAACTTTCTAGATGGTTTAGTTTCTTGCCTTTGTTATTTACATGTAGAATTTTAAATTGTGTATTTTATTGTGTGTAAAGCTTCTTTCATGTTCTTTAATTCTTTTCTTGAAATATCTGTCTGTTTGTTCTATATAAGTTTATAAGTTAAGTATTGTAGGTCGTGTCCAAAAACTTATATAGGACAAACGGGCAGATCTTTCAAGAAAATAATTTTATAACACGAAAGAAGCTTTCTCAATCGTAAAAATAATTCGAACTATGCCTCTCATCTGTATGATCAAAAAACAAGATGGTTTTTGTTTTATCAGGTGTCGCGATTAATAGTTCGTAATTTTTTTTTAAGTATACGTTTAATTCGGGAGAAAGGTAAAAATGGTTTATTGAAATTATGCGCCATCGCTAATTGCACATTTTCCAGATCTCTCTGGAAATTTGTTGATGCTCTCTCAGAAAAACCGTAGATCTTTTGAGGTGGACCAATCATCAGAAGGGGTCAAGTCTGATGAGTACGGTGGATGGGGCAAGAGCTCCCAGTCAAGTGTAGAAATGGTGTCTCTGACCACTTTCGCTGTATGTGATGGGGCGTTGTCGTGCTGCAAAATCACTGTTCTATGTCTTGTATGTATGGTTCTAATTAATGATTTGATGACTGTAGTAAAAGGTATTAACTAATTTACTTGGTTCAGAAGCTTCAAATGTACAGCATTGTCTTCTTTCCAAAGCGATTCGGTCTTGCGGTCGATGTTGATCGTTGCCATGGATCTACCCATGATTTTATGCTTTTTGAGTTCTCGAAATATATCCATTTTTCGTCTCCAGTCACGATTAGATGGAAGAAAGTCTTTCTTTCATGCTGAGAAAATAAAACTTCACACATTCTTTTTCACTTTTCTATCAGTCTATCGTTCAGCTGATGTGGTACAATTTTTCTGCTTTATGGATCTCTTCCATGGTAAAGAGACGATCACACATGTTTCGGCGACCAACATTTAACCTTCTTTCCATTTATTGTTGAGTTTGCATATCGTCTTCTTTAACAATGCTTGCAATTCGGCATCTTCAAATTTTTTCGGTTAACCTGGGCGTTTTTTGTCTTTCAAGTCAAAATCACCACTTTTGAATCGTCTAAACCAACGCCCTCAAGCCTCTTACATTAGGACATTGTCACCATAAGTTTCCACAAGTATACGACAACTGTCACTTGAGTTTTTCTTTTGATTGAACAACAACGCAAATGCTTTTTATTTGCTCTCGAAACTCGACATGTTGACCACACGAAAAAAATATGATGCAAACTCGAAATCGTTTTAAACATCAATGGCGTTTTGAAAAGTACTGTCCTAGCAACAAAATGACAAGAGATTAGACTGTGAATCGACCTTTATTTAAAGCGCCACCTCTTAGAAAAATTAAGAACTATTAACCGCCACACCTGGTAAAAATTCGCTCGTTTTAAGTATCGATTCAATCATTTGATTTTTAAGCTGGAATAATATTTTTTGACATCTGACAGAAGTTTCAAGGATTCTAGTGAGTTTAAAAGTCAACTTCGGCCTGAAAAATCTCTCTCGTCAATCAATTAAGAAAACGTTACCAAAATCAAGGAACTTGTACTGAGTAATCACTGATTAACAATAGAAACATTGTAGATTATTATGGGGAAACAGTTCATAGTTTTAACATCGATAACACGATTACGTCATTTATTCACTAAAAATCGAACAAATACCATTCAATAAGTATCATATTCACCAGATTTGAAAACATGTGATTTTTTTTCACGTTCCTTTGATTGAAGGAAGCACTTAAAGGAGACAAAATAAATTTGGATGTACAAATAAATACTTTGTATTTTATTTAAAAAGTTAATTTACTTTTTGATCATAGTAGTAGGTATATGTTAACACCATCAAGTCTGATCAGAGGTAATACAGATAATGGAAAACGGTTAGTAAAACGCGTATTAAGAGACTTCAAGTAAGTGCTTTGGCGTTTTGTGAAAACACGCCTTCAATTATTTTTTCAATGTTCCACAAGGAAAATTTCATTCAAAAATATTTTTGTTTTCAAATCAGAGACATTCACAATTTCGTGCTTTTTATTAACTGCGTGTTAAAAACATAGAAACTAAATAACTAAAAAATATGAACTAGTAAAATCACTATCACTATCAGTAAAATCACTACGTATTCTAATTTGTTTTTCTGAACTTTGATTTATTACCGGTAAATCACTAGATCACCTCCAGAATTTTAGACTCATTTCCCTGCTTGACTACTCATATAAACTCGTAGAGAGACTTATTTATAACAGAATTAGTAGCTCTATTCTAGAACACATTCCAGCTGAGTAAGCGAGATTTAGACCTCATCGAAGTTGCTGCGACCAGGTGCTAGCTTTGGGAAGTTTTATAGAGGCCTGTTTCCAAACATAAGACATCTATGACCTTCGTCGACCTAGCAGCAGCATACGATACCGCCCGGAAAAAGGGGATGATGTGTAAACGCCTGAAAGTGATTGGGTGAAAAGCAACAGATATTTTCAGGTTTGCTTGGGTAAAAGTAAAAGTACAATGTTCTGCCACAGGGTTCAGTCCTGACCTCTCTCCTTTTCAGTATTTATATTTCTGACCTTCCAAATACTAATTCAACTAATTTCTGTTACGCAGACGATATCGCTCTTACTTGTAGATCAAAAGAGTTTGGTCAGATGGAGGGAATACTCACAGAGGACTTAGTTGTCCTTAACTCTTACTTTAAAAAATGGAGACTAAAGCCCAGTGTCAGTAAGACTGAAGTATGTGTGTTTCATCTTAATAACAAACAAGTTAAAACTGAACACCAGGTATAATTTATCAGTAATATTTTCCGTCAGAACAAGTATCCCAAATATCTTGGAATCAGGCTCGATCGCACTTTATCGTATAAAAACATCTTGAAAATACATCGGCCAAGATAAAACAATAAACAATATCATCCAAAAACTATCTGATACAACCTGGTGGCTTCAATGGAGATTTTGCGTATATCATCTCTCGCGCTGGTTTTCTCAACTGCAGAATACTGTGCTCCAGTGTGGCTGAACAGTGTTCATACTACTTAATTGATGAGCAACTGAACAATATTATGCGCATAATCACTGGAACAAATAGACGAACTCCTGTACAGTGGCCTCTCTTACTAAGTAATATCTACCCACCTCCGATTCGTAAAACCTAGGCCATGCTAAGAGAATACCGTATTATACAAACCTAGAACTACGCATACATTACGATATACCTATGCTTCACGAAAAAATAAACATCAATTAATAAACCCGCCACTACTTTATGCTGAACAGCTTATTACAGGTTACACCAAAGTTAGAGATATTTGCAACCAAAATTACAAAAACATTGAAAATCACCAAGAGCTGGAATGGTTTGAGAGATACAATTGTGATATTGCGGGCATCGAACTTAACAGAAAACTCTGATTCAAATTTAATAAAATTCGCACTGGATGTGGTTGATGTGGTGCCACTCTATAAATGGGGAATAGCGGAGTCTCCAAGTTGTGACAATGGTGAACTGAAACAATCCATCAGACATATTAGTGGGGAATTCCCTCTATGATCCTATCAGGGCAGCTGGAACGATTTCATGAGGGTCGACGCTGCAGCGATGGAGTGGATTGGAAACCTAGATAGATAATTAATTCGTGTGTTTGTTTGTGCATTGTTTGTTTCCTTTTTCCTTTCTTTTGAATACACTTATTGTACTATATGTTTATATGTTGCATGATACCATACGAATAAATATATCAAAAGTTTTTAAATTAAAAAAATAGGTTTTGGTATTCCAAATTGGATAATATCACACACTGAAAATCTGAATATTGATAAGGACAATATGGTGAAGGAGAAATAATTTTTACAAAGTAGTAATAATAATCTTTGTTTTAGAATTTTATTAAATGAGATATCGCTCATTTGATTGTTGAACAATAAGACCTTGTCTGAATTTTTTACTTAACATTTTTTTATAAGTACTGTTACGCAAACCAGCGTATAGTTAATTATTTGAAAAAATAGTCCATAAAGCAGTGATCTGATATCTGTTAGTTTTATTCGTATTTATACAAAAAAAAACAGCTTAGATCTTTCATTGAGTAGATATAATTGTAGACTTCCAAAAAATATTTTATAAATAATATTTTATTTATTTCAGGCAATATTATAAAATTATTATACAGGGTTGCTATTATGTATGGAAACGGTCAAATATTTCGAGAACGATTTGAGATGTAATGAAATTTTGTACACCAACATCAGGAAATGTTTGCCACTTTTTGGGTATATTTCCATTTTTTTTTCCAATCGCATATTTGAAATCCAAGGCTAACTTGATTTTTTTATGACAAAAGTACTTGAATTTGGCATTGTTGAAGAGCATTTTTCCTGAATTCAATAAGATAGATATTGTATTTTTTTTTTAATAGATTTTACAAAATGGCTAGAATGTTTCGGTCTCTTTTACGGAAAATATATTTTTCATTTAATAGGCTGTGATACAATGGATGATAGATAAAGTATTTGATTACACTTGACAACCGCTAATGTCAATTTGTGAATCTCAAATTTCTTTAAATTCTTATATGAAATTAATATATATATATATATATATATATATATATATATATATATATATATATATATATATATTAGGTGTATATATATATATATATATATATATATATATATATATATATATATATATATATATATATATATATATATATATATATATATATATATATATATATATATTATTATTCACGTATGGGCCCTTGTGGACCACGCGAAGTACAATTAGAGGCGTTTGTTGTTGTTAGCCTTCCTTTGAGCCCATACTAATTTCATTCTTTCGCTATGAGCTTTTTTCCTTTCGTCAGACCAAGTTGTTCCAGTCTTCCTACATTTTTCTCTCTGGCCAACCTTCCAAACGTTAACCTTGTGTCTGAAACAGCCTCTATCCTGAATTTCATATATATATATATATATATATATATATATATATATATATATATATATATATAATTAATAATATTAGTTTCTAATATTATTATCTAATATTAGTTTTTGTGATGCTGAATGTTGAGCAGCAAAAAGCTTCCAAAAAAATATAACTTTGTTGTTTTTTTGAAATAAACTGTTTCAATTTGTCTGAAAAACATTTTTCTTTCGACTCAAACAAGAAACTACCATATTTCGCTTACATGGGAATTAATATAATATATTTGTTATATGTCACTATCATATTATTTACCCTCAAGACAGCTGCTAATATTGTATAATTATCACCAGTTAGTATCAAAATCAAAGGCTCAGACTGAAAAAAAAATTTCCAGCACAGAAAGTAGTTTTTTTTTAAAGTTATATAACAATTTTTACTTGTTATTATGTTTTGAAAAATCACACAAGTAAATTGCCAATTGTTGAAATATACAATGATTTTATGGCAAACATTAAGATTAGGTTTGATAAAAGGCAAACATTAATACGCAAAATTAAAACTACAGTGATTTTAGAGCTAAAATTAAGATTAGGTGCCTAAAAGGCAATATATTTTACGTAAACATAAAATTACAAAAGAAACAATCCAACATTAAATTAAATATTTTTAAAAAGGGAACAATGAAAAAAATAATCAGTAATAAAGTTAATCTAGTATTGTTTCTACTAATATGATTAGATTTTGCGACGAATTAGTTATTGCCTTATTGTTGGTAAATTGAATAGGTGATTAATATTATATTCCGGTTTTTCTTCATAAACTAAGAAACTATTTATAATATATGAGGTATACGAGGTACGTAAATAAAGTCATGAAGTTAGTGGCGTAACATGCGATCTAGCAACACTTTTGGCTTCACTTTTGGAGGGGTGGCAGACACGGGCGTAGCCAGGATTTAGTTTGGGGGGGGGGGGGGGGGGGGTTAGTGTGAAGTAAATAAAACAACAAAAATATACTTACATGAAATTTAATACCTATATATTCATCGGAAAAATTACGACATATTTATAAAGTTCTTAACTTTAAATGAAATGGTTAAATTAATTTCGTTGCTCTGCGCTAAATCTAAAACTATTAAAGAAGAAATCTTCGGCTTTTTCTTTTAAATACATCCACTACTTCATCTGCATGAATGTTTGTTCCATAGTGAATGTTCATGAGAGCCAAACCATTAAGTCTGTTTTCACTTGCAGTATTTCGTAAATAGTTTTTCAGTCTCCTTAGGCTCGAGAAAGACCTTTCTGGGGTAGCACATATCTAGGCATTCTAAACTAGATTTCGGGGTAGGCGAGATAATTGTCATCACTGTTTTCCATACTTCAAGTTCTGCTTTAACCACTGATATGTTGCTTTCGGGAAGCAGTGACGAGTACATAGAAATTGCTTCTTCAATTTCAGAACTGGCAGTAAAATTTAAAGATAGCACACCAGATAATGCTGATACTACTTTACGATGTTTGGTAAACCTTTCAACCAACTGTTGAATTGTATGATCAAGAAATGGAATGAACAAATTAATTTTGTAATACGTGCATACATCCAATGCAGGAATGTTCGGTCTATTTAATTGTATTCCGACGACGCGTGGCATTCGCAATATACCACCATTTTCTTCCAGTAAAACCTTTGCGTCTTCATAGAGATGAAGATATTCGACGTCAGTGTTGTTTCTCAGGAGTTGTAAGACATTAATAACATCATGTACATGTTTGAATACCGTGATAAGATCGATGTCAATTGTCTGTAATTGTTTTGATAGCGACAATGTATAGCTCATAACTTTTTGAAGAATCACTAAACACATCACAAAATCCGAAGATCGACGCGTAATTAGCAATTGGGCGGCTTGTTGCGATGTTTCTTTATTGTGATTAAATTGGAGTTCTTCGAGAGCATTCACAATCGCTGAATAAATTTCCCTGAATCTTATAATAGCTTCATGTTTGTGGACCCACCGTATTTCACACATTGAGAGCAAGCTTTTTTAGTTACCGACGGGTAGTAGCTCTTGAATTTTTTCTTTCAACAAAGCAGTGCGTTGAGCAGAATGTCGAAACTAGGAACCAACAGACTGCACAATCCCCATGCAATTTCGGACATTTGCTAATGGAGATGAATCAGCAATAGTAAGGTTGAGAGAGTGTGCACTACAGTGGACATAAAGAGCAAGAGGACATTCTTGGCGAACATAAGCTTAGGCACCGTGCAAATACCCACCCATAGCTCCAGCCCCATCGTAACCTTGACCAACCAGATGAGAACATTCAAGTCCATGCTTTTTCAGAGCTGTAATAATAAGATTTGCGAGACCGGATCCTGAAACATCGACCGTTGGAATGTACTCAAGGAACATCTCTTTAAGTATATGGTGTTTATTATCTGTAAAATCAACATATCGAAGGCATAACGAGACTTGTTCTACACGTCCGATGTCGGTGGTTTCGTCAACCAGAATCGCAAATAGTTTAGCTTTCTTTACTTCTTCAATTATTTTATGTTGAATTAATTCACCACAAATGTCAATTATTTCGTTTTGGATCTGAGGGCTTGTGTACAGGGCATCAGCCACAAACCGTAACACTCAGCCGCAAACCGTAACAGGGCTCTAAAATTACCATCATTCTGTAGTGGTTGTTCAGGTTCTGGTGATTCTGGTGTAATTTGTATGCGCCCCGAATCGATTTTACCTCTCAAGGAGATGCCTTGTTTGCCGCAAAAAATTATTGCTTTTAGGATAGGGATTAGTTTCTTTCGATTCTCCTCTTGTTGTCTCTTTCTTTCAGAAGACAGCTGTTCAGTGACCGAAAAAGCCTGCGAAGACATTACTTTTAGAAAGTTATCTGCCAGTTCTGAATTTCGCTTGTGGTATCCCGATTTCGCATGAGCTTCAAATATTTCTAGGGCATTTTTCCACTTACCAAAAGGTTCGGTTACCAACTAGCCGATCCTTTGATGACCGCCTTTACCTTCTTCAAGCGAACGTCCCATTACCACGCAAACTCTGCAGTATGCTCCACTTTTATGTTCTGAATATGACAACCAGGGGAATCTCTCCAACCATTTCAATTGAAAGCGCAAGTGTCGTTTTGTGGAAATAGGAAACTTATAATCTCTGGGTGGGTTCCATGGCGTTTTTAAAATTTGGACTTTAAAATATTCATCCAAGATTTTTTCTTGATTCGCGTAAAAACCAACATCCAACTTAGCTACAGTTGTAAAAGATGAGGTAACAGGCAAGCTGGCCTGTTGCAGACTAGATGTAGATTCGGCAGTTGAAGGTATCGAACAGGGCACCAGCGACATGGCATCGATTTCGACATTCGGTATTGTGATTGAGGTCGAGCTCGAGGGCTCGCTTGTCATCACAGTCTTCTTATCAGCATGCAAGGTAGTTGAAGCTTTGATAGCTAAATCCAAATTTGTTTCATTATTAGAAACCCCTTGACTACACCACTTTTTCCAGTAGTCCATACCTTTAAGTTTATCACCCTTCCTATTTTTCCCCTCCATTTTTCGACAGTAATAATGATTCACGTATCTATCCTTAACAAGGTCACCGAATAACACTGCACTAAAATCACTTACACGGTACACTTAATTCTCTTCACTATTGGTTCACCACTTTTCACTTATATTCGCTTCGAGTTCGCATGGAACAATACTTTGTATTCGTAAGCCGGCGTCACGCGCCGCTTATATAGCAGCCCAGTAGTAGCCGTCCAGAAATTACCACAAACTTCCACAAAGCTCCGCTCATTCCGACCGAGGGGCGTGGCGAATAATCGAGAAACAACGCAAAGTTTCAATACGATACAAAATAGTTCGACTACTCGACAAGAGATGGCGTTACTAGTTCGGATATATATTCAATTCAAATGTAATAATTTAACTCTCTTCACTCCTCGTATTTTTTCGGTATAATATTAGGTAATATTTGGCTTATTTCGGGGGGGGGGGGGGTTGAACCTCCAAACCCCCCCCTTGGCTACGCCCGTGGTGGCACACCAACATCTGATGCATCCTTAATGCGATTTCGAACTCCCTAGAACTTGCTGAACTTGGCGGTCTGTAGAAATTATTTTCCTGAACCGGATTTTTATAGTGGTTTCTTAAAAAGAGTGACAACAATTTTGAACAAATGTATCTATCAAGTTTTGTTTCAGAATGGGTCTTAGTGCGTCGGAAACTTTTACAAATCTTCAAGACAATATTTCTTGTTCATTTGTCATGCCAAACCATGACAAAATTGTTTGACTATCAGTTGAAAGAACGAATTTAAATGTTGTTTTTAGTTGGGTATAAATTACATGGAAATTCATGAATTGATTTATATTGTTAATAGTAGTTAAGACGTTAACTGTAAGAACGTTTGAAGTAATAGAGGCAGATGTTAATTGGTGATGAAATGTGGATTTTGTGTAATAGTAATGGCGAATTAATGGCACGCGACAAAATAATTTGGGCATGGCATTAGTTAAGGAATTTAGTTATTTAATCGAAACAATTTACTTTTGAATCTACATTTTTTTGTTCAACATGACCAGTTTGGCAAAAAAAAAAGAAAAAGTGCAAGAGTTGGAACAGTGGTATATAAAACATCGTCTGTAAAATGGTATAATGAAACAAATCAAATATTTTTGTCAAAAAGGCGAATCAGAGCAAAAGGAATTTATTGTAAATGTAATTAAAGAGTCAACGTCTATGATTAATAATGTTAGTAACGATTGTCATACAGGTGCCGCAAGTTTTTCTTATTTGGATGTTTGATGCTTATTTGGATGAAGTCAACTAGGTGAACAGTGGCTTACTGATGTATAATAATGTTCTCTGGTTGAGCCGCGATAACGTACTTCAAAGATCTGTTGGTTTTTTGGAAGAAATTAGAATGTTTTTATAGAATGAGGGAAAAATTGAACAATACTCAAAACTGATGGATGTTATGTGGCTTTTAAAATTAATATTTCTTTACAGACATTTACAGAGCATTTCAGAGCATGCATTGAACGTAAAGCGAACTTAAAGGCGCAAATAAAACAATTATCGTTATGATAGATCTCATTCGCGCTTTTGGAGTTAAACTGGAAGTTTTTAGTAACGATATTGTTACCAAAAACTACAATTGTTTCCCAAACTTGAAAAAAATCATCAGAGATTTGGATTTACACGAAAAACCAAACCAAGCAAAAGTTACTGAAGAGTTTAATTCGGCAATTAATTCTTCAATCAAAGAATTTTCATCGAGATTTTCTCAGTTCAAAGATCTATCGGAAACACTCAAGTTTATTATGTATCCTGATGCGACTTTACTTGATAAACTAAACTTGTCCAAATTTGATTGGTTGGAAATTGAAGAACATGAAATGCAGCTGATTGATTTCCAGTCTAGTTCAATATGGATTCAAAAATTTATTGAAACAAGGAAAGAGTTGGAATTATACGAAATAAAAGGACTATCAGGCAATATGAGTAGAAATGACTACAGCAAAATTATGAAAATGTGGAATTCAATTCCAGACACATTTAGCTGTCTGAAGAAGTTGGCTTTTGCTATCTTAAGAATATGTTCATCTACCTATGCCTGAGTCATTATTTTCAGAAATGAATAACATTAAAGACTCGCTTAGAAACTGTTTAAACTGTTTAAAAAGGAATAAAACATTTTTCTACTTTGTTATCTATCACTTTTGTTTTTAAACAAAATTTATCTGATAAATATAAAAATAAAAGTGATAGATAACGAAGTAAAAAAATTGTTTTATTCCTTTTGAAAAAATGAACTATCACAAAGTAATGGACAAATCAATCAATAATTAGAAACTGTTTGTCAGATGACTCCAGTTCAGCTCGTATTCTGCTAAAAGTAACAAAATATGGAGCTAATATAAGTTATTTAGCATCTAATTTACAACAGAAGTTGCACTAGTTTTTTCTTTCGTTTAAATAAATATTAACGTAAAACTATTAATGTTACTATTGTTGTACAAAATTTATATTTCTGGTTGCAAATAAAGAGTTTTAAATTGATAGTTTTTTGTTTTATTTTTTTCCCATTAATCACTAAGTCAAGATTGTTTGACGATACGTCATGGCGTCATTAAAAACATTTTTAGAAAAAATGGCACGTAGATCGTCATAGAAGGTTCGCCATATATAGTGTACAACAACGTGAAATGAAAAAATCTTCGGGGTTGCTTGGATCAGCGGTTTTGGTACGGCAAAAGATTGGAAGAAAATTATGCCCATACATTTTCAGCTTTTTCAGCCACGCCACTAAACCATTAATACTGATCTAAATTATTCACAATTAAATCGGTTCAAGGCAGAAATTGAAGAAAAACGGCTAGAATTAGCAAATAGGCGTCGTTTGACAGTGAACATGACAGTGAACAACCACACGTTTTAATCAAGATCCGGTAAAAATTGTTGAGCTTCAATGGAGGTCTTCATCCACCCTACTCACCGGACATTGTACCTTCGGAGTAACATCAATTTCGCTACCTCCAAAGTTATTTTAATGCAAAATCTTTTAACGTTCGTTGTCGGTGTCGAATCGACCGCACTTAATACAAATAATGTAAAAAATTAACCCTAATAAAAGTGTAAAATTAGGTACACGGGATAAAAAGTAAAAATTTGTTTTATTCGGTTTAGAAATGAACTATCACAAAATAACGGACAAATCAATCAATAATTTAATAGGTCTTTAAAGTTACGCGCAACCGCTGCTGTAACAAATGAAAGTCCACTGAAAGTTAAAACGGAAGATGAATAGGTGAAAAATACCTTATTGACATTTTTTGGCAATACATGCGAATGCTAATTTTTGGCAAAAAGTTGTAAATAGTACTGGTAATTACATAATAGACTAAATAAATTTTTATATAAACTATTTGACTTTTTCTTTCTCTTAAAAATCACAACGAACTTCCGAGATAACCTGATATAATGCAAATATGTTGTTGATTAAGCAACGTTAACTAGCAACGTATTGTTAATTAGATTCATTATTTCCTTTTGTTTTACTTACTTATTTTGCTTCGTTCTTTAGTTGAAGCCGAGGTAATTCAGGGTATAGTTAATTACAAGGAACAATAAAGCTTATAAATTGATATATAAGATCGGCTACGGTAGTTTTACAACTACGCAGACAAAGAAAATCAACCGAAAAGAATGTAAGTCTCCTTCCGGCTAAAAAAAAAATGTTAGAAAAAACACTATTCAATACGTAAATTTTATCAGGCCACAATGTATTGAAGCATTATATAGGGGTTTTCAACAGGGAGTATTTTATTTCCCAAGAAGAGTTTTTTTATACTATTTCCAAATTTAATTCGAATATTGACTGGCTGGCATTGATACTTTGAAAGTAATATCATTCAAATGTAAACCTCTTGTGGCTTTAATAATGACCATCTTTTTGTTGAAATTCTCTGACGATATCTGTGTTGCCAATCTCAGTTTCGAAAATGTATGGATTAACTTCTTTGGACCATAAGCCCTATAAAGCAGCAAGTTTGGGGATGTAACAGTAGTTGGATAATCTCGTTTGGATCTTCTTCACTCCATATTACGACAATTTTGTGTTATAACACTTCCGTTAGCTGGGTTGACACAAATAAGAATTTCCATTCTGCGCGTGGTATGTATTGTATGTGTGTGCGTACGTGTCAATGTGGATGCTCTGACACATAACGTCACACATATATTTTCGCTGCACAGTACGCACCTGAACCATATCAGTTGTCGGTTTCACGTCAAAGGAATTTCCGGCGCACATGATTTGTGTTTGGACGTGTTGTTGAAATAAAATTAATGTTTTAGTTTCAAAAAGATACCTACTTAACATGGCTATATTGAAATTTATTATTTAATAATTTATTATTTATTGAGTAACTGATTGTAGTCTAAGTATGTCCCAGCATATTGTTATGTTGAAGAAGAAGTGTCCTGTATTTATAATAATAAAAAATTTAATCAAGAAAAAGCAAAAAATCGCACGAAAAGGCGTTATTGGATGCAGCATTTCAACCAAAACAGAAAAACATAAACTGCAGAAAATAAGTATAAATACTGAAAAATATAAACAGCTTATTTTTGACGCTTTTTGGAATAACCTAATTAAACATAACCTACCAATATCTCACTGCCCACGCACACAGAAGCGAACAGAAGCGCACCACGCACACAGAAGCGAAACAAAAGCGCAACACCAATATTTATTGACTGTGTATGGTAATTTTGCGTCGTAAATATTTTCGCCGCACAATAAATTCAACACAAGCAAATTTTATTGGTATGGACCCAGCTTTATAATACTAAATTGTTTAATTGATCGTATAGCTTAGGAACAAAATATTTTACACAGAACGATATTTTTCAAAGCAGAGTTTATTAGACTGAGCGACATTTTCTGTATTCCGGCGATTTGCAGGGCTAAACGCAGCATTGCTTGTTACTCTTAGTAATAGGATGGATGGCCCTTCGAGCATCCGAGGTCCTCCGAGATCGGGTTTACGTATTGTATTTTAATAAGCAAGAGCGTAAAATTCAACAACTAATTGTCTCTCAGTTATATCAATAACCAGTTTGCGTAAGGTTGAATGCCTTGCGAGAGAATTTTTGCATTGATCTTTTGCAAATTGGTAGGTTTTTGGAGGAACTTAAATGATAAGCTAAATGAAAAGGGGTATAATCCCAATATATCTAATTTGGAAACACGTGAACATAATATTTTATCTCAAAAACAATAAAGCCCTAGATTTGGATGGAATCACAAAAGCAAACTGGATGGAGTGCGAAAGCAATAAAAGCTATGAGTGAAGGAGGGGTAGACATATTTCACAACATCTGCGAGAAAGTATGGGACACCGGATTGGGGCTAGAAAATTGGTCGATCTCAAAATTTATACCTCTACACAAAAAAGGGTTTAGAGAGAAATGTCAAAATTACAGCCTTATCTTTCTCATTCTACATTCTAGGGAGGGGGTCATGGAAATAGATATTCAATATTGCGACAAATAACCGAAAAAGTCAGAGAAATCAATCACTGCAGTGGTAAAAATAGAAGATGGAACATCCGACGGGTTTTGCGTCAATAAAGGAACCTAACAAGGATGCATCCTGTCACCAATATTATTCAAAATTTATGGTGAATATATCATGCGTAGAGTACTCGAGGATTGTACGGGTACTGTTATTATTGGTGGCAATAAAATAACCAACTTCAGATATCCCGATAATGATTATCGACCGTCAAAATAATATGTCCAACATCCAGTGGCGGTTGGTCCAGTGGCGATATGTCCATAGGGCACGTGGGCACATGCCCTATGGACATATTTTTGCCCGAACTCAAATATTCATTCGTCAACCCAATTGGCCATGTAAAATGTTGTATAGACGCGCAAACAGACTATTTTGAATAAAAATAATGATTTTTGCTGAAAAAACAAATATTCCGTTTTCCGTGAGACGCACCTTGTATAACACTGAAACGGGTTAAACTATTTGGAATTTTTTGATATCCGGCCCGTTTTGTATAGCTTTGCAGGCCAATACTTCAGTAGGCCAACATTCGAAGTGGTGTCGCCGATATTCTGCATGCGATACAGAATACAATAAAGCTGTATTTAGCGTCTGATTAGCAGTATGCTCATTGTTCTGTAGCAACTATAAAGCGAGGGAGTTGCTGCTAATTGTAGTAGATTGCCTTTAGTATTTACTCCAAATAACCTGACTACCGGGTAATATATAAAAGAAAATCTGGAACCTGACTTTTTATCAGGCCTTAGAACACCACTAAAAGCCAGTTTTTTAGCAAGACGATAATTGTGGTGGCAAGGATAATGTTAAATAACTTAGAGGTCTTCTGAGTATATCTTGGCTTTAAAGATCTTCTGATATTTCACTATTTTACTACGAGTGAGACAGTTAACTTGAGATGCTATATAATAACATCAAATTGAAAATTTTATTCGATCAATGTATACAAGAGTTAATCGGTATGTAACAAATAGTAGTGGACCAACACAATATTAATCATTAGTGGTTGTCCGCTATATGAATCCCGTTATATGAAAATCCGCTATATGAATAAGCTAAAATTTGGATCGTTTACTATTTTCTGATGTAGATATTAACATTAAAAATTAATATTCTAATTCTACTTCGTAGCGTTCACTTTTTTATTGTCAGTAAGTATACGAGGTGTGTAAATAAGGTAATGGGACTAGCGGAGTAGCGTTTGATCTGGCAATGCTGTTGGCAATGATCTGGTGCATCTTCAGTACGAGTTTGAACTCTCTAGAGTCACTTGGTGGTCCGTAGGAATTCTTTTCGTGAACCAGATTTTTCGAGTGCGTTCTGAAAACGAAACAAGGTGTTTCATGTTTTCAGGCGATTTAAGATTTTCTCATAAGGCCGAGACTCGAATGAAAATAAACCTGGCAGTGGAAGGCATTCAACAGCAAGTAGAGACAAAAATATTCATGGAATCCGGGATATTGAGCATTCTAATCAACAGTTGAAGGCCAGAATGAGAGGAATTTGACAACTGTTCGTCACTTTTGGGCTAGGTCTATAGAATGCCTTAAAACACCTGATAACCTCGTGCATTGACAAAACATTCTCTCCATAGACATGTTGAAGTTTTGCAAAATATTCCATCGCACTGTGCCCAAGCCTGAAAGAAAACTTGAGAGTGCATCGTTGCTCGAAATTATTGTCACTCATTTTAAAAACCCACCAGAAAAGTCCGGTTCATGAAAACAATTGTTATGGACCACCAAGTGACTCTAGGCATTTAAAACTCATGCTGAGGATGCATCAGATATTGCCCTGCCTTTCGTACCAATGGGAACCCAACAGTATTGCCATACCGAACGCTATGCTACCAATTTAATTACCCCTATATTTGCCCACCTCGTATATATTTGTTATAAATATAAATATACGTAGACACTTTTAAAAATGGGATTGAAGACATAGGTATATTAGTAAAAATAATATTACATTATGAATAATGAAATGTAAAATTTAAAAACCCAGAAGAAAAATATTTAAACATTATTATTCTCATATTATTATTCGTAGCGTAATATTTCAAATTCTGTTATTACATTATGTATTACTTATTGTTATTAAATTACAATTGATTAGAATATTGAGGTTTTTCTATATAAATTGACAAACTATTTATAATATTGTGAGCGAACTATTCAACTAGAATGTAATGAATATTGATTGCCTATGATTTCATAGACTGACTGAACTGATTGGTTTCTTAAATTTAACTTTAGAAATATTTATCTTCCCTTCACGTTATGAATGTGTACTAGAAACAGAATTACTATTTTAATTGAGAAATAACATTATGATTATTTTAGAAACGCAGTGTAAAATAGATAATGTTTTTAACCAAAAATAAACGAAGATCATTGGTTATGTTATTGAGAGGTCACCATTAGTAGCGATTTCATGTTTAACAAAATAAAACAAAACCGTTGAAGTACGATCGATTACATCATTAAAACGAGCACCTCGGCTTCGTTTATCAGAATGAATTCGATGAACTCAATTTTCTAAGACTTCATGTAATAAATCAGGTCTAATTTCAAGAATGCAGCGCCGCGTTCGATGTTCAATTACAATGCATTAAATATTCGTGATTTGGTGTGGAGTGGACTAATTGTTTCAAATATCCCCACAAAAAGTAATACAAAATAGTTTTTTTTACTGTTAACAGTTTAATAAAATATGTATCGTACTATTAGCATCTAGGAGGTTATTAACCAGCTACCGTTTTTATTAAGTTACCAGATGTTGCGGTTTAAACATGTTTAATTTGGAAGAAAGGTAAAAAATGCGCCATCACTAACTGTACATTTTTCCTATTTGTCTGGCAATTTGTGGATGTTCTTCCAAAAAAACTGTACATGCTTTGAGGTGGTCCAGTCATCAAGTCATTTTTCGACATCTCCGTAATTGTTGAAGTGTGTCATTGAAACTGCGTGAGAAATAAATGAAAACAAGTGGTAGTCGGTAAGGGCCAATTCTGCTGAGTACAGTGGGTGGGCCAAGAGTTCCCAGTCAAGTGCAAAAATGGTGTCTCTGACCGCTTTCACTATCTAATGGGATTGTCTTGCTGCAAAAATCACTTTTCCGTATCTTGTAGCCCATTCTGGTCGCGTGTTGATCAATGCATGGTTCAAATTGATCACTTATTGAGGGTAATGAACGGTTTAACTGTTTCACCTGGTTTCAGAAGCTCATGGTACACGACACCTTTTTGATCTCACCAAATGTATAGCTTTGACTCCTTTCCAAAGCGATTCGATCTTACGGTCGATGATGATGGTTGTTCTGGGTAAATCCATAATTTTCTGCGCTTTAAGTCCTCAAAATATATCCATTTTTCATCTCCAGTCACGATTCGATGCAAAAATTGTTTCTTGCCTTGTTTTTTTCGGTTGACCTGGGCGTTTTTTGCCTTTCAAGTCGAAATCACCAATTTTGAATCGTCTAAATCAGCGCCCACAAGTGTCTTGCTTTGGGACATTGTCACCGTAACTTTCCACAAGTATACGACGGCTTTCACTCGCGTTTGTCTTCTGACTGAATAGGGAAAGTAGTGCGTCCCGCAAATACTCTTTATTTGGTCGAAACTCGATATGTTTACCATTCGAAAACCATATGACGCTAACTCGAAATAGTTTAAACGTCAATGGCATTTTGAAAGGTACAATTGTAGAAACAAAATAACATAAGAGATTGAACTGTGAACCCTTGTCTCCAGCGCCATCTCTTGAACAAATTAAGATTTATTAACTGCCACACCTGGTAATCATATAATTGTTATTTGGCTGCTGTTTTTTTTCTTTATAAACTTTATTATAATTTCAATAACATTTTAGGAACACATTGCTTAAGTCTATGGTTACTAGTGCTTCGTTTGTCTATGGAAAGTTAAATTACTAAACTGTTAGAATAAGCACTCAACTTTTGGAAATACTTCACCCTGTTGTTTTTAATTTGCTCCTTTACATTCATTGGGCTAACATCGTGGCGAAAGATTTCGTTGGGAACAAACTATAGGGCAATTGCTATTAATAGAAAAACAAAAATTTTAGATTGACAACATTAAAGTGTGTCTATGTTTTGGAAGTTATTCCCCAAAACTGAATCCCATATGTCTATACGGACTTGAACGTGGCTTTGTGCATCAGAAGTTTGTTGCTTAACGACGTATTTCGATTGTCTTCTAGTTATCCAATAAAAGTTGGAAAGTTTTATACTCAGTGATATTGATTAAAGAGTAATTCAACTATTTGACCTCTTCCACATGAATAAATTGGTAGTTGTTTAGTAAAGTGAATTGCTAATTGTAAGGCAAATGCAACGGTAATTCTTGTTTCTTAGTGGGAATTTCATATGCGCTGATTTCTTTTCGTTTGCTTTTATTCGTCACATTTAGCTTGTAATATGCTTGGTGCTGCTGCTGCTGGAATTATGTATATTGTCAGCACTAATGTATTGTCAGTAAACGTAGCAGTAATGATGTTAACATTACTGAGTGTAAAAGCAGTATAAATCAGGTATAGTACCGATACCTACAGACTCCATTGTTCGACACCAGGTTTGATTATCAGTAGGGCGGTATGCTCCTCTTGGACTGTTACTATGAAATATTTGTTTTCTAGATACGATTAATTAAAATGATGAATATAATGTATGATACTGCTTTTTTTGATCTTTTAAAGTAGGTCTAGATGCTAAACTTTATCGAACATTGTCCCATATCAAGAAATACACTTCAACGCTAGCTTTTTGTCCTATATTGCTTGTCTGAGTTTAGACATGATTCTGTATACTTGGTCGATTGTTACATGTTCTTGTTAGAATCGAAGTTGGTGGCTAGGTACAAATCGATTGTCCTTTATATTGGTTTTAATTTTTCACAAAAAAAAATTTCAAACCGTTTTTATAGAATTGGGAGTAAACTTCTTGGCCTATATGACTTTGCCTCTTTTGGGATTTTTTTGTTTTCAATATCAATATAATCTACTTGCTGACGTTCAGATGGCGGTTGAAGGCAGTATAGATGACAAATTTCCGTTTAAATATACAAGGTTATCGATATTGATGCGAATCTAATCCACACGTGATACATGAGGGTCCTTTGCATCCGAAAAGTATCACAGTTTGGTGTGGATTTTGGCGTGAAGGAGCCATGAGTCCTTATTTCTTTAAACATGAGGAAGGAGCCACCGTTACCATTAATACCGCGCACTAAAAGGCAATTCTTTCCGATTTTTTCCCTGAATTTGATGTAATCGATGTGGATGACCTTTATTTTCAACAGCATGGCGCACCGTCGCAACATGGGCTTATTGCGAGACAAGCTCGATAACTCGTTAACTTCACGAAATGGCCCTATTGCTTGGCCGCCGAGATCATGTGATTTAACTCCTTTAGATTATTTTCTCCGGGGACATAAAAACACAGGTTTATAGCAATAAACCCGTGACAATTGGTGACTTGGAAACTCACATTCGTCAAGCTATAGTCGCCATTGCCATCGAACCAATTTTGAACAAAAATGTGTGTTTTATTTAATTTTAAAGTTCCATCATTCTTATTGGTAGACCCTTTATATATAAAAGGGAAATTTTTCAGTGTGTCTGAACTTCCGATAGTGGTCGCTGTCAAACGAACTGTGAGTTTGCGCGCCAGAAGAGTCAAAATTATTCAGTAAATTCTGGCAAATCATAATGAAACGTTTAACATTAGAACAAAGGTTGCAAACTGTCGAAAATGTTGCAAAATGTAAAAAAAACCTGTTAATTGGTCACCAAAGTCATGCGATTTAAGACCTTTATATTATTTTCTTTCTTTTTTTAATCTATGTCTCTAAACTATGAATTATTGACTCCTTGGAAACTAACATAACTCGAACAATTGCGGATCTAAGACCCCAAATGCTTGAAAAAGTGGTCGGAAATTGAATTGACAGAATGCGATTTGTCAAAGAATATATATATATATATATATATATATATATATATATATATATATATATATATATATATATATATATATATATATTTATATATATATATAACAAATTTCAGGAGCCACATTAGCTGTGGTGTCTAAGGCGTCAGCCTTACGTTACGGCAGTTAATGTGGAGCGGGTTCGAATCCCGTACTAGGCAAAAAAGTTTTTCTAAAATTTTTGTGAATCTTTCTAGGTAAGAGTGTAAAATCTGACAAGGAATTACCCCTCAGTCACGCCAGTTCGAGGTTGGGTAAGGCCGGACGCCTTCTGAGAGGTTTTCTACGTTGGTCACTCGCCAGTCGGTAGGCTTCTCGAGATACTTTCAGTTAAACACAAAACCAAGGGTTGATAGCCCGAGGGGGGTGCTGACCGGGGTTTTCGGTAGCTGATGATCGTGGTTCGGGACCCACGTTAAGCTGTAGGTCCAGTCGCTAAATAGCCTTCTCAGTTGCTGATGCGCCTCTAACCCCAAAACTTTACTTTATAACAAATTTTTCAAAAAAAAAAATGAATTATGAAAAAGATAAAGTTCTTCTTTCGAATAATGCTATTCAGTCAATATCAATAGAATTCTATTCCTCTGAAATCAAACAATTATCAATAAGAAATTTTTCATAACACATTTTAGGTACACTACGTTTTGTCGATAATTTTTTTTAATTATATTTTAAAATAATATCAAGCATTTTTATATCGAAAATTACTATTTTGAAAGAAAATATTTAACATGAAACAATAAAAAAAATCAAATTTGCAGCCTATAAAAAAATCATAGTATTGTTGGTAGCACTATAATTACTACGAAAGTGGTTTAATACCATATTGTTGCTAAACCGCGCATTGAATTTAATTAATGTTGAGGTTTTTCATTATAAAATTGTTTAATTTTTTTTGGATCCTCAGCGAAATACTTAAATTAAATGTAATGAATAATATTGATCTTCCTTATTTCCAGCAGAACTTGTTCGTAATGTTTGAAGTTAAAGAACATTTATCTTTATCTCACTTTTTGAAAATGTAGTGGAAACAGGTCTGCGTTTTGCACTAGAGTTATTTTAACATGGATATAGGATTATGAATATTTTAGAAAGGTGGGAAAGCTGGGATTTTGAACTCAAAGAAAAATCTAATAAT
The DNA here is from genome assembly GCA_031761425.1 of Cosmopolites sordidus. NCBI lineage: Eukaryota > Metazoa > Arthropoda > Insecta > Coleoptera > Curculionidae > Cosmopolites > Cosmopolites sordidus. The sequence goes on from JARFXV010000126.1 coordinate 1,306,624, forward strand.
TGTTGAGAAAGTGCATAAATGACACATATAAATATTTATCAGTATTTATCATTACTATATTAATCGATTATCTACGCTATTCCCATAGCATTACGTGAGCTAATCAAAAAGTTTTTGTCTGACACATACATAGAGCAATTAATATAAAAAACAGTGAACTAGAATATACTTTTAATCAACATATGTAAATTTGTAATGTTTTTAATTTTTAATTTTTAATTTAATTCTATTTTTGTATTTGTTTTTGTTTACTTTTTAGAGCGAAATATTATAGAAGATTATCTTTATTATTAAATCTTATTATTATCTACATTGTTAAAGAAAGATATATTGATATATTTATTATTTAACATACATGACAATGAACTAAACATAACCAATTTATTAATTATACATTTTCTTCTATGAAATATTATAATTGGCTCTATCTGGTGCTTAACCTATAGTTCAATGTACAAGCATTTTCGGCCAGTGTTTATTTTCGCCTTAATGTTTGAGAGATCCACTAGTTGCTATTTTCAAAAAGGGTGTCGAACAGTGTTCAATACTATCATGAATATAGTTATTCTTTTAAATATGATAACAGTAGAATGGATATAAAGCACTAGAGATTGCTCAACTACTATGATATCCTAAAATAAGTCACATTTTTATGTGATTTATAGTTCGGAGAAGCCAATGAATACACCATGCAACAGTGCTTGGTTTTCAATGACCATGAAAAGGCATTTGACTCAATTTTACAGCAAGCCATAATGAATGGCCTGTTTAATAAAAGGGTTCTGCGATCCATGTATAATGAAGCCATAGAGATAGTTCACATAGATGATATTGAAGTTAAAATCAATGTAAGATGGGGCGTACGGCAGAGTGACGCAATACGCCTATTAATTTCTTAGTTTGCCTTGAAGAGGCTTCCATAATCTGGGAACAGGATGGAATAAAGATTAGTGATGCATACTTAAGCTCTTTTAGATTCGAAGATGATATGCATGATATGCAGTTGCTACAAAAACACATAAGAGCTACAAAGCGCGAGAGAACAATTTGGCTTGAGAATAAACATGAGTCAGATCATGTTTATTAAATCACATTTGTCGAGATTTTGCTTTTAGGGAGGGATTTATATATTCTGGATTTGTATATTGTGGATTTGGATATTATGGATTTGGATACTCAACATAGTGTTTAAAAATAAACTTACACTTTGTCTGAAGAGAAAAATCTTTGATCAATGCACCCTGCCCGTTATGACACACGGGAGTGAAACATGGACATTCACATTCAGAGCGGCATGGAAAGGTGAATGCTGGGTATTATAAGGCGGGACAGAAAGACTTGGCCATGTATCAGAGAACAAATAAAAGTTTGTGACATCAGTGGAAGAGTAAAAGAGTTGAAGTGGGGATGGATAGGCTATAGAGCGAGGCGATCTGACCACAGATGGATCAAACCAATCCTGGGATGGATACCGCTTGATCGTAAGTACGGACTAAAGCTGCCATTCAAGATTGGTTAACTAATAATAATAATTATTATTAACTAATAACCATTATTATTAACTAATAACCATTATTACTAACTAATAATAATAGCTAATAATAATGGTTAACTAATAATAACATTTTCAATAGAAATGTTTAAAACTGAACTATTAAAAATTGTAGCAGAGTACGTACCACAACCAAATTTATTATTTTGATATATTTCCCAAGTGAATACTTTTCAAAAATAAACCAGTACGAAAATATTTAATAGACAACTTAGCAGAACAATATTGGCACAAGTTTAAACTGTAAAAATGATTCGCTAAAGTAAGGTTATACTTTAGTGTAAGGTTATACCCAACAGGGCTAGTGAAGAATGATTCTGCGTCGGTGGTTGTTTTTTCTTATTTCTTCAAAGACTTCTGGTAAATAAATGGTTGTGTACCATTTAGAATTGACTATTTTACGATTTTCTAGTAGCATTATAGCCACATGCCCATTTATTCCAAAAAAACAGGCGACCATTTGCTCCGAAGTGCTTTTTGTGCGAACAAATTTTGTTGGCTTTGACTTATTTTGCAAGACTCATATAGTCGACTGCTGTTTACATTCGGACTCAAACGCATAGATCCAAGATTTGTCACGTGTGTAAATCTTATACATGGCTTTTGACGCACCACGATTACAATCGACACAAGATTTTCTTGGGGTATTGTCAAATTATGCGTAATCCAATATTCACAAATCTTTTTCAAGGCCAAATTTTCGTGTAAAATCTTGTGTATGCTTGTCATACTAATGCCCAGGAATGCCTCAATCTCACACAATGTCCCATGACGATCTTGCTTTATCGGATCGCGCATAGTATCGATGCCTTCTGACACAACAACCGATTTTGGGCGACCTTCTTTAAATTCGTCCGTGAACGAACGACGTCCATAATTGAATTCACTAAACTAGTTATATACAGTGGTTTTAGATGGTGCTTCATCGCTAAAAGTCGAAGTGAATTGATCGATGGACTGTTGTTGAGATAATCCACGTCAAAATTCATAGTAAATCATCGCATGCAAATTCTCAGAAGTTATTGATTGATTTGTCCGTTACTTTTGTATAAAAACTTACTTTACTATAACTTTTATATACTTTTATATAAAAGTGATAGATAACAAAGTAAAAAATTGTTTTATTCCTTTTTTCTCAGAAGTTAATTCCAGAGATACTGAGATAAAATTTTCAAGTCAGTAAACAACGCTGAGTACGTATACAGTCAACAGTGTCAAATTTTTCGATATATACGTCAAATGACGCCTAGCAAAACCATTGTTGTCAATTCTGGATATATAAATATCAACCCTCGTACAACATTTTGGCATGAGAATTGTGAATGAGAATTTTCAATAAGACACTCTCCATTAACTAACTGTGATTATACGCGAGATCTTAAAAATGCAATGCATAATCTGCAGTGTTTGTTGTATAATATACGATCATCTTACCCTAAATATTTTTGAATACGATCTACACCATACATTAATTTATCTTACACCTGTTAAATCTAACCATAATAAAAAAAACTCACCTAACACATTTTTAGTATTTTGAATATTTTTCAACTTCTTCGGATAAAGAATTTTTACAGTTTGCGTTCGACACAAACTTTCTGCTCCTTCCAATTCATCCGGAACACCTTGTCGATTTCCTAAAGAAATAAAGAAACCCGTCATATATAAAACATATAAATAACACTGGAATTATTTTACCGATTTCTATAGTTTCCTGGAAATACTGCTTCAGTAAAGGACTGTTTTCCAAATATTTTCGTATGTCTTCAAATGGATAGTTTGAAAAGTCCTCCTCTTCCAAATCTGGTTGTTGATTAGATTTTCCTTGAGGTTTTGCTATCGTTTGAATAGTAGGTTGACTTTCTGGTGGAGGATGGTGATGTTGGTGATCTGAAGATACAAAACAAAATTATTTCTAATACGACGTTGACGGATGTTTTGGATAAGCTACCTCGATAATGCCTGTGTTGATATTCAGGAAATGGGGGTCCATAGTATGGATCTGGAGGAAGATAGAGGCCCTTAGAATAATGATATTCGGTAACACCGGCTTTGGTAATTGTGATATACTGTAACAAAAATTAATTAACTTAAACTGATTTATTTCCAGATTGACTATTTCCAGAGTCTTTTGTGCTGAATGTGCTTCGTATAAGCCTCGGATTAGTCCGATATGGCACTCGATAAGATTTCAGATAAAATAATAAATATACTACTAAAGATATGCTAGAAAAATCAAAAGCGAGTGAGTCTATATTAGAATGTCCGTTATTTCCCAAAAAAATATTTATACCGTTTTTCCCAATAATTAGGTAACATTTTCAAATTTACTTACTATGCGATATTTTTTATTCGTTCGTTTATGTTATATATTTGATTTTGCGCTCTCAATAGCAATTAAATATATATGTATTTTATTTTATATATATATATATATATATATATATATATATATATATATATATATATATATATATATATATATTTTTTTTTTTAAATCCGAAAAAATGGATATTGTATCTTAATTTAAGTATTATAGCTTTAGTCATGCATGACGAATATAAAAGACAAGAACGGAAATCTATGAATTCGGATTTCGGATTTGCATAAAATAATGAAAAGACGGAGAGAATATTTTAGGGAACTGACTGAGATGGGAACTAGAACACCAGAAGAACAAGAACATTATATGGATGATCTTCAAAAGATTGATGTGATGCAAGAAGAAGGGGTATATAAAGCCATAAAGAAATAAAAGGTGGGAAAGGCATCGGGTAGAGACAGTATAACACCAGAAATGATAAAGGTGGGAAAGGCATCGGGTAGAGACAGTATAACACCAGAAATGATAAAATATATAGAGAGGAAGGAGTAGGAAGTCTGACACGATTGTTGAACGACATTAAGAGAAAGGTAAAAGTCCGAAAACAATGGAACTCTGGAATCATATTGCCAATACATAAAGGGGGTGACAAGAGAGATTGCAATAATTGTAGGGGAGTAACATTGTCTAGCATACCAGGAAAGGTTATGATCAGAATATCGGAAAAAGGATAAGGAGCAAAATCGTGATGACAATGGAGGAAACGTAATGTGGATTTAGGAGGGTAACGAGTGTGCAAGTTTTACTGTTCATGAAAAGACAAACAAGCGAAAAACTAATAAAAAAGAACAGAGCTTTATCAAATTAGAAGAGAGCACATAGGAAAAACGCTAGGGAAAGGAAATATAGATAGAAGAACATTCGAGCATTAGAAGCCGAGTTATCGCGCTGAAACTTGGTAAAACATTCACCGAAACGTTGTATTGGCGCGCAAGGAGACTTTTTGAATAAAAATAATTAATTTTGACGAGAAAATAAATAGTTTTGTTTTCCGTGAGATGCATCTTGTATATATAGTATATGTTACAAAGGTTATGTAAGTATATAAATGTATGTATATAGTATATGTATTTAGTATGTATATAGGTATGTAATAGTATATGTAGTATATGCAGTATTAATTTTTGTTATTGTTTCTTTAATAACTTTTTTAAAATTCTTAGCACGGTTTCTTCAAGTTTGCCTTGAAAATGCATGTTTCAACTTTCTCGACAACTTGCTCCGTTTACAATTGTGGATTTATTGTAACAGATCAGGCTTATATTAAGAAATTTGATATTCAAAGAAACATCTTCTACTCGCAGTTATAATAAAAATATGACGTGAGAACTCTTTGAAAAAAAAATATATATTATTGTTTATTTTATTTAAGTTACGTTTTACATAACCTTTGTAAACTAAATAATAAATAAAATAAAAATATGTGCTATTTATGGAGAGGATGTGCTTATTAATCGCCAGGGTCAAATTTGGTTTTTGAAATTTTATTCTGTTAATATGCTTTTTAAATAATGAAAAGTAGTAATAACCCTAGAACCACAACGTGGAATTATTTTACAATATTCACATGGCGTCTTATACACCATCTTAAAACGCTACGTTTCTCTTATTAGGGTAATAAGTACCACTTGTTTTTGTTCAGACAACTTTTATTTATTATTACAAGGATCTTTTGGTCAAAGGTTATCAATAACAATACAAATTATTAAGTATGAAAATAAAAATAAACAAAATATTTCTAAAGGGATACCACAAACGGTAAATAATGTTCAAACGAATATTCTCTAGGGCCCTCGGTGAGTTTTCCTAAATACTGTTGTGGAATGGCAAAGCCAATCGAATGTATCTACTCCACTTTTCGTGTTATTATAACTTAAGGGGGGATGTAGGACGGCTTATTTTTAGTGATTTTCATGATTTTTTTAACACGTAAGGAATATATATATATATATATATATATATATATATATATATATATATATATATATATATATATATATATATATACATATATATATTTTTTTTTTATTCATATTTTGGGGTCATTTTATACAAATATTCAAGAGTATATTTTGAAATTTTCAAATATTTTCCTCGAAAAATAATGGAGATATCAGCTGCCGCGCATTGTAAGTCGTTATTCGGCTGAACACTTTGTATACATTCTGGAGGTCACAGTTTTCATCTGAAATCAATTTTTCAAAACATTTACTTTTTTCATAAGTGTCTCTTTTATTTGAACATCACTTCCCACACAAAAAAATCGAAAATTAATATTTTTTTGAGAAATGTGAAAATTTAGTATGATTTTTTATCATTTTTTTGTACTCATTTTTGCAATAAAAACTAGTTGCAATAAAGATATTGTTTAGGATTGGATTGGATTGGATTGGATTAGGATTCAAATAAAGCGTATTTATATAAAGAAACTATGTGCTGAGTTTGATACCGATTGATCAAAAACTGTACGAGCTAGAGTGTACACAAATTGGAAAAAAGTAGTTTCGAGAAAAACGCGTTTGAAAATAAGAGTGGCAGTAAAGGTAAATTTAAGACAGTAATGAATAAATTTAAACACCTTACTAGTTAATAAGCTATTCCAGCACGTTAAAAGAAACAAATGAACATCTGCTAACGTTCTTCTTTCTTTCCAATACCTTTCAGATCATTCATGAATGGCTACTTGCTCGACCGCTCCGTAGTACATGCCAAGCGCTCCAACCGTTCGACCGAGGGACACTCACTCAAACGCACATAACTTTTAAACGGCTTGGAATTTTGTTTTGAAATTTTCAGAATATATTTTTGAATAGTTTTGCAATCCATTTAAAAAAAAATTTTGAAGCCTCTACACCTATTTCCCCCCTTAAGTCAGAATATTTAATCAATATCAGCTTGTTTAGGAATGCTTGACCGTAAAGGGGCTGTTTTATTTTTATTTTTTCGAAATATATAAAACTATTTTCATATTTGTACTTTTTTCACCAAAGACCAACATAAAGGAGTTGATAGCCTTCCTTTTTGTTTGCAGTAACTGCGTTGCTATTTCTATCTTGTTTTTTCGCATTGTCCCGACCATGGTTAAATTTTTCTGCCACGAGCCGAACCAATGTACGATTACAATTTGTATCTTTGTATAGCTTCTGTCAAAGATAGGACAAATATAGATATATATATATATATATATATATATATATATATATATATATATATATATATATATATATATATATATATATATATATATATATATATATATATATATATATATATATATATATATAATATATATATATATATATATATATATATATATAATATATATATATATATATATATATATATATATATATATATATATATATATATATATAATATATATATATATATATATAATATATATATATATATATATATATATATATATATATATATATATATATATATATATATCTGTGTGTGTTGTTTCGCTGAACACATGTACAAAGTTTTAGCATCGCACATAGTGACCAACTTCAAGTCGTACTTATCAGGCTTGTTGGGTATGTACATTTTTATAGATATCTATCCCTAAATTCCAACAATGTTTCGTCTATAATAACGAACTCAGAAGGAGTATAGTTTTCTCTGCAAGGAACTTTAAAGATGTCCCAAATTTACCTTATTGCCGCAAATTTATCGATTTTCTTTCGTTCTTCTCTACTTGTTTTGTCGTCAAACCTAAGACAGTTGATCAAGAATTGAAGACGATATTTGAAGATATAAAAAACCAAGTCATGCACCAATTTCAACCATGTTTGTAGGGCTGATATATTGTTGTTTCGTTTTGTAACGTGTACTTCTAACTTGAATTTGTTCTTTGGTATACTTGACCACTATGACCAAAATTTCGTCAGTAAAGAAACAGTTTAAAATTTTTCTATATTTATATCTATTTTTCTATATCAATTATATTTTTTGCGAGTTGTTTAGGCCCAGGTAAGTGCAACACGATGTTTTTCTGACTAGTTCTTGTATTTTTGGCGTGGAAACTTTGCAAATACATTGCGTGAATCAAACTCATCATCATCCACATCTTCTGCGTCTTCACAGTCGTCAGTATCACTGTCGTCAGTATTAATTTCTAGTTCATCATCCGTTTCATTTTCAAATTCACGTATTATTTGGTCTAAAAAAAACTCCGTTAAAAGAAACTGAATTCTTTTAACGGACGATTTTTTTATTCTTTTTGTCAACAACAATCGCGTACATTCAAACGCGAACAAAAATTCAAATTTGTATTTATTTTTAACGCAATCAACAATGTGTCGTCGCCAACGACCGATGAGTCGCTTTTACCGAAGCCTTAAATAGCAGAAAACTAACTGATATAGGGTATTGGAAAGGAACCGGAAAGCGTGACCTTCAAAAAAAATTTGTCGGCGGTCGCCGGCGATGTCACGTTGTGGTTATAGGGTTAAGGTAGCTAGGTAAGCATAGCTGAATGGCGTTTACTGCCTCATATTCGTTTTTCTTCACCAAACCCGAAACATTCTTCCTCTAAATCTATGTTCACCATTGCATCTCTGACACCTTCATTATTGTCGTGGGCTTCCTGTTTTTCTTCTGCTTGGTGGTTTCAAATCAAATATTCCTATTGGTCATCTGTGGTCATGTAATATCAGTACATGAGAAAACCACCTTTTCTCTTGATTCGTTCCATTATCGTTTCTCGGATATAAGTTATATTCCTAATTTCGTTATTTATTCTTCTCTTCATCCTTGATAATCGAGCTCCTTTATTCAGGTAATCTATTTTGATGGTTGTAAATCTCTTTTTTAGGTCAGCATTGACATGTCTATACTTTGAAGCTTTACAAAAGTACCGATTTTACATTATCATAACTTGACTGCTAATTTTCTTGTTTTTCCTGGATATGCTCAGACAAAAAGGTTCAGTAGGTTTTAAGGTTAGAGCCGCATCAGCAACTAAGGTTATTTAGTGACTAGACTTACAGCTTAACTTGGGTTCCGAACCACTGCCATCAACTACCGATATCACCGGTTAGCATGTTCTTCAGGCTATCAACACTTGGTTTTGTGCTAAACCATAGTTCATCGAGAAGCTTACCAACTGGCCGGTGACCAACATAGAAATTCCTCTCAGGAGACGTCTGGTCTTATCTAGCCTTGAACTGGAGTGACTAAAGGGAAATTCCTAGTAGGATTTAACACTCTTGTCTGTTGAAATGCACTATGCAAGTCTGATCTTTCCTCGGATGGTTACACATCCAATCTAACCCCAACAAGCGACGCTGCACTTTGACCTCCGAGTCGCCGGATTACACGAGATGCCAATCGCCCGGTCTTTTGAAAACAGTGGAAAAAGATCTGGCACTGCGTTAAATGAACAGCGTCGGCGCGGGTAATGGATGGGCTTAAATGTCTGGAGTCCTGGAATGAAATAAAATTCTGAGCGAAGTTCGCAGTCTACAAAAGGCGTACTAACAAATCCTACCTCCATGTCCTCGTCGACTGCCCTGGACACTGCAGTACATACATTAAAACGCTTTGGACGCAACTAACGGAGGATCGTACGGGTAAATCCCTGATACCTAAAAACCTATAGATCTCTGAGAAAAGGTAGGTATCAAATATAGTTCAGTGGACATAACAAGAAGAAGCGAATTTGATTACGGGTTCGTTATAGAAGGAAAATTTCAGTCAATCGAATTGGATTTTAAGTGAGTGAGCGTATCTGTTTATAAATATGAGGGGAAAATTTGTAAATCTATCAATGTTCTTTATACATGTACCAACAGAGAACAAATGAAAGGAAAAAAGTATTTGCCGCTGGAAAGCGAGACAGACGATATCCCCAGAAATGACATTAGGTTGGTTTTAGGGGAATTTAATGCCTAAATTGGAAAAGAATCGGAATAATCTCTGAAAGTAGGCAAGTGCTGTTAACATGATACTACAAATGACAACGTGGAAGAATCAATACAATTCATTTTATGCAAGCACCTTATGGTTATGAGAACAAAGTTCCTAGGCAAAAACATGTATAAGGTAACATGGATCTCACCAGATGTGCATGCTGTAAATCAAATAGATCATGTCATAATAGGTAGCAGTCCATATTCAAAAGTGTTTGATATGAGAAGTCAGGGTCAGAGATCAGAGTCGGACCACTACCTGGTAGTAACAAAAATATGACAAAGGATTTGTGTCACCAACATTGAAACAGGAATGAAGACAAAAAACGACAGATGGATGGATAAGCATCACTTCTGTTTAACATAGCATCCAACGCTGTCATTAGCTAAACAGACATAGATGTAAATAGAACAATTATAGATAAAGAACACCATCGAAAAGATCGATTATTAGGAAAGACCTATGATGAAGTAAAGGCGAAAGTCAAAATAACCGGTTTAGAAATAAATATAAACAAAACAGAGGGATCAAAAGAAAATAATAGAACTGGATAATCGGCGATGATAATATTGAATTGGTGAGGGAATTTTCACATCTGGGTAGCAAACTTGATAAAAACAACATCGCAGGAGATGTCAGAAATCGTATTATGAAGGGTCCTAATATTACCTAGGCCCTGCATTTTGTTCTAATATCTAAACTCTCTATAAAGGAATACAAAACTTAGGATTTACAAAATCTCATTCTTATACAAGATCTCTATTAGAAAAAAGAGTATTAAGAATAATTTTTGGTGCTTTTGGTGTAAAGGATAGTTGAATTTGAAAAATCAACTTCGAATTCAAGCAATTATAGAAATATATGAATATTGTTGATTATGCGACGGTTCACGATGACAGGATAATGTAAGAAGAGATGACGAAGAACTATTACACATGCAAAATTGGCAAGGAATTGCTGGTGATCGATCTGGTTGGAGCCAAAGGTTAGATAACTTCGAGGCTCACTGATGTATTATGGCACCATAGGAAGTAGAAGCAGAATTACATTGTGGTTTTGTTAGAAGAATCATATCGTTTTTAGAATTTCCGCTTTTCTAATGCGTCTCCGGTTATCGAGAATCTAAGTATTTGAAGCTGTCTATTTGTTTTTCCGTTACGTCGTTGTTTATATAGATTAATCTGTAATCTAATTTAAATAGATTCTGATAAAATCTCAAATTTACATATTAATTGTCAGTTGCATTGAACAGTAAACCGTATGATAAAACAACAAGAGGCTACTTGAGATCTTTGAAATTATAATTGCGCATTCAAACAAAAACAAGTATAAATAAAACCGACTGCGGTTTGAATTCCACGCGTAGCTTATGCTATAACCAGTTCCAGATTTCTACGAATAGTAATCACAGGTTGTACAATGCAGTTTCAGGAAGATTTTTTATCTACGATCTAAAATAGACATTCAGACAATAACCACAACACAAAATAATTAATTACTTTTACTTATATGTTGTTCGTATTCTTTGTTACATTAAATTAACATTTCTGCATCTTCGAATACTATAATTATTATTGTTAATACAATATTTGTCAACTTGGTGTCTAGACGCCTAAGACAATCATTAATACAGTGTGATCCATAGAGTTGTTAATGTTTGGTTGCGCTGTAGAAAATTTGGCAGGAGGGGTAAACAGGTGGGGTCGGTCTTAAACGATAGTTCTACTCAGGAATATTTAGTCACCATGCATCGCTACACGAGATAGGAGTGCTCGTTTTATGTGTGCGAGTATTATCGCAACAACAATTCCACCACTATAGCGGGCCGCAGGTTTTGACATTTCATTTTGCACGATGTTCAGCTATGACCAAGCCTTTCGCTAATTAAGCAACGGGTTCGTAAGTTTGAGGAAACTGGTTCAACTTTAAATAAACGCGTCCCTGACCATCAAAGGCCAGCGCGAACCGATGAAAACATAGAGAAATTTAAATGTGATGAGATAGTTGGTGCGTCGCATCCTTCATAAAGATATACGCATGCACCCGTACAAGATCCAGTTAGTGCAATAATTGAAGCCGTCGGATCCCGCTGAGCTGAACTGCTGAACCGAGTTCCAGCAATCGACATCTGAAATGTCGGCATCTGAAATAATTGTCCCGTTTTTTTGAAGATCACAAAGGTAGCGCAGTAACGGTAAATTTTCAATGTTATGTCGATATGCTTCAAATTTTTTTCACTCTTGCTCTTCAAAAATTTGATGGATACACTCAGAATAATTGCGTTTTTTCTATATATTGAAATATATACAAAATATCTTTGAAGTCAAGTGTACCGCAACCGCCCCCCACTCTGGAAGATCTAAAGAAAAATATTCGGCAAGAAATCGAAACCATAACTGCAGACACTTGCAGATGCGTTTGACAAAAAATCAGAAGGAGTAAGTCCGGAAAGTAGGGTGAATGCCGCATTAATTCGTAGAACAAATTGATCATTTACGCTGTTACACCGGTGGATGAATGGGCGGATGCATTGTGTGAATCAGCGCTTTTTTCTTCGTCAAATGAGGGGGTTCGTCCTTAAATTTGACCAAAAATGCATTAAATACCCTCCTGCGATCTTATTTCTATTTTTCAAATAGTGGATGAAGATAACCGATGATGTTCCGTACCTATTTGCCCGAGATGTTTATTTTCTGAAAAATCTCTACATAGATTTTGTTGATTATTTTCTCAGTAGTGATTTTTAACGGGGGAACCTGGACGCCAAATGTCACTTGTGCTGGTTCGACAAGAATACTCAGTAAATCACTTATGAACTTAGATGTAATGAAGCAGAGTCTACATAATACTATTCCAACTTTTCTTCGGTTTGAGTGATGGTGTTTCCACGCAAAAATTTATGTTTAGCCAATACACGAAATTCGCCTTTTTCTATGATAATAATGCTATTACCTTGCGATCGCACTGCCATCTATCGTAAAAATACATGAGTTTTCACTCTGTCATCGTATTTTGGACAATATTAGTTCAGATTCAGTTTATTCAGAAATCATGGTACGGTAGCTTTTGCGCTTTTCAATAAGGACTTTTTTATTAATAGTTAATCCAATATAAAATTTATTCTCTCATTTTCGAAAAAACTTTTATATTGTGCTAAACATTATGTACAGTTTTTGAAATGAATTTAAGAAAAACCTGCTAGATTTTCAAACAAAATGTTTAGCAACGTCGAGCCGAATTTTTATTTTTATGTCAATAAACTAAATTGGAATCGAACTTTCCTTTCACTTCCTTTTGAATGTGGTTTATGGTTTAGAGAGGCTATTGGTTAATCTTCGAAGTTTAGGTTAGTACTGTTGTTACGATACAAGAACTACAGCAGTAATATATCGCGATATAATAGCCAACGTATTGTATCCAAAATTAATGCATATGAGTTTGGTCATTATATTACTTTAATGGGCTTGTTCTATATCGCACCTGGCTTGAAACTAGTTATTGGTTACGCTCCAACTTTTCTGAAGATGTTCTCGCCTTAATGGTTAAATACGGGTATCCTGAGGTTTGGCATAGATAACACAATTTTATAAGAATAATCCTTAAATAAGTCTTAAGTAAGAAAATTAAGTTTTAGAGCTAAAATTGTGTGAAAACGTGCGAAGACATGTTTTAACACAACGACGACCATTTCCAAGCAGTAAGAGTCGAGCATTTGCTTAACATTATGAGGATTTTGATTTTGCTGCTATATTAATTTTTTTTTGGTAACTGTTTTGTTACGAAAGTGTTTTTTATAACTTCGCGATGTGCGTTTCGTTAATCATGTTAGCATCATCAGGAGATGATTTAATCTTAATTAATCTTGTCAAAGGCATTCGATATGGATATTATTGAAATTTGTGCGATATTATTGAAACAAAATGTTAATTGAAAGACTTCCTAGCAATCGATACCCATAAAATGGTTAGTTTAAAACATTATTTTCCTTTTTTTCTTTATTTTCCCTTTATGATAAAGCTGTTCCTGAATTTAAACGTGGTCGGACAATTGTTAAGAATGTGCCTTTATTGAACTCCCTTTATTGTTAATCGACTTGTTTAGTTGCGAGTTTTTATTGAGTGCTTTCTCTTACTGCGCGCCACAAGACCCGTCGCTTAGGTGGTGCCAAGAAGAATTTAATGGAGCTTTGAATCTATTGAATGAATTCTATTTACTTTAGTGATGGGTCTTGATTTTTTAAGTGGGCGCAGGAAGGACATAGAATGGACGTAGGACGAGGACGTAGAACGAGAACGAAGTAGGATGGACGTAGAAAGATCAGACCTTTTCGGGAAAAAATTAACTTTCGCATCGGAATGGCATACAGTTATCACTTAAAGAATTATTATTTAGATGTTTACTGGCTTAAATGTAGAGCAATATTGGTATCTATCAGAAGAAGTTTAAATGTAGCCCGTTATGTAGCCGATATATTATAGCCCGCCGTTCTGCAATCTTCAAGCTCGACCAAATCTCATATTTCAACAAGATAGCACCAGAACCCTATGCTGTTCACCAAATAAAACAATTTCTTGAAGAGTATAATGACGAAATCTAACTGCTCACTTTCACATCCAACTCCCCCTACACGAAATCTCTAGATCGATAGAATATGGATGACTATAAGATTAAATCATCTCCTGATAATGCTAACATGGTTAGCAAAACGTGCGTCAAGCAGTTCAAAAAAGTGTGTGTTGGTGTTTAGTGGTAAATCTCTTCAAGTTTAGTATAAAATATTGGTCGAACTTTTGAGTGGTGTGTGTATCGCATATGAGATAAATTGCCATAAGAAGATATCATGTAATTTGTTTCATTCCTCGCAAAGTTACAGAGTGTTATAATTAAGCTGATAATTTTTTCCCGAGCTCGGGCAAGGCCACTGCTTATCAGTGTGTTTAGTCATTGTCGTATTCTACCGAATGAAACATTAATACCATTTACTACTACATGCCATGTAGTACACATTTTGTTTAAATCATTAGTAAAAATATTTTTTTGTTATGTACACCCTATTCATGAGATTTTTAGACACGATAGACTTATTGATCTTTTGACAGCTGATAATGTCGATATCATATGAAAAACTTGATTGTTCGTACTGATCGTCCAAAGGGAACTAATGGTGCTAAGATCAACATTTTGATTTCAAATTACTAATTTTTGAGTAGATTATAGGTGGGATCAGTACAACTAAACAAAGCTATTATAAAAAACTGAAATAGTCATTTACAATAGGTGAGGGAAATCAACTGGTTTGAATCCTTTTAGCATTATTACCATTGTTAACATAGCTGAATAGAATTGCCTAAGCTAGTCGTAGAATTATTTTTAATAACATTGTTATTAACTAACTACACGTCATTGTCATAATAATGCCGGCAGGATATCATTAAATAATTTTTTTCTTGTTAGTATTGATCAGTATTCTTTTAAAGTTGATGTAACGAAATTAGTACCAGTATTTGAAAAGAACATGAAAAAACATTTTAATGATTAGTAACCTTCTTAGCATTTATTGCATATTATCTCGAATATATTTTAGGATGAAGTTGGATTGGACATAAATCTCTTAATGGCATCACCGTCAGAAAATTTAACTTACGAGATAATCTAAAATTTCGAAAATTTTATTTCAAAGTGATTTACGACATTATATATAGCTTTGCTCTAAAGAAATATAGTTAGGAAACTTCAAACAGTAGATATACTATAGTACTATGTAAAAGGCGCCCGATCGGGGCCGCACAATTTAATTATTTCACAATTTCTTCTCTTTGAGTTTATGAAGCTTCATACTAAAACATTTATTATCTATGATTAAGTGACTATGATATTTGTGAAATATGACTCGTTAGAAGACATTCTGTGAAGTTTCACACTCGTGGGTTTCACACAAGTTGCTTTATTGGGGCGGCCGACAAAGTTGTTACAAAAATCTAGAATGTCGTAATAACACATCGGTCAATAAGTCCCCGGTCTGACAATTACATTTTTTTGCAAATTTAGACTTTATTCATCAACATATTCTCCTTGAAGAGCAATAGAATTTTCCAGCGCTTTTCCAACTTTTCTACACCTTTCTTATAGATCGACTTCTCTTTGCCTTCAAAATATCCATCAGTTTCGGCAAATATTTCTTCACTGTAGCGAAATTTCATTCTAGTGAGCATTTTTTTGAGGTCTGAGAATAGCAAATAGTCTCTCAGACGAAATTCTTTTTTCTATTGTTTTGAAAATAACGAAAGTAGTGTCACTTAAAAGCGCGACAACACAGAAACTAGTAGATAGATTGTAATGAAATTTTGACACTTTACTTTTGAAGATTGGCACAATCGACCATCTATATGTCAGACCGGGCTTTATTGACCGATGTATAAAATGATTCTACACGTCCGAAAGTATGCGACCTTGATGATAATGTAAACAGCTCGGTAGATCACTAGATTTTTAGAGGATGTTTTGGGTATTAAAAAGCTTTCCGCTGGATGGGTGCCGTTTTTGTCAACAGTTGATAAAGTCGAATTCGAATGAACACTTCTCAAGAGTGTTTAGACTTATTCAAACGAGATACTGCTGACTTTTTTAGATGTTTTATTAGTGTAGATATAACATTAATATCCTCAAATATTCATAAAATTCATTAATTAGGTAACTATGATAGAAAATAAAAGGAATTTCTAAATTTTCGAACTTTCATTTGCCGGCCGAGAACTCTTCGAACGATCCTCGATTGCTATGATTAATATATAGCCAATACATTATCATTGTTGATAGGTCTTATAAATCTAACGAAATAAAAATTGACGTGGTTCACAACTAGTAGTCCATGTAATTTTTGAAAAATGAAATATCGCAAATCGTATGAGAATTTTAAGGGTGATAAAAAATTTAAGAAACTGGATTACTTAGAAAGCTCACACAATGCTTGGAAAATAAACTATGTCAAATTGAGCAATAATTTTAAAATGATGACCCGGCTGATGGTCAGATGGTTTCAACTTTTATGCTAATTAAGTAAAATTTAGAGTCCAATCCTTATGTATCCTTATGTAAAGAGGCCACATAGCGGTCCAAGAATATCCAATTTCAGTTCTCTTTCAACCTCATTACCCCAAAAATAAAAAATTACAATATGTTGTGTCCAAAAAATTTAATACACATTTAAATTAATATACTTACTATGTAAACATTGAATTATGAAATTGCATCGAGAATATAAAGTCAATATTAACAGCAAGGTGATAATTAAAGAATAAATTAAAAAACCTGCATATTATTTGCTGCTTTTTACAAATAAAAATATCTTCCCGGATAATACGAATAAAATTATAATCTATACACCGTCTGTTCTTAGGAAAATTTATGGTTTTCTTAATTTTCAATCCAAAAGAGATTTTTTAATAATTTAATACAGCGCCGGAGGTGGTTATAAATTTTTTTTTAAAGGACTTCTGTTACTCCTCGAGATTTTGTGAGTGTGCGAAATACTAAATCAGGGGAATACGTAGGGTGGTCTGTATGTATACATCTGTATTGGAGAATTTTTATGAATATAATATTGATTTGTACCACCAATTCATCGATGAAAGAACTAGACATATCATTGGAACGCATTAATTTAATATGAGTATGTTTAAAGGATACCTAACCTAACGTAAGGACTCAAGGCCACTATATCCATCCAGTACTCCACTATCGTCCACTATTGACTACTCTTTTCAATTTCACACTGAAAACAATAATAAGAATAAGAATAAATATTAAGGGGTTTATATTTGCAAGTACCAAATCTTAGCGAATGTATTCGATATTGATATGATGTGTAGAAAGAAAAGAAAGGAAAGGAAAAAAAAAAGAAAGGAACAAGTGGATAGTGGTCGAGTAAAAGTTAAAATAGTTAATTGTTTTAATCATATAGGCTCAGTAATTACGACTAACAATGAAGTCTCAGATGATAATGCAGCAAGAATAATGGCTGGAAACAAAAGTTTTTTCTACAGAACATCTTGAAATCCGAATCAGTATCGAGGAACATAAAAATATAGAAATACTCCACAATAATTCGATCAATAGTATTATGTACATGGGTCAGAATTGATTATATCGTTAGATTTCTGGGAAAGAAAAACTGTGAAAAAAATATATGGCTTTATCAAAAGAAACGAATGGGCAAGGATACTGGAAAGTGCAAAGAAACAATGAAACGAATGTCTGCATTCCTTTATAATTAAATTAGAGCGGTTATAGGTACAGATGGTTCTGAAATATCTGGATACCTCTAGGGGAGGCTAAAGCTCTTGATGGGCTATCAAGCCATAGAGAAGAAGAATAAGTGAGTTCTTCGATGAATACAATGATCATTTCTCAGAATATCAGTCACCTTTCTATATTTTCTTCAGTTCGAGCTATTAGTGATAGATCGTTGATAGTTTTCAGTGTTCTCTGTGACATCAGGAAATCTTACAAATTACCTAAAAATGTTCTTGTTATTCATTGTTTACTAGCAAAAACAATTTAAATCATTCTAAAGGTTTTTCTGGTACTATTAACCAGTTATATATAAAATACGACAATAGCACGTTTTGTAGTTTTGTTTTTTTGATTGACATTCAAAAAGTACGACCATGTTTTACGATCTTGCCAAGAAACAAGGCAAGCTGTCTCTTTAATATTTCTATCCATGGAAACGTAAGTAAATCATTACAAAATTTATGTTTTCAATCAAAGATTGCCCTGCTGGTTATGAAAATACTCAACAGTCACCGATGGACAGAATGGGTATTCTCCTAATTTTAAATGTAAGATTATGTCGAAAAGTTTTCTCGAACCCATTAGATAAATAACTTTTTATAAATAGTTATATAAAAACCTACTTGATCCATTGTATATCTAATGGTATGTTCAAAGAACATACATGTGGGATTTTTGACAGGTGAGTTAAATAGGTGGTTCTATATAGTTCTTATTATTGGGTTAGTAAAGAAGTTCATTTGGCATATTATTCGGTGTATTTTCACTCCGATTCGCTTTTGGTTTTCAGTCTATTTGGCAATGAAGAGGACTATTCGAAAAGCTGTCGAATTGATAAAGAAAACTTCAAAATACTGGAATTTTACCAGCAATAATCCAAGACGTGTGTGCAGGCGTATTATAGTGAAGAAAGAGTACTTTCTTTTCGGCTAGATGTGGATGTTTAGCTTGAAGAGTGCCTATCAATTGGCCAAGTACTAGAACAATTTTTGCTTTCTTGAAATTCTAAGACGAAATATATTTTACTAGAAATATACTTACTAATACACTAATTTTTGTGTACCTCTTTATGGTATTATGGAATAATAAAAAATCAAGAAATTCGCCAATCGCCATTTCATGAAATCTTAAAACTCTGTCTGTCGCTGTTTCTGTTTACAACAACACCTAGTTTTCTTTTCCACTTTGGATGCATGTGCTTGTGCTATTTAAGCAAGTTTTTAAAAAGGAATAAAACAATTTTTTACTTTGTTATCTATCACTTTTATATTTTTCCTTTATTTGGGTTTTTCGCCACTATCTAAAACTCAAAAAATATCAAAAATACCTGTTCTTATGTAAAGAAAGAACCACTGGGTTAAAACAAAAAACCAAACGGAAACAAATTTCTCAGTGATTCTTTTTTATAATAAATTTGCCTAACGAACAATGTTGTCAATGTAAGTATCGTTGACATACACAAAAAATTATATTTACTTTCACTCGTTACTTTATATATTACAAATTAATATAATTTATTTTTTAGTTTAGTTTTGAAAACGGGGGGAGAGTATCCTCCGAAACGTTAACGTTAAAAGTCTGTAAAATTTTTTATAATATTTTTATATCTTTAAAATTTTATTCGTTAGGCAAATTTAATACAAAAAAGAATCACTGAGAAATTTGTCTCCGTTTGGTTTTTTTGTTTTTACCCAGTGATTCTTTCGTTACATAAGAACAGGTATTTTTGATATTTTTTGTGTTTTAGATAGTGACGAAAAATCCAAATAAAGGAAAAATATATGAACATGCCATCATTCAGACATTACTTATATCACTTTTATTTTATAACAAATTAAAAAATTGTTTTATTCCTTTTTAAAAAATGAACTATCACAACGTAACGGACAAATCAATCAATAATAAGCAAGTTTTACAGAACTATAAGAATACTGTTTTGCTTATTAGTATACGAACAATATCTCGTAATATGATAAAAGCATTATTTTTGAAATCCTTTCTGATGCAACATTTTATACAATTGCATGCAAAAACATAACTTAGTAAATAATCAGGACTCGCACATCGCTTGAAAAATGACCTTACTCTAATTGGCAACAATCAATATATGGAAAAATGTGAAAGCTACAGCAGTATTTTCATTTGAGATGGTTGGATTTACATTGATTTGCAATCGCACATGTAGAGAAGCACACGTAAAGAAGTCAATGATGATAGATAACCATTCAAAGTGAAGGTATCGAACAATGTTGAACCTTCTTCATCTATAGACATACATTGTAAGATATTTGGGACTTAGACTAAGCAGTACCTTAAAATATGTGACTAAACATGGTAAAGAGTTGTCCAACAGCAGTGTGAGAACTTTAAAATGAGGGATAATAATAACTACAAATGATAATCCGATAATTCATATTTTATCTCGAAGAACAAACATTGGTAATAGGTGTTTCGGTTAATGATGTCGATTTTGCTAAGAGGTTGTGTTACTAGTACATTTGTTGGTATAGACTAATGAAGTCTATCGTGTTTTATAGGTTAAATATATGCCATCAAAAGCCAGTTCAGATAAGTTACTATTTCTCTCAAAAAGATAAGATTATTCAATTTCAATTTAAGGTCAAAATTATTCGGGGTTTATTTATGTAAACCAGAGATTTAACATTATCCTACAAGAAATAATAAAGGGCGTGAGATCGCATGATCTTGATGGCTAGTTGATATTACCATTTCGCAAAATGACTTATCCAGGACTCTTTTCTTGCAATAAACCGATTGTTTGGTCAGATGTGTGACAAGTGTTGTTGAAAGAAAACATTGCTTATATATTTGTTAGCAAATTCCTATAGTGTTCACCATTAACACTAACCCGATTTCCAGTATCCTGTTCAAAAAACTTAGGTATTATCACTCCTTCATCCCAAAAACCGCACTAAACAGTGACTTTCTGAAGATGAAGAACTAACTCCTGAATCCCTTGAGGATTTTTATCGGCCCACATACTGTAATTCTGACATTCTTATTGAAAAACTCTTTATATTCCTGATCAAAAAGTCATTATATCTAATTTTTTTCTCGATAGGTCAACAACATCTCATTCTCCCTGTGGAATAATAATAAAAAAATACACGTGATAATAGAATTGTATGCTAATGAAATTATTTTATTTCATTTCCCATAAAAAAATATGCATTCGCTTCACACAAGCAAACATCTATAATCAATTCTCATCTCGATTTGTTCCAGTTTTCGTATCGCGGCAGTTGAAAAATGCTAATGCTCGTTAAAAATAAATATATCATAAACCAGTTTTGTTTGAATTGATGAGATGTGCGTGGGTAAAATCAAAAAATAACTTTTTTTTATAGCACAGTCGAAAGTTGTTTCTAAGAACATATCATCACCTATACATTACATTAACATAATTGAATAATTATTTATAAAAGGAATTGTGCGGTTATACAACAAAGATGTATTGTTTGATAATGTTTGTTGCAATAAAATATCTGTTTGTCAGCTGAGAATACTAAAATAAATTACGTATATATTCACAGACGCTTATTTGAATTTAATGGAATAATGTAAACTGAGAAGCAAAAAACTTTAAGCGCGAGGTAAGATATGTATATGGTAGAAAATTGCAAATTAGATATAATGTTTCGTGTATTTAAATACATATGTGATTGCTTCTTTAATTCAATTTATATTATTGAATTAATTCAATTTAATTCAATTCCAGATGTGAAGTGGCTATCAACTAGGTAATATTACAGAGATAGTAATCCGAAAGGGTCAAGCCTGGAGAATATGCCGGGCGCGCTGGAAGATTTTATCGCTTCAAGAATCCTTTTTGCTGGTATGGTATGAATCCGTGCCTCGCACAGACGCAAAATGAGTTCCCTACTAGTATGTTGTTAATTACTACTAATACCGATCAACAGTAACCATTTGACTAGATTGGGGCAACTCATAACGTAATACCCCCAACTGATTCCACCATATACACAGAAACATTTTTGGCCCGAATATTTGGTTTTGAGCCAGTGGTTGAATCCATAATTCTCACCAGATTTTGCCATTACAAGTCACAACCGTATGAAGGAAGTTCTTTTTCTTGAATCTGGACTGCTATGACACAATACCATCAAAGTGGTTACTCCTACTATCAGCTGCTGTTATTATCAGAATTTTTCTTAGTTTGTATAAACCTTTAGAAAAGGCTTGCAATGTTAATCCGACTTCCTGTCCGAACTCTAGCAGTGTTCGACAAGAATTGTCTTCCAGCAGTGCTTCACCTTCCACTTTTTTTTGTCTCGGACATTCTACATCATTTAAGACGGAGCTACTGGAACTTCATCCTATAAGTACTGTACCAAACAACATTATCTCCTAAAGCTGCATAAATCATGCCCTGAGCTTCCACAACATTTTTTTCTTTAGAAAGATCGTCAAAAATCTGGTTCGAATAAGCTCAGCAGTACACAAATCATAAGAGCCAATAATTTAGTTGAGGACCTAATATAGAAGTTAATATTCTCGGCTGCAATTGTAAGGTATGGTGTTAAATTACACTGATCAACAATGTAAATGTTTTGGGTTCAAAAATAGCTGAGTCTTATATATTCAAAAAACAAGGAAAATCTTTTCCGTGTGCTCCACGTAAAATTCTCAATCCTTCAGTAGTCAGCAAATGCCAACAAGGATCTCCCGAGACCGGTTTCTGGCCTTAAGCCGTCATCAGTCGGGCTTCCAGTTGTACGTTCGAAACCAACTGACGGATTGACCAGGGTCCTGACCATATAAAATATTAAAAATTTTTTTTTTTAATATTGTTAATATTCTCTCCTAGCTCACTGTGTATATCTGATACCTGAATATTGGGCCTGGGTACGAATGGTTTCAGACAGTAGTGAGCTGCATTTCAATGCATTTTTCATCCGATTTGGTCGATCAATATGGTCAGGACCCTGGTTAATCCTTCAGTTGCTTTCGAACGTAAAACTCGATGTCCTACTGATGACGGCTTAAGGCCAGAAACCGGTCTCGGGAGATGCTTACTGGCAATATCTACTATGTATTTTCAGGATTCTTATGTATCAGTGGCGGCTCGTGGGTTTTTAAAGTGGGAGGGCGTAGAAGAAAATAGTGCTGCTGACGATTTTTTTTTGCTTACCCCATCCTCATTTTTACTTTTCGTGCCATTGAAACCATATACAGGAGGTGAACTAGGAAAATAAGTTGAACGAAACTGAACGGAAATACAATATGGTGTTTTGTACTGAAAAATTGTTAATGTGATAAATGCTGGAGGGGCGGCGCCCTAACGCCCTCCCTCACGAACCGCCACTGTTATGTATTTCCACCTGCTAAATTTAAAAATCACCATGAAATGAACCGATTGGCTCTTGCTTTGGAAATACAGTGACATGCCATTTTTTATTGTCTACGTTTTAAGTTTGGGGGAAATTTTGTTTTCGGGAGTTATTAAACCTGTCAACTGACAAAACACAGCCTTCTCCAGCTGTTTGTAGGTTATAAATATATATAACTGCTGTTGCTGTTATTGTAAGTTTTATTTTTGTTCCTGTTGTAATTAGTGCAGAATTTTTTCTTTTAGAAGTGTTTTTAAAGCGTAAAATTTGTTAAATCAAAATGCCTGGAAAATGTGAAAATTTAGTAAATAATTTTTGTTACATATGTGGCGATATAACATTTTCGTCACAGAAACGTAATTTGACGCCTATTGTGAAGACTGCCTATCACCACTATTTTAGTATGAAGGTAGGGGACCAGGATAAGTCATGGCTTCCACATATATGTAACAATTCTTGTCCCGTTATTGAAACATAAGAACTATCTATGGCTTTTGCTGTGCAAAATCAAACCATACAGATGATTGTAATTTCTGCTTGACTCCACCTATAAAGGTGGTATTGTCAATAAAGGAAACAAGAACAGTTCAATACCCGAATCTTCCATCGGTTATTCGACCTATTCCACATTAAGATAGTTTACCAGTTTGTACTCCGCCCCAAAATTATGAGCTTGAAGTATAAAAAGAAAACAGTGTGGAAGAAGAAGAACCTAGCAAGCCTTACATATTCCATGACTTTAATTTTTTTTCCTTGTTGTGCAGCTGTCAGTGATGAATGCGGAGAAAGATTTTATCAGGATATATCTGCATTGGAACAAATATATCAGGGCCATTGGAATGAAGCAATGCTTGCAGATGATGCTTGTAGAGATGCTTTGGAAATTAAAAGTGGCAAGCAAAAAGAAAACGATCTCATAAAGCCATCACCTGATTCTCTTCAGATATAATAACCTGCCAGGTAGTTTCCCATAAATTTTGAAATCTTAGAATGTTATTGTCATTAAAAAAATCCTATTCGACCTATTTAGATAGTGTATTAGTTCCTACTCCACCCCAAAATTATGAGCTTAAAGTATAAAAAGAAGACAGTGTGGAAGAAGAAATACGCAACAAGCATTACACATTCCATGACCTTGATTTTTCCATCCTACATGTGGATCTGTCATTGATGAATACAGAGAAAGATTTCATCAGGATATTTCTGCGAAGGATATATGTGGAGAAAAAAGAATATCATTGATTTTAACTGTATATATTTTGCATCATAGAAACGTTAGTTGCTACGTGTCAGTGTTGTTCTATATTTTCTGTTCGTTTATGTGTGTACACACACACATATATATATATATATATATATATATATATATATATATATATATATATATATATATATATATATATATATATATATATATTACAGAAATTTTTCACCCTTTCTTATTGTGGTGCCACCGGTCACCTTCGCCCAATTGTCACCATGCGACGTCATGCATCTCTCGGGACCGGTTTCTAGCCTTTCAACCGTCATCGAGCTCTAGACGAACGCAAGGAACGCAGTTGGGAGAGACGATCGGGGCCAGGTCATGTCAACTGGCCATTTTGATGACGGGTGGCAATAGCACACAACTAACGCCATTATACGACGAATGCTCGTAACAGTCAGGACTGCTCGTAACATTCTGCCTGGAACCTGGGGTATAGTACCAGATATGCCCACAAGGTAGCGTAATCGAACCATGGAAGAAAATATTACAGAAATCTTTCACCCTTTCTGCCCGTGGTACCAGCGATCTCCTTCGCCCAACTATCACCATGCGCCGTCATGTATTTCTCGCGACCGGTTTCTAGCCTTCTAGGGTGATTCCTCCGATCGTCTCTCCTAGCCAGTTGAGCAAGCGGGAGCAAAGGGAGGGAGTATTAAGTTCTAGGCAGTAGAAGATAGCCTTGTCAAATACAAAATAGATCATCACTACAGAACTATACAGAATATTAACAGAAAATCTGAATTCACAGTACAAATGGATACTCATACTAATATTAAACTAATTAAGATCAATAGGGGGGTAAGACACATTGTCTCCTAAACTATTCACGTTGACCTTAGAAGACATTTTTAAACTGGGAAGATATGAAAATGAATATAAATGTCAAGGATAAGAAGGTTTGGTAATTTCGTTTGAATATTCAACTCATGTATATTTCCTGTGCTGACGTATGGAGCACAGACTTCGACCTTCACTAATTCTACCTTGATAAGCTGACGAAAAAACAGGGAGCTATTGAGCAAATAATGCTGAATAAAACTCTACGAGACCACAAATAAATACGTGGATACGATAAAGAACCAAAGTTATAGACATAGTAGAACATGCTGCCAGAATTCCCAGGAATTCCCAGGAAATTCCCAATGGAAATTCCCAGGACACAACAAAAGTCTCTTAGACAATACGTGGAACCATGTCATCCAAAATTGGCGACGAAATGAAGGTCAAAGAAACAGAGGACGACGACAAATGAGATGGGTGGATGACATAAAGAGGCAAGGATAATTGGCATGAAAAGAAAATAGCACAGTCCCCACAAAGATGGAGAGAACTGGAAGAGATCTACATTCGGAGATACCTGGATGAATAAGTAGGATGATGATGATGGTGATGACAAAATTAATTAAAGATCTTACAATGTTTTTTAAAACTAGAAGAACTATTATTTGAACTCAGTGTCAATTTTCAGGAAGCTTGATGTTTAGAGTTGTTCGTTTCAAGGGCACAATACGTATATTGGTAGCCAAATGTTTGACGACTTTTTTAACTCTTCGTAAAATATGTTCAATAATCTAGCACAATCCTCTTCTGTGATCGCAATTTGCCTTTCTCAATTAGTCAATTGAAATGATAATGATAATGCCATGCAAATCGGAGCGAAAGGAGCCCTGATCTTTCCGGCCGATGGAGGCGTCTTCGTCTTCTTTGGGACACGTTGGTTGAGTAAAACTCACTATTTCAACTGTTCCGTCATTTCTGGTGTGTATTGACCAATCCAAGTTTCATTAGCAGTCATGAATCACTCCAGAAACTCCTTCGAATTGCACTTATACATGTTTAAACATCGCTTTGAAGTGATAGCTCGATTCCGTTTTTCGTCCATAGTGTGATTTTCGTCCATATGTCCAAATATTCATGATGTTCCGTACTCAATATACTCAACTTCAAGGTTGCGTCTTGAAGGCGGGACATCACAGGTGAAGTTCAAGCATATCGAAACTCAGTAAACCAAGTATTTTACTGAGCGTTTTACTAAGTGGCTTATAAGTATAAACTATAAAATATGAAGGTGAAGAGTGTCCATAACATTTTCTCGGTTTTTAGTAAAAATATTGAATTTATCTACCTTTGAAGACAGTCAAAACAAAAGTAAATGTCATATCTGCTTGAAATTCATAGCACGTAACAAGAAATGAAGTTACTTTTCAAAAATGCAATTATCTTTGCGATCGTATTAGAGAAATAAATTACTTTTTAATCTATCCTCATATATCGTATAGATGAATACATTTCCTAGAAATTTTACAAGAGTATTTTTATTTATAGCAGAATATTCAAATAAATACATACATATCTGCATATTAAAAATAACAACATATCTAACAACTATGTTCTTGTTAGTAAAAAAAAAGATAAATAATTCTCGACAATATAATTCTAGCCACAAGTATGCTCATGACTATAATTTTGGTTTGTTTTAACTGCAATGAGTCGGGTCACTCA
Source organism: Cosmopolites sordidus (assembly GCA_031761425.1). Taxonomy (NCBI): domain Eukaryota; kingdom Metazoa; phylum Arthropoda; class Insecta; order Coleoptera; family Curculionidae; genus Cosmopolites; species Cosmopolites sordidus. The sequence continues at coordinate 1,333,911 of JARFXV010000126.1, forward strand.
TTAATAGCATAATATAAAAGTGAAATTGTATTTTCTAAATTTCCTCTTAAGTAGAAACACCAATCAAAAATATATTTGTGGTCATTATGTCTAATTACATATGATGTATTACAACTAATGAAAATAAATGATATTAAGAGTTATTGTTAGTCTGCCAAATAGAGTTAAAACTGTTATACACATATAGTGAGGATGATTAAGGAAGTTTGGCCATAGAAACAAAATATTATACGAGGTGTGTAAATAAAATAATGAGACTGGTGGCCTAGCGTTCGATTTGGCAACACTGTTGCCTTTCAGAGCCCTAGACAGGACAATATCTGAGATTTTTAATTTTGAAAATGAATAACAACAATTTCGAGCAAAAGTGCTTTATCAAGTTTTGGCACAGTTTGCAACTTCAATAGGTACATGTAAACATTGTTTTGCTAAGGGCCCAGATTTGATGGCTTAAGGCATACTCAGGAAGGCTGCAAATCGACTGATACCGCTCGTAAGATTTGCAAAGTAGAGAAGGAAGGTGCTGTATCAATCTGAACCGCTCAACTTTAGTTGAAATAGTTCCGGGAGAGAGACTAGAAGATAGAGGACGATCACGTCATCCACGGTCTCTCGATGTCAACGTTTTAAGACCAGCTATGGCTGCAGATCCTAGAACAAGTACTAGGACACTATCAGGGATTAGAAGTATTAGATCCGTATTATGTCGTCAGCAGGTATTTGCGAGGTATATACATGGTGCCAAATAGCTGGAGAAGCATTCCTTGTAAAGTGTCGCCGCAACAAGACACGGGTCTAGTTGAAGTGTGTAATACGATAGTCAAAATATCATAGGTTTTCGATTCATCAAACGGATTGTTCCCTGCGATGAAACATGGTTTTAATCCAATAATCCTAATGACGCAAAGTAGTAGGTTATGTCCGGAAAACCTGCTCTTCCGATACCAAGGTGAAAAAGGTCACATGAGTCCTGATGGTAGAGAGATAAATTCAAAACCCTACTCAGTTTAACTTGAGGGAGTATACGTTGTTCAGTCTGAAAAATATCCAGCTTTGGTTAACCAACAAAATGTCCGTCTTCATATCAGACTTCATATCAGACCAACTCGAAAATTAACGAATTGGGCTTTGAAGTTCCTACTCACCCGGCACTTTCGCTTCCAAAGACTTATTAGTGGTATCGAATAGTAATAGAGCTACTTGCTCAACAACGAGATGAGGTTATCGAAAATAACGGTCTATATATTGAGAAATAACATCCAGGTATACATTTTTTGAACCGAGAATAGCAAGAACCTCAAAAACGAAAATACTTTTCTAACACACTAGTATATCCTAAAAATAAATTTTACCTATTAGTATAGTGAATATCTGAAAAGGAATATTATTAAAGGGACATTTATAGAAAAGGTATAAAATTTGAATTTTTTGTTACCGTTTACAAACGAGCAATTAAGGCAAATCATAATAAGTAGTAACTGTTAAAACCCAGTTAATCCAATGCTAAGTAGAACAATATAAACATATAATATGAAATCTTACCAAGTTTAATGAGAATTACCATCATCAAGCAAAAAAAACTATTTTGATAATGAAGGTAGATGAGCATCTGTTTAATTTATGCATTTCGATTGCGTGGTCATTCTTATGGATTTATTCAATATTTTTTCTGTTGATAGTCAGTTGGTTATAAAATGTTAATATAGATATGCGAAAATATTATATTTATGTAATGTAAATTATATTTTATGTTAAAATCAATGTTAACAACCGATTTAACTGCTAGTAACACCTGCAGCTATATAAACAATATATACTGTAGTACAAACAGTATGCAACATTATGAAAAATATAATTTGTTCGAATAATTTTGTGGTTTAAAAAATCGAGTTCCACTTACGCCTGATCCAAAAAATAACCAATAATAATTAGGTCCGCCACTCCGTAAATTTGCTAGGCATGGCCCCAAATAGATGACCTTCATCTTCTTGTGATAAGGTATCCCAGAAGAATTATATATACTTTAATGTAGTTTAATATTGGAAATTGCGATTGTGGCAATTGATCAATAATTCGATCAATACTATGTAATACATGTTGTATCGGCCATAAATATGGTGACCTCACCGGGCATTCGAGTATCACTATCGCAGGTTCTTCTAAAAGATTCACTGAATTACAATATTAATATAGTTCGACAAATTTAAACTATTTTGAGGTAACATTGATGAAAATAGGCGTATATGAAGTATTCTGTAGCCCTAAATCCGAAAATGATAAGCTAATTACTGAAACACGTACAGTTTTTTTGTTACAGGTGTCGGGAGTGGGGAAAAAAGGAGACGACATATTTTTACAATCTTATATTTATTTAATATAAACATGTAAAATGTGTTAAATCTAGGCAGATATATTACTGACGATTATGCGAATAAAAAAATATATTACATAAGATGTCATACAGTGACAAGGACTTTCACTTTTTCTTCTTGTGTTCTGTAGTATCATTTCTTTTTAAAAACCAGCTGTAGTCGCCCAAAATAGATGGGTTCCAGCGTCCCTGGTGTCTTGCTTCCATAGTCCTGATGTCCTTGTAAATCCTTGTTCCTTATTTGTCGCTTACTGCATCCAAATTTTCCGGACAAAAATACAAAGGGAAGTATATAAAATGCATTTTTAAGAACATGCGACACCCAAGTATTTCATAGACTTTCAAGAGTTCATCTATGAGATTATTATAGTTTTCATCTTTCTTGTTGCTCAGAAATCCTTTCACTATACTTATAAAAACCTTCTAAGCTGCCAATTGATTTTCATTTAATTTTTCTTGAAAACGGATGTCACCTAGAAGCTTCGTTATTTAAGGTCCAATAAATTGATCTCCAATTTGGCATTTGAAATATAAAAGATATGCTTTTTTAATTTCCTTGGTTATAGATCTAGCTTGCGACTTTAAAATAAATCGTATGCATCGACGACTAGAACTTACCATTTTATATAAAATTTACTTAAACACTTGACTGTACTGTAAACGAAACATAAACAAACCAAACTATAGAAAACAATAAAACATTCATAATGGTTCATAGAATACTGTGGACCATCTACGTTCTTGTGGTAATTCCTACATTGTCCAGTCCAAAGTCAGGTACAAATAATTTCAATCAGCACATGATATAAACGAGAAGTAGGTACTTGAAAATGGAACGTGCTAGGTCATTTCTCTAAAAAGGTCTTTTAATAACTACCTAAATGAAATGCAAAAAGAGCATTCTTATCAATGTTCGTCGACCTGTGTAATAATTATGTTTATTTCAGAAGTATATTAAATATACATAAAACAAAATAGTGTCAAAATTTGTACATTGATATTATGTACAGTTTTGATCACTTATATGATTATCAATACTGTAGAGCTAAATGTAATAAAACATTAAACAAGCACTTTTCAGTTGACCAATGTCCCTGATAATTGACATTTTTATACAGTTCTACTATGCTCCCTGCAGTGTGAGTATTAACTTATGTAATGGGTAATTATAACTTATGTTTGTTATTATATATGTTGCCTGGGGTTTACCACTCCTAAATAACTCTGGATTCTTGCAGAAGAACAATATACATTCCTTAATACAAAATGTAAGAGTCAACAAACCGTTTAAATTTTCTCCTGCAGGATTCTTGGTGCTTCATATTTAACATACTACGTATTGCCCTTTTCTAACACCTGAAAAGCTTCTGCATTTCACAGCTACTTCCAAAAAAGATCATTGTATATTTAATATGGCTTTCAAATTTAGCAAAATACACCGTTTTTAAGGAAGCAATATCCAAATATTTCCTCAGTACAAGAAGATTGCAAGACTATTTTTTTTTTGTAAATGACGGGGTAAGATCAGGATATATTGTAATCTAGAACTACTTCCAAAAAGTTGCGTTTTTAATGTATTATTATTCAATATTAAACTATCAAATTCTTTAATTCTAGATTGTTTCGTCCTGAATTGTATTACATTTGTTTTATCTTTATTCAGTATTAATTTGTTTTTTGCAAACCATTTATCAATACTGGTTAATTGGTCAGCAGTTCTATCCATTAGTTGTTGCACATTTTCACTTCTGACCTACACATTGTATCATCAGCATACGTTGTTATTTTACTCCAGTTTATGTTATCATTTACATTTACTATGCCGTTTATATAGAGAATGAATAATATTGGTCCTAGTATACTTCCCTGGGGTATTCCAAGATGAATGGTGAGCTCATTTGACGTAACAAAATCGTTGGAATTTTTGTTTTCGATCCTCGAGATATGATTGTATCTATTTACATGTTTGTCCTCTAATATCATAAGATCTAATTTTTCAAAACAAATAATATAATTTAAGGTAGCATATACTTTTGACAAGAAATGGTTTCAAAGGAAGTTTGGTTTGGTTTTGTTTAAGACTGTTTTGTTCATCTTTTTTTTAAATTTCTATGCTGGATGCTATTAAGTTGCTTTCCTGTAATCATGAAATATAATAAGTGAATACATATAACTTTTTCAAACATTTTAGAGTATAGGAAAGTAGGTTTGTTAAGCGATAATTTATAATTTTATGCCGGTCGTTTTTTCTTTTAAATTGGAACAACCAAAGTTAGCTTCAATTGCTCAGGAGATATGCCATATTTAAAAGAGTTATTTATTATAAAGGACAGAGGTTTAGCTAGTAGATCTATTGTGCGTTTTATTAAATTTTGGCATTATCTTGCTGAAAAATGAGATTCCGACAAACTTGAACATACAGCCTAACAGGTTGCAATATTTCGGGTACGCATTGGCCTGCATTTAAACTTTCTCTGGAAAAATGTAGAACCCCTTCTTTCCTTTCTTTCACTTATCATCTGATAGTATGTTGTAAGAGAAATCATCCAATACGGACAATACGAGAAGTACGCATCCTCACTGTAAGTAAATCATCTACCAGAGCTGCAATAAAAGCATCACATACTTGCCGGATATTTTTATGTTGATTTAGTATAGCAAAATGATGCTGGTCAAATTCTTGGATGCTCCTACGATGATTAGAACCCCGTACTCGTGCATAACTCTGGTCATCTTATCATATTCTCATAATATTAAAAGCAGCAACGTTCAATCGGTTAGTTATTTCAGGAAATCTTTAACCTGGTTCTGTTATACCAATAACTGTTCTCATTTTAAATTCGGATTATTACTTGAAAAGGCATGACGCATGAACTCGTAACATTTTAGCACTTTTAACAGAACCACAAGTATACTGCTTATCTTAAGTGCATACGAAAAATACCTCCTAATATTATAAAAACAATATTTTTGAAAGCGTTTTCTGTGCCACATTTTTAGTAATCGCGTATAGAAACATGAAGTACCGTAAATTGCAGAAATTAGTAAATACTAACTTGAATATTGTTTTGCCACTGAGATTATTTATCTTAACAGAGAAAGAATGAAACAAGAATGAACATAGACAAACAATAAGACACAAACAATAAGGCCCAAAAAAAAATAGGTAGACAAACAACAACACTAATAATAACACAGGCTAACGGTTGTTTTGGTGTCGGGGTATTTGGTGCTGATTTCATACTAATTTGATGCCTTAGGTTCAAATATGGCATTTATTTTTCTCTAGGAGCTCAAATTTGTAAGATTCTTCACTTCCTCTGAGTTAGGGACCGTGTATTCTGCAGAGACCAAATCAGGATAAGTCTACTTGCTACGGTTGTTTCTGTACTGTCATATTCAATTATACTGATCACCAAACCTAACACAAAAGTATCCAAGATAAGCTTTCTTTACAATGTTATTAACAGTTTTTCTGTTTTCTTTTAACGTGTATTCTTCACATATGGAGCAAATCACATCAGGATGATTTACACAACTTATTCTACTTGAACTCTTTTTATTTCTATTCAGCCACACAAATGCAACAATTTACAACACAGTGCGTTTTATGTTAACTTTATAAGAACTCTTTCCTAAACACAAATATCACGCGAGGCCGAACTTCGATATAGCCTACATAGCGAAAACTCACAAACTAATCTCAACTTTAATTCAAGCATTGAAGGTCATTTCAGTTACCGGAAAGATAATGCTTTTGCCATCTAGTAGATTTTCGTGGAACTAATTCAACGGCAGACTGACAATAGGGCAAATATACAGGAACCATACTTGAATGTATTGAATTGAAAGAAAACATTGATAGATAAATGGATGTATCTAAAAAAGTAGAGCAGATAGAGAAAAATTGATTATATATTTTGATTTAGCGCCCTAAATATAGCTAAAACCAGTTTTAAAACTACTATCTAGTTCTAGGCACCAATTTTTTTTTCTTGTAGGTCTGTGTAATTAACAATAACAATAATGTAATAATTAACACAACGTGTTAATCATTACGTTAAAATATAACAAAAGCTCTTAATATTAGTCGTTTCTAAGAAAATTTGATAAAGAATGGAATCTCAAGAAAATGACTGTTAATGATAATCGTATTTTCGCGAGAATGGTAGTACAATTGTAGAGGAAGTGGGTCTTTTCATAAACATTTTCATATAAATCAACTATTAAAAAATTTTAAAAACAATTGAACATAAAAATTAATTTTGTTAAAGCTCAGATTATGAAAATATGTTATATAAATAATATAAATATAAAAATATATTATTGACATATACGAGATGTGTAAACAAAGCAATGAGACTGGTGGTGTAGTGTTCGATCTGGCAACACTGTTGGTTCTCCCTTTGGAGGGGAGACAGCAACATTTGATGTGTCTTCAGTACGAGTTTGAATTTCATAGAGTTACCTGGTGATTCGTAGCAATTATTTTTGCAAACAGGGGTTTTAGAGTGCGTTTAGAAAATAAGTACAACAATTTCGAGTAACGGTGCGCTTTTAAGTTTTGTTTCAGACTTGGGCACAGTACGACGAAAAGGTGTACAAAATTTCAGCCGACCTATGGAAAGAGTGTTTTGTCAAGGGTCTAGATTTTCAGGTGGTTTAACGTACTATCAGAAAGCCGATACTTGATTGAAGATGAACCTCGCAGAGTAAAGCCTTCAACTGAAAGAAGTGACAAAAATTTCCAAAGGGTCGGTGCATTTTAATCATCGATCGTAGCAGAATAGAATTTGATTCACAATCGTTCATCAGATTTTGACAAATGAATTAGGTATGAAAAAGTCTGTGCGAAATTGGTCCTGAACAATCTTTCGCAGGATCAAAAGAACAACAGAAAGGAAACATTTTGGGGCGGAGTGAAAATGAACTTAATAGCACACCGTGACCCGAAATTACTCATTTTCAGAACACAGTAAAAAAATCAGGCTTTTGAACCAAGTGGCTTTAGGGATTTCAAACTCGCACTGAAAATGCATCAGATGTTGGCTGGCTTCCCCTCCAAAGGGGAAGCAAATAGTATCGCCAGATGGAACGCTACGCCAATAGGACTCATTATTTTTTTATGCAGACCTCGTGAATGTAAACACCAAAAATATAATTAATTTTCATTATAATGGTATTTATAGCAACAAATAATAAGCGATAAAAATTTCATCAGTGGATTAGATAATTATAATTAATAATGTATTGGCTCATCTCAATTTATCATTTCATGGAAATGAGTCATGAATACACTCCTGGACTCGGACTCGACATTGACCGAATGAGATGGTTGATTTGATCTTGGGGTATTTTTTTCAAGGTTATTTGCAACTCATGCTTTAAGGCGTTCAGTATTTGATGGTGATTTGATAAATTTGGAGGTCGACTTCTGATAATACTTTTTACACATTTTTTTCTTTTTTTGGGTTTTTCGCCCCGATCTAAAATTTAAAAAAATATCAAAAATATCTGTTCTTATGTAAATAAAGAATCATTGGGTAAAAAACAACAAACTAGTGATTCTTTTTCTGTAATAAATTTGTCTTACAAACAAAATTTTAAGAAATGCAAAAGTTTTCTAAAATAAATACAAACTTTTGAAAGTTAACGTTTCGGAATGTCTTCTCCCCCCGTTTTCAAAACAAATCTAAAAAATAAATTATATTAATTTCTATATATGCTGAAAAGATAGGAAGTAAATATATTTTGTGAATATGTCAATAATACTTACATTGACAATAATACATAATAATCATCCAATAAACCTCACTTATATATACTTTTTGATAGTATGTCACAGTCATTAAAACTATTATTGACATATACACAAAATATATTTACTTCCCATCTTTTTAGTATATATAGAAATTAATATAATTTATTTTTTAGATTCGGTTTGGAAACGGGAGGAGAAGACATACCGAAACGTTAACGTTCAAAAGTTGGTATTTATTTTAGAAAATTTTTGTATTTTCTAAATTTTGTTCGGTAGGCAAATTTATTACAGAAAAAGAATCACTGAGAAATTTGTCTCCATTTGGTTTTTTGTTTTTTTTTATCCAGTGATTGTTTATTTACATAAGAACAGATATTTTTAATATTTTTTTGTTTTAAATCGTGGCCGAAATACCCAAAAAAATATATATGAACATACCCCAATCATTCAGACAATACTTCACACATGCCCAATAGGTAAATTATCTAGAGATCTAGGAGGGTAGACATAACATAAAGGGTAGACTCGCAAAAACTTTAAGAAATCTAAGTTTAGTATTTCTATATAGAAGCGTGAAATTGCCAAATTTTAGGTTGCGACATTTATTAGGTCCGTTTTGAGAGTTTTGTCGATATATTAAGTACTTCCTTAAAGACTTATCAATAACCGACCATTGTAATTAGATGCAGGATGCTCTGAAGCTAGGCTCTTTCATTTTTCATTATTTATAAATGCATTCATGAGTTCAAATATGGTCGTACATGTGTAAAATATGCATCAGATTTTAGTAGTGGCAGAGGATCACATTAATATCATCACATAAAAATAAACTTGAGTTCAATCAAACAACAAAGTTGTGTTTTTACTTAAATTTCACGAATTGTTTAGCCCATCTTCAAATTTTAAAGAAACTATTCGAGGATCGTTAGATAAGTGCTCGGCCTGATACAGAGATGGCAGAATTATGACTAAATGACTATGATATCTCCCAAGTTTGATTCATTAGGTTACGTGCTGTCAAACTGTTTGTTATAAAGTGCTTTGTTTTGAAAGTTTTAACACCGACCGATGTATAAAATAAGTTAGATTTCATTTAAAGGATTTTGCTTTTCATTTTCCATGATGAAAAATTGAGCTTCTGAATTTTAAATTTTTTTTACATCCAGTGAAAGTACTGAAGGCTTGAAATGCCAAAAACCGCTATGACTGACAAAATCCTCAAAAAGATGCGAGTTTGGTGACATTGTAAATATCTCGATAAATCATATCATATTCATTTTAAGCGACGTTTTGGGTATAAAAAATATTTTTCGCTTGATTGGTGCATCTAATGGGTGATTTTTTTAGTCTGTCCCACCTTCTGATAGCGATTGCTCTCAATCGAATTGGGAGCTTGCGCACTCTAGTGTCGAAATTATTCATTATAGTCTGGTAAATCATCATGAAACGTTTAACATCAGAGCAACGCTTGAAAATTCTCGTTTTTTTTAATCAAAATCAGTGCTCTGTGCGTCAGACTGATAGAGCAATTCGTGAATTTATTAGTATTTTGGTTCCTAATCGCCCAACCGAGCGATGTATTCACCACGCTATTCGATACTAAAACAAAAACAAGATATAAAACTGTGCGTTCCGAAAAAAATATCACCAGTGTTGCAGGCAGTGTTGATGAAGGTCCAGATTTATTAATTCATTGATTTTCGTAGGAAGTTGGGTTTTGTTATTCGACTACGTGGACATTTTTGCGAAAGATTTTGCTTTGATACGTTATAAGGTTCAGCTTATTCAAAAACTCAAGCCGCAAGACCATCGCAAAATTTTGGCTAAATGGTTACGTTAATAAAGAAAATTGGCTCAATTGGGGTGTAATCCACAAATGACCACAAACAATTACCGTTGTATCCAGAAAAATACATCGTATGGTTCAGATTGTACGCCAGTGGCATCATTGGGCTATATTTTTTTAAAAATCAAGCTGTAAAGTACGTTACCATTAATGGGGATCGTTGCAAAACGATTATCGAAGATTATTTAATTCCGATTTAGAATGGTGTTGATCTGGAGAAGATATGGTTCCAATAGGACGGCTCCATATGTCATACATCTAACGCTTTATTCGATTCTACTGTATTCTGTTAACGCTGCAACAATCGATTTATTGAAGGAATAATTTAACGCCTTTAAATTATTTTCTTTTGGGTTATATTAAATCTTTGGTCTTTGCCAATAAACCAGCTACTATTGACGGCCAAAATAACCCAGACATTTGCGGACATAAGACCTCAATTGCTTAAGGAAGTGGTTGGAAATTGGATTGACATTGGAATGCGCTTTATCAGAAGTAGCGGCGGCGGACATTTGTCCGAAATTGTTCCCAAACATTCATATTTCAAATAAAATAAATAGTTTCAAGGCATATAATTTGGTTGTTGTTTTATTTGAATTGAAGTACTGACGCACTAAAACATATATCTTACGCACCCTATACATCTGCACACCGCAGGAAAAGTCGCGGCTATATTTTTCTCGAATTCTCATGATGTAGTTTTTCTGAGCAATCTGGTAAATGGCAAGATCATCATCGAGAAATATTGGCTTCACTACAGGACCAATTAAAGAGTGGTACTCAGGCTAATCGTCTACAGCGCCAAATAAAGTGCTCCTTTAACATATTAATACGCCTGCATACACATCTCTGATTGTTACTGTAAAACGCCATGACTTACGCTTTAAAGTGCTTTCATGTGGGCTATATCCGTTAAATTTCACACTCAGTGAGTACTTTTACTTTTCATGTCTAAAAAAATGGTTTGCTGAAAGAAAGTTCTGAGAAAATAAAAAGTTGGAACGTTGGTCTAAATGTATAGAATTGCAAGGTGACTACGTTAAAAAAATAATCCAAGTGTATCAAACATCTAGAATGACCCACGTATTTCACCAGGTCTAATAAAACCGAACGAACATATTTATCAACCCAATACGTTAATATGAAAAGTGATTAAAATTTTGTCGTGAGATGCAATCTTTATAAATGTCGTCTAAACAAGAACATGTGCAAGTAGATTAAGCGGTAATAAATACAAAATGTTATTTAATAAGATATTTTTTCTAAATTCTAAAGTTGATAAAAGTCAGTGGACTTCGATTCCTCGGTGTATCTTATAATGCTTTATTTAGTTATACTATTTCTAGTTAAGTACTTTCTATAGATACCTACTTTAATGTATTAATCACTGAAGGTTACGAAATTACTGGTAGCCGAGAATATCTTAATAAATGTATGTTTTCTAATTATTAATTATTACTGCATTAACAGGAATAATCTGAAGTGTTTAATGCAGATATTATAATGTTATAGGAATATATTGCGTCTTGAGCTAGGAGATCTTTTGACTACTACTAATGTAGTATAGGGTATTGTAAAAAGATCGCATGTTTTTCAAGTAAGTGTACCTTCATTGATTTCCAGTATAGAATATTTTTGGAAGGGCGCCTTTAGAGAAGACTATTAAAAAACAGATAGAGCACTTGGTAAGAAAGACTGTGTTAACAAAGAATATATGGAACAAAAATAAAGAGTAAAAAGTTGATATAAGATGGCTTGCTATCTCATGAACTCATTAGTATGTACATTTCGAAGATGAAATTGACAAGGGAGTTACTGTTACAGGACGCGGTTATCAGGAAATCCCGCGTTTTGGTACTGATGAACTATTATGTTGGATGATATGGCAAAAAGGAAAGTTATATAACATTTCTTATATGACTCAGATTTTAACAAATGGGTCAATATTTTGTGTTTGTGTTAAATGTTTATATATGGTCGGCATGAGAAGTTTTTTTTTTATTCCAATATTTCACTACTATTTGTTTTTTTATGTGCAGGATTAATAAGTAATTCGAATGAAAGATAAATTAAATTTTTATTGTAGGAGCTACTCCTTTGAAGTAGCTCCTTAAAGTTAATTATCAAAATGGTTTATGGTGACTTGGTTTATATTAATCCTAATTTATCTGTTTCTCCAAATCTGGTTGCTAAGTCATATAGTGTATGTTGTTCGCACGCACGCACTTCACTACTATTGTGAATAAATTTTTTGCTAAAACGCTCGGATGAACACTAATTCTGGTGATCCATTTTTTATTGAAACGTGTGACTTCTTTTGTAACTCAGCGAATTTGTAAGTCTCTTTCTACTGCACTGTTAGGAACAGGGGGCATTAACGATTGTTTATAGTACTATATTTTAGAATCGTTGTAGTGTATCTTGGTTAGAATGGTTGGCTGTTCGCCATTAAAATGAACCGTGAATTCTTCTAGTGTCAAAACTATTCAGTATTCAGTATTCATTAGTCTGGAAAATTAAGTTGTTGGTAGTGTTTATGAAGATTCAATCCAATTTTATCAATTCGTTGCCGTTCGGAGGAAGTTGGACTTTGTTATTGGACTACGTGGAAAATTTTGTGAGAAGATCTTGGCCTGGTGTTTTACAAGATCAGCTTGTCCAAGAACTCAAGCAACAATACCATCGTTTGCGTCGTACGTTCGGTATATAGGCTGAAAATCAATTGCATATTGAGCCAGAATGTAACCACAAAATTTTGTTCAGCGACGGAGGTTATTTTTGGCTAAATGGCTACGTTAATAAACAAAATTGCCGTTTTTGGAGTAAAAATACTCAAAAGATCCAACAATTATCGTTGTTCGGAGGAAGTTGGACTACATGGAAAATTTGGCAATAAATGATTCATTGAGGCAACAATTCGGTGAGACAATTATTTCGAGGAAGGAACTTGCTAATTGGCTACCAAGATCATGTGTTATTATATGTTAAAACTTTGGTCTATGTCGATAAACCAGTAACTATTGACGCCTTGGAAGCCAACATAACTCGGACAATTGCGAACATAAGACCTCAATTGCTTGAAAAATTGGATTGACAGAATGCGGTTTGTTTGAAATTGTTTTCAAACATTAATGCCATTGAATGTTATTTAAATAAAATAAATAGTTTCATTGCATCTAATTTGGTTGTTGTTTTATTTTAATTTAAAGATCAGACGCACTAAAGAGAATTACCCTTATATCCGACCCCTCACAAGGCCGATACGTTCAACAGTTTATTTTTCACTGCTAGTTGATTGTCTGTAATAATATATTTGACGAAATTTGAGCAAAACTTGTTTTTTTTAAGGCAAAATTTTCTGTTCGATCTATGACATTAAACTTACATTTCATAACACACACTCGAAATTTTACTTTAAAATATCGATTTATAACAGAACGTTTTGTAATCTCATGTTATAAATATGTACAAATAAATGTATCGTGGATTTAAATCATAAATATAAATGTCTGTGTTTCGAGGCACCAACAACGTCCATTATGAAAGTTAGCACTAATTTGACTAATCATTTTTGATTTGATTCATATAAACAAAATTGATGACGCACGGGTAATCTTTCGGCCGTTCAACTGTATGTTTGTTCACAAACCCACTAAGCCAGAAGTGCGCTTTCTCGGAAAAGATATTTTTTTCACTAAAGTTGGGTCTCCAGAATGTATTCTACCAGACGAAGCCGAGGGGGACATTTGAACAAAATTACTTTCCAAACACAATGCCATTATTATAAAATAAAAATTACCGCATTACCACTTGCAGTTGTTATTGTGCCTCATTTTATAGTTCTGATACTCTTATTGGATAGTCCTTTTGTAACACAGTTGAATTAATACAAAATTAACTGTTAAAAAAGGTTTTCGTTGAAACACCTTTGTAAATAAAAAAAAATGATTATTCTGAATTAACTTAAGTAAGGGTTTAGTGTTTATTACGTAAATAAATTATTTAAGTACAAAGTACAACCGAGATTAAGAAAATACTTTTAAAATAGAATTATGGAAGCGTATAATTTATAATTAGGGAATAATAATAACTGAGAACATACACAAAATAATACGCAAAGACATATGTCTGCTATTATAAAGAATATTTATTCTAAGGGAGAAAAATTAAGAAAAATAATTAAGACTTACGGTAATTAGTATGGTAATAACAGGACACAAGTAGTGCTGGTCCATGACTGCTAGCCACATTTAAAACAACACACTTTTCACTTGACCTACCTTCAGTTGCTGCCAGGTGTTTGGTTAGTAGTCGCGGAAACCCGACGCAACTTCGACTAATATGGATACGGAATTGCTCGTGGACGTACAGAGTCGGACTGGGATTCCCTCGAATTACCGAAAGCTTTGGTCGGGAGATGCGTGAGATGGTTCGAAAATTGTCGGTTTTTTTTCCTCATCGGACGCGAGCCGATGGTTCGAGGTCGACTGAGAGCTACAGTTAAATTAGCTAAAGAAAAAAATAAATAAATATTTCCGCAAACAAATCTAGACTCGATGGTTTTGAGTGGGTGTACTAAGCGCGGTTGAATGCATTGATCTTCAATCTTATTTAGAATGACAATTATGGAAATCGATCTAAAAATATTGTTTTAATAGTTTTTTAATTACATTGATAAACACTGCTTTTGATACACGAATTTTGTAATAATATTTGATTGTATTTATCTACTCTCATTACAAAAACAATGTTATCTTTTTCCAGTCACCCTCAGCTTTTTTATGACAGCTGCATATTGAATTTCACCTCATACATGTAAGTGTTTATTTTTGAATAACGTTATTTCTGAAGTTAGTTAGCTATCATAATCAACAAATTTAAATTTATTCATATTCGTTAAGGCTGAAAATATGCCACAAAAATAATTAAATCACCTGGATTGTTTTTGTTATGTGTGTGGAGAATTAACTTTTACCTCTCAGCGTCGAAATTTCACACCATTAGTAACCAAACATTATTTGGGTTACTTTGGTTTTCCTGTATGCAATCAAGATAAATCCTGGGTCTCACAGATCTGCTGGGTAACATATGTGAGATTTTTGCTCGGTTGGGCTAAGAGATCTAGACATATGTTCTTTGCTGTGCCAATAATTTGGACGGGACCAACATATCACGTAAGTGATTGTTTTTCTTGTTTGACTGTAATAAAGGGTATCACAACTAAGTCGAAACACACCATAAAGTATTCAGAATTCTCATCCGGAAAAAAGCTTATCCCACATAGTGCCGAATTGCCTGTGCTAAACCCTCCAAGTCCACTAGAAACTCAAGAAGCTGCTGCTAGTCAAGACGATAACTTAAAGGCAGAGTGCGACTCAACTTATGTACCAAGTACTTCAAAAGAACCACACTTATTGACACAAGGTGACCTAAATGATTTGGTACTGAATGATCTTGAAAAAACCGTCTGAAAATGTTTTGTTAATGTCGTAAAAATTTTTTTGGGTAACCACAGGGCAGAAAATTGCAAAGATTAATTAATGATTTAGTACTGAATAATTTTGAAAAACCAGCCTGGAAATGTTTTATTAATGTCGTAAAAAACTTTTTGGGTAACGACAGGGCAGAAAATTATAAATATTTAATTAATGACCGTTTATAAAAAAAAGTTAAGTTTTAGGGTTAGAGGCGTATCAGCAACAGAAAAGGCTATTGCGATTGAACTTACAACTTAACGTGGGCTCGGAACCACGGCGATCGGCTATCGAAAATCCCGGGTCAGCATCCTCCTCGGGTTGTCAACCCTTGGTTTTGTGCTTAACCATAAGTATCTCGAGAAGCCTACCGACTGACGAGTGGCCAAAGTAGAAAACCTCTCAGAAGGCATCCCGCCTTACCCATTCTCGAACTGGCGTAACTGAGGGGCGATTCCTTGTCAGATTTTATATTTTTACCTAGAAACATTTACAAGAATTTTAGAAAAGTCCTTACCTAGTACGGAAATCGAACCCGTTCTACGCTAACTGCCGTATCATCAAGCTGATGCCTTAGACTTCACAGCAAGATATTTCAGCAGGATATTTCTCTTAAACAGATGCAATATCAAGGGAAATGAAGTCCTGGGATGTTAGCCGATTACTGCTGGGGATTGAAAAGGGACCTACTGGAAGTACTAGTAAAAATCATAAATATTGTGTATAAGTGTAAGTGTATTTCTCTATTTTTTTTTAAATATATATTTGAATGTCACAAAAAAATCCGACGTGATAATTTTTTTTATTAATATATTTTTGTTAGGTGGCCATAGTACTATTTAAATTAGATAGACTTGTGACAAAAAAAGTTTGAATTTTGTAGACCAGTGTTATTATGCTCTCGAAAGTATTGTTTTCTGCAGTGCTAATGTTGCGAAAGTCTTTAATAGATTATTTCAACAATTAGTTCTTTTAATAGCAAATCTAGTATATATACATGTTTCCTTGTCAGATTTTATATTCTTACCTAGAAACATTTACAAGAATTTTAGAAAAGTCCTTACCTAGTACGGAAATCGAACCTGTTCTACGCTAACTGTCGTATCATCAAGCTGATGCCTTAGACTCCACAGCAAGATATTTCAGCAGGATATTTCTCTTAAACAGATGCAATATCAAGGGAAATGAAGTCCTGGGATGTTAGCCGATTACTGCTGGGGATTGAAAAGGGACCTACTGGAAGTACTAGTAAAAATCATAAATATTGTGTATAAGTGTAAGTGTATTTCTCTATTTTTTTTTAAATATATATTTGAATGTCACAAAAAAATCCGACGTGATAATTTTTTTTATTAATATATTTTTGTTAGGTGGCCATAGTACTATTTAAATTAGATAGACTTGTGACAAAAAAAGTTTGAATTTTGTAGACCAGTGTTATTATGCTCTCGAAAGTATTGTTTTCTGCAGTGCTAATGTTGCGAAAGTCTTTAATAGATTATTTCAACAATTAGTTCTTTTAATAGCAAATCTAGTATATATACATGTTTCCTTGTCAGATTTTATATTCTTACCTAGAAACATTTACAAGAATTTTAGAAAAGTCCTTACCTAGTACGGAAATCGAACCCGTTCTACGCTAACTGCCGTATCATCAAGCTGATGCCTTAGACTCCACAGCAAGATATTTCAGCAGGATATTTCTCTTAAACAGATGCAATATCAAGGGAAATGAAGTCCTGGGATGTTAGCCGATTACTGCTGGGGATTGAAAAGGGACCTACAGGAAGTACTAGCAAAATTCATAAATATTGTGTATAAGTGTAAGTGTATTTCTCTATTTTTTTTAAATATATATTTGAATGTCACAAAAAAATCTGACGTGATAATTTTTTTTATTAATATATTTTTGTTAGGTGGCCATAGTACTATTTAAATTAGATAGACTTGTGACAAAAAAAGTTTGAATTTTGTAGACCAGTGTTATTATGCTCTCGAAAGTATTGTTTTCTGCAGTGCTAATGTTGCGAAAGTCTTTAATAGATTATTTCAACAATTAGTTCTTTTAATAGCAAATCTAGTATATATACATGTTTCACAGCTTTATTTTTTTCATTCTATCATTCGATAAACTAGTAGCCATTTATGAAAAGGGTGACCCAAATTGAAGACCGGATTTTAAATTTACCCCATTATACTCTTATACTATGACAGTTATAAACAGAGGCCGGAATTGTTAAAAAAGATAAGTAAATAAATCGTTTCATGCAAGGGCGTGTGCCATCACTTCAATTTATTAAAATATCTATATCGCCAAAACGTTTATATTCTTACTTCCATTATTTTTTGTAAGTATATTGGGTTGTTTAATTTTTTTGTGTTGTATGGTAAAAAAGTAAGTGAAAAGCAGTGACCTTGCCTGAGCTCGGGCTAGGTTACTGCTTACCACTGTGTTTAGTAAGTCATACACTTATAGATATTCTGACTAATTGAGATATTCACTTACTTCTAGAATTAATTCTTTCACTAATTTTCTAATTAACTCATCGATCAATAAGTCCCCGGCCTGACATACAGATAGTGCGACTTACGAAAAATCCTTGCCAATGATCGATTATACCAACCTTCAAACCTAATATGTCAAAATGTCATAACAATTTTCTGCTAGTTTCTGAGTTGTGGTGTGTTAAGTGACGCTATTTTTGTTATTTTCAAAAAAGACATGGAAAAAACATCGTTGATTAAGCATTGCTTTTTGATAAAAAAAAATACCGTTGAAGCAAAACAATGGCTTGATAAACATTACCCGGACTCTGCCACAGGAAAATCAACCATAATTGATTGGTATGCAGAATTCAAACGTGGACGATGATGCTGAACGCTCTGGACGTCCAAATGAGGTGGTTGCACTAGACAACATCAGAAAAATTCACAAAATTATTTCGCAAAACCGTAAAATATTGCAAGAGAAAGCTGATCCCACGAATATATCGAAAGGAAGTATTTACACAATTTTGCATGAACATTTGCGAATGCGTAAAGTGTTATCGAAATTGGTACCACCTTTGCTCACAACGGAACAAAAACAATAACGTATTGATGATTTTGAATAATGTTTGGAGTTGTTTAAGTGAAATAAAAGGATATTTTCATGCGGTATGTGACAATGGATGAAACATGGTTCCATCACTACACTCCGGAGACAAATCAGCAGTCAGTTGAGTGGACGGCAGCCGGGAAAGCCGTCCAAAGCGATCAAAAACATAACCATCGGCAGAAAAGGTCTCTGTATTTTGGTATGCACATGAGATATTGTTCATCGATTATCTCGAGAACGGCAAACCATCAATAGCGAATATTACATAGCGTTTTTGGTCCGTTTAAAGGACGAGATCGCAAAAAAGGCTCCAAATGAACAAAAAAGTGCTGTTTTACCAAAACAATGCAGTGTTACAAATCGTTGGCAACGATGGCTAAATTGCATGAATTACAATTACACTTCGAATTGCTTCCTCATCCACCGTAATCTACATATTTAGCCCCCGGTGACTATTTCCTGTTTTCCGGCATCAAAAAAATGGTTGTTGGAAAGAAATTTTGCTCCAATGAAGAGGTAATTACCGAAATTGAATCATATTTTGAAGGCAAACAGAAATCATTCTATAAAAACGGAGTAGAAATGTTAGGAAAGCGTTGGAATGATTATATTGCTTTTCAAGGAGAATATATTGATGTATTGAAGTCGACATTTGCAAAAAGTGTGTTTTATTTGTCAGAGAGGGGACTTATTGAGCATTGTGTTGCACAAGTGTTCAATGTATAAATGTATTGTATAAAAAATAGAAATACAATAAGAAATAATTGAAATGAATTTACAAACATTTTGGTTATATAGATATTTTAATAAATTGAGATGATGGGCGCCCGCCATTGTATGAAACGATTTATTCACTTATTATATATAGTAAGTCAGATCTCTAGTTACAAGTTATGATTATTCCGTATTTATGTTATCTGAAAGATAGAATAGAAATTATATGAAAGATAGAAAGATAGATAGAAGATAGAAAATTTCATGAAACCGGTTTGCTAAATGATGCAAAACCTTATAAACGTGGGACAAGGCCCTGTGAGAATATTGTTAGAGTTGGTGAAAGTATTTTTGTAAATTCGAAAATATCGATTCGTCATCTTGCACAACAATGAAATATATCGAGAGGCTCAACTAGACAATATAAAGTTTGAACAAATGTGGTTTCAGCATGACGACTCCATCTGCCCCACAATTCTAGCAACAATTGATTTACTGCAGTAACAATGTCTTGGTTGTTAACCAACGGTTTCCTAATCGTTTTCTAGTAGGTTAACAAAAGGGTCATAATATCAGGCTACTTCATATATATTACACAAAAACAGTTGTTAATGTAAAGTAAGTAGGTCCTACTTTTAGCGTTAGATGGCATTGCATCGTAAAAGTGTTATCTACAAAGCCTTTATTTAATCCTGTATCTCATGTGACTTTGATACATTTTAACTCAAAAACTATATTTTTTTTATTTTATGTTGAATTATTTAAAGGAGGTATTATTTGTTACCAGAAATATTACTAAAATTTCCTTTAGATCTGCCATCCAGATTTGTTCGTTGTGAGTTTTCAATCTTTTTTAGGTTGAGGTTAAGGTTTTCTTTTTTTTCCTTAGTTTTTGTGCTTCCTGTGTATCAAAAAAATATTTTTAAATCACCTCTTAAATACAAGTTATTATCTAAAAGAAATAATTTTCGTCGTATACATTTCCTTCCATTGTATCTGCTCTGATGGAGTTGTTTTAGCATTTCTGTTACTTTAGGTTCAAAATCATATAGGTCTGTTCAAGTAGTGCAAAACTGTACATACGAGAGTTCCTATTTATGTATCCGGAATTGTCAACAATGGTGTTGCTAGGCGCAATCTGACATATACATCGTAAAGTTTGACATTGTTGACAGTATACTTACTCGAACATTTGATCATATGGGCGCTATTTGCGTTGTTTATTGACTTGAAAACGTTTAGTGACTTTTGTGACTCTGTCAAAAAATGGAATTAACTCCATTTGAAAATGAAGTGAAAATTTTCCTGTTTTTTAAAGTGTTTTTGAATATGCTCCCTATGTTGGTTCTAACGATACATATATTTTTTAAAAATATGCGTGTAGTTTTCTAGATATGATAGGTCGAAAAAATATGATTATTTTATATTTTTTATCTTTTAGTTTGACTTTTTTACCTTTAGTTGATCCAATAAAATGTTTACCATTTTAAAATCAAAGTATCTAACAAACTTATCATGGATCATGGTACTTGAGTTTTGCCAATACAAGACGTACGGTTTCATATTTTTCCTTTAAATTAGTGGAATAAGCGATGGGAACCGTACTATGCTTAGGGTAGAGCGGAGCTAGTTGAGCAACTTTTCACTTGATCTCCCATAACTTTAAGAATATGCATCGGATTTAATTGATTGTTGCTCTGTTAGGTTCGTAATTTACTCTTCTCTAAAACATCTCGCGGTGTAAAAACGATCCGAATACAAGTTTAAAAGTTCTTGTCGGAAATGAGAAAGCGCTCCAAGTTATCCAATGTGCCCCATTAGTGGGGCTAGATGAGCATGGGTATGGGGTAGTTGATCAATGGCTAAAATGGAGTTGATTACTGTATAGAATGACCTGAATACAAAATAATTATAATCAACAAGCAAATATGTATTTATTATGATTATTATATGATAATATTGTTATTATATCTCTGCAAAAATAAAATAAAAATCAAATAAAATTAAATCTGTCCAATCTTTGGATTATTATTACACTTTTTGTATTTAAAATTATATATTTAAGAATAATTATAACCCAAATAAATATTAAATTAAAGTAATAACAAATTATGAGATCAAGAATATTGCTAGATGATAAATAATCCCAAATTATTAATCATCTTTGTCTCTATCAGAATTAATACAAACATAGGTTAGACTAACGTTCGGCACACATTTAATATGGGATCATTGTTTGCAAATCTGACACTGAATTTAATTTTCTCCAGGTATGCTCTCAGAAAATTGCTCGTAACAAACCAGACAAGCGTACTCATCCTCTCTGAATATGATTGAAAAATGTCCATCGTAAAATGTAATAATAATTATTAATACACTTATCAATATAAGTAATTTTAATTAGTAAACTTTGTGTAGAATCATTACATGCACAAATTAATTGAGGGTTATTAATATATTAAAGAAAAATTTGATTTTCTACAATGAATATCTAGTGAGGCTAGTTGAGCAATCATTGAACGCGCGTTGCCCAACTAGTCCCAGTTGAGACAACAAAATAAAAATTAGGTTATAAAAAATCATGAGTTAAAAATAAATTACAATCTATAATCAAAAGAACAATAATTAAGTAACCTTTAAATACTTACGTGGTCCTTATTAAGTGATTTTATATGAATATAGTAGAAAAATTATGATGACCTGTAATATTTTCTTTTACGCAGAAAAAAAAACAAAGCGTTCTTTTATTTTATCGGAGCACTAGAAACCATGTGGCAGTCACGTTATGTATTCCCCTCCCATAACCCCCTCTTTTAACCATTTACACTTTTGTTGTAGGTCGCTTAGTTTTCGAGCTATTTCCATTGCACAACTTGCCCCTATGATCAACTAGCCCCGCTCTACCCTACTGCCATTATGTAGCAAAACACATTTCAAACTCCCCTTGGAACGGTCTATAAAATATCTCCATTCATTTGGATGGTAGTTCAGAAAACTCATTTTTGATAAAAGACCACCGACATCATTCAGAAAACATCATTTCTGAGCAAAAAAAAACGGAAGCAATTCTTTTTTTCCGTACGATAATATATAATTTTAGTACTCGGAAAAAGTAAATTCCTCTCTTTGAGTCTGGATGCCAACAGTTCAGATGTTTCTTTTAAAAAGTCGAGGTCTCTAATAAGGTCACTTAAAACGTCTTGAGTAAAAAGTAGGAGTTTTGATGACGTGGCTTGAAAATTATCAGTTTCTTCGCTAGTACAATCTTACCATTTTGCCAAATATATAAAATTTTGTTTCTGAAAGATTAGACAGGCCACGAAAAGATGGAACAGGGACGTTTTTTGAATAAGAAACAGTCTTTTAGTATATACCAGATCGGGATTGGCAATTTTTTTTCCGTTAATACCATGTAGTTTGACTGAGCAAAAGTAACAGTCATCGTAGTAATTTTTTGGTTCTCTTCAAATCATAGGCACACCAAGCTTCAATTAACTTCTTTTATCACTGGTCCATTGCCTTAAATGTTCACTACACATATTGTAAACATTGCTTGAAATCCATAGTTTATCAATATCATTGATTTTCAAGTTAACTTAAGCGAAATATGGCATTTGCACACATTCAAATAAAGATTTTTAAAACTGTTTCGTCAGAGACGTAACAAAAAGTGTTGGGGTGTTTTTAAACATGCTCTTTTGACGTTTTATTTACTAACTTTTTTAATTGAATAAACAACAAAAGTAAACAAGTTAAATGGCTACTGAGAAGAAAATATCATCATTGTGAGTAGATTAAAAACTGTACGTACTTTTGATAATTTAATGTCACTGAGAGTGTTGCTAGACACTGTATTTTATTTAAAATTACGTTTAAGTCTCGACGACACGAACAGTTTTTTTTATTTTGTAGACCTGTGTAATTTATTTGTTACCTCGTGGTTCGTTCTGATATTTTTTAGTTTATTTCTCGTGAGACGTTAACGTTTGTCTTTTGAATGTTGTCATTAACACTCTCTGATTTTATACGCGCCGTAAATTAAAGCTAGACCTTTATTTGTACCCCAGCCTTTGAGATATGGTCATACATTATACTGCAATATAAATATATTGGACTTAAAAGGATTTAAATAAAAGTCATGTTTTAAATGAAATTACAAAAGGAATCAGAAACAAACTTATGACGACAAGAATGAATTTTCTGCAGCGTAACTGTAGCCAACTTATGTTTGAAATAGTATAGTATAAGAGAATATATGAACATGGACATAAACATAATAGGATAAATATGTAAAAAACAGTATAACTGAAACAAAATGAGGAGATTTCAGGAGACTACTGGAATTGATATAACAAAAAAGAAAAAATCGGTGAAGATCGAGGATGCTCCAGCTCCTCATCGGATGATGCGAATGAAGCAATGACGTTCAGAGAACTGGGAGAAGATATATGTAGTGACAAAAACTGGGGACGATGAGGTAAGCGATAACAAGCAAAAGGCAGGTAAGAGGCAAAAGGCAAAGAGGGGACTTGAACACGTGAAAATGACGTGTGCCTTCTTGTTGAATTATTCAAATTAGAGTATTGAGTATGATTTTGAGTTTAATATACCGGTAACTTGATAAAATATCAAGAATAATTTGCGAAATATAATTTTATTGTAAAAATAATTACGACCAAAAATAAGTAATATTTAAGCCAGAGCCTTAATCACCCCATTCGCATTATTATTTAAATTGAAACTTTGTCGAGTAGTTATTTAGTATAAGTACTCGATTATAATGAGTGCTGAGAAAGTTTCTTCTACTACCGGTTCTTAAGAATAAAATTTACCTTTGTTTAGTTATATACAGAGTACTGTAGAGAAGGAGGGCGAGTATAAAACATCAGTAATTATAATTAGAAACATACCACGTTATAGAAGAAAAAAAACAGTTTATTTTTTAAATATAACTTTTAACCTGATAACCTCCGTCTCTTGATAAAAACTCTTCCAATCTCAACTGCATGTTACGCCTAAGACTGTCCAACATTTCCACTCGAATTAAGGTTATGATGATTCTGAGTTTCTTTTACGTAAACCTTGTTTTTCAAATAACCCAACAAATAAAAATGACTTGCCGTTAAATGTGCAATTTGGCTGATCAAAGAATGTCCCTATGTCGGACGTTTGTTTTAAAATTCGTGCACTTTACGTATCGATATAAATATTTGTTTTTAAAGTTAAATAAAGTATTACAGCAATGAAGATATGCTAAAAAAATGTTTTCAAGTGGCATAAGGACTTTAGTGATGGTAGAGAAGCAGACCTTCCATGTCAACCAATGAAGAATACATTAACAAAATCAAGGATTGTGTACTGAGTAATCGTCGATTATGTATTACAATTATTGTAGATATTACTGGAATATCATATATTCAATTAATTTTTAAGAATAATTTAAGTTTGTTTCATGTGTTTTCTTCTCTTGTTTTGGAAACACTGCTTTTTTTCAAAAACAACGTTCAATTGAAAATGCTGAGATACTTCTTTGAATGATGATATTCCGAAATGCATAGCTATTGGTGACGAGAAATAGCTCAAACATTAAAAGAATATAGTGCTAAAGATGAACTAAAGGCGAAAAAAACCACATTGAAGCAGGTTAAAAATCAAGTTATGTTAACTGTTTATGATTACTGTGGCATAATTCAAAAATAGTTCCTTTCGAAATTTCCATTGGTCAAACCGTCAAAAAAATGTTCAGATTTGTGGAAAAACAATATATGGTTTTTGTACCACGATAACTTACCATCGCATTCTCTAATAATTACACAGGTCTACAGTGGATTTGGCGCAGGAAAGATTAAAACTGTTTTTAAATATGCTGATTCTAACGGTGCATATATTTTTTGACATGTACGTGTAGTTTTCGAGATATGATAGGTGGCGAAAAAATACGAATATTTTATATTTTTTCTCTATTGAACTTGGAGAAAGCTTCTTTCTCGTGATTTCTTCGAGTAAGTACCTTCCAAGCACTCACGCATGATACTCCAGTAGTAATCAGCCATCATGTGTTTATATTTCTTGTTCCATTTTCTTATAATCTTCTTCTTGTTCATAATCTTCCATATTTTTTAGATACTGATGAAATCGCTCTCCTTATTCGTCACTGTAAGAGACAATTTGCATCCATTCGTGAAAATTTTCGGATTTATAATTTCCTAGGACTTTTTTTATATCATTGACGAAAGAAAACCAGGCTAATGATTCTATATCATTCATTGGATGCACTTTTTTCATCTTCATCTTTTATCAAAAATAGAGAAAACATTGAAATTTCGTGTAGCCGCTTTATTGACCCAATAAAAAGTTTACCATTTTTAAATCAACGTATATAACCTACTTATAATCATAGTACTTGAGTTTTGTCAATACAAGAGATATGTTTTCATATCGCTCCTTTAATTTAGTGGAATGAGCAATGGGAACCGCACATGCTTATTGCCATTATGTAACAAAATACATTTCAAACATCATTTTCTGAGCCAAAACGGAAGCAGTTCTTTTTCTCGAGTACGATAACATGTAATTCTAGTACCTGGAGAAAGTGAATTCCCCGTTTTGAGTCTGAATGCCAACAGTTGTGATCTTTCTTTTGTAAGGCCGAGCTTTCTGATAAGGTGACTTAAAGTAGCTTCTATAAAAAGCAGGGTTTTTGACGATGTAGCTTCAAAATTATTACATTCTTTGTTAGTACAAGTTTGCCTACCTTCATTCTGTACTTGTACATCATTCTGTATTTGAAAGATCAGACAGGCCACGAAAAATTGGAACAGGGATATCTTCTGAATGAAAAACAGGTCTTTTATCAGACAGATATCAGACCCGCATTGGTCATTTTTTTCGGTTAAAACCATGTACCTTGACTAAGCAGGAATAACAGTCATCGTAGTGATTCTTTGATTCCCTCCAAATCATAGGCACACCAAACTTCAATTGACTTCTTCTACGATTCGTCCATTACTTTAAATGTTCACTTTAAGTTTTGTAAACATTATTTGGAATCCATAGTTTATCAACGTCTTTTATTTTCAAGTTAAAGAAAGCGAAATACGCATTTTGCAAAAATTCTGATATATGTTTTCGAAACTTTTTTATCGTATACTCGCCACAAATGCAACAAAAATTGTTCGGGTCGTTTAAACACGATCGTTTCGACGATGTCATCTTCCAGGTTTTATTTAATAACTTTTTAATTGAACAACCCACAAAAATAAATATGTGAAATGGTTACTGAGAAGAAAATATTATCGATGTGAGTAGATTAAAGACTGTACGTACTTTTGATTATTTAATAATACTGAGAGTGTTGCTACGTTATTGCTATACGTTAAAATTACGTTTAAGTCTTGGCGGTACCAAAATTTTTGTTTATTTTTTAAACCTGTGGTATTCGTCAATTTTTCGCAAAAATCAAACGCATTTCGTTCTAAAAGCACTATATTTACCATATGGCACCGTGTGACTTTTCCCTGTTCCCTCGATTGAAGAAATCATTTCGTGGACCATATTTTGATTCGATATTCAGAAAGTTCGCCCGCCGCTTTGAAGGAATTACCAGAAGTCGGGTATAAAAACTGGAAAAAAAGAGAATAACGAAAATCGTGATTAGAAAAAATTTTTGGAAAAAATAAATGTATTGCAGTGAGAGATTACTTTGACAAAATAAATTTAGTAAACAAATATGTCAACTACAAAATATTCTAATTTAAATAAACCACAAAAAATTAACCTCTTAATACTGAGAACTTTTTTTATAGTATTATATATATAGTACATTTAAATCTGAAATTATTTTTAATTCGCAAGGAATTTCTGTGCCTAATTTTTTTGTCAGAGTATATGGGTATTAAATGGCCCAGTTACTGATTATAGCGAAGCCTATCTTCCGGTTTAACGTTTCCTAATTTTCCGCACAATTAAAATTTCATTAGCAGATCATTAAAGAAAGTTTGTTTGTTTGCCATTGTAATTAGGTTTCTAATTCATCGTTAGGGGAACTATCTTAGCAAATTTTCTAAGATCTACTTCGTTATATGTAATTTTGATTTTATCTGTAGCTAAACTGATTCTTTTGTAAGAAATTTAAGTATGAATTAGATCCAGAAATAATTATATATATATATATATATATATATATATATATATATATATATATATATATATATATATATATATATATATTTATATATATATATATGTTATATACATATATATATATATATATATATATATATATATATATATATATATATATATATATATATATATATATATATACATATACATATATACATATATATATATATATATATATATATATATATATATATATATATATATATATATATATATATATATATATACAGTGCAGAAAATAACAAAAATTTAACCAACGATTCTTTATATTATTTTGAAAAAAAAAGTCCTTTAAACATGTATTCAAAGTGCAACATTTCAGCGGAAAACAGCTTAAAACTTTAATTCTATTCCTAACAATTAGCGCCGAATGCCAGTAGAATTTATGTTTTTGTGTCATTGTCCTCCTAAGGTATTATTTGAGAATAAAATGTAATATTTTATAGCCATTTATTCATTACGTTTCAGCATGAATTTGGATTGTATTTTTTTACAAAGGAAAGGAAAACTTATACATTAATGTCGTCTACTGCCAAAGTTGAAATTATTATCACTAATTTTTCACACCATAATACGTTTTAAACAATTTACATCTCATTAAATGACTTGATGTTTTATTAAATGATCATGATGCCCACCTTTTGAGTCTATGCAAGCCTAGCACTAGTTTAACCTATTTTCCGGAACACTTTGAAAGAGTCCTGGTACATTTCTAATACGGTTGTCACCAGAACTTTTATAAATAAGAATCATATCGTGACATTCACGTACACAATACATGTTTGGTTTTAAATAAAATTTAAATCCACACACTGAAATAATTTTTGTCGTGAACACAATTTGTCGTGGGGATCATCTCAGTTAGTTAAAGCGAAGTTAAAGCGCGATTAATTTTGTATTTTTTGCGCGCATTATGATGGTATTATGTAGTGATACAAAAATCTAGAAATTCGTCTAACAATTGAAACAAAGAAAATGAATACTGCGGAGATTCTCCACGGATATTATCATTCTTAGTTACTCTGCAAGTCTTAGGCCGAATTTGATTTTGTGGCAAAGTATTCGAGGCGAATTATACATGCTTTAAGTTTAGGTAAAGTGGCTGGCTGGTGGCTGGGACAATCGCTCAGTAGTTGGACCCAATGGCG
This sequence comes from Cosmopolites sordidus, assembly GCA_031761425.1. NCBI lineage: Eukaryota > Metazoa > Arthropoda > Insecta > Coleoptera > Curculionidae > Cosmopolites > Cosmopolites sordidus. Next base: position 1,362,506 of record JARFXV010000126.1, read on the forward strand.
GCTCGTGAGGGAGGACGTTAGGGTACCGCCCCTCTTGCATTTATTACAACAAATAATTTTTCAGAGCAAAACACTATATTTTATTTCCGGTCAGTTTCTTTCCTTTAAATCATTTTCCTGGCTCATCTCCGGTATAGGGCTTCAATAGCACGAAAAGTAAAAAAGAGGAAGGGGAAAGCAAAAAAAAATCTTCAGCAGTTACACTCTCCTAATTTAAAAACCTACGAGCCGCCACTGGTGGACCAATCATGCCAGCCAGTCGGCTGCCGTTAAAGTAGACTGTTCTAAAAATTATATTGTTTCATGAGTTGTATGCGGTGTCCAGCTACATAACAGGTTGCATTTAAAGTGCTTCTGAGGTTTGCAAGCATGTGGCCTGTTATACTATAATTGGGGTTTTGAAAAAAAACTTTTTTTGTTATAAATCCAAAAATCATATATAAATTTTATAACAAAACTATATTTATTTTTTATTTTTATTTTTGTACGAATACTACAAAAACAACTCCCGAAAAAATGTTTTTAAATGTGTCACAAGATGTTTACTGTTGAAATCAATGGTTCGAAGCAGCACGACATATTAATCCTATACCATCAAATTTTTACAACCGCATGTCATCAAATATACAGGAAAGATTATTATTTATAATATTATATTAATTATTTTACTTGGGTATTTATTAACTGCTGAAGCTACACAATCGTGACATTAAGTGTCTTAAACTTTTCTTAGTTTTTCAGTAATAATTAGGATAACTGTATAAGCTTTACTCGGAACTTTATGTTCTGGACATACACGTCCTTTCACCGTGCAAATACAATTTTTGCTGTTAAATTGAACATAACCTATAGCCTTGTTATTGTAACTTTCGCGTGACACCCTACAAATAGTTTAATTATATTTAATAAACATATTGTGTTTTTTAATTACATTATTATTAAAAAAAAAATCAAATTCATGCTTTAGCACCTCGAATTTAAGCAGAATTAAACCGAATGTCGTTTTTAAGAAATTCTGTGACCATAAAAATATCCACACCAGATATATTATCAGAATTGGCCTTTATGAACCCTTTGTCTACTAAATAAAATTACTAACCATCAATTTTTTTTGCATTAAACTTGAATAATTTTGACATTGTGACAATATTTACGTGAAAACACTTTAACATATTGACGTCATAAACATGACATCCAATCGTGGAGCTTTCGTAATCACGTGATTTTATTTTAAATTTTTGAAATTTTAATTCATTTAAAATTAAATGCATTTTTTAAGTTTTTCGCATCCATTATCAATATTATTTATGATAGTTTTTAAATATCATCACTTAAGAAAATATAATTTTCCAGTTTTATTTCATTTGAGTTTGGTGTTAACCTACATAGTGCGTCTAGTAATGAACCGAATGAGGCAGCATACAATAAGGGTACGCGTTGTTATCTCGATAAAAACTTTTGTGAAATATTGAGACAATTGGACATTGCTGCTTCTAATATTATTAGAACATGGAAAAAACAGTTTGAGGATCACGGTTATGCATAAGTACGATAATCTAGTTGTTTTGGAATTATCCAAAGATGTGGCGAACGTCATTTTAATCCCCTTGCTGTATGAAATCGACATGAAAATATGCAGCACATCTTAGATGTGCTTTTGTTGAATCTGCAAGTAGAACTGTTTTGAAAGTGACTGTTAGTCGACATTTATTTACGAGGGGAACGTGTACCCTTATTGTAAGCTGTCCCATTTGAAATTGGAAATTTTAATTAAAAAAAAAATGTAATTGCCTAAAATGACATTGTGTACGAACTCGTGGCATTTCAGTGCAGTTTGCGGAATCACAAATATATTGTTTAGCTTAATAGCATACACACGATACCTCACAACATGATGAAATCGTTTACTTTGTCAAATTTTCTGCATTCGCATGCAGAAATATAAAGGTAAGCAAGAAAAACGTCTATTAGGTTTACTCTTCAATATATGCAATATATTGTCAATTTGATTTAAATATGTTTACTGAGTGTAGCGCTCTCTTTGTTTCTCAATATATTAAAAATAAGGAAAAATCCATTAGTTGATTTCCACTGAAAATTTGGATAGATGATATCAATAATTGGATATGCTTTCAGCATATTCTATTGCATGGTTTTCACCGTAGTAAACGAGAATCATATTAATACGGTTAATGATGAATGATTTGTTATATAGTATATTGTTATAAGTGTGCTTGTGAAAATAAAAAATGTAATAAAAATAATTTATTTGGGAAATTAATAAATAATTCTAGTACAACCATAATTCAAGTATTAAATAATTAGAAATCCATATTAATAGTAAATACGTCAATAAAAAAGATCAATTTATAAAATCACAAAAATGTTCGGACATTAATTAGTATGCACAAAAAAATGAACTGTCTAAAAAACTTAGCTTATAATTAGTATATGGTATGACCACATTAGACCTTAGTCACACTTCCTAAACATTTTGGCATGGATACCACCATTTCTTTTTTTAAATAATTTACGTCGATTTTATTCCATTTCTCTAATAAGTTATTCTTTAAGGGTTCTTTATTAGTAATTTCATGTTTCCGTATATTAGTTTTCAAATAATGCCAAACTTTTTCAGTGGTATTAAGGCCAGGCGACTATGTTTAGGTTTTTTTCCCTTATTTGGTTTTTTCGCCACTATCTAAAACTCAAAAAATATCAAAAATACCTGTTCTTATTTAAACAAAGAATCATTGGGTAAAAACAAAAAACCAAACGGAGACAAAATTCTCAGTGATTCTTTTTTGTAATAAATTTGCCTAACGAACAAAATTTTAAAGATTGTTATATAATATTATAATATAATATGTTATAAAAAAAAATTACAAACTTTTAACGTTAACGTTTCGGATGGTACTCTCCCCCCGGTTTCAAAACTAAACTAAAAAATAAATTATATTAATTTGTAATATATAAACTAATGAGTGAAAGTAAATATATTTTTTTTGTATATGTCAACGATACTTACATTGACAACAATAAATTTTCATGACAGTGACCAATTGAAAAACCCAAATAAAGGAAAAAATATATATATATGAACACGCCACAATCATTCAGACATTACTTATGTTTAGGTTCATTGTCTTGGTAAAATTTAAATGAGTTTGTAATGTTTATGTTCTCCTCACTTACTCCCAGATTTTGCCTTAAAATATTTAAATTAATATTTTTGTCCATTATATGGTCAATAAACACCAAGTGACCAATCCCCTCTGCGGATGTACATCCCCAAACCGTTACCGATCTCCACCGTGTTTAACAGTTGGAAAAAGATTTCCAGTGTTGAATTCTTCAATAAACAGAAAATAAAGTTGTTCCAATAATTTTCAGGCTTCAGAATGTACTCTTTAACAAAATCCAGTTGAGTTTTAATATTTTTCTTACTTAACCAAGGCTTTTTCCGGGACACACGTCCATGATATACATGTTTTCTTATACAATCATGTATTGTTTCGGTGCTGACTACTTTTTGATAATTGATTTCCACCAATGTTTTGAGCTTAGGTGTACTAATTATCGTGTTTTTATATACTGTTTTAAAATAAAGCGTCGGTCTCTTTGATTTAATAATTTTGGATGGCCTATTTTCTTCTTCGGAAAAATTATGTCCTCAATATTTCAGTAGGAATTTCCCCTTTTATAATAAATTTGCACTAATTGCTTATTTTCAGAACTAATGTTGTTTTATTTAGTACACGACCCATTGTAACATGCTTCATCATCAGTCTGCCAATTAATGTTTTTAGTAAACAAAATTCGAAGATTACCACTTATCTTAATTACCATTTAATTCAGATGCATTTTTTGTTTGCTCGTCCGAATATTTTTGAGGTGAATAAAAACTTTATGTTTTATTTATTAAAATTTTTTGAATTAGATCGATGATTTTGGAATTTTGTTATATAAGAATATTTTTGGGATCCATTGTTTAAAACAAATTAGTTCACACAGGTTTCTTTTTTAGAAAACCACACATTTTTCTTTCTGTTTGCAATCTCTAATTAATTTTTGGACGAAATACTAATCTTGGATATTATTTAAATAGTGCCAGTGCACCTTATTTTCTGTAGTACACAAATTACATCATTTTACAAAAAAAAACAAAATAAAACAATCATTTTTCTAGCTGTACCATCACAAAAAAAAACATTATTAAATCACAAAAGAGGATTAAGATAAACCCATGAAGGATTATTTGAAATTTTGATAATTAAGTCTAAAACAATTTTGTATTTTTTGCATATTCCCTCTGTTCTGTTCTGGATTTTTGTCCTACTAAACCAGGATTAACACCATTATCCGATTTTTTTTTGCGTTGGTAATAAATAAAAAAATGGTCGGTATTGTTTTTGGGCCTATTTCATTCCGTTAAATATTAACAATAGAATTACCGAATAAATGTATTAACATGTATATTTAGTTTTTGTCTGGATTTTCTCAGCACCACTTGGTAGCAATCAGATATAGGAATAAGAGTACCGCAACATTTAGCTGATTCTTTGGTAATCAGTTATTAAATACTGAGTACTGTAGGTAAGCATAAAGATTTTTGCAAATTACAGGAAAAAATAAAAATTTTTAGGGATTATTAATTAGAGGCGTCTAATATTGCAGTTACGAAGTCAAAATAAAACTAATACATTTATTTCTCATCTACTAAATCGATCTGAATGCGTTATTGCTAAAGTTTTAAAGGAGCAAAAATTAATAAAGATATCAAAAGAAACCAGAGGTCGCTCAAAAAAAAAGCATAAAGTTGGATAAATGTATTATACGAGAGGCGCGGAGACCATTTCCGCGGAGACCCATTTCTAATGGGTCTACAAATGGGTCTACAAATCGTTAGTACACGGACAATTCGTAGACGATTGGTAGAGATGGATCTTCATGGAAGAGTTGCAAGAAAGGTACCACATTTAAGAAAAAAAGATATTCAGCATAGATTAAATTAATTAAATATTAAATAAAAATAAATCTCTTTGAATTAGATGGGAAACGGTAGGTTAGGCGATATAAGAATGAAGAACTAAATCTGCGAAATACATTAGGAACTGTAAAGCATGGATGAGGAAATATTAAACAGTGGGGTTGCTTTTCCTATAATGGTGTAGGTCCACTATATTGAATCAAAGATACCAAGACTAAAGAAACCTATATGGAAATATTAGAAACTATTATGTTTCCTTATGCCGAAATGAACATGCCACTAAAGTGGATCTACAAGCAGGATAACGATGCGAAACATACCGCGAAAGTAGTGAAATGATGGTTACTGGCAAATAAGATTGAAGTGTTGCTCTGGCCGTCACAATCTCCGGATTTAAATCCAATAGAAAATCTTTGGCAATATTTAAAAAAAGCCATTGTTAATAAAAAAAACATCAAACAAAAATATGTTGTGGGAAGAAATCAAGAAAAGTTGGTATTTTATACCGGTTGAAATTTGTCAGTATTTAACAGACTCTATTCCATTGAGATGCTCAGCTGTGGCAAAAAGAATATTCTACTAAATGCTAATATTTTATATTTAAGTTTGTTAATAAGCATTTTCATTTTCAAAATTTAATGCTATAAGTGATATACTCTTATTTTTTGAGCAGACAAAAAGTACATATTTTTTATGGTTGTAGTAACTCTTGTAACACTAGGATAATGTTTTGTTTTATAAATATTTTTTTACGCAACGTTAATAATATAATAATTCTGTAATAAATTCGTTAAAAACATTAAAAGAAAATGTTTAGATTCAGGATATATATATATATATATATATATATATATATATATATATATATATATATATATATATATATATATATATATATATATATATATTCTTTCATTTTTAGTATAAAGGGAAAGTAAATCGTTTTATTGTAAATAAAATAATGAATAATAAATTTAATTACAGTAACATGAAACTCATTATTAAATCACGGAATATTATTATTCCAAATCCACCACAATATTCTAAAAACCTTAATTACACAAAATATTTGTAACGGGAATAAAGACCACGGTATCAAGTTATTCATTAACTCATTCGATCGGAAAATCTTTCCTGTTTTCCCAATAACATTAACACCAACGCCCGGATATTTCTATTGCTTTGTGGTAATAATTAAACCTTGATCATCGCTCCATTTCATCGTATCATAATATAACATTTTTTTTTCCACATAATTTGTATCATATAAACGGTTATCCAATAAGAGACTCAGAACATTAAAATGAGGCACAATGATAATTAAAAGTGATAATCCTATAATTTATTCCTTGTCTTGAAGGACAAATAATGGTATTAAAGTTTTAGCGTTACAGACCGAGTCGGCCCATGGCTTGATTAGATAGAGTCACCCAACCACACCTAGAATGCGACCGACGTACTTAACTCCAATCATCGAGAACAACTGATGGTCGACGCGATGTGATTAGGCATGAAAATTATAGTGTTATGTTTGGTGTGGTTTGGTGTTATGTATAGTGTTATGATTGGTTTCTGGAGACCGAATCTTCGATTACACTTTCAAACATGTCGCGTGGTATATTATCAATGGCGGACTGAATGTTATGCTAAAAGGTCAAGAATTGTTTAATATATATAGAATATACAAGAATATATATATATATATATATATATATATATATATATATATATATATATAGAATATACAAGAATATATATATATATATATATATATATATATATATATATATATATATATATATATATATATATATATATATATATATATATATATATATATATATATATATGATGCGTATGGACCCGGTTGGATCAAGCAAAGCATTCTGATTCATTTTTTAGTGTTCCTTCTGATCTTCCACACCTCTCTCATCCTTTTTCCGTGGATTCTCTTTCTCTCCTCCGTCCACCTTGTCCCCGATCTCCCCGAAACTTCGCTCTTTGATGCAACGTTCCACATATGTATTTTGTTTCTGTACGTTCTTCTATCCTCAATCTCTGACAGGATCCATTTGTGCCTTTCCCAGAACAATTCTGACTTGTGCGATTCATGGTACTGTCGACTTGACCCCTTGTATGTATGTAACAATTATGTTGGTGAGTATTGTCTGTGGGAGTCTACTGATATGTCAATAGAATTTCAACCTTCTTTTTCTTATGTCCCTCGCTACGTTGGACATTCTCTCTGTGGTCTTTTTAGGAATGTCTGAAATGTAGTCTGTATCATGCCTCTCTTAGTTTTGGACCGAGAATTTTCCTCATAATTTTCCGTTCTTCTCGTTTGCGTATAGTACCTCTGGTTTGATTAATGTGTTGTAGTGTCTTATTTTTGTGTGTGTGGATATGCATTTCTTATTGTAGATATTGTGTGTCTTGTCGTATGCCCTCTTCATCTTCTGTAATCGAGTCTGACTTTCTCTGCATATTCCTTGAAGATTTCTATCTGTTTGGTTGCCCTTGTTTCATTGTCTGCGATTATGGCTCGCTGCGACTTTGTTGATCTTCATTGTCGCTCGCCTGCGAAGGCCAGGCATGAAATTTCTATGTTTTTGGGTCGTCCGAGGCGTATTGGTTTCCAGTGTCTTTGATTTTTTATTTCTTTTTCCCATTCCCTTATGACTTAGTCCAGGACCAGGTTGAAGAGGAGCGGGGATAACTCATCTCGTTGGTGTACTCCGGTTTTAATCAGGAAGGCTTAGGACATTTCTCCCATAAATATCTCTTTAGAGGTTGTGTCGGTCGGTGTCTGCTTGATCAATGGTAGTGTTTTGGTGTCGAGTCCTTCTTCTTCTAGGATGTTCAATAGAGGTTTTCGGTCGATGCAGTCGTATACTTTCTTGAAGTCCACAACGTGCAGATGAATGGGATGTTCCTGATAGCTTTGTATTTCAGTATTGTTGTTAAGTTAAAACTTTGTTCAGTGCATGAGTGACCAGGGAGAAAGTCTGCCTGGTATTCACCAATTTTGTATTCTAGTTGTTCTTGTGTTCTTTGGAGAAGGCATGCTGAGAGGATTTTGTAAGTGAATTGTAGTAAGGAGATTCCTCTGTAGTTGTTCACATCTGTTCTGTCTCATTTCTTGTGCAGCGGGTGGATAAGATTACATTTCCATTCATTTGGCAATTTTTGCTTGCTAGATTTGGTCCGAAGTTTTTCAATAGTTCCGGGGTGATACCATCTTCACCGGCTGTTCTGTTTCTTTAGTTTGTATTCTTAGTTTGCGTATGTGCCTGTGGATTTCTTCCTGTGTTGGTGGTGGTGATTCTGAGTGGGTATAGAAACAATTTTCTTTGGGGAATCTTGTGTCGCGTTCGGGGCAATTGAGGAGATCAGAGAAATAGTGTGCCTGCTTGTGACAATCCTCTTGATTGGTTAGCGCTAATCTCCCATTCCGCTTTCTGAAGCAAAGATTGTGTGGTGTGTATCCACGGATTTATCTTGCGAAAGTCCTATAAAAGTTTCTCGTGTTATAATTGTGGAAATTCTCCTCTATGGAGCCTAGTTGTTCCTTCATGTACTTCCTCTTAGTTTGTCTGATAACCATTGCGGTCTGTTTTCTAGTCTCGTCAAAAAGCTGTTGACTTACTGAGGATTGTTTAGTGTTGTTTAGTGTAGTGCACTTTCGCATTCCGAGTCCCACCAAGGGTGTTTTGTGTTCTTCTTAAATGGGATCAATTTCTGTGCTTTTTGTGCATTTTTTGTGATTTTTTCCCATGTATCTACCTGTTCCTTTTCCCATTCCTCTGTTATGTTGGATTTATTGATCTTTTTCGTGTCGAATTTCTGTAGATGTGCTTTCTTCTGATGAATTCTCAGTGGGGTGAACTTGACTTTGATTCGTGTTAGGTAGTGGTCTGAGTCAATGTTCGCACCCCTGCAGACTTGGACATCTTGGATCTTTTTTTGTTGTAGGTATGAGATCGCAACGTGGTCTATCTGAAATTCCCCAATCTGTTGTATAGACAATCTCCAGTCTTTTGTTTTCGAAGAGGTTTTCTTAGGGATGTTGACATGATCTTCAGATTATTCTGTTGGCATAGTTCGTTGAGTCTTTTGCCATTCTTGTTGGTAAATTTGTGACCGGGGTTTTTTCTCTACCGATTTGTGCATTAAAGTCGCCCAGTAAAATTTTGATGTGATCCTTTGGGACCTTTGCCATTACCTGCTCTAGTGTTGCCCAGAATTTCTCTGTAGGCTTGGGGTCTTTCTGTTGTTCGCGTTTGTGGGTACATGTCCGTTGAATATGCTGTATTTTTTTTTGGCGAACTGTATGCGCATTGTCATTAGTCTATTTTTTATGGGGGTGATTTCCTTAATAGAGTCATCTATGCCTTTGTCTACAACAAAGGCCATGCCCAGTAGCGGAGTGCCGTTGTTTGTCTGTCCTACTTTTGAATATGCCATAGAGTCCGTAGTCCGACTTCTTCTGAGGATCGTGAAAGTCCAGTTTCCCCAGAATCCGAATACCCAGGTGACGTCTGGGTAGATTGATTACCACCTGGAGTATATATATATATATATATATATATATATATATATATATATATATATATATATATATATATATATATATATATATATATATATAATGAACTATATGCAATAACTTTTTTTATTCCTCGACGCGCATTTCGCTAACCATATTAACATTATCAGGAGATGGATCAATCTAATTCTAAATAAAGCGTTACATTAACAATTCAAAAATTTAATTGAATTGAATAGGGCATGGTTTTCTTACATTTTATAATTGTATACCGTTTAGTAATCGTTATGAGTATAATGCGATTCATCGGAAAGGAGAATATTTTCTTATAAATATAATAAAACCGAATTGACACTTTGGAAAAATGAGAAATTCCGATGAACAATCGTTACATTACGTTATTGAGTTAGTATATGCTAACACTTCCAGCGTATTTTTCATTATGAATCATCGTTTATTTAGTTAACTAAATGTTAGATATGTGTTTAAATTTTTGACACAAAAGATTGCCTACTAAAAAGGGCCTACTAAAAAGGTACTAAAACCAATTTCGAGTTATATGTATAAGATACACTGAAGGTCAAAATTTTATTCACAATTGAACAATAATTTTTTAAAAATAACATTTCAACATAATATATTAATATGGAAACGGTAGTAAAATGAATTATTACTCATCTTGAACTGAACTTAAGACGTTTTTCAAATTCTTTCTCAAGAAAAGAAAACTTTATATTTTAAATTCATTATGTTTGCTCGAAAAAATGACTTTCTTCCATGTACTGCTCAATGCATGACATGGCCTTTCCAGTGAAAGCCATTCAGGCTAATTTATGGCTAGAATTTAATGCTGTTTTCCTTTTTAATTATTCTTTACAATATTTTTATACCTTCGAATAGTTTTGGATATTTCTAACTATAATTTGCACTCTAGTTTTCTCAGCAATTAGTCTTGCAGTCCTATATGAATCCGGTGCAATTTTTAGGGCAATGAGTCTTTTTTCTCTTCTTGGCATCCCAGTTGAACGGTGAGTTTTGTTTGTCTCTTCGAACCGAATTATAACTTGGCATGTGATGGAATACTTCATTTTATCGGCATCCTACGTCCCTACTACTAATCTTAAACTAAAAAAATAAATTATTGTACTAAAATTTTTTGAAAATTTTAGGGGGTGACATATACATTTTGACCCTGAATGTATGTATGCTAATCAAAACGCTCCTAGTTTGATACATAGCGTAATTAACTAAAGGAAAACCATTGTACTAGAATATTTTATTATTCTTAAGTCGGTTTGTTTCAATGTCCTTATTGTTATGTCAATTTATTTTTTAACAGAAAAACAAAAAATGGAGTATTTTTTTAAAAGAAAGTTGTGCCAGGCAAATTATGGAAAGAAAAAAAAATGAACTTGAATATTTCATTATTTTTAAATCAGTTTTTTTCAGTTTTTTCTTAAATCAGTTCTATATTTTTTTAATGGAAAAATCAAAAAAGTGGAGCAATGATTTTAAAAAGGTTATAGACATCGAATATATTTGTACCGACAAGGTAAATGTATTAATACAGGTTGATAATCTGTAAAAATTTCTCTTCTTGCGGTAAGGTATCTCAGGCGCGTTCTAAACTATCTATAATTCTAACACATCGGTCAATAAGTCCCCGGTCTAACATATAGATGGAGTCATTTACGAAAATCCTTTCTAGATCAAACGTCATGTGTCAATATTTCATGACAATCTGTCTACTTGTTTCTGAGTTGTTGTGCTTTAAGTGAGGCTACTTTTGTTATTTTCAAAACAAAGAGTGAAAAACATTATCATACATTTGATACCGGTATTGGTTGCGCGTATACGTGCAATAGCACCGCTTGTCCAGAATTGTACCAAAGCTTTACAAGGACGGCGTAGACTTGTACCAGTTTTACTTGCACGGACTTGTTTAATTCATCACTTATGCTGTTTCTTTTCGGAATTTTGAAAGGATGAAATATATTTAATTAATATGTAATTGGGTGTAGTAAATAAAATAATGTTGTACTATGGAATTTATAACAATTCTTAAACAGTTTGATATATTAGAAACCTTAAATTTCAACAAAAAAAGAATCAAAATAATTTTATAAGTGAACTAGGTTGAAATAACCAAAATTCTACAAGAAGTTTGGCGAACCGAACGGATTCCGGAAGATTGGAAAGATGCTCTAATCCATCCACTACATAAGAAAGGAGATAGAACGGATGTAAACAACTATAGAGGGATATCTCTTCTCCCAGTTTGTTACAAGATTCTATCTCAATGTCTACTAGACAGAGCACAGGGACAGTTAGAACCTAACATTGGTGAATATCAAGCAGGTTTTCGACCGGGCAGATCCTGCCCTGAACAGATCCTAAATCTGAAGTTGATTCTAAGACATCAAAAACTGTACAATAAAAATCTCGTCTGTACATTTGTGGATTTCAAAAAAGCATATGATTCTATTGACCGCGAATCTTTATTCCGAATCTTGAAAGAACAAGGACTAGATCTGAAAACGCTGGCAATTATTAAAGCAACGTTAACTAACACAAGGTCAAAAGTTAAATTCATGGGTGAGATCTCAGAGCCCTTCGAAATTAAAACTGGAGTGAAACAAGGGGATGGACTCTCGCCACTCTTATTTAACTGTGTTCTAGAAAAAGTAATACAGGAGTGGCGTGAAAAAAAGTCGGCCCTGAATATTGACCAGCCCATTAAACTGGGGAGAACCAACATCAAAATTGATTGTCTGGCATTTGCTGATGATCTAGCAATTTTAGCTCAAGATGTATTAACGGCACCGAAACAGATTGAAATTCTAAAAGAAACAGCAGAAAATGTAGGACTTCAAATTTCCTTTGAAAAGACACAATACATGACCTGCAACAGACTAAGAACGCCATTTCTAAAAACAAAATATGGTAACATCAGACGAGTCTCTCAATTCAAATATTTGGGTGAAATAATCATGGAAAATGGGTTAGAAAAAGCGGCCAATAAGGGTAGATGTCAAAAAATGGAAACGACATTGAGAGTTACACAAAATATTTACAACAAAAAATGCCTCTCTAAAAATACAAAACTGAGACATTACAACACAGTTATTAAGCCAGAATGTCTATATGCTGCAGAAACGCTCATTTTGAATAGAAAGAAGGACATCGAGGACATTGAAAAGAAGGAAAGAAAAATCGTAAGAAAAATCCTAGGCCCCAAACAAATAAATAGCACAACATACCGACTTCGAGAAAACAAAGAAATCAAACAATACACATATATACATAGCGATATGAGAAAAAGGAGACTTAAGTTTTACGGACACATAAAACGAATGAATCCGAGTAGGTTAACTAGACAAATAGTCGAATTTTATTAAAACAGGAGTAGAGCTAAAGTAGAAATAATTAAATGGACTGCTGCAATTAAAGAGGACCTAAGATCAGCAAATATTACACAAAGTGAAATTCAGGATAGAGGCTGTTTTAGACACAAGGTTAATGTGTGGAAGGTTGGCCAGAGTGAAAAATGTAGGAAGACTGGAACAACTTAGTCTGACGAAAGTAAAAAAGCTCATAGCGAAAGAATGAAATTAGTATGGGCACAAAGGAAGGCTAACAACAACAAACGCCTCTAATTGTACTTCGCGTGGTCCACTAGGGCCCATACGTGAATAATAATAATAAATAAACTAGGTTGATCGAACTCAAGAAAATATTCTAATATTAAGCTTTAATTAAAATTCAAAGCAATCAAGTTGCTGGTTTGACTAGTCGACGGGGAATGATCGCCTTCCCATCATCGATTTCGAATTTTCCCGATTTCGATCCCATTTACATCTCATGCACCCCCAATTTTTGTTTTCGTTAATATGGACCCCATGCACTTCGGAGTCGACTCCTGGGGGTCGATATAAACCACTTTGGGAATCCATGATTTAATTTTTTCGGAAAGTATCTCGATGTGTTGGTGTTTATCATAAAGATCAAAATATAGTCAATTTTTGATATTCCCACTAAATAAAATATCCAAAAATGGCATTTTTTTTTCGATTTTATATGTAAATAATGTGGTTTCGAATTTATCATTTACGAGAGTAGTTCGAAAAAGTTTCCAGCATCAACATAAAGATGACGTTACTCGTGTCAAAAATATTCTAGTAATATGATTGGGCTTGCGATTAAAGATAATCTTAAACATTTCAGCCATATTATATGTACAGTTGTTGTTTCATTTATCTCAATGGATGTTAGAGTTTCTATATTAATCTATGTAAATTAAAGCCGAGATGGATGTTTGTTTATTCTAAACAATACAATTAGAAACGTTTAATTATTTCAATACACAATAATCACAAAGCAAACCTCACCTATATAATTTTTTGGTAGTATATCACTATCAGTAAAAAATATTATTGTCAATGTGAGTATCACTGACATTTACAAAATATATTTACTTACTATCTTTTAAAGTGTTAAACAAAAATTAATATAAATTATTTTTAGATTCGTTTTAAAAACGGGAAGAGAAGACCTTCCGGAACATTAACGTTCAAAAATGTGTATTTATTTTAGAAAATTTTGTATTTAAAAAATTTTTTGTTTGTTAGGCAAATTTATTACAGAAAAAAAATTACTGTGAAATTTGTCACCGTTTTGTTTTTACTCAGTGATTCTTTTATTTACATAAGAACAGATATTGATATTTTTTTAGTTTTAGCTCGTGGCGAAAAACCCAAAAATGAAAAAATACCCTCATAAGTTCTTAACAAATTCTCCAAATTGTCATTTTTTTTGTATGGAAAATTAATTTCAAAAACATCATACACATATCTTAGCTATACCCTCAGAAAGTAATTTAATGTATCCTTGGCCTTGGTATCAAAAGTGCTCATGAATAAGTTGGCTAATGACAGTAACGGAGCATTGTCCATTGCTGTTCTTTTTTGTTGTTTATAAAACCTATTATTAAGCTGAAAACAATTTTTTTCATACATAATTTTGTTAGAGAGATATACTCTGAAACAGTTTTTATTATTGAAACCGTTTAACCCAAGTAACTTTCAGGTATTTCATGGTATGTGGAATCGATACACACGGAAATAACAAAGATACGTCAAAAAATAGCAAGACGTCACCCTCCTGTAGAAAAAAACATAGTAATTTGGTGTTTAGTGATAAATCTCTTCGAGTTTGTTTCACACCAAAGGTTTTAATAAAAGAATTAAGGGGTAAAATATTGAAAATTTTACTAACTTCTATTTCTGCTGTATATTTTTCCTTAAATTACATATAAAATTAACATCAGCTTTCGGATAGGTTTATTGGTCTATTGTAATAATTTAATCATCGTTGTGGTTTCATAAATTTTTTTCTTTGGCTTAATTCCATATCGTTTAGTAATGGAACGGGCAGACTGCGATTCACCGGAAAACAAGGAAATTATCATATAAATATAATAAAATGGAAATGACATCTTCGGAGAACGAGAAATCCCAATGAACAATTGATATGCCGTGTGGATAATTCGGCTTTTTTTTTAAGTCGGATTTTTTTGTGGTTTCAGTACCACGAATGCACCGGCTTGATTATCTAGAACTGATACGCGCGGAATAGAAAACAGTATTTGATGGGATTTGGTTTACAGAGAAATTTGACAAAAATGGATTTGTGTCGACGTACAAGTTTATATTATAATTCCGTTCATGAATGAAATGAGGTTTTTCCTTTAACGTCCTCAAAATGTGGCAGATTATAGATATCTTTTTTCTTACAATCACTGTTACGTCAATTTAAACATAATTTTGTTTACTCTTTCGGTTTTTGTTACACCAATCTGTTAAATACACCTTTTCTTGACCATATTGAGAATAATTGACCTAACCAACAGCTGTAATTAGCTGGATAACCCCAAAACTCTACGTGACAATTAGGTATAACCAACAGCTTTCGTCTCAATTTACAGCAAATATGTTTAATTATACTTTTGGGTAGGCTTTTTAAATCGCTGTTTCAGTGATGATCTTTTCATTTGATGTAAAGTTCTTTTCTGCCAGCCAATTTTTTATGTTTGAAATGAGAAAAGGATGGAGAGAGCCAAGACCGGCGAATAGTACAGGTTCAACACAGGTGCAACAAATTCAATTTTTTTTGTATATGATTCTGTATATGAAGAATTCTGTAGTCCTAAATGATAAGCTAATTACTGTAACATGTACAGTTTTTTTGTTACAAGGGGTCGGTGGTGGGAAAAAAAGAGACCACATATTTTTACAGTCTAATATTTATTAAATATAAACATGTAAAACGAGTAAAATCTATACAAAGACATTACTGAGGATTATGTGAATAACAAATATATTACATGAGATATCATACAGCGATAAAAACGTTCACGTTTTCTTCTTGTGTTCTGTAGCATCATCTCTTTTTAAAAACCAGCAGCAGAAGCCCAATATAGATGGGTTCCAGCGTCCCTGGTATCTTTCTTGCATTGTCCTGATGTTCTAGTGAAACCTCTCTCCTTCTTCGTCTTTTACTGCATTCACATTTTCCGGAAACAAATCCAAATGGGAGTATAAAAAATGTATTTTTAAGGACATACTCAGCCTAGTATTTCATAAGCTTTGAAGAGTTCATCTATGAGGTTTTTATTGTTTCCATCTTTATTGTTGCCCAGAAATCCTTTCACTATACTTACAAAATACTTCCAAGCTGCGAATTCCTTTAAATTTAAATTATCTTGAAAACGGAAATCTCCTAGAAGCTTCCTTGTTTGAGGTCCAATAAACATGCCTTCTTTAAATTTTACATCACTTAATTGAGGAAATATTTCTTTTAAGTACTTCAAACGATTACCTTGTTTAGTCCAAGCTTAATATTGAGAGGCGGTAGCAGCACATTTTTTGGGTTAACAATGGGGGCATATTTTATTCTTTAAGTAACAGGTTCAAAGAAGTTTTATGAAACCAATTTTTCTTACTGTAAAACTTTTTTCACCGGAAAACATGTTGTCCAGTTTTAAAGACTAAGTGCAGAATGCAAATTTGAATATTTAATTTTGTCCCTTTGTTTTTTTTTGCAATCCCTTCTCTTTTATTGATACAACAGTAGCAGTCATGGTCAGTAGGTTCCGTCCGCACCACAGGAACAGCTAACGGCATATAATTGTTCTTGTGATGCATCCACTTAACTAAATGTACGTGACAACTTACACAGCAAACCTGAGGAGGCCAACTTTTATCTTGATCTTCAATTTGGAACTTAAAATATAATAGGTAGGTATTTTTGACTTCCTCGCATATAAATCCAGCTTGTGACTTTAAAATAAATCGCAATGTAACAAAACTTATTCGCTGGATTTTTGCAAAATCGACTACTAGAACTTGCCATTTTATATAAAATCAACTTAAACAGTTGACTGTACTGAGACAGAAACAAGCTACACTATAGAAAACAATAAACTTCACTTAAAGAGTTCGTAGGATACTGTGAACATATCCCCTCTACGGTCTTCAGGTAGTAGTAATTCTCACATTGTTCAGTCCAAAGTTAAGTACAAATAATTTCAATGGTCCCGTGATATAATGGAGAAGCAGATATTTGAAAAGCTGTTTTAATAACTACTTAAATAAAACAAAAAGATCATTCTTATCAATGTTATAAAAATTATGTCGACCTGTATAAGCATCAAAACTGGGCAAAATCAATTGTTTTGATTGTTCGTTCTCCTTCAGATTGCGCTTATACATACGCTTATACTTGAACACAACTGTGAAATGGTTACTCTATTTCATTTTTAGTTTGCATTGAGCAAACGCAATGCCCGCAATGACATTTAGTGTGGTTTGCCATTCCAGTCTTTTTGATACATAGGGTGATTTTTTTTAGTGTGTCCGAACTTTAAATATAAAGGAAACCGCAACCAAATTAGATGTTTTAAAACTATTTTATTTGAAGTAACATTTTCACTTTTTCAAACAATTGGAGTTTTATGTCCGCAATTGTTCGAGTTATGTTCGCTTGCAAGGTGTTAAGTTGATGGGGGTTTATCGCCATATATCAAAGACTTAACATAATCCGAAAGAAAACAATCGAAAGGCGTTAAATCACATGACCTTTGTGTCCATTTATCAGATCCGTTCCTCGAAATCATTTTCTCACCGAATTGTTTTCTCAATAATTCGATTGTTGCGTTGGCTGTATGACATGTGGAGCCGTCCTGTTGGAACCACAAATCCTCCAGATCAATACCATTCAAATTCAGAAATAAATAATAATTGATCATTGCTCTGTAATGATCCCCATTGACAGTAACGTAATTTCTAGTTTGATTTTTAAATACATACTGCCAAATGATTCCACCAGCATATAATCCGGATACAACAATCATTTTTTGATCATCTACGGATTATTTTTACTTATAATGCGGTAATTTTGTTTATTAACATAATCGTTTAGCCAAAAATGAGCTCCGTCCCTGACAAAATTCTGCAGTTAAATGTTGGGTTATGTTGTAATTGATTTTGAGCCTATTCACGGAAGGTACGACATAAACGGCGGTTTTGCGGCTTGAGTTCTTGGACAAGCTGGATCTTGTAAGGCACTATACTAACATTTTTACCTAAAATTTTCCATGTAATTGAATAGCAAAACCCAACTTTCTGCGAATGACGACAAATTGATAAATTTGGATCTTCATGTACCCTGCCAGCAACAGCAGCGATATTTTCTTCGAAATGCAAAGTTTTTTCTCTTGTTTTTATTTTAATATCGAGCAGCATAAAATGCGTTCGGAATTTGTCGATAATTTGCTAGGTTTGGTGCTTCGACTGAAGAGTCTAACATTCGAAACGGATAACACTTGAAAATGCCAAATGAGACTTAGGCGAAACGTCGTGACTCTTCACAAAACGAACGGATCGAAAACGATCGAAATGATTTATATATATATTTATATATATATATATATATATATATATATATATATATATATATATATATATATATATATATATATATATATATATATATATATGTATATATATTAGCTGATCATCAAGGTACATGACTTTCTCCTCATCGTCATTGTTTTCGTCTACAACATCCTCCGCAATTTCAATACAAAAAGTTTTACAGCCACACTGTTGGTAAGAGGGTTTGATACAATGTGATTCAACTGCTTTCCATTTTTTAAGAAAAATTTTGGGACTTCTGCATTTGTTCTACGGTTGATTTCACCCTGAACAATCACAAGAGTTAGTCAATTTTTTTTCAAAATTATTTTTTTAGAAGCTGCAAAATTAAAATAAAGCTGTCCAGGCGACTTTAACACTAATGCAACTACACTTTTCCAATCATGAACGGGTACCTCCGTACAAACTTTACTGTACCAAATTGTGAAAACGAATCTAAACATTCTTGTGGCTTAACTATCAAATCAATCTCTTTAATTTTTTTCTCAGTCCCTTGAAATACCCTGTTGGTAGAAATGTAAGGGTGGCCAACTACAGGAAACGTCACGGAAATTTTTTTGCATGTCGCTGTTTCAGATAGAAAATTGTATAACATTCCAATGACCGTTATATTCTTATTTTGTCCGGGGCAACCATCGCAGAAGAGTTTTATTTCCTCAATGTCTGTTAAGTTTGGTAGCATTCTTGAGGAGGTCGAATACTGTTGAAGCTATTTTTTTCCTTTATTTGGGTTTTTCGCCATTATCTAAAACTCAAAAAATATCAAAATTATTAAATCTGTGCTGAAAAACCACATATTTTCAATTAGAAAATTACTATTATCAACAAAATTTCGGAATGGCAATGGGTTTTTTTCTTTCTCCTTTGATGAGTAATATCTTTATGGAAGAACTCGGGAATCACATATTAAATAAATCTCATAAAAAACAAATAATATAGCTTAGATATGTTGATGATATTTTTGCTATATGGCAACATAGCATTGACGATCTAAATATTTTTTTACAAGATATAAATTCTCGAGAGCCTACAATTAAGTTTACTTTAGAGATGGAGAAGGAGAATAAATTGCCATTCCTCGAAACTTTAATATTAAAACAAAACGACACATTAAAAACTACAATTTATAGAAAACCGACAAACACAGATAGGTATCTCAATTTCTTTTCAAATCACTCAAAATCGGTCAAAATAGGAGTAATTAAAAGTTTAGATGACAGAGCAAAACTTGTTTGTATCGACAGTGATACACTACAAAAAGAAACGAATCACATAAAAGAGATTTTAATAAAAAACAACTACCCAAAAAATGTTGTAGATAAATCGTTTAAAAATTTTGATACTAGACAAAAGAGACAAGTTATTAATAACAACAATAATAACTCTCAAACAATTAACCTCACAATTCCTTATATCCGCTGCGAATGTGGCAAATTCTATATAGGTGAGGCATCTAGACCGTTAGATGTTCCTTCTTAGAAAGGACGATTTTAATAAATCTAGAATTTGTCAACACGCATGGGAATCGGGTCATAAAATCAATTGGAATAATTCCAAAACGGTATTAAAAGAATCGGTAACAAAATACAGAAGATTAAAAGAAACGGCTATAATTAATTTAAATAAAAATAACTGTATTGCTATGCCTTCCGTAGATTTAAATTCAATATGGTTCCCGGTTCTTAAGAATACAATTAAACACATTTAGATATTTGAATACACAATCAGTACAATAAACAATCACACAGTAAACATTACTTATATAGATTTTTTGGTAGTATGTCACTGTCATGAAAATATATTGTTGTCAATGTAAGTATCGTTGACATACACAAAAAATATATTTCACTCGTTACTTTATATATTACAAATTAATATAATTTATTTTTTAGTTTAGTTTTGAAAACCGGGGGAGAGTACCCTCCGAAACGTTAACGTTAAAAGTTTGTAAAATTTTTTATAACATTTTTATATCTTTAAAATTTTGTTCGTTAGGCAAATTTATTACAAAAAAGAATCACTGAGAAATTTGTCTCCGTTTCGTTTTTTGTTTTTATCCAGTGATTCTTTCTTTACATAAGAGCAGGTATTTTTGATATTTTTTGAGTTTTAGATAGTGGCGAAAAACCCAAATAAAGGAAAAAAATATATGAACACGCCACAATCATTCAGACATTACTGTTGAAGCTATCTCATTGGATCCCTTAAATCTTTCAAGCTCACCCCAGTTGTATATGTACACGAAATCAGTGTTTTGAACACTTGTTGATTGTCCTTCACATATAGTGAAGAAGTGAAGTAGATAAAGCTGCTTACTATAGTAGGCGGCTTGATTCTAGAAAGAGTACAATGCGAAAAAAAATTAGAAAGAGTACAATGAAACAGTGACTGTTGTTAATCTAGTACAATATTTCTACTTTTTGATAATTTTTAACTACCACTTTAATATTAGTTTTAAGAGCCCAATATTAAATTATTAATAATATTAGTTTAAGAGCCCAGCTACAGACGCTTATTTTTTGTGTATTTGCCTTAAATCTCAGATCAAGTTGACACCTCCTGGTAACAGAAAAGTAGAAGTCATGATGCAATATACTGTCCACAAAATGAAAACAACTGCGTTTTACAGTATGAAGAAACATGACGAGAGGCCAAATGTACTTAAACTATTATACCACTGTCAGAAAACTCTCGTTCTGCCTCGTGTACATGATCACTCATGCACAAGTCCCTGAGCCGTCGTTTTCACAAAATACTTGATTGTTACTGCTTTTTGGAAATAATTTGCATATTATGTTGTTTTACTTTTTTATCCTTTCCTCATTTCCTAGGGCGCTTTGGTTTTTATTGAGTAGTGTGTTTTAAATAAAATTCTTGCTCAGTCTTCGTATTATTTTCATAGAAAGATTGATGGAAACGCGTCACGTCCTGAAGCTTCAGTTCTGGGCAATGAAAAACATTATTTTTTTAGGATGTTTGCATGCTGGCATATCTGAATAATAAATTAACAATTTAGATTAGAGCAAAACTTACTTTTCACGTTTAGAGACATTTCCTTTCCATTTTGGTTTATTTGTTCTTTTTTTCTTTGTGAGCCCCATTGTAAGAATAATTAAACTAACTGAATAATTAAATAATAAGAGGGTTAATAATTAAAAACAATAAAATTATTATTAATATTTTTAGTTAAAATCGCCAACACGTTTGACAAAATAAACAATGTTTGGAGGCTTAACTATGACAGGTTATACATGGAACTAGTGAGTTTTTCTACACATTCTACACAGAGCGAGTTTTGGAACACAGCATTGGTGGAACGAAAGGGTTTTGATACAAACTAACAATTTCAGGTGTGAAAACACAGGGCAAACAACTTTACAACTTTGGTTTACTCTAAACTTATATTCAAATTAAGGGTTAACCAATTTGTCAAACACACCGCAGCGATCTTTATTTTGTAAAAAAATGGAACGATCGAGTTTTGGAACTCACCTACCCATACCTACAATTTATGGTATACTGATATATTTTTAACGAATGCTTTATGAATGTTATACCGATATTACATTTGGTTTGGTTTAACAGTCTTTGTGCTATAATTTGATTTTTACTATCATGAAAAAAACTGGTTTCCTGTGTTTATTAAAAAATAATTTTTGCGTAGAAAAACAATCGTGCAAATCGAAGAAAAGCTGAAAGAGTATTATGGGGGCTCTGCTCTATTATATTTCATGGCTTATAAGTGGTTTACTGAGTTTCGATGTGGAAAAAATTCGACAAACGACAATTTCCAAATTTACGAATCGATGCTGTAAAACAGCCAATTCTCTGAACTTGGTTCCCTTCGACTTCTTTTATTTTCCAAACATGAAAACAGACATGGCCGGCTGAAAAGAAATTCACATCAAGTGCAGATATGATCGGCGAAATAGAGAACTATTTTGCAATGCTCGACAGGTTGTGCTTTTTTTTCTAAGTGTTTCGAACTAAAAGAAGACTTCAAGTAAAAAGCGTTTATGATATCTGTAGTTTCGTTTTAATAAAGTAATAAAAAATGCCAAAAATACACGACTTAATAAAATATTTGATAATAAACATTATTTATAAGAACTAAATTATTTGAAAAACTGCTGAATGTGTAGGGACAAAACAAAACAAAACAGTTTTCGTCTGACCTTTCTATGCTCTTTACAAGGCATCACAAAATAATGCTTTTTTTCTACATCCATTACGATAAATAACTTAAAACAAATTCCGAGCAAATGCGTTAGTTGAAATTTACCCCCCATTGTAATAGTCGATGCCATAAATGAAATTACAGATTAACTCAAAGTTTAACCCTGTTATCATTTTCGTGCTATAAAACGAGCCGAATTAACCTGCCCGATTAAGCTGTCTCTGTACTAATCGCCCCGTCCCCTTCTTTTTCCGCCTCTACCGACGAAAAAGTGATAAAAACCTTGACGGAAAGTGGATTGTTTAGGTTCGGGTCATCAATTTCGTGCGGCATTTAAAGTGAACGAAACGAGAAAAGCTGATACTCCGTGATTGGGTTTTATTACCTTGTCAGGTATCTCAATAAAAAATAACTACGCTTCCTCGTCACGTGACCAGTTCAAGTTTGTAATATTTAATAAAGCCAGTGGCGTACGCTGATTTATTGGTATGTCTAACTTTTCATTAGTGGAAAATCTGGTTTGGTATTTGAATATTGAAAGGTTACTAATCGTAGAGTGTGCAGAGACTGCATGTAAGGAAAATGCATGTAAAGGAAATAACTGTCGTAAATTTAACCAACGATTCTTTACATTATTTTGAACAAAAATTTCATTGAAACATGTATCCAAAATGGAACCATTTTCACAGAAAATAGGTCAGAACTTTAATTTTTTTTGCATCTTAATAATTTTTTTTTGTTTCGTTGCCCTGTTAAGGCATCGTTTCTCAACCAGTGGCGACCTCTAGCAATGTGTTTAAAAAGCAAGACCCGTATACGAAACTTTTATTAAAGTATTTTTAATTTAAAAACAAAAAGTGTTAAAGATTACCACTTAATAACAACATAATAAAATAAACTTAAATAAAGTAATGGCCGAACTTGTTTCAAATAATAATTTAATGTGACGATGGATTTTCTTTTTCACTTAAAAGTTTTTCTATATGTGTCAAAGACGAGAAGTTTTTTCGCATAAGTAAGAAGTATCGAAAGGGATGAATGTTTTCAAAGCTTCCGTTACTAGGCTTTCGTATTTACATCATCATGCAAGTCAAAACTTATCTAAATTTTGAGTTAAAAATTCTAGTTGTAGAGTTTTATCTGCTAATATTTCAATAAGCTGGTTGTGAACTTCAATGGGTAATTCAACAGCTTCAGCAATATCAACAATTTTCATCAAACGGATTAAGAACCCATTTTTTTCACAAATCATCGTTGCCATATGGAAAATATTCCAGTAACTAAATTTTCAATTCGTGTAAATGCGTTTTCATGCTCTCCAACACGTGATCAATAACAGAATTTTCTAAATCCATATTTTTAGTAATATAATCCGAAGTTAAATTGAATACATCAAAATTACGTTTTTCAAAGCGTATGATCCAAATATTAAGCTTCTTTATGAAGGCATTGACTTTGTCTGTAATTAGTCAAATGTTTTTTTAGGGTCTTGTAAACTAGTATTCAAGTCATTCAAATGTGAAAATATATCACTCAAGTAAGCCAACCGTAATAATGTTTCTCCATCTTGTAAAAACTTTGAAAATGAGCTATTTTTTATGTAAAAAAGATTTTCAATTCATCTCGCAATTCAAAAAACATCGTTAGTACTTTTCCTTGCAATAACCACCTGATTTCAGTATGGAAAACAGTGAGTCGTATTTGGCACCCATTTTTTCGCATAGTGTGGACAGCACTCTAGTCTGCAATGGTCGGCTTTTAATAAAATTAACAATGTTTACGGCTTCTGACAGAACATTTTGTAAATTATTTGGCATCTTTTTTGTAGCAAGCGCATTTTTGTGATATATGGCATAATGTCTTTTAATTTTACTATCACACCACTGTTATTCCCCGTTATCGCTTTGCGCCGTCTGTATATACCACACACAATGCATCTATTAGTAGTAGTTAGTTTTCGTTTTGTGTTGCATTAATAAACACTTTAAACAGTCCTTCATCAGTTGTATGATCAGGGATTGATTTGCAAAATAGCATATTTTCTTTAATTGAGCCCTCGCATGCGTATCGGACAAAACACAAAAATTGCGTCAAGTTCGATACGTCTGTTGAGTCGTCCAACTGAACAGCAAAAAAATCAGTTAATTTAAACTTTTCAATTATTTGATCGTGAACATTATTAACCATTTCATAAATATGTCTCGATATTGTGTCATTTGAAAGTGGTATAGTTTTCAACTGTTTTGCATCTTCCGGACTCATCACATATTAGCCATGTCAATGTCAGCGAGAATATAGGAACAAGGGGTTACACAAGGTTTGTAGTTCGGTATTTGTGGCTGCATGCGGTATTTCGGTATAAATGCAAGGGCCCATTCATACATACGTTTGTCATTGATGATTCGTCATTAAATACAAAGACAAATAGACAATTCGTTTTCGTTCAAAAAACACATGATTAATTGTTTTATTAAATTAAGTGTTCAAAATATCGACTATTTGAGTCCATGCAAGCCTGGCACAGTTTTACCCTTTTTTCCGAATACGTTGAAATAGTCCTGGTAATTTTTAATCCATTTTGGTTTTAAATGGAATTTAAATAAGCATAGTGACAAACATTGATATAATTCCTGTCGCTAATACAATTTGTCGTAGGGGTCATTTTAAATTGGTAAATGCGACGTTGCCATTTTCATTTTGGCTGATGTATGGTGTAATTTTTAATTTTTTTAAATTTGTTTTAACAATTGTTACTAGTTTATTTAATAAATATTAACCAATTATTAATAGCCAAATATGTTTTTACATATATTTGCTTAAAATTATAATTCTGATCAAAGCGTTTTGATGGGTGATTTAATAACTTTGCAGTTTTTTTTCGCGGAAACTTTTGGGGTTTGGAACGACCGTTGGCTAAACGTATGATAGTTATTTTTTTTACACGCTGTATAAAAATATGTTATAAGATGGTTGAAAGTCGTTTACTAATTACATATGTCATTAATAAAAAAATAGTAGCCTTTTTAATAACCTCTTTTACATTCATCAATGTAACGGGTATTTTAAAAGTGGTCGATCTGACAAAGAAATCCACTTTATTGAGGTTTTTTTTTATTTTTTAATGTTGTTATCGTTCAGTTCGATATATTTAATTCAACGACGTTCCAGTATAATGAGATTTGCGCATGTCTGCAAAATTAGCGGTTGTGTTAGTTTTGACCTCATCAATTGAAGTGAATGTTTATCTAATAACAAACTTCTTCAGATTTGGGAAGAGGAAGTAATCAGTGATAACTAATTCCGGTGAATACGATGCACATGCAAGAACTTTAAAGCATTTGTCATTAAAATATCCAGAAAAATCCGAGATTATGTTTACATTGTTGTGAAAGGGTACCACAATCCAAATTCCTTTTGGCAAAATGCTGACATTTAACCCGAATGGTACTGTTCAATTGGTACAGTAGAGAAGCATAAACCTCGTCATTGAAGGCTCTGCCTTTTACGAGACAGTCTAAGACTTTTTGTATGAATATTTTCATTTTTTTTGACACGCTTTTATCTGCTTCTGCCCACTGTTTGTGACGCTGCTTCGTCTCCGGGAGATAATGGTGTTATGCATGATGTAGCTGCTGTTATAGAACGTCGAATAAACTTAGATGATTACGTTTAAATAAGCCCAAAACACTCTTGACAACTTTTGCCTTATTTGGCGCCCTTTCACATAGTGCTAGCTACAGTTCGGACTACTGCCATCTCTCTGGCATGTCATGGTATAGTCCGGTTCAAGATATTTCGTTACTTTTGGGCAAAATGTTAATTGCCCGAATAAATTACAATAAAAATATTCCTAGTTTCTTCAAAGACGCCTGAGTCGGAGTGATTTAACTTCTGAATAATTTTGGAAAAAATAAAATATTTTATTAAATTATTATTATTATGTATGACTAAAACATTGTTTATTGGTTTGTGTATTTTGAATTTATTAGTACAATAAAAATAAACAAATAAATAAATTTATCTATTAGTACAATAAAAATTATAACTTAAATTTTTTATACATTTAAATAGGTTTCACTGTCATTGTCACTTTGATCTACATTAATAATAAGTGGTTCTATATTATTAGTAAATGATACATAGGAATGTTCTATTATAATAACATGATTAATAGAATTTATCCAACTTTCTTTGGGAATACTATCTACAACCTTCCTAATTAATGTAGCAGGATGAAGTGTTTTCTGCTCTAACATTGAATTTCACCTGATGTCACATATGCTCAATTGGATTAAAAATACAGTAATACGGCGGAAGGCGTAAAACCATATGTCCTATATCGGCAGCAATGGTATGATCTATAGTCCTTTTTAATATTAAATGTCTTTAATATTTCTAGATCACATTTTTTATAATTTTTTTCGAAGTAAATATCGTTTTTTAATATATAGTTCTGAATTTCCAATTTAGTGTTATTTGCATTAGAAACTTTATTGCTTTGACGGTTATGATAACTAGCATTGTCCATTACAATTACGCTTTCCTTAAGCACATTAGGCAAAAGGCTATTTATAAACCAGTCTTCAAATAGTTCGAAAAAAGTTTTGGAGGACAACCGTAAACAATTTGGAACCCATCTATCCTCGGAACCATCATGTAAAATTGTAATTCATTTTCCCTTGTTTGCTTACCTTGGGTTTTAGTTTGGCATTTTCTTGATGTATCTACCCAGCCTTTTGCTGGCGTGTCATGTGTATCGAATCATGTTTCATCAAGGTAGATAATGGGTATATAATAATAATGATAACGATTTTCTAAACTGTATTTTTTTATAGAGTTTAAGTAGACAAACCGCCATCGTCGCAATCGTTATGATTCAATTAATATTTGTCTTTTATTAATGGTCCGATATGCAAAACCCATTTGAGATAATATTCTCCGCAGGCTATTTCTGCTGCAAATAATGTTGATTTCAACTTTCCTTAGTCGCTGTTGCAATAAATGCAACAGTTTTGATCATCATACATGGCATACATTTTGCTTCGAATTAAGTCTTTGTCGCTTTCGACAACACATTTGCTTTTACCAGAATCACTACGAACTTTTTTGGCTTTAATTTGCTTTGTCACAATATCTTTAACTGTAGACAACGGCGTTTTCGTTAATGAAGACCTTTCTGTTGCGGCTGCATTTACATTAAGCACCCTATTTAATTAAGAAACATACACATTTTTACCAATTTGCTTAGCATTGCACGATTAATGTTTTCTTTTAAAATTAGCACTACCGGAGGCACAATGATCGTTATCTAGCCAAGATCGCCACATTTTTAGCACATTAAATATGATCGAAATTATAGAACTGCACTGTTTAAGAAAAGCATGCGAACTAAACTAAAATATTTCGAAACTACTAAACCAGATATAAAATTAATTTTATCTTTTTACGTGTTATTTTATTAGGCCCGGCCCTGTTAACGTTTTTTTATAATTTTGCCGGGTTTCGTTACGATAGGGGTTGTTGAACCTCACTATAAATCCATGTTTCGCCTACTGTTATAAAACGTCTAAGAAACTCCGTACAGTTGTTTTTAAATAAGTTTAAACACTTTTGACAATGTTTATTCGAATGTGTTTTGGTCGAGTGTTAACAAACTCGCTACCCATCGAGCTAAAAGCTTTTTCATATTCAAACATCGTGTAAAACGTAGTTGACAATCGAAATGCTTACAATATCGGCAAGTTCACGCATTTTCGGGAGGCAATTATTTAAGACGACATTATGTATTTTTATAAATATTTTATCGGTTTTAGCTATTTTTGAGAGTAAGTAAATAAAAACCACGCGTTTGAAACTTAGTAGCAGAAAATATAACGAATCATACTTGACAAATATCATTTAGTCATACAAGAGCCATCCTTGTTTCAGGCTGAAAACTTTTCAAGCGACTTTCGTATTTATACAGAAAAAATTTGACTCATTATATTTCGCAATCAACATAGTTCTGTAACGTTTAACTGTTGGTGTAATTCATTTTATATACGGGGCATTCCACGCTAAACAGGACGGTTTGAAAAGTTTTAATTTTTGATTTCTTCAATTTTTGGTTATCCTTTTGTAGCCTATGAAAAATCCTCTTAGTTCAATTTTCAGATTTTTTGGATAATCCGTTCAAAAGATTTCAATTTTTGAAAAAAATCGCGCTTTTTTTTGGTGTTTTGGCCATAACTTCTTGAAAAATGGACCAAATTTGACCGTTTTGTTTTAAAAATTTTCGTTTTTCTATCTACTTTTTAGAAAAAAAATGCAACAAAATTATTCAAAGCGATTTCACCCCCATTTTTGAGTTTGTAATTTTGAATCTTTTTTTTTTAACTGAGTTGTATACTTTCATTTTCCTGAAATACTGAAAATGTTTTATCTTACACTTCTGCCCATTTAACAATTTAAGTCTGGTTTGATCGTGGGATATTCATAATTATTTTTTTTGAATTTTGGAAAACTTGAAAAATACTTTTTCCCTAAAAATCATATTTAAAACCAATTTGTGTAGTTAGATATTATTTCTTTTATTAAATAAATTACCATAAAAATAATATCATAAAATTATTCATTATTAACTTTAAAAATAGCTGTACAACTTAAAGATCCACTTTCTCGCATGGTAGCGCTTTTGATTATTTTTATACATCCTCAGTGAAATTGCTTATTCTTAGGCAAATTTATAACCTTTCTCACATTATTTATTATTGACATTTTGGCTTAGTGAGTTGTGTATTTTTTAATTGAGTGCATTTTCGAAAATATTTAATTATAGAATCTCAACATCGGTTTTATCTTTGTTGTAACCCATTAAAGTTAGAAAAACATCGATCAAGAAAGAGTTTAAGACGAACTTCTATACAATTACAAGAGTCGTGGAATTTTGTTTGGTAACATGTTCTAATTTAGCAGCATTAACTTATCATTTGACAGCACCTTTAATGCAATATAGTTGTTGCCTTAAAATATTATTGTCCAATTCCATCATCCGATTTTTCTTTTGAAAAATGTGAGAAGTGCCCAGGAATCCATGTTCTTAAAGATTTATTAGATACTTTATTTAATGCAAATGCTGTAGATAATATCACATATGAAGATTGGATTACAAATCATTCAATCAATCAATTAAGAGCTCATCAGAATTGTAAATCTTTTGCCTCATGATTTTATTGTCAAAGAACAATCGGGCTTTATCAAATTTTCAAAAGAATTGTTACAAGATAATTAGTTCTTAGCAATTTCTAACTTTGCTGAAAACTACGCATTTGAAATTCAGAACGCAGCTCCGGGATTTCATTGTAACAATAATCAAGAAACAATTTTTCCAGTTGTAAAATATTTCAAGGAGAACAACGAACTTACCCATCGGAGTTTAGTCATTATTTCTAATAGCAATAATCATGATCAAATCGCTGTGCATGTATATCTTAAAATTATTACCGATTTCATAACAGAATTGATTTCCAATGCGGTTTTTTACTTTTCTAAAGGTGCTCCGCAATAGCTTAAACATTTTAAAAAACATACATATATTATCACGAAAAATATTTTAAGATTGATACTGGACGGCATTATTATGCAAAGCTCATGGCAAAGAACTATGTGATGGCATTAGAGGAACGGTAAAGAGAATTGCAGCCAGAGCAAGCCTTCAACGACCAATCAATGAGCAAATAATAACAGTTCAAGAATTATATAAATGGGCATCCAAACTGAATTCCGTTCACCGGAACATTATTTGGATGCAAGAGATAAATTAGATTAGCGATGCACTACTGCAAAATCACGGGAACACACAAAATTCACTCAATTAGTCCAATTGGATGGAAACATACTTCTTAAAGATTATTCTCGTTCGAATGATAGTCGAGTACATAAAATTTTCGAAAGATCGCGCAATTAAATAAAAACCTTTTTTATTATTGTATCTAAATGTACTAAAAGACTGATTATTTACCTTAAACACCTATTATTGACGGAAAAGTTTAAAAATAAATTCAAAATAACTAAAAAATTAATATTTAACAACAAAAATTGGTTTTGAATATGATCTATAGAGAAAAAGTATTCCAAGTTTTCAAAAATGTAAAACAAATTGTAATTAAACTATCCCACGATCAAATTAGGCTTAAATATTGTTAAATCATTGTTATATCATTGAAAATGGTTTTATTGTTTACAAAATATTCTCCGTGATGATCTATACACTTTTGTATATGTTTGAACCAATTTTCATAGCACTTTTTCCATTTCGATTGAAGTATCGCCAAAACATAATTTTGAGCCCATCAACCGGTGCTTCTAACTCCGAAAATCAATTCAATGTTTTGACCGGTTAAATATTGCGTTGTTCAATCCAATGTGTGAAAGGTCGCATTGTTATGATGAAGAATGATCCTGCACCGTTGTTTTTTCTTATTTTTTCAAAAATTTCTGGCAAGCAAATGGTTGTGTTCCATTCAGAATTGACCATTCTATGATTTTCTGGTGGCACTGTAGCTACTTACCCATTTATCCCAAAAAGGGGAGAACCAAAGGGACTGGAAACCATTTGCTTCGAAGTGCTTCTTGCGCTAACAGCTTTTGTAGGGTTTAGCTCATTTTGAAAGACCCATACAATCGACAACCGTTTATTTTTCGGCTCATACGCATAGATCCAAGATTCGTCACCTGTGTAGATGTTATACACGGCTTTTGCCGCACCACCATATTATTTTTTGAGCATTTCTTTAAACCAATTGACACGAGTCTGTTTTTGAGCGATTGTCAAATTATGCGAAATCCATCGCGCACAAATCTTTTTCACGGCTAAATGTTCATGTAATAATGTAATATCTTGTGTATGCTTGTCATACTAATGCCCAGGCATACCTCAATCTCACGATATGTCCCATTACAATCTTGCTTGATCAGTTCGCACACAGTGTCGATGTTTGGCACAACGACCCATTTTGGACGACCTTCTTTAATTTCGTTTGTGAGCGAACAACGGCTAAGATTGAATTCACTAAAACAGTGTTATACAGTGGTTTTAAATGGTACTTCTCGCCAAAAGTCGATGCGCCGTTGTTGACTTAATATACGTCAAGTCGTAGTAAATCATCGCATGAAAATTCTCAAAAGTTAATTCTAGTTTTTGACTGGGATGAAATTTTTAAGTCAATAAACAACACAAACAGCGTCCGTATGACAAAACGTTCTGAGTACGTATACAGTCAATAATGTCAAACTTTACGATGCATATGTCAAATGGCGCCTAGAAAAACCATTGTTAGATATGTTTTAAGTTATAAGTTAGTTATGCGTCAATCACTAGAGTTATTTAGCAACTGGACTTACAGCTTAATATGGGGACCAAACTACGGTAATCAGAGTCATACCAGTCAGTAATCTACATGCACTGTCAGCCATTGGTTTGCGTTTAATCTTTAGTTTTTCTCGAAAAGAGCTACTGACTGGCGAGTGACCAACATAATTGCATCGTATTTTTAGTTGGAATGAAAATTAGATGTTTATAGACCCGGTTGAATATTCTGTGGGGACCATGTAGAATTCAGAAGAAAAACAATCGAATTATAAATGAAAATTATTTGTTACAAAGATACTGTAAACATACGGAAATGTTGCAAGTGATTGAAAAGTTTTAGAATGTTCAAGAATTCTGAGATGTATTATGTAAAAAAATCCAATGATAACTTAAGATTTTCTTTTCGAAAAACCAAATCATTTGCCTACCGACTTTCAACGCACGCTTCGTTGGTTATATTAGCATTATTAGAGAATTATTAAATCTGTTGTAATTACCATATTGATTTCAGTATTTAGCCACTTCAAGTTATTGAGAATTTTAATTCAAGTAGATTCAAGTTTATTTGTGCTACGTCGGGGAGCATATGCCTAACCATTTTAGCATCGTTAAAAAATAACAACATATCTGAACAATTACAATATCAAACTGAGTTTTCATTTGGTTGACATTTTTGGAAAAGTTTCAACATTCAATAGGTATACATTATTGGAATACTTAATTCAAGAAAACTTTCCATAAAATACGAAATGATATGTTGGGAACGTTTTAATACGTATTGCACTCACCAGTCTAATCAGATAATAATCAATTATTTTTATCATCCTTCCATATGAAGTTCATCATTTCTAATACCAAATTCAATATTCAATTTACATTATTGGGAGAGTTATGTGAAGATTTTTCACATAATAACAATTATAGTTAGCAAAATACCCATTTTGCTAACTATATTAGCGCCAGAAGATGATGACAAAATCCGACATGAATCTCAATATCGAATTAATTAGCAGTATTTCGAAAGTCAACTCAAGGTGATTTTTGCAGACTCTTGTTTGCATTTTTTGAAGCCCATTTCGCCATTTCGCTTTCTGTATCATTAAAATTTTATATAATCTTTTATCAATTAACATATCAATCTTAAAACTTGAATCAGTTATTTATCAGTTGACATCAAACAAATAAAATTTGTTGTTGAAAGAGACTATATGCAGGGTGCGACAGGGCAATGAGCGAAAATAAAAACTCAATAAATAATCGAAAGATTTTATTTAAAAATTTTGAAATATACCACGTTACACAAGAAAAAACTTTTTATGAAAAGTAACCTCCATCTCTTCGTAAATACTATTCTAATCTGAATCAAACTTTACTTATAAAACTCCACAGAGTCCACATCAATAAAAGTTTGCGCGTATGATGAATTTGCTGTGCGGCAAAAATATTTATAACGCAAAATTACCACACACAGTCAATAAATATTGGTGTTGTGCGCGCTGTACGCCATGCTCCATCTGTGTGTTCAGTGTGTTGTTTGTAGGTTATACTTGATTGTTTACATTTTTCAATGTCTATACTTATTTTCTGTATATACTTTTCTGTATATATTTTTTTCCTTTTCTTGAACATTCTTCAACAACATTTGCATAGTGAAACATATTTAAATTTTGTACAAAATGGACTGCCAGAACAAATGGAAGATGTTTCGTTGGAATCAAGAAGACACATGTGGTACCAGCATGATGGATGCCCTGCCCACTTCTCGCAGGTGGTTCGAAACTTCTTGGATGCCTCGTTTCCAAATCGTTGGATAGGACGGGGTAGTTTATTTTCGTGGCCGGCGCGCTCATCGGATTTGACAGTCCTCGATTTTTACTTGTGGGGAAGAATAAAAGACCTTGTTTTTCAAACTCGTCCTACCACACGAGAAAACATGATTGAAAGAATTCAAAATTCAATAACCAGCATTTCAAGAGCGGAAATTGAAGCAGCCGTTTTTAGTACTCGTCGAAAAATAAATCTTTGAATTTCTAAGGATGGAAGGCATTTTGAACATTTAGAAAGGCGTTAAAGTTCAGATTCTGTTAATTATTAGACTGTTGTGCTGTTAATTTTATTTGACTGTTGTTATTATTATTATCTTCGTTGTTGGCCCGTTGGCCTTTAAACACGCTCCAAATTAATATGGCACGAATAATTTGGACTAGTCCTAAGTCTGGGTAAAGTGTGAAGGAAGGCAAACATTAGGTTAATATTTTTTTAACTTAATGCAGGTAGTAGTGAAATAATAACTGATTTTTTCAGAAAAATCGAAATATCTCTTGACATGTCAGAGATATCGATTTCGGGTTTTCACTGGATGATTCCTCTTTAAATTACCTTTCTAGCCATGTAATACAAGCTGTACCATTCCATTTGAAAAAACTGAACAAAACTTCAAAAAATTATTGTTGAATGTAACGCCACCTCGCGGTTTCATTTATAAACTAAATAATTTATCTCCCAGATTATCTGATTGTCCCAGCAATTGCCTTTTAAATGAATCCAAATTGAGGAAAATCGGTTTAGGCAAACGGACATTAGACGACTTTTTATCTAAATAGGTAAAACTCCCCCACTTCTTTATTCGCGAAGTTACGAAAATATGACATAAAACAAAGTTGTAGGAGACAGTTTGCTAATTATAACTGAGGATTTTTCTTACTCGGTTAACACTTGAAAATACACAAAATAAATGATTTTTAAAAAAGTTTAGCTCATCACGCCCTCTTGCGGTCGTTTTAGAAGCTTAAAAATATTTTTGGTGAATTTCTCATGATCATTTTTAGTACAATTTTTTTCCCCAAAGCTGTGGGATAAATAGTTTTCAAGATACGGCCGCGATCCATCCTTAATGGGACACCTGGTATATATTTCTGACCGTTTAATATTATCATTTTTTTGTTTTTTGGGATTTTCGGTCAATTTTTTTATGATTTTATTAACGTTTCGATTTATTGTATAATCATCCTCAGAACAATTCTACTATATATATATATATATATATATATATATATATATATATATATATATATATATATATATATATATATATATATATATATATATATATATATTATAATTATAAGCAATACAAATTTATATTTAAAACCATACCAACTATATCTTGTTGAAAAATTAATTTTCTAAATATTTACATGAAATATGACATTCTTTGTTTTATTTTCAGTTGACATATTTTTTACTTTTATACATTTTCTAAATTTGTTACCTTTAATATTTTTTTTATTATAACCTAACAATTTTGGATCCAACGGTTGAATCTCTACGTAAAGCACGGGAATTTTTAAGACAAAAGTTAATTTTTGATCGAAGTAGTATTTGCTGACCTAAATAAAAAAAAAATCAAAATGAAATCAACATAAAAATAATGCATATAATTCTAACCATTTATCAACTTTGACCATGAAGTCTGAATCCATATATTGTTGGGTATCACGTGATATGGAAGGCGTAGTGCACTTGGAGTTTCCGATTCCGGGAATGACTTTGAATGATCGATGGGATTGGGATGAGAGGTGCTTTGTTCGGGTAGTGGAAGCTTATTCAATTTTTATACTTATTCAACTTTTTTGTTGAAATGAAAAAAATGTTGAAAGGTTATACACGTGTGTTGCTGAACGAGAGGCTTGAAACGATGCATCTGAATAGTTATGACGCACGAAGAGATGCAGAGCGAGCGACCGACTCCCACCCATGTTCGATATCTTGCGCTTTCGCTTTAACTTCCTGATATAATATGTAAATTTTTACAAAAGTATTAATAGTTTTAATTTAAAGTAATACTTTACTAATTTAAATAAATATGCTAATTATAAATTTAATAATAAATAATAATATATAATTTGTATTTTTCTATGCTCTTATCAATACCAGCACAGCAGCACTATACCGGCTAACATGACAATGTCAGGTAAATTTTTTTAACGTTTATACACAAAATAAAATGTTTTTAACGTTTTTAAAAAACCTTCTTTACTGAATCCGCCAGAAATGTCAAATGAAATTGATGCCAACTTGTGGACAGTAAGGAGGAATGCCTCTTACCATACGCTAGAATGAATGCACGCGCTAATGAATGCAGAGAGACACGTTGAAAGACACGTCGAAACGCATGTTGAACGGAAAGGTTGAACAAGTGTGCACATACCATAACAGTATCATCTTTGGATTAAGTTGGGCTGTTCACTCTTTTACGTCTTATTCACCAAACTTTATTACATCTGACCACGACCTATTTTGGTTCCATTAATATAGCCTCATTGAAAACTACTTCTCTCCTATTTCTATTAAATGCTCACCAAGCAAGCTCATCAATTGAAAAGAACGTCATTTATCCTATTAATTAAACCATCGTGGATTTTAATATAAATTGGGTTTGGTTAGTAAATAAAATAAATTCTGAATTTCATAGAAAAAGTCCTTGAATTAATAATTTATAAATATTACGTAGCATGACTCAGTGAGGCTTTTTTAGAAAATATTTTAGTTCTGGTTTATTTTTGTCGTATTTATCGAGGAAGAATAATACTGAATCTTAAAAAAATTTAATACATCTCTGATATTGGCAGTTTCCTTATTAAATTATAAATATCTCATTACATTCATTGATTGACCTTTAATAAAATAAATATCGGGGGTCAGAACTGTATAGATATAAAATGAGGAAAAAACGTTGTTACAGATCGCTTTTTGTACTATTTTTTTAATATTTATCTCATCTGCTCTGAATGTATAAATATTTTAGACTAGCTGACCCAACATACGTTCTGTCCAAATTTCAATAAACTTGTTTGTGATCGTTGTGTGAATTTGGAAAAGCTATTGGAAATGTGTAAACAAACTAAATATTTGTTTGTCTGTTTTTTAGTTTGTCTTCTTGCACGATTATTTAAATTCATTGTCGCGCGATTTTTTTCTGCTAACCGATGATGTCTTATTCGATGCATATCATCTTCGTTTGCATTTTCTCATTCTTCTTGTGTATCTGCGAAACGTGTTTGTGATAATTGATTCCGTTCAATTTAATTTCGCTTTTCGCGTTGCTCTACAGTTCAATTAGATCGAAAATTCGTTTAGTTTGTAGCATTGCGAGTTCTGCGACCTAAATTGCTCCGTCTTATTGGCGGCATTGCAATGCGATTAAATTGTGTCAATTCAATTCAGTTGCGTCGATTGTGATACAATGTGCTATGCGAAGAATCACAATTCAACTGATAATGGACAATTGATTCACTTTGGGGTTACTGTATAACCGTTTGTCACTTCAAAACTCACCATATTTCGAAGGTAAATCTGTAAATTTCTTTGAGATTAAACGACGAAACTTAATTCATTTCATAATGTTCAATGTTCCCTCACTATGTAACGGATTAGCTTGGTTCACAATATATTGGTGAAATATATTGGAATAGAATTAAAATAACATTTGTTGGATAGATCGCGAAGCAACACAAAAGTAAAGACGAATGTAATTTTATTTTAATTTAGACGGGTATGCGTTTTTCCAAATTTTTATCCAGATCTTCCTGATTTTTTTTTAAATGAATTCACATTCAATTGAGTTATTTCCACCTCGGGAGTATAACGAACAAAACAAGAAAACAATAAACCAAATATGTCGTATCTATCGTCAGTTATGACCGAGAGTGCATGCAAAAATTATGATTTTTGCAGTTTGTCCGAATTTTCCGACTTTCCCTTGTAATTGTCTCGATTTTTTCCTGAAAACATTTCCAAGGCCATAATGAACAAAACAAAAAAATAATTACGCATATCCATAGTTCGTATCGTGAGTTATGGTCTTGAGTTCATACAAATATTCCACAGAAAAAAGCACAGTTTACCAGAATTTTACAATTTCCCCATCAACTTTTTCAATTTTTCTTTTCTTAAAAACCTTATTCGGACGAAAGGGTTTAACGAAAAAGGTTAAAAAACCTTATTAATACGAATATTAAACAAAAAATTAGCCAAATCGGTCCAGCCGTTCTCAACTCATGCGCTTATCAACGAACAGTATTTAATTTGTATTTATATACTTCCTTACTTCTCGACGCACGTTTCGCTAACCATGTTGGATTCATCAGGAAATTAATCTGTAACCAATTGTGTGATAAAAATGTAATTATTTATTCTAATGCGTACAATGTGTAGCTTATCTTAGTTTTTTTAGTATTCTATTGGATCCGTAGATCAATGGGGCATTTAAATAGCTGACAGAACAAGAATTTTCTTGAGACAGAACAACAATTTTGTAAAGCATGAAAGGTCTTTGTCATCGGTATACCGTTTGTGTAATATTTAACACATTAGTTAGAACATTAGTTAAGTAAAACTATCTGTAAACTTTTATTCAGTGGTTTTAAAAGTAATGAGGAAAATTTTTCACGATGAAGTATATCGTATTCATTAAATTATGTAAGATGTGACTTTACATGACATTAAATTATGTGTCTCTTTGTGCCGAAATATTTTCCTACCGTGA
This sequence comes from Cosmopolites sordidus, assembly GCA_031761425.1. NCBI lineage: Eukaryota > Metazoa > Arthropoda > Insecta > Coleoptera > Curculionidae > Cosmopolites > Cosmopolites sordidus. The sequence continues at coordinate 1,401,108 of JARFXV010000126.1, forward strand.
TTTAGATAATATGAGCCAAAGTGCATTCATTTCTCTCATACCGATGATTTGTCGGACCATGATAATCAAAATGAAAATGAGATTGAAGTCTATATCAACGCTGTGGAAGATGTATTTCAAGATGACTTAGTAAAAAATAATGATCAAGGTGACTTTTTTACAACAAATAAAATATCATTAAATGCTTGTCCTGAAGATGATTTATGGAGCAGTGATGATGAAATTGATTTAAATACACTTAGATAATATGTATTACGAACTAATAATTTTTGGACCAATGATAATACGTTCTCCTTACAAAATAAGGAAGAATTTAAGCAGACGTCTGTACCGACTGATCTATTTTTACATATTTTTTGTATCATCGACCACATTATACTTTCCACACCAATTTATATGCTCAATTAATATTCACCAATATTACTCAATTTATATTTACCAAATATTTTATATACTAATTCATATGCTCTTCAAAACAGAGGACAAAATAACAAAATTTTCTTTCAGATTAATTCTGATGAGGTGAATATTTTCCTTGGAATAAATCCTCTCATGGGAATAAAGAAAATTCCAAGTATTCTGAGAGATTTTAAGAACTAAAGGATGCTGTTATAAGTTCTTCTATGTCTAGAGATCGTTTTATATGGTCACTCAAAAATCTCCATTTGAATTACAATTCTGTGCAGCCGAGGGTAAATGAGAATGGTTTTGGCAAATTATACAAAATTAGGCCTCGGCAAGAAACATTATCACAGTCTTACTTTTCATCTTTCAAACCACCAAAAAAATCAAGCCATTGATGAATCTATGATCTGTTTCAAGGGCAGAAGTTCTGTCCGCCAATATCAATTAAGCGTGGGTATAAGATATGGATAAGTACTGATGAATGTGGGTATGTTTGGTAATTCCAAATCAACACAGGAAAAGTTTCTAACGTGGGAGAACACAAATTAGGAACTCGCGTTGTAAAGGACCTAATTAGTAGCAAAGCGACACAAGAACTACCAAAATACCTCCCGGCAAATTGCTTTTATGATTGCGGAACAATGAGAAAAGGTAAGAAAAGTTTTCCCAAAGATGCTAAGCAGATAATAAATTAAATCGGGGGCAGTCTGATTGGAGAGCTAGTAAGGATAGTAGGTATTGCATTTTTAAAATGGAAAGACCGCAAATCAGTATTTTTCCAGTAAATCATCAGTAAGTAATCATCATAATCCCTCAAAAAACAAAATAGTTTTTAGGCAAAATAAGGACGGCCCTCGGAAAGAATTTAAGTGCCAATTACGTTTAATTTATCTTAGTAAATATTATAATGCCAATAAGGGTTTTATAGACAAAATTGATATTTTCAATTTCATATATGAAGTCGATCGTAAATGTAAAAAATGTTGGCACCCTATATTTTGGTATTTTCTGGATGTGTCATTAGTCAATGCTTATATTATATTCAAAACTTGATAACAATTACTTTAAAAATGTTCAAATTATCTGTAATCCTCGGACTAATCGGGGTCAAGCCCGACATGCCCAGAAAATGAATAATAAGCGATACTGTAAGTGTATTCATCAGTAATTTCAAGATGAGAGTTGTGCCAGAAGTAAGATATGATAAAGCTGCACATAAGTGAAAACATCTAAAAAAGTCTAGTAGATGCGCCTTCTGCAGCACTCATGCAGGACTGCACAAGTCTCGCAGGAGCTGTTCTACATGTGATGTAGGTCTTTGTCTCAGTGACAAAAAAAACTGCTTATTTTCAAAATTTCATTATCAATAAATTTATAACTTTATTTATAATTGTAATTGATTAGAAAAATAAATTAATTTGTATTTTGATGTTGTTTATCTCCTAGTGTTTCCGTGGCGAGGACATGTCCTCAAGCCTAAAGGTAACATCTGAAAAATAAATTATATGTATATTCATATTTTAGAGATATATCTTAGTAAAACTTCATATATTTTATAATATTTAAAGTCAGTAAATTAATGTCAGTCTCAAAGGGTTAACATTAGACTGATATACTCCTAATTCCCCTGAAAGTTTCATAGTGCTTGTTGCAGGATCTACAGTTGCTCTTAAAACGTCGGCTTCATAGATGACCTGATCCTTCTACATCTTCAACAGAAGATGAGTGGTGCGATACTGATTGATATGGCAATTTCCTCCTCTGCTTCGCAAATTTCACGAGCGGTGTTAGTCGCTCTGAAGCCTTTTTTTAAATAATAATGTCTTAAAATTGCTATAATTTCACGACTGATTTCACGTGTTTTAATGTTTTTGTTAAAAACCGTCTAATTAATATTTCGCAGTGGAATCTCTAAAATACTGAAGATGGAATGTTTATTTGAAATCGAATAAAATAATGTTTTACTTTGTTATCTATCACTTTTATTTTTAAATTTGTGCGACTATAGTTTCGTAAAACGATTTTAAATTTCTTAAAAATTACTTTAAAACTTAAAAAAAATGCTGCTTAAAGTAGTGTTTGGGAATGTAAAATCGTTTTAAGAAATTATAGCCACATATACAACAAAGTAAAAAATTATTTTATTCGATTTAAAAAATGAACTATCACAAAGTAACGGACAAATTAATCAATAATTTAAATATTTATTTGTCAGAGCAAAACGTTGATATCGGATTAAATGTCTGAGGAGCAAAATATAATTCGTTATTTACAAAAAATGGAAAAAACGCAAATAAAAATTACCACCCTATTATATTAGTATATTTATTAGAAAACAACAAAAATCATAAAAAAAAACATCCTAATGTGAAGTATGAGGTTTTTGAGGAAAACCCTATCGTGGCGTGTTTTTAAAATTTTCTTGTTAGTGCAGGTACCGTTCAGAGAATTGGGTTTTTGAATAAATATTAATTTAAAAAATTGTTTGCAATTAGTTATCAATGAATTAAAACGTATATAATTTAAAATGAAATCACGTGACTACAAAAGCGCCGTGATTGGCTGTCATGTTTGTGACGTCATTATGTTAAAGTGTTTTCACGTATGTACTGTCAATGAGTTTTACCTGTGCATATACTGACAAAATTATTGAAGTTTAGTGTACAAAAATATTGTTGATTACTAATTTAATTCAGTAATGTGTGACAAAGTATTCATAAATTCCAATTCTGATAATACACTTGGTGTGGATATTTTAATGGTCACAGATTTTCTCAAAAATGACATTCGATTCAATTTAGCGGAAGTTCGAGGTATTAAAGCATGAATTTCAGTTTTTTTTTTAAATAATAATGTAAATGCAAATAAGAAACAAAATTTTTATATTAAAAATAATTAAATTATTTTAGGGTGTCACGGGAAAGTTACGCAAGGTTATAGATTATGTGTTTGCACGGTGAAAGGACGTGTATGATCAGAACATAAAGTTCTAAGTAAAGTTTATACAGTCCGTTTTAAGATATTTCGTTGCCCTTCGGTAAAATGTTAATCGCCCCAATAAATCTCAATAAAAATATTCCTAGTTTCTTAAAAGATGGCAGAGTCGGAGTTGTTTAACTTCTGAATAATTTTGGGAAAAATAAAATATTATTAAATTATGATTAAATTATTATTATTATTATTTTGTATGACAAAAATATTGTTTATTGGTTTATGTATTTTTAATTTAATAGCATAATAAAAATAAATAAATACATTTATCTATTAGTAGATGCGGTTCTCTATTATTAGTAAATGATACATAGGAATGTTCTATTTTAATAACATGGTTAATCGAATTTATCCAACTTTCTTAGGAAATACTATCTAAAACCTTCCTAATTAATGTTACAGCACTTGCACTCCGAGTCGGAGAAATGTTTTCTGCTCTAACATTGAATTTTACATGCCCAATTGGATTAAAAATATAATAATACAGGGGAAGGCGTTAAACCTTATGTCCCATATCGGCAGCAATGGCATCAAATACATATTCCTTTTTAATATGTCTTTAATAAATGTCTTTAATATTTCTAGATCACATTTTTTATATATATTTTTGAAGTGGCTTGTCTTCGGCACAATATATTTAACTGTAGACAACGGAGTTTTCCTTAATGAAGACGTTTCTGCCGTGGTTGCATTTACATTAAGTCTCCTATTCAATAAAGAAATATGCACATTTTTAACAATGCTAGTATTGGGCGATAAATGTTTTCTTTTTAAATTCGCACTATCGGAGGCATCATATTTGAGGCACTATCGGTACGCCACATTTGTAGCACGTTTGGAATAACAAAAAATACAATTGAAATTATAGAAATGTACTGTTTAAAAAAATAATGCGAGCTAAACTAAAATATTTCAAAACGACTAAACCAGGTATAAAATTAATTTTATCTTTTTACCTGTTATTTTATTAGGTCCGTCTCTGTTTACGTTTTTTGCACCTTTGCCGGGTTTCGTTATGGCAGGGGTTGTTAAAAGTTTATTGCAGCCAATCGGTCAACGATATATCTTGAAACGCACTATAACGTAATTATTAATGAAAAACTAAGAAAAGTTCAAGACACTCAATGTTACGATTGTGTAGCTTCAGCAGATAATAATTACTCAAACATAATAAAATTGATATAATGTTGTTAATAATAATATTTTGTATATATTTGATAGATGGTTGTAAAATTTGATGTTGTTTTAGGATTAATGCGTCGTGTCGCTTGGATCTATTAATCTCTACGTTTATCATATGTGGCACATTTAAAAATATTTTTTCGGAACTTATTTTTGTAGTGTTCGTATAAAATAGTACGAAACAGACACGATAACTAATTAGATTTGACATTTTTAATAAATTTATCAATACACTGATGATTATATTAAGAATAAATTGATTAAAAATTGAGACAGTCGTATCATCTGTCTGTAATGTTGAGGGGAAATAAACATTGTGACGTCACAGGCGCTCGGGTTTTCTCGGGAACTATCGGCGCGTCATTGCTACTACGTTTAAAATTTATTTTCAGTTTTTCAAAACCTCAATTCTATAATGTACTGAATAAGTGGAAGAGGTGGCTGCCAGTTCTGCTAAATATGCAGAATGACAAAAATATTGCCAAAAATAACAATATGTTTTGGATAGTTAATGATGTATAAGGTCTGAAGTTTCCGTGGAAGAGAAGTAAGAGTAAGAGAAGATTGCTTTCAAATTTGATAGTGACATTTAGTAGCAATTAGTATATTTATAATTCCTCTATCGAAATCATACAACGCATATAGGGTCTGATATTATTTACATAAAATCTTCTGTTACAGTTTCTACAGCGTTAAATTGCTGTAGATTTATGAATATTTCCACATAGATTATCGTAGATGATCTATCTTATATTTTTCGGAATTATTCGTTTTTAAATAAGCCGTTTTCTTTGTGTTCTCATAATGAATTGTAAAGGTATATGCGACTGATCCAGCATACATACAGTATGTTGGAAAAATAACGGAATTTATTAAATAAAAAAAAGCAATTACTTATTAGTGAATCTTTTTATTCAAAATGCATCTCTTTCGTATCAATGCATCGCTGGGCACGTTCAAAACTAATGCTAACATAGATTTTTTGTCGTTTTTTGGAACCACCTCAATGACCACCTTTCACTGGTGTAATGACTTAATGACTTCTTTCACTGGTGTAACACTATTTCATTCATGGCCACATAAACATTCCTTTCATGGCCGCTTTGAGTTTCGTGAACAGAAAATATCACACAGAGATAAAATAAGCGATTACGGAGGATATTGAAGTACACAGACCTTTTGTTAAAAAATTCTTGAACGGTGACGGTCCTGGGCACAAATTGAAGCACAGATTTTCCGTTTGTTTAAATCCTTTGTCAAAATTTGATGAATCATATCTTGGTCGTATTTAATTCCTCCGGTATTCATCTCACAGTCGAATTCGCATTGTAGGCGATCATGTTTTTTGACCGGCCTGGCTTTGGATCGTCTTCCAAAGAATCACGACCGTCTTGGTATAGTTTATACCTCTCGAACACGCTTGAACGGGATAAGCAATCATCACCATAAACTATTTTCATTAATGAAATGTTTCTGTAAAAGTGTTATCGAGTTTGAAACAAAATTTAATATTAGCTCTTTGTTATATTTTGTTTTTGTTTGTTGTTATATTTTGTTTTGTGTGGCGATCGAGTAACACCAGTATTGATATTTTCTAAAACATATTCGACCAAAGACCTATTTATATAAGCACATCTCAAAAGTGTTTATACTTTTTGAACCGTGATATTACTGAGTTTCTTCAACGCATAATAGTCGTTTTATAATTGTAATTTTGTCAGGAAACTGCAGTCCAAACAGTGGGTAGGACTTGTGTATGTGGGTAGGACTTGTGTATACTTGTTGGGTGAATGTGTATCAAAAAGAAAATGAAAACTGTCGTATCTTCAGGAAAACTGATGGCTACAGCGTTCTGGGAATCTTGCAGTGTGGGGCTCAGACCAACTAATGCTGTACATTGTGTTTTCATATCTGAAGAGACTGTGTGCCGGAACAGTTGTCATATTCGAATAAAGTGGAAATTTAGACATGAATCTTTCAGAAAACAGATTTGTACTCAAAGAGCACCGTTGACTTAGTTTTCTTCATAGAGAAATATATTTAAGTAAGGAAAGGTTTATAACGGTAATGTGGGTAACATCAAAGATTTCTCTGAAAATAAGGTATACAGGATTGTTAAGAAACAAACGTTTTAGAAAATGATTCATGAATCCTTTACTATTGTACAGGAAAAAAAACAAAACAAAAATTAGTACTCATCATATACCAGCTCAAATTTTTACGTCGGCCTCATAAAATATTTAAAGAAATTAATATAAAATTAAGAGGGGTCCCCAAAAAAAGAGGTGTAAGAGTACGAGGTGTCCCAAAAGAAAGTTTCTTTTTGATATACCGATATAAATAAAAGAGAGACGCCCATCAAAAAAATCTTTATTAATTATTGAAATTTATATTTTACGAAATTACTTTTTAAAAGTTATGTCATTCAAATGCAAATCTTTACGCAAGCGGTACTGATAAGTACCGCTTGCTTGCTTGTTAATAAACGAACATCAAAATTCCTTAGGACGGCTCGGCACATAATCTCTGGAATGGCTGCCATTTCGTGTTGGATATTTTCTTTTAACTGCACCAAAGAACCCGGTTTATTAACGTGAACTTTGGATTTTTATAGCACCACAAGAACAGTCCATAGGGCTCAAATCAGGTCTATGTGGAAGCCAATTTATGTCACCTTTCCTGGAGATCAATTTGTTTGTGGAAAATTTCATATGTTGAAAGTGTGTGGCGTTGCTCTGTCCTACGGAAATCATGTCCTTTGATTATAACCACCAAAAGTTTTGCAGTTCAGGCTTGCTTATTTACATGACCGTTGAGATGAAAATGAGCTTCATCCGAAAACTGACAAAATCGATTGTTGAATGTTGCAAAACGTTCAGTTATCTTATTAACGAATTGAAGCCTTTCAACGGCATCTTGGGGCTTTGCACTAGTTGAATTTTGTATGGGTGCAGTTTTAAGTCCCTGCGCGGAATGCGGTGCAATGATGATCGAGGCACAGTTGACCGTTGAGATGAAAATGAGCATTGAGATAAAAATGTTGTAAAATTCTCGCGCACACAACGCACGGTCTGCTCTCGTAAAACGCTCCATACTGACTAAAATTCTAATCGCGGGGCTATCGATTGACATGCTCCCCGCGCCCCTCGCCGTTATTGGGTAGTCCTAAAGATAATATTCTAAAAAATGATAATGATATAATGGTTGTAGCAATAAATTAATTGGTTAAACAAGGCGAGTAATAGTAATGAGATTTAAACAATATATGGCTTCAATAAAATATAATAGACCAGATTAATCTGCGGTTATCCTACATATTTAACAAATTAACCACAATCTAGATTTAAATAACTTTAAATTACTTAGATATTGTAGTTATATATTTAGGCGGTGCGTACGAAAGTATCGAAATAGTTAAACGTATAAAATAGTTTAAATAGAGCCAAAGGGCCTATCCCATACAGTTCGTTGCTTACTTTATTCACTGGTGAGTAATTTTATATGCTTCAGCAAATTTGATACTCTTCACTGCATTAGGTTTAGGTATAAATTGTCAACAAAATCGGTTAAGCTTTGGTTTTCATTTCCTGATGGTGCTAACGGGATTAGCGAAACGCACGTCGAGTTACTTCAAAATGTTGTGGTATAAATGAAAAATCTATTATAATGTTTTTATTTAACACCAAAGGATCCAAAATCAAAATTATCAAATAGTTAATTGCTGCTGTTAACGATTAGCTACCAGGAAAAAAAGGATTTTCTCGAAAGAATCTAATCGATTCGGTCTAACTAATACAATTTTACTTTTCATATAAATAGGGTCTCACTGTAATAACTTATTTCAAATTATTTCAAATCTTATCAAAGTATTTTAAAATATTCATCAATTCCTTCAATTTCAATTTCAAAGTGTTCTTATTAAAATATTTCAAATCTTTAAAGTTGGACTTGTAGCAAATTTCCAATATTTTGTTTACTAATTTAATGTTTTTCCCCTTCTTGTTTAAAAAGAGCTGCATTAGCATTTAGATAAGTGCTGTGGATCATTATCCTAATGGGAGATAAAATTGCGCCATAAAGATTAATATCAGTAGGTGGGGATTATCCTGCAGCATTTCAAAATACCGTTATTTGTTTAGTATTTCTTTTATTTTGATTAGACTGCCAGATTTGCTACCTTTAATAGCGCTCCAAGCGATTAAAATGCCACCTTCGTGCTTTCCACTTACAACTGTACAGTTTTGTAATGTTTTTTTTTTTATTTACTGAGCGCAGTACAATCGTGCATCTAGGACTCTGGTCCCAGATCTATTATATTCAAGCTTTAATATTTGATGTATGCATATTAATTATCTAGTTATTTTGTATATTAGATAGTTCATCTATGATAGATTCGGAGATTCCACAATTTAGATAGTCTTTTAAATGGGATCTTTTGTTGTTTAGTAATAAATAAATATGTTATTGCTTTTCTAATTAACACTTTAACCGAAAGATTAGTTTGTTACACCAGAAGTATGCTAAGGAAGCTAAAAGCACTTATTGTAAAATCAATTTCAAATCCAGATATCGAGTAGCAAGCAGTTGAAATAGATGTAGCTCCGACACATAAGCTCCAAAAACGGAAACTATGTAGAAAGTGTCCATTCACCAAACAAAGGAAAACACAATATAAATGTATCAGCTGTTCTAACGCTATTTGCTTAGAACATAGCAGGACGGTTTGTGTAGACTGTGCGCTGATGGTTCCTACTCCAGATGCTTCACAATAATATATATTTACTTTATTTTAGATTTACTTTTTTGATCAACTATATTTTATAGTAACTATATCATTAATTCATATTTTATTGTCAATTATTTTTTTTATTGACAGTAAATGTTTCATTTTAATTTAATACAGTTTATTAAACTCCTGCATCATTGATTTTGGCAATACAAATAAGGAATTATGATAATAATTAAAACACTTGGTATTAGTTTCACAATATATTCAAGATATTCTCTAACATGTTTCGGCCTCGCGACCATTCTCAAAGAGAGTTATGTATAAACTGATAAACTGAGTTTATACATAACTCTCTTTGAGAATGGTCGCGAGGCCGAAACATGTTAGAGAATATCTTGAATATATTGTGAAACAAATACCAAGTGTTTTAATTATTATCATTGTTACTATGTTTCACCAAGAGCCAACCGCGCAATCAATCAAAATAAGGAATTAATGAAAAAAGGGCATCAAAATTGAACATGGTCTCTCAAACCAGGTCTTTCACTTTACGTAACTTGAGACCGCCTTTCAGTTAAAGTGATAATCTAATTGATTGTCTAACTTATTGATGAAGATTCGATTTTTAGAGATTAGATTTACCTTAAATATGATATATTTTAGCCATTGAATTTTTGTTTCATTAAGTGTATGCATTTCACAAATTTTTTCACACTACAATTGCTGTATTATACAGTGCTGTGAGAAAAATGTAGACTCAAGAATCAAGTTCCTAGGTTTACAAGGAAGAAGAATTTATGAAAAGAGCATGGTAATGAAGATAAATAATGCAAATGATAACAAACTGTGGGTACATTATGTGTTTATATTGTAAATATAAATTCAAAATGATTGTCTCCTTATTCAATCCAATTATTTTGCTGTTGTAACCTATTTGTCAAGTGTAAATCACATCTTTTAAGCTTGAGAGTGTTTTGTAAAGTTTTTTTTTTATTTAGACGATGCCCAGAGGAAATAGTTAACTCAAATTGAACAGTAAATTATTAGGAGTGGCGAAAATTTTTCTAAAAACAAGTCTTGTTTGTTGTTTATTTTTGCACAGTGAAGTGGCCTGTTTTGCGGAAAATTTCAAAAACTGAGACTTCATATATCCAAATTGTAAAATAAATTATTCTAGAATGTAATTAATTTGCAAATCGGCAATTGAAACCAGGTACCTAAAATATAAAAAATAATGAGAAAACAACAGCTGAACAACAACAGCTGAACAACAAACAACAGCTGAACAACAAAAAAACTAATGAACCGGGTAGTTTTAATGCTCACTGGCACGTTTTAAGAAAATAAGAGAAAATCATGTCCCACGGATCTAATCGTGGTGCAGGAGTTATTATATGAGCTGCATTCAAACACGTGTTTAAATCTGAAATTGCTTTTGATTTTGGAAACATTGATGTTATTTAATATCAGAAAGTGCTGTAGGTCTAGCTTTTGCCATTTATAACGTGTTTTGAAGACCACGATGTAATTTTTCAGAACTACAACCGGTTTGGCATATGGGATCAAAGTTCGAGATATTGGGATCAAAGTTTTGAGCTAGCTTTCATTAAGTCCAGATCTGAATCATATTGAAAATGCATGGTCCTAGGTAAACAACAGAGACATTCAAAGAAATAATATCCGAAGCATGTAGTAAATTAGACTAATAAATAAAAATGTAATAAATGATATTTCTAGTACGTTTTTGTCTATAATACTATGGTGTGAAAAGTCAACAAAACATTAATTATATTAACTGTATCATAGGCAAATTTAGAAGCTTGAGTTAAATTATACATTCAATTACATTAAGTATTCAGTTACATTAAAAATTCAATTACACAAAATATAAAACACATTTTAATTATTTAATTAGGAAGAATCTAAATTAATTTATCTTTTATTTGAACGACTTGTTAATTTCGTTATTTATGTGAATAAAAATAAATTTCAAAAAATAATCGGATTCAGTACGTTTTACGACGTTGTCTGATGTCTATCTTCCATGTTTTCTTATCAACCCATGGATCTTCTCTTGGGTCCCTGATACTCATCGTTTTAACTATCTTCTGGTTCCACGATCTGTTAGGTCTTCCTCTCTTTCTGCGGTTTGAACGAACTAATTCTACATCAATTTTGAGTAGTCTAATTCCATCCACCCTTTGGATGTTAATTATCTCCTGTCGATATCTGTTTTAAGAGAGCCAGCAACCCCCCGAAATTTTCTCTTCTAATTTGACTCTTAATAAAGGTTTTGACAAACATTGTTTCCGAATATCTCTTCAGTTCCAGTCCCCACATATGTACTTTTCCCGAAGCTTTTGCGTCATATATTCTAGTTCGTTTCTCATTTGCAATAACAACGTGTTCATCGGCAAAATCTGAGGTGTAAGCAAGTTCTTCCAAGTTCGATACTTATACGGAGGAATTTTCTTTTTCATTGATTCAGTCCTTTAGCTACATCCATTCTCTCTCATATATATATATATATATATATATATATATATATATATATATATATATATATATATATATATATATATATATATATATATATATATATATATATATTAAATAGTATAGGCATCAGCATCATTGGCGTAAACTTTTATTTAGAAATTTTAAATGCGTAAAATAAAGACATTTAAATAATAACAAATATTTGAATCCAACACATGAGTGATTACTCAAAATAAACTGTTAAACAAATATATTTACTACTAAACACCATATCACTTTTTTAAACATCATTTTACTTAGGAGATCCTGATGATACTAACATATTTAGAGAAATGCGGAACGAGAAGTTTAAAGAACGTCATTTGGTGTTTTGTGTAAATCTCTTCGCGTCTACTGTTTCTCATCACATAAAATAGAAGAAGTTGTGTATATCATCTTGATGTGTTTTGCTACATATATGGAGAATACACGTTAAAAGAAAACAGAAAAAATGTAGTAACTTTGTCAAGAGAACTTATCTTGGATACTTGGTGTTAGGCTTGGTGATCAGGATAAAACCTGAGCAGCGCATCTGGTCTGAAAAGTTTGTACAGAACATTTACGACAGTGTATTACCGGGAAAAAAAAGTCTAAAATTCGGCGTACCGGTGGTAGGCAGAGAACTTAAAAACCACTTCAATGACTGTTATCTCTGCTTAGTAAATATTATTGGAATCTATGGAGACAATCGTAGCAAGTGGACTTATGCTGATTTAGTTTCTGCTAGATGCTCGCTCCCGCACTAAGAGGAAGTGCTGATACCAACGTTTGACCAGCTAGCTACCAGAGCTCTGTGAGCATGAATATTGTCCTTCATTGATGACTTTTTCCTATATCTTTGTATATAATAATATTTGCATAATATAATAATGAAAATTTCGTGTTTAGTTTTTTTATTCGATCCATGGATTTAAGTTAAAATAGTGTAACTTATATTTCACTAAAATGTTATATTTTAAAAATTTAAGCTCCTAGGCAAACATTAATGCCATATTTGAATTCAAGACATTAAATTTGTATGAAATCAGTTCTAAATACCCTGGCATCAAAACAACTGTTGGCCTGTGTTATGTTTCTGTTAAAACCTTTGGCGACAAACACTAAACGCGAAGATATATAGAAAATATCATGGTGTTCATTATAGAAAATTCCAAAATCGAGTTTTTTAAAATTCTCGATGTGCTTTTCTCTAACCTTGTTAGTATCATCAGGATCTCTTGAGTAAAATGATATTTAAAAAAGGCGATTTGGGGTATAGTAGTAGGTTTCTTTGTGTTTAAGTTTTTTTTTCCGGTTCAGTCTAATATGAAAAGAACGAAACTAAATACAATCTACAAAAACTTAAATTTAATATTTGCAATAATGAAATTTTTACAGAAATATGCATAATGCATAAGTACCTTTTAATTTTATCGTTAATAAAGTCATTCTATAGCTATAGACCAATAAAATGAACAATTTGACAGTCCTTTTGAGAATAATATTGACGGTACACCACTGTGAACAGGTACTACTTAATTAAGCAGGTAGTTCTAGTCGGTCCTGTCCGATTGATCAGTACGACGTTGACACTCAAAACAAATGCATCGTGACGAAAACCAAACCCAGTTGATCAGTTGGTACGATCGGCAATCGTTTTCCGGGAAGCAACAGGACACAAATGAACCACGGTGATGAAAACGTTGCGTTAAAAAATAGTGAAAGTTTTATTGACGAACGGTTACGTGAAGTGAAAATTTGATAAACATATTTGTTGAAGAGATCGAAGGACAATGATAGCACCATTGTTTATGGTTCAAATATCGATTATTTTGTTGATACTGGTACGTAGTAGTTGTAATGTATTATTTATAATGAAATTGTGGTACGTTTAATATAATGTTAACAAAATTTAATATTGACGATTGGATCGTCATTATTAATTATATATTAACCACTATAGATAACTAATAAACATTAAACGTTGGCTATTTTCTTAAAATACACTATTTCTAACCTGTTTGCTAAAGTTGTCGAAAAGCTATTAGAGTATCATAGTCTAAGCTTTATATTTACGCAATTTTTGTGAACGTGGTGATTTTTATTGTAATATTTCAATGTTAGATAGGGGAGGTATGTAATGCTTTTTTGTTACAAATTAGCATCTTCATTGCCAAAAAAAGTCGACGGGTTTTTTTCAACCTCTTCTTCCATTTTCAAAGATTTCCGATCTAAATAATTTGGTAGGAAACGGAATAGACAGTAGTTCGAGGGTGCAATATCCGATAAGTAAGATGAATAGGAGAGAACACACTAATTGAAGCTTAAGAATTTTGCCAGGTTTTGATTGAAACGTATGCTCGTGCATTGTCATGATGAAACACGACGCCTTTCCTATATGCTATTTTTGTATTCTCTAATTCTGTCGTATAGACATTAACTAACAATATTTTTCTATTATCTAAACTAAAAACTTTTCTTAGTTTTTGGAAGATACATGTCCAGCGACGTGCTCCACCAGCACACTAATCACTCTTTTCATGTGAACACACACACAGAATTAGTTTCAGGCACCCTTCATTGTCACTACACTAATTCGAACGGTTTCAGTCTCTTCACCGGCCGAAGTCTATTGTCGACTAACGAGATCACTTCGACATTATCATGGATTTCCAGCCTTTTCTGGTGTTTCCTTGAAAACCCCTTGATTTCATCTTCGACCACAGGCACTTTCAGGTCTCGGTGGATGTTTTCATTTCGGATATACCACGGGGAATTGACAATACTGCGAAGTACTTTATTTTGGAACGTCTGAGTGACTTTTATAATAGATTTCTTGGTGCATTCACACAGCTGGATGCCATAAGCCCATATAGGCTTCAAAATTTGCTTATAAAGAAGCATTTTATTGTGTAATGATAACGTATGGTAATTGTGTCCGTTTTTCTTCAATTGTTGCTTTAAGTAGATCTAATTGTGAACAGTAAAGGTCGGTGTTGATAGGTTGGTTACATAGAAGAACCTTAAAGAATATGGGTTTCTTCTTTCCAATCCCGCTTAATGGAAAGCATAATTATCTTCGGATAAAGGCTACACTTAAAACAGCTGACCCTTTTTATTGCACGTTGGTGTAGAAAATTCACTTTTCATCACGAGTTACCATCCGCTTCAGAAATGGAAACTTCGAATTGTTTTTACTAAAAGATGGATTCCAGTTATGGAAATTATTTCGGAATAATATGTTTAACTCAAAGAGATTTACCACTATACACTAAGTCACTTGTTTTAAATTTGTGGAAACGCGTTTGGCTAACCAAGTTAGCATCATCCAGAGAGGATTCAATCTATTATTCAATATTGAATCATCTAATGATCATGTTAATATGGTTAGCGAAACACGCGTCGAAAATTAAAAAAAAAATGTTTGGTGTTTAGTGGTAAATCTCTTTTAGTTTAGTGTTTCACTTCAATAGGTTCAAATAGAAGAATACATTTATGCATTCCATAGAATCACAAAGCACGCTGAAATAATGAGGCACTAAATATTTAATTATTTTTATACATACATATATATTAACGAAATGAATATATAACACAATGAGGCTGGTGGCGTAGCGTTTGATAGGCCAACACGGTTGGCTTCCTTTTTAGAGAGAAGGCAAGCCAATATCTGATCGCTTTTCTGTATGTATGAGTTTAAACTTCCTAGAGTGGTTCCGTAGTCCATCCTTCCTTGGTGGTTCGTAGCATTTTTTCGTGAAGCGAACTTTTCTAGTGCGTTCTGAAACTGATTAACAATAATTTCGAGCAATATATATATATATATATATATATATATATATATATATATATATATATAGTGTCAATATGTGTGTATAGTATAAGTGTCAATATATATATATATATATATATATATATATATATATATATATATATATATATATATATATATATATATATATATATATATATACATATATATATATAGATAGATAGACAGACAAAGATTTATTTGTTCCAATTAAGTGTCAATCTGTCCGTATCACTTAATAAATTATTTAATGAAAAATGCGCTTTTTTAAACAAGTATTCCTTTAGGCTTTTATTTGCTGCAATTTTGGACTTTAACTGAAAATTTAGAGGAAAACTGTTGTACATTTGTATAATCATAGTTAACATTCTTTTGAATAAAATTAAAATTATATCTTGATGATAAAAGATCGGACTTATGTCGTGTCGCATACTCATGTTCATTTTGGAATTACTCAAAAAGTTTTTTATTGTTATATACAAACATAAAAGAATCATGAATAAGCATGTTTACCAAGGTCAAAATCCTTTTTTTAACAAATATATGCCTACTAATTGAACTATCATTATAATTGAATTTGAAATTTGCTCTAATACATTTTTTTGGAAGAATATCAGGTGAATTTCCCCAAAAAATCAATCCGTATTATATCCTAGATCGAACGAATGCGTGATACGCCGAAATTGCTGCATCTATCCCTACATTTTTGGAAATAACTCTGAAAGCATATGAATATCTTGATATATCCAACCCAAGTTGTGGCCCCAATCCAATCTCCAGTCGATTACTAATCCGAGTATTGAGGCACATTCTGTCGTTTTAAATACAATATTGTTGTAAGCAAAATTGAGGTCATTACTTTTGTGATTTTAAAAAAGAATATACTGTGTTTTTGGTACATTCTGGAGCCTCGCATGATCTAGAGCCTCGCATGCCCTACATACACTTGTCCGTTCATCCCCAATGCTCCCTTCACTAAATGTACACGTTAGTGTTATCATTAATATATAATACAAACAACAATGGACCTAAATCGAACCGTGTAGAACACCCTTGGTAACATGTACTATCTCTGAGAGAAAGGCCCTGCCATCAATATCCCTTATTAATACCTGTTGTGTACGATTAATCAAATATGATTTAATCAGTTTTAAAACATTTCCTCTTATGCCACACTTACTCAATTTGGTATACAGTACTTCATGGTTAACACTATCAAAAGCTTTAGATAAATCAATGCACATTGTTGTCGTGGTACTTTTAGCATTTAATGAATTGGGTATATATGTGATTGTCTGAAAAATTATCCTATTTGTTGATTTTCCTTTTCTGAAGCCATTTTGGTTGTCATTAATTATATAGTACTTTTCTAAAAATCTTATGATTCTTTTATAAAAAGATCTTCTCTAATATTTTATTAACATTGTTTAGTAACGCTATAGGTCTGTAGTTTTTTTCATCTTTGCCCTTTTTGTATAATGGTTTTATAAGCGCATTTTTCATTAAATCAGGATATGCACCACCGGAAAAACAGAGGTTCACAATAAAAGATAACGGCCTAGATATATAATTTGCAATCTCTTTAATTATTTGTGACGACTGATTTTTTAAAAAAAGAATAAAACAGTTGCTTACTTTGTTATCTATCACTTTTATTTGTAAACAAAACTTGTGTGACTATAGTTTAAAAAGTAGTGTTTGAGAATGTAAAGTCGTTATACGAAACTATAGTCACACAAATTTTATTTACAAATAAAAGTGATAGATGACAAAGTCAAAAATTGTTTTATTCCTTTTTTAAAAAATGAACTATTACGAAGTAACGGACAAATCAATCAATAATTTGACTGATTTTTTATTCTTTAATTTCTTAATTATTTCCCAAACCTCATGCCAATCCGTAGGTGTCAAATATATTGTCTGAGCCACAGAGGAAGTTGAAGAAGCATTGCAGGCTGCAATCGGACTTATATCCGAACATGAACCCACAAAATAAGTATTTCGACTATCAAAGGTCTTAATAGGATCACTATATTTCGAAGCAAAACACTCCAATACATTCTTATTTTGCTTACTCTCATCTGTTATTTTTTTTGCCAATTTCCAAGTAGCAACTATTTTATTTTCAGACCTAGATATAAATTATTTATTCGACATTTTTTTTCTTTCTCAATTACTTGTTTCAGTATGTTACAGTATGTATTATAATATTGTTTAGAAACTTGTCCCTTTATTGTTTTCTAATGGAGCAAACGTTTATGATTGCAAAACACTCGTATACCTCTGGTGATCCAACAATTAGTGGTTTTAGTGCGTGGGAACTTTTTTAAAACAAAAATAGCATTGAACAAATTTCAAACTGGTGTAATAAATGCATTATATGCTTCATTACTTGTTCTAGAATCATATACACTAAACCAATCCACATTTGCAATTTCGTTTTTATAGGACAAAACCTTACTCTCTGGATAAAATCGTTTATATACATAATTTAGTACCTATTTATTACTGCACAATTCCCGAATAATAACTATCTGCGCATAATGTTCAGAGAGTGTCAGGTTCCAAACTTAACCAGATACTCTCAATCATGTTTTACAAAATATATTATCTATCAAACTATCAGATTCATGAGTTTCACGAGTTGCTTCTAAAATAGATTAATACAAATTATAGCTATAACATATATCTAAGAGTTTCTTTACACGACAGTTATGCTTATTAAAAAAAAATAATAATAATAAATCCCCGCAACAATGATACCATATTTAGAGTAATGTGTAAGCAGATACTCGAGCGTCCGTTCAATAACATCCAAAAAAACATCATAAGAACCATGTCTCCGACGATACACGTGCATAATCACCACTTTGTAACCATCATCCAAAGCAGCAGTTAACTCCACAAGACCCTCCACACTGAAACTACAAACTACCATTCCATTTTTAAAAGTTCCGTCTTCATAGCAGAATATACACACACCTCCATGTTTCATTTCTCCTCTCGCATATAAAGAAATGAGCCTGTATCTCTCAATATTTACATATGAAGCTTCGTTCTTTTCCAACCAATGCTCGGTAAAGAGGAGTACCTGTGGTCTACATTCCATCCTCTTCAATTGGCATTTTATTTCTAACGCCTTATTTTTCAATGATTGTGCGTTTTAATGGATGATCACTAGTTCCGACATGTCTGAGGTTCCAAGAATCAACCCTTCACTTTGTAGTTGCTACTCAGGAACATCAGTATAAATAATTATTTGCTTCTCTTTCTCTAAATACTTCAGATACGTTGGGCACTTAATATCATATGATCCATGATTTATATCAAGATGCAATTGAAATTTGTCATTGCACAGCCTACAATTTATACATTCCAACCTCTCCGTGTTGCAGTTTTTAGTATCATGGTTATGGTCCACATCTCCCACAGCACTTTGAATTTTTACACTCTTTAGCTGTATGATGATATCGGTTACAATTGGAACATCGAACAAGGCCTATGTGCTCGAAGCATCTGCATGATCTGTATATATATATATATATATATATATATATATATATATATATATATATATATATATATATATATATATATATGTATATTACAGAAATCTTTCACCCTTTCTCCACGTGGTGCCACCGATCGCCTTCGCCGAACTGTCAACCATGCGACGTCACGTGTCTGTCGGGACCGGTTTCTAGTCTTTCAGCCGTCATCAGCCGAGCTCTAGACGAACGCAAGGAAAGCAGTTCGGAGAAACGATCGGGGCCAGACCAGATTAACTGGCCGTTTTAATGACGGGTCGTGATCGCACACAACTCACGCCATCATACGGCGAATGCTCGTAGCAGTCAGGACCGCTCGTGACATTCTGCCTGGAACCTCGGGTATAGTACCAGGTATGCCCACAAGGTAGCGTAACGGAACCGTCATCAGCCGAGCTCTAGACGAACGCAAGGAAAGCAGTTCGGAGAAACGATCGGGGCCAGACCAGATTAACTTAAAAACAGCCAGTTAATCTGGTCTGGCCCCAATCGTTTCCTGACAACCGGTCCTGACTGCTACGAGCATTCGCCGTATGATGGCGTGAGTTGTGTGCGATCACGACCCGTCATTAAAACGGCCAGTTAATCTGGTCTGGCCCCGATCGTTTCTCCGAACTGCGTTCCTTGCGTTCGTCTAGAGCTCGGCTGATGACGGCTGAAAGGCTAGAAACCGGTCCCGAGAGACACGTGACGTCGCATGGTTGACAGTTCGGCGAAGGCGATCGGTGGCACCACGTGGAGAAAGGGTGAAAGATATCTATAATATTTCCCTCCACGGTTCCGTTACGCTACCTTGTGGGCATATATATATATATATATATATATATATATATATATATATATATATATATATATATATACTCGTACTGAACTCAGCATCTCACCCTAAGCTGGTCTATATTACAAAGCCAGAATGAGAAAGCAATTCAACTCCTCTCACTTAGCATAAAATTTTACGAACAATGTGGCATGTCTGCAAGAGTACTGCGCGTTGTCCCACTATGGCAATCGATTTTGAGATACCAAGGTTCTTCAAATTTTTTGAAAAGTTCTTACTAATTAGGCCTTCGGCGGATATAACGAAAGGCACTATCTCTACCTTATGCAGTTTCCACTGGCTTTTTAAGTCGTACGCAAGGTTTTCATACTTAGTGGTTTTCTCCAACTCGGTTTTCCTGATATTATGAGAGAGTGGCACTGCGATGTCAATTATAAAAGCCCTTTTCTCCTTTTTACTAATTAGAATAATGTCTGGTCTATTATAATCGACCGTTCGATCTGTTGTGATTGGTCTGTCCCAGCATAGGATTGAATCAGATGATTCCAATACGGGAGAAGGTGAGTTCTTATAATATGGAGCAGGTGCGTTATCTAATAGCGAATACTTTAATGCAATTTGCTGATGTATAATTTTCGCCAGCTGATTATGTCTTCCTAAATAAGCATTAGAGGCTAGAACTGCACACCCACCGATAAGGTGTTCAATCGTTTTCCCCAACTTCCATGTGTAGTATATGCTTTTCATAGTTCCGTGTTCTTACTACCTTATCTTGAATAGATGTTGCAAAACCTTCTGTTTCTGGGTACAACAGCCCATCAGTCAGCCATTTTAGAGACAATGGTCCATCAATGGTATCATCCTCGAGTGACTTTGGATACCTTCCATGCAGTGTCTGTTGTTTCCATTCACGGACACAATCCGTAAGTGTTGTTCTACCAACAACACGATTCAATTTATCTAGGTTCAACGGGGTGAAACCCCGGTCTTCCTTAGCAACCAACTTCATTAGCGTGCTGCGTGGATTAATGAAGCGTTCTCTCATCTTACTCTCCTGGTTCAGACAAAGGTTCTTAATGTTCACGAGGCCTCTGCCTCCCAACTTTCTTGGAATGTACAGTCGCTTTATAGATGAATTTGGATGCAGACATCGGAATTTTGTCAATGTTCGACGTGTTAATCTATCCAGTCCATCAAGGTCTGTTTCTGACCATTTAACAATACCAAATGAATAGGTCAGAGTTGGCACTGCCCATCCATTGATCGCTCTAATCAGGTTTCCACTGTTCAGTTTGGCATTTAAAAGTTTTGTAAGCCTCTTTTCGTACATAGTAGAAAAGTCTTTCTTTAACTGGCTATGGTTAAATTTCTCGTTTTGAGGTATACCTAAATATTTATAGGATTCTTCTGGTGTCAGTTTTTCTATGTTACAGTGTGTTGAATGTTGATTGTTGACTATTCCTTTCTGAATGCTAATGGTAGAGCATTTATCAAGTCCGAATGACATCTTGATATCCCTACTAAATTCTTCGACCATTTTTATTAAGGAGTTTAGTTTTTCTCTAGTTTCTCCATAGAGTTTAAGGTCATCCATATATTGTAGGTGCGAGAGCTTTCGTGGATTCCTCATGTTTAGTTTATATCCTATATTACTGTTGTTCAGTAATGTAGACATAGGGTTTAGGGCTAGACAAAACCAAACTGGGGAATCTCCCTGAAAAATTCCTTTCGCGATATTCGAAGTTGTAATGCATTGTTGATCGATAAAGAGATTTGTTTTCCATTTCCCCATCAGGCACCTTAAGGAGTTAATGATGGGAGGGTTTATTTTATAAATCTTTAGGACTTCCAGTAACCAATCGTGTGGAACACTATCGAAGGCTTTCCTGTAGTCTATATAGCAGATGTTTAGGTTGCGTTTTCTTTTCCGCGCTTGTTCGAGAACTACAGCATCGATCGTTAGCTGTTCCTTGCATCCCATAGTTGCTCTTATACATCCTTTCTGCTCTTCTTCAAAAATATTGTTTTCATCACAATGTTTGTAAATTTTTTCATTGATTATGAATTTATAAAATACTGACAGATATGTGATGGGTCTGTAGTTATTGGGTTGCTTAGCATCACCCTCTTTGTACAGAAAATATGTATTGCCTTCCATTAAAAAATTCGGGAAAGTATCAGGATTTATCATTACCTCTTTAAATGCACTAGCAAGTGGGCGGTGGGCCGCCGTAAAGTTTTTAATCCAGAAGTTATGTAGTCCACCTGGTCCAGGAGCTTTCCAGTTATGAGTTTTCTTGACGGCGGTGCAAATGTCAGTCGCCGTGAGATCGTTAAACTCCATTTTTGGGAGAGCAGTTGTGTGCTGTTCAATTGTTTTAATCCAAGGTGCCGCTTTTTCATAGTCATCTGATCTTTTCCAAACCGATTGCCAATATTCTGCAAAGGAGGACATGTTCACATTCTCAAGTTCTGACCTGCTACTGCCTTGTTCGAGCTCTCTATAAAATTTCTTTTGGCTATTTATGAATACTGAATTTTGGTGGTTTCGTTTTTTTAGCTCATTATATCTTGCTAGCCTAGCTCCTTTAGATTTAGCTTTCTGTCTAAACCGATCTTTAAGATCCAATAATTTTTCGGAGAAGTTTGGATCGTCGAAGCCAATGCCAGATTTATTGGCAATTGTTTTTGTTTTTTTCGTTACTTTACTTGATTGATTACCAGAAAGGTATTCTGAGATGACGTCGACTTTCCTTAGGAAATTATCGATATTGTTTTCAAGGCGTGTTTCGAGGCAGGCGTATTTTTCTGGAAATTATGCTCGCACTGGGGGTGTATGTTTTTTGGCCTGAAATTTCGATCGCAGTCACTGCTGCACAGTACAACGCAAGATGTATATCACACAGATCTAGTATCCCAGCCAGATGTGATTCCAGAACTTTATTGATCTGCATTAGAGTAATACGAGCTTTTGTAATATTTCACAGTATTGGAATTTTTGGTCTATTTAGTGGATTTGACCCAATAAAATGGGCCAAGTTACTGTAAAACTTCTCTCGTACATTAGACAAGTTCTGTTGTAAGGTCACTTCCTCATTGCTAGACGGTGAGACCTCCGGTGGAAAATTAGGAGTTTGTTCTATAGGCTGTGGTTAAGGTGAGGACGCCTATATTATCTTCTTCATGTTGCTGATATGTAATGTTCTGGTGTAATTCATTACCAACTTCTCTCTTGACATTCATTAGTTCTGTTTCGGTGAGATACTTTTTATTTAAAATTATATTTTTACGGTCGGCTAAGTTTTGCTCAGACAGCCGAGTTCCAGGAAACCTCTTCTTATATTCTTGATAGAGTGCATTTCTCCATCCAGGAAGCGGCTTATCTCCGCACTGGTTCACATAATAGTAGGTACGCATTATCTCAATATTCATTTCGCGTGTCCATCTGATACGTGGAGTGCGTTCAGTTCTAGTGGCAGCTCTCCTTATGGGGGGCGAGCCAGCAAGAACCGGGACATTTCCGTCTTCCATTTCATTATTAATCTGCATTCTGAACTGCCACTCGCTCCAGATTTACCAACCACGGACAAATTCTGCCGACGGTTCCGAAGGGTTTTTGTCGGCAAAACCCTACCGCCTTGTATAATACCATTATCTGTTTCAGTCTCCATAAAAAAATTTTTTGGGTTCAAGGGAAAAACGGTCACCCAAGGCAGAGCCCCGAATTACCTTAGGAAAGCTATTTACTAATGGAGGGCGCTAGGTATCCGGAGACATCGTTCGAGACACTTTAACCCTGTGCCATTCAGCTCCTCGGCACGATGGATTTCCACCTTGAGCTTGGGGATTTTTTTTTATATTATTATTATTATTATTTTATTTTATTTTTTTGTACCCAGTCATGTGTTCGCCCTCCGACAAGCTAACACGCGCTGGTAGAGCAATTGGTGTTCGTGCTCGTTTTGCTATATGATAACTCCTTGCAACCAGCAAGGTTAGCTATCATAAGATCGGCAATCGTGTGTTCTAAGCAGACGCAGCGACCCCAGGATGACAGACTTCTGCATTGCCGCAGCCAATACTTCAACAGATGTACGGCAAGATGGAATTTTCCGCAGTTGAGTGAGAACAGTATCTCTCATTCCACCGAGAACGCCCACTATCAACACAACCATATGCACGGCGTACTCTGGGTAGAGTTGCTTCAGTTCGTAAAGGAGATCCTGATTCTTGAGTCGTTTTTGTTCCTCCTTGATAGTAATATTTGTTTCCGCTGGCGAAGAAAACTCAATAACAAACATCATTTTCGTGTCCTTATCAAGGAGGACAATATCAGGTTTGTTAGCCTGTATTTGTCTAATAGTAGAGAACGAGAAATTCCAATAAATCCGACAACTCCCATTCTCGACAACAGATTCTATCTCTTCTGGCACAAAGTGCAGCACTGGTGTCTGGTCTATCATATACGAGTACCTTAGATGAAAGTACAGTACTCGCAGAGCAGCATTATGACGATAGATATATGTGGAGGTCGCATAGGCACTACATCCAGATAACAAATGCATGAGTGTCTCTGGTGCTCGATGGCAGGCCCTACAGTTTACATCAGGAACCTCCATACCCATAATCTCTCTCCGATAGATTAAAGTGTTTATTACACCATCCTGACAGGCCAATATAAATCTTTCCGTCTCTAATTTAAGGCCGGCTGACCTGAGAAAAGCAAAGGTGAGTCTCTTCGACAATCCCTGGTCCTCTATATTTCTATAAAAGACCCCATGCAGTGGCTTACTGTTATGTTTCTGCAATCTGCATGTTATTATTATCACAAACATGATTCATCGATCATCTCAGCCTAGGCTGGTCGGGTTTACAATGCCAGAATGAGAAAGCAGTTCAGCTCCTCCCATTCAGCTTAGTACCTTACGAACAATGTGGCAAGTTTGTAAGAGAACTGCTCGTTGTCCTACTGTGGTAATCGATTTTGAAACACCAAGAATTTCCAGATTTTTGGAAAAGGTTTTGCTTACTAGGCCTTTGGCGGATATAACAAAAGGTAACACCTCCACTTTCTGGAGTTTCCATTAATTTTTCAGATCAATTGCAAGATTTTCGTACTTCGTGACCTTTTCCATTTCAGTTTTTCTGATGTTATAAGAGAGTGGTATCGCAATGTCAATTATGAAAGCTGTCCTCTGCTTTTTGTTAATTAGAACAATATCCGGCCTATTATAGTCAACCGTACGATCTGTTGTAATTGGTCTATCCCAGTAAAGAATTTTATCGGCTGACTCAAGTACGGGGGAAGGCGTGTACTTGTAACATGGTGGAGGCATCTTATCAAATAGCGAGTGCTTTAAAGCGATTTGCTGGTGTATAATTTTCGCCAGCTGATTATGCCTGTCTAGGTAAGCATTAGGGGCAAGGACTGGACACCCTCCAACAAGGTGTTCAATTGTTTCGCTTACACCACCGCACTTCCTGCAAATATTTTTATAAGTAAGTTTAACTACAATTAATATGAAATAAGGCAATATAATCGCAAATAAAAATAATTCTTTGCATGTGGTGGTTCACGGAAAACTGGCATTTTTGGAATGGGTAGTATTCGGCTAGTAGAGAACGAGGGAACCTGCGGCAAGTGTTTATTCCCTCTTTATATGATGCTGTTTTGTATCCATCATGCCTCGATGTGTACGTTTGTGAAAAGTGGAAAGCGGTGATTAAAACGCAAATACTCTTTAGGCGCCTCTTTAACATCAGTCATCTTATCAACACCTTTCATTAATAAAAATAAGATCTTTCTAGATCTGCGCACACACCGCGGAATGTGTGCGGGAGGTTTATTGTTGTTATACTTTGTGTTAAGTGGAACGCTTTTGAACTGGGTATAAGTAATTGCACTTTACATGGATTTTAAGCTTAAGCTTTTAGCTTTCTTTCCTATAAATTCACGACTGCACAAGAGTTGAATGAAGGAGACTATAATTAATACCTGATATTTGCTCAAACAATGCTTGACATGCTTGAAGAAAATGAAGATAAGAGCATTATCACGAACGATAAAGATCATTTAAATGGGGTAGTCGACTTTGGATCTCAGAAAATCTCCGTAAATAACATCAGAGATCGGTGTGTGGTCCAAAAATATTGGTCATATTTTCTAAAAAAAAAACCGGGACTATAGTAGCAATTAATTCAGTTAACTAGGTTTGAAAACTATTCAAAACTAGGACTTCGGAAACGAGGAATGAATAGGTGAGATATGTGGTTTCAACAATATGAGAAAACTTCCTAAGTATTGTTCAAGTTGCATTCCCTAATTGAGTAATTTTTTGCTTTGACGATGACCTATGGTTTCCTCGGCCACCAGATTATTCCATGTGTAATTTTAGCAAATTAGTGATTAATGAGTTAGGAAAAGGTGTAATTTTTGTCTTTAGGGTTACTTGAAATCACGCGTGTATGAAGGTAGACCTCGTACATTGGAATAATATACTGCTTTAGTTGATTGAATTGAAGCAATTGATGAAAAAACGTTGGGAAGAGTGGAGACACCACTCCAAATTTGTGTTTGTGAAAAAATTTTTTTCCGCAAGCGTTTAATTGTTAAATTAAATGCTTATTTAAGATAATATTTTTCTGCCAAAATTTTGTATAATTTTTTCTGGAAACGATGCATCAATTATTGTTTAGATTAAACTGAGTCTGGAATCAATGCAAGTAGTCCTTAATTGCTGGAAATCAATGTTCTTCCTCTTTTGATAATTCATCTTGTGGTGGCATGTTGACAACTAACACGACAAGTTGGCAATAAATAACATGAAATCATTAATTTCTTAAACTATGCCATTTATTTTTTTTTAATTATATACTTAGTTGTTTCTCAATCGGAAAAAAGTACATACAATTAAAAAAAACCGCTTTTTTTGAATAGTCATCAACCAGTCAATTTTTAATTATTCGTTTCTGAATGAACTTTTGTCTTTGTCTTTTTGTCTTTTTGTCTATAAAATTTTTAAGTTTTTCGGAAAAAATTATCCATTTTTCAAAGTTCGCCATTTTTAATTGTCTTTTCCAAAAAAAAAAAACTTCCATTTATTTTACGTTAGATGTCGCAAGTTCCATCGTGGGTCAACTTTTCTGCTTAGTTTTCTTACGTTACTTTATTATAAAAACAAAGTTAACTTGTGAAAAAATGTTTAAAAATTCAATAAAAAAAAATAAAAAGAAAAGTTGGTCCACTATGGGATTTGCGGCTTCAAACGTAGAATGAATGGAAGTTTTTTTGGGAAAAATTAGAAAAAATGGCGAATTTTGAAAAATAAACGAATTTATAGAAGATGAACTCAAATATTTTATGTTGTAATTTTTTTAAAAGTTATTTGGTCAATTTTTGGAAGATTTATGAATATTTGAAAGAAAAACACCGGTTTTTGAGGAATTCATAACATATTCATTTAATCATTTTCTATTACTGAACATTGTTGATCGTCATTCTGATAGATTATGCAACAGTTTCCTTTCCCGCCACAGTTGTTATGTATCATTTTGAATAATTAGGTTGGACTAACAAGTACTTTTATTTTGCTACCTGCCTATCCTGTATGTCAAGGATCTTGGGCGTTATAGTACTACAATAAAACATGAAAAAATTATCTCAACTTTTTCTTTGAATAGTTAGAATACCGCCGTAAAATTGTTTAATACCTCTACCTTAATTATAACCAATAAAATATCATGGCTTCGTTCTATTCTTGAAATAAAACCATGCTTCATCCGTTGTAGCGTTTTATTATACAGCTTTACACATTTGTAGTATACATTCGACATCTAAAGCTGGGTCCACATCAATACAAATTTGTGTTGTGCGGGCTGTATGTATTGTATGTGAGGTGTCTACGTGGCAATGTAGACGCTCTGACTCACAAAGTTACACACAAATATTGTCGCCGCACACGAACCATGTGTTTCTCATCGGATAATTCAAACAAATTGTTCCAGTAAATTCAAAACACACGCAAAATTTTATTGGTGTGGACCCAGCTTTACGGCAAAATATCGATAAGATCGTCGCAGCCAGAAAAGTATTATTTTTCGTATAGTTTTATATAGTGATGATAAGGTCAAAATCTTGAACTGTTTAAAAAATAGGGAGCAATGACACCAAAGCCATCATTCCAATTATTCTTTTTTCTGTTTTGAATTCAAGTATCAAATCAGACCCAAAATATTAAATTAAAAAACATTACGTGGTAATTTAAATGTATGAGCTCAGTGGCACCATTCGTGAATGAATAAATTCAAGAAGTGAAGTTATTATTCCATCGTAATTATTTTGAATTTATCGATTGAGTTATAAAGTAACTGAACTGCTAATTGATGCTGATGTTGATAAAAAAATCTTTTCGGATGATTTGTGGGAACATGTCTTTTTGATTAAATAAAATTGTGTTTTATAGTGTGTCATGAAATTATGAAAATTATTTGCATGGACCTTTTTTCCAAAATGTTTGGCTTTATTAAATTCATCAGGCCAAAATGGAATGAAGATGATTTCAAACACATATGGCAACAAAATATTGGTGAATCGATAAATTCAGTAAATGAAACTATATGTAGTGAAACATTTTTGATCTATGTTAACCACACTTTGAACACTTTCTGCATTGAAACTCAATATGAAATACTTCCTCTATAACATTAGGCCTCATTTATTTCACAATCATTGAAAATTTAGTTCATCGACTCCGCATCGGTAGTCGAGGTCGCCAATTTATATGATGTTATATTTAGAACATAATGTAATTGATTGTACTTCCTTGTAAATCGTTGGTGTTGATCATATCCTGAAATTTCATATGCGATCTATAAATAAACCAAATATTTTTTAGGTAGAAGAATCATCTGAAAGGCCACAACAGTTAAATTTCGGCAGTGAAACTGCAGATCACGTAAATAAAACGAGGTTAAGAATATTAACAAATCCCCCTAAGAAAGGTATTACAAGTTATTGTAATTGCTATATTTACTTGTATGGAAATATGTTTAATAATTCTAGATGTATTCGAAAATGAACAAGAAATTATTTTTCCCGATGATCCAGAGCTGGTTAACCCTGTATCCAGGATAGATGTTTTTTCAAAGTGTTCTGAAGATATTCCTCTATGTGAAAATGCTGAAGCTTACCCATATAATCATTTAAAAAATATACTTGAACAGAATCAAGTATACAAAGATCTTTTTGGAGCTGACGAGGTATGAACTGTTTCTCTGCAAGCAGACAATTTAGTAAAAATGTATGTTCAATTTCAGGTGCCAGAAGTGGCAAATCGGATTGGTGAAGAAGACGATATTTTCGTATGTAGATCGATTGCCAGAACCATATTTCCGAAAATGGGTCAGAACAAAAATAATAAATGGAAGTTTATAGTTAACCAGGGAGATGAAGACGGATATGTACAGGGCGTTAGAATAGAAGTCTGTCGAAAGTAAGTGTTAGAAACCTGACTTTTACATTTTAAGTTGCTTTAATTTGCGCATGCGAATTGCTTTTGAAATGCCAGAATTTAATGACCGCTCGATATTCGATTTGTTAGTGTTTCTGTAAAGATATTCGATATCTTTACAGAAACACTAACATCGACTGGCATACGTTAGTGGAGGTTCGTTGGTAAAGGAGGGCGTTGGGGCATCGTCCCTCTAGCATTTCTCACTGTAAACAATTTTTCAGAGCAAAACACCATATTTTATTTCCGTTCAATTTCTTTCCTTTAACTCATTTTCCTGGTTCACCTCCTCTATAGGGTTTCAATAGCTCGAAAAGTAAAAAGGAGGAAGGAGAAAGCAAAAAAATCTTCAGCAGTACTATTTTCTTCTACGCCCTTCCACTTTTGAAAACCAACGAGCCGCCACTGGCATAAGTAACTGTCAAACAACAACTGAGCATATAACTGGGCTGAAATTTTTATCTTTCAACGCATGCTCAATTATATTAGCAGAATATTTTTGACGAGTACCGTGATCTTTATATTGAGGCTGGAAACTTTCCAGCCATTTCCAAACTTTCTAGTCGTACAAGAGTAAAGTGAATATTCAGATACTTTTAAATTAAATATTATTTGTGTTGATCGAAAACTGATTTATTTTTCAACGTTGTCTCCTTTTAGCTTGACACACTTTGTCCAACGACGTTGCAATTTTTTTATGCCACTCTTTCGGCGACGATCCCTTCATATAATATGAATTTCTTTCCAGCCAGTCATTTCTTCATATATGAAAAGAGAAAAGGTGGCCGATGGGTGAGTGTATTGGCGTGGTAAGGAACCACTTTTTTTTTCGTCAAATGAGAATGTTTTTTGTACCTTGACCAATAATACAACATAATACTTTGTCGGGATTATTTTTCCTTTTTCCAAATAGTCGATGTAATGTTTTGCAAATTCCAGGAAACAGTGACCATAATCTTTTCAGATAAGGGAACTACCTTCTTTGGGGCAGATTCTCCAGGTAAAATCCAGTGTTTTAACAATTTCTTCATTTCTGATGTGTAGTGATTACCAAGTGCGGCGGTTAGTAATTCTTAATTTGAATGATTTATTCAAAGTATGCCCCATCGCTAGATGCACATTTTTTCCGTCTCTGGCAATTTGTGGATGCCTTCCCAGAAAAACGGTATATCTTTTGAGGTGGTCCAGTTATCAACCCTTTTTTGACATTTCCGACAATTGTTGAAATGTTTCATAGAAAGTGCATGATAAATCGATGAAAGCAAGTGGTAGCCGGAAGAGGTCAATTCTGGTGAGTACGGCGGTTGGGGTAAGAGTTCCCAGCCGGGTGCAAAAATGGTGTCTCTGACCGCTATGTAATGGTCATTGTCGCAAAATCAATTTTTCATATCTTGTAGTCAATTCTTGTCGCTTTTCGATTAATGCATGATTCAAATTGATCATTTATTAACGGTAGCGAATGTTATTAATTGTTTCACCTGGTTTTAGAAGCTCATAGCACACGACATCCTTTTGATCCCGCCAAATTCGCAGCATTGTCTTTTTTCGAAACCGATTCTGTCTTGCGGTTGATGTTGATGGTTGTCCTGGGTCAACCAATGGTTCTCTGCGTTTTAGGTTCTCTAAATATATCCATTTTTTGTCTCCAGTTATTGTCCAGTGTAAAAAAAAGTATTTCTTTCATGCCGAGAAAGCAAAAACTTCTCACACAGTTTTTATCTTTTCAACCTGTCTGTCGTTCTGTTAATGTGATACCCATTTTCCTGCCTTCTGGATATTTTCCATGGCATGCAGACAATCACAAATTGGTCGGGGACCAACATTTAACTTCTCTGCCATTAGTTATTGAATTTTCATATCTTCTTCTTCCAACAATGCTTGCAATTTAACACATTCAATTTTTTCGGTTGACCTGAGCGTTCTTTGTGTTTCAAATCGAAATCCTCACTTTTTAATTATCTAAACCAAGGCCTATAAGAGTCTTGGAGAGAGTGGGACATTGTCATCGTAAGTTTCCACAAGTATTCGACGGTTTTTACTCGCGTTTTTCTTTTGATTGAACAAGAAAAGCAATACGTTATGCAAATACTCTTTATTTGGCTTGAAATTCGCCATGTTTTCCTCACGAGAAAAATATAACGCTAACTCGAAAACATTTAAACATGTTTCCAGCGTCATCCTTGTATACAGCGTCATCTCTTAAAAAAATAAGAATAATTTACTGTCACCTGGTAATCCAGTTTTCATCAATAGTCAGGAATTTCTGTAGAATCTCCTTCTGGTTGCGTTTACACATGTCTAAATATATCTAAATGCCACTGTGAAGTTCCATTTTTGGTCTGCAGTGTAAATGAGACACTGATAGCGCTGATAGCTTCCGCATGTTCAAATATTCACGTAGTACGTTTCGTACGCGTTCATCCGAGATGTTTAGTTCATCTCAACAATCTCTCTAACCCTCACTCTGCGATTGCCCAAAACTATATCATGGATGTTCTTGACTATTTCCTTAGTAATGATCTCAATAGGGCGTACTGATGGTGAAATGTCAGTCATGCTTGTTCGACGAAATCGAAAATCAGTAAACCACTTATGAACCATGAAATATAAAGGAGCTGATTTCCAATAAAGTCAACTTAGTTTGTGCGTTTGTTTCTCTACGCAAAAAGTAGCACTTAATCAACACAGCACCTCCATCTATCGGAAAAATATCTGAGACCTTTCGCTCTATCTTTGTATTTTGGTATTATTTTGATTGTACCTTATGATATTTTTCCATCATTGAACTTGATTTCACTCAAGTCTTTTAAGTTTAAATTGAATTTTTAGTAAATAGTTGTTTAATAATAATTAATTAAATACTGAAGAGTAATTGAAAATACTATATAAAACAATCGCTGATATTTTTACAGCATGTTAATAAAATTTTAAAACAAAACATTTATTTTCACAAAAATCTATTCAATAACGAACGTAATATGTTGTTAGCTTTCAACGTTTTTTTAAAAATATTTTACTCTTTCTTTATAGTCCTATCTTTAACTTAAGCTTTCTCGAATAGTCTATCGTATCCAGGTTAAGCAAATAGTTGAAAGGTATGAAACCTTATTCGAGGTCGAACAAGATCCCGAGGCAAAAGTTATTAGAATTTTGATTCGGTATTCAAATATCTAAACAAATAAGGAATTATACAAAAGGCATTTATTCAAAATGCGAATCCTGGCTGGATATTTAGGTAATATAATTTTATACAATCAGTTGTGTAAGAGCACGAATGGTATAATTTGTTAATGGTAAAAGGTATCGATCTAATTTGTTCGGGTTTGTATAGAAGGAATGTCTATCCTCAATACTTTTACATTTGACAATGACAATTGACAATTGACAATTGACAATTGACAATTGACCATTGACATTTGACATTTGAACAACATTAAACATCATGTGTTTTGGTTGTTTGAACATCAACAGAAACACATCATCAGTCTTGCAAATGTACTGCAGAGATTGGTAACAACTGACTTAATTACGAGGTATATAAACAAAGTAATGCGTTTGATGACGTAGTGTTCCATCTGTCAATATTATTGGCTTTCGCTTTGGAAGAAAATTAATGAAAGGCTTTGAAAATAGGTCATTTGTGTGAGACCGAGCATCGAAAATATCCAGGTGCATCATGACAATATGCCTTGTCACAGAATGATTTCAGTTAACGAGTAAAAACACCACTAGCAAGTAAAAATATCACTGGCGAGTAAAACATCACTGGCGAGCAAAAACACCACTGGCAAGTAAAAACATCGTTGGCAAGTTAAAACATAATTGGCAAGGAAAAACATCACTAGCAAGTAACAATATCACTGGCAAGTAAAAACATCAGTCGGGATCCGAAGCGCCCTTCTTCATCAGACGTGAGTCCTTGTGACTTTTTCCTCTTCCCAAGATTGAAAATTCACCTCAGATGAAACAATTTTGGGACATGGGAGGATATTGAAAAGACCTTAACCGACTAAAAAATCCTATTTCCGAAAGTAATTGCTATGGATCATTAAGACACATTAGGTAATGGTGTATTTACTTCCAAAGAGGAAGCCAACAGTCATACCAGATTGGACCCTACGCCACAGTCTTATTACTTCATTTACACATCTTGAACAAAGGAAAAATGTTGTACGAGGGTTCCTATTTATGTATCCGTCATTCGCAACAATAGTGTTTTGCTAGGCTCCATCTGAAATATACATTGTAAGGTTTAACATTGTTGATTGTATACGTACTCAGAACGTTTTGTCATATGGACCCTATTTGTGCTGTTTAGTGACTTGATAATTTTATCTATAATTTACTACGACTTTCGACGTGGATTATCGCAACAACAGTGTATCGATCAACTCACTTCGAATTTTGACAATGAAGTCCATATAAAACCACTGTATATCACTGGTTTAGTGAATTCAATCGTGCCTGTCGTTCGATTACGGACGAATTTATAGAAGGTTATCCAATATCGATTGTTGTGCCAGAAAACATCGATGCTGTGCGCGAACTGATAAAGCAAGATCGTCATGTGACATACCGAGAGATTGAGTCATCCCTTTACTTAAAAAAGTCTCGTGTCGGTTGATGAAAAGAAAACCTCAAAAAATATTATCATGGTGGATATATGCGTATGAGTCCGAAAGTAAACAGCAGTCGACTGTACGAGTCTTTCAAAATGAACCAAACCCAACAAAAGTTGTTCGCGCAAGAAGCACTTCAAAGCAAGTGGTTGCCTGTTTTTTGGGATAAATGGGCATGTGGCTACAGTCCTACTAGATAATTGTAGAACGGCCAATTCTGAATGATACATAACTATTTGTTTGCCAGAAGTCTTTGAAGAAATGAGAAATAACAACCAGCGACACAGGACCATTCTTCACCATGACAACGCGATCTCTAACACATAGGGCCGAACAACTCGATAGTTGGCCAGTCAAAACATCGAACTGATGAGTCATCGGCCATATAATCCTGATTTAATACTCAATGATTTCTTTTTGTTTGCGGTCGTGAAGAATAAACTACGTGGTTAACGATTTTCGACGCCAGAAGAAGCAGTTGGTGCATGTTTTGGAGATACCTCAATCGGAATGGAAATAGTGCTATGAAAATTGGTTCAAAGGTTTTCAAAAGTATATTGATCATGACGGAGAATATTTTGAAAAACAATAAAACTATTTTTAATGATACATATTTGTTTTTATTTATTATTCCCGATACATAAATAGCAACCCTTGTATACAGAATGGCGCAATACTTTTCCCATTTAAAATTAAAAACAAATATCCAAATGGTAACCTCTTTAAAATTAAAACAAAAAAAACATGAAAACTAATATAAAGGTTTGGTTTGAAAAAATATACTATAAAAGTACTGTATATAGATTTCTTAATGCATTACTTTCGAAAAACAAAGTATGGTACATAGTGGCCATTCCCGCATTCAAAAAATCGATGCTCTCTTTATATCTTCCGTTATGTTTCTAAACATATAACCGTTGCGGCTCGTGGGTTTTTAAAGTGGTAGGGTGTAGAAGAAAATAGTGCTGCTGAAGTTTTTTTTTTGCTTTCTCCTTCCTCCTTTTTACTTTTCGTGCTTTTGAAACTTTCGTGTTTTTGGAGCTGAACCAGGAAAATGAGTTAAAGGAAACAAATTGAACCGAAATAAAATATGGTGTTTTGCTCTGAAAAATTGTTTACTGTGATAAATGTTGGAGGTCCGGCGCCCCAACGCCCTTCCTCACGAGCCGCCACAGACATATAAGGAACATGTTTCTGGTCGAATATTGGCTATTTCTGTTTAAGGCTTATTAATATAAACTCTTGCTTTAAAGAAACCCCAAAGAAAGAAATTAGGGGTGACTAGATTCGCAGATCTTGGGGATATCTATGATTTCGAATTTTGGAGATTAATTGATTATGGAAATGTTTCTTCAAAAGGGTTAATGTAGCTCTTGCAGGATGGGATACAGCAACATCCTTCTGAAACCATTAGACCTCACCATCTCTGATTTGAGTGGCTAAAACTGTAAAAAGTATATGCATGTAATGCTCAACATTTCCAGCTTCTGCTCGTCCTTCTTCATTTTCAAAAAGAAAGATCCAATTTATCTTTGTGCGGAAACTACATATCGCATTGTGGCTATCTCGCTCTGGAGATACTTTTTATGAATCAATTGTAGATTTTATGTGAAAATAAGTTTCACAATTTTTTGCCAATATTTTAAAATGCATCTGCAATATTTAGGAAGAGGCGATTTATTTCTATTTACAGTTGTGAAATGAGTGTTAAGCTCTAGCATCAGCTGGATTTTTTATGGATGTACATAGAAATCTTGTTTGAAAATATGTTGTTGGTATTGTCGTTTTATTCCCAGTTAAACAAAATATCTCCGGGTTGATATTCATGGAGCTTTCCGAACATTTTCCTTTACATATTGGTTGCTTTCTGCTGATTTTGCTGTTTGAAGTCTGCATTGAGTTCTAACGTCACCCTTACACACAGCCTCGAAAAATTTGTCAAACCAATTTGTGAATCGTGCCCTTGGAAGGAGGAAAATTGACACTGAGTTGAAATAATGCGTTGCCTATTTTCAAAAAATATTATAGCAATTTATCCGGTTTACAAGTGAATATTGCTCCATTTTCAAACTTGTGTGTTTAAAAAAAAAATTACACCAAATATAAGACATAAACATTTTAATGAGGAACCTGTATTTCTAAAATTGGAAATTATTTCTTAACTTTTCATTTATTTTTCAGTTTGGACGGAGAATGTGATTTCCCTGGATTTCTTCCTGAAGGATATAAAACATCTTGCCGACAAAAATTTGTTTATAGGTAAGTAATGATTGTAATAATATGAATATATAGAATATTATTATTTATAAACATGCTAGCGATATTGATATTTTTATAAATTGAAGAGATGGCGCACGCCATTACATAAAATGATTTATTTTTTATAACAAGTCTTACTGAACTTACTGTTTTGAAAACTTACTGTTTTTACTGAAAAGCAGATGTCTCTACTTATCAGTAGTATATCTACTGATAAATAGAGACCGGACTTGTTATAAAAGATAAGTGCAAAAATTCGCTCTCTACATATAAGCTATAAAGATTTCCTATTGGTTTGGTTTATGTTAAGCATTTTAAAGAGATTCTCCTCCCGGGTTTTAGATATCCATATCTTGAACAATTTATTGCCACATATTATTTTAGCCTACTGTTTTTCTTATTCATCAATTGACTAATAATATCTATTGTCAATTCTTCTATTGAAACCTTCGGTGTGAAACATTAAATTCGATTAGATCTACCACTGAACACAAGATCATTTTATTTAACGTCCCGACACGCGTTTCGCCATATCGTTTATTCCATGTCCGATACTACCATCTCATCCATGGTCTACTTATATCTCTTTTCCCTATCCATGGCCTTCATTGAAGGATTTTTATGTTCTATCTACTCTCTGTTGTTCTTGCAACATGGCCTGCATAATCTCATTTCAATTTTGTCACTCTTTTCACGACATCGGCTACTTCAGTTTTCTAACGAATCCACTCATTTCTATTCTTATGTCTTCACGAAAATCCTGTCATTGATGTCTCCATGGCTCCTTGGGTATTTTGGGTATTTGGTTAAGATATATGTCTGGGCATCATATATTAGAACACTGATTATGCACTAGTCATATACTTTAGATCTTAGACTCTGCGGGAAGCCTTGTTTTTAGGAATATATGAAAACGTTACATTAATAATTCAAAAAGTTGGCTGGCTGGAATTGTTTCTTTATCTCGGTCCATGGTTTCCTTTCAGTTTGCTTATTTAAATGCCCAATTTTCCTTGTTTAAATGTTTTTATATCCTTCCAAAATTCTATTATTATTTACACTTTTAACAAGCTTTAAGTCACTAATACTTATATTATGGAATGCATATTGGGCAACACAGGATATCTCATTTCTCCCCTGTCTAATGTGAGAAATATGTTCTTTATATCTGGTTAATGTGGATCGTTTAGTTAGGTAAGTATAGTTTAGTTTGTATACACTTTCGATCATAATCTTAACAACTAATTTCGTAAATCGCCGATCTTTTGTGTTATATTTAAAAATTGTCCTATCAAATAATATTATTTGTAAACCGAAATTAATGATCGTCTTTTTATAGGAGGCTGCTTTCAGTGAACAATAATGGAAATCCTATACCCGATACGTTTAAGATTCCTTCAGCATGTTGTTGTGCCTACAAGCAAAATCTGGACTTTTTGTCACGCTTTGGAAAGCAATTTACCCCAGCTACAAGACGGAAGAACAAAAAATAACTGGAACGAAAAGCAATATATTTTTTGCTACCACTGACATTACTTTCAGAGATAAGGAAGATCGAGTTTAAAAACATAATTTTTAATTTGTGCTCAATTTTTCTTCTTTGTGTGTTGTTTTTTTTTATTTTTTATGATCTCGGTTATAACATTGTTTAAAAAATTTATAGTATACAAATTGTATATAGATTATGTTTGTTTAGAAATAGGGATTGAACGAAGGATGACTGATATGTAGACCCAGTGAGCAATGTTTTTAAAAATATCTAAGATATTTTATATGATTGTTTAAAGTTTTTTAGGTTTGTATTTAATACATTTACTTTCTGTATATATGTAAATATAATGCATATTTAATATATTATTGAGTGATATTGAGATATGGTGGACTTTTTTTACCTAACTTAGTCAAAATTCTTTAAAATAACCTCCCAATTTCTAAAAATCAACAATATTAATGATATTGTGTTTAAAAATCAAACAGGAATTTTTGTCTTATATGACATATGTCTTCATATAATACTAATGGGTTATGTTTTAATAGCCTTCTATTATTACACAGGTCTACAGTAGATTTAGTGCCAGAAAGACTAAAACTGTTTTTGAATATACTCGCTAGGCTGGTTCGAACATTATTTGAATTTTTTTACTTTTTGTTACATTATTGAACATGGGGAAAGCTTTTTTTTTGCGATTTCTTTCCAGGCACTCACGCATGATACTCCAGCAGTTATCAGCCATCATGTGTTCATCCTATCGACCCTGGTATCTTTCTTCCAAATTTTTTAGGTCCTGATGAAAAGAGCCAAGGTTGTCCAGAAATGTGTCCAAATGTTTGTGAACGTAGTGAACTTTGATGCTCATGCAAGCTTTCGGAAATTTTTCACCATGTTTTGTATCAATTCACGATAATTTTCAGACTTATAATTCACTAAGAAATTTTTTATATTCATGAAAGGAAACCAGCTTAATGATTATATACCATTCATTGAATGCACGAAATTGTTATCTTTCATCAAAAGCCAAAAAAGTCAGCCTTAAGTTTCTCCTTGCTCAAACCAAGAAATTTCTTTGATGTATAATTAAAACAGGAATCATTTTTATCCAATGCTTTAACATACTGTTTCATTAGTCCAAATTTTATGTGCAATGGAGGCAAAAATATTTTCTCTCTAGTAACTAAGGCTATATTTATGATAGTTTGTTTCCCAACTGTCAAGTCTTTTCTTTCAGGCCAGTTTGTTTTAATCCAACACTCACTTTTAGCTCTGCTATCCCATAAATAGAGAAAACATGCAAATTTCGTGTAGCCGCTTTGTTGACCCAATAAACAGTTTACGAATTTTAAATGAATTTTTATGATCATGGTACTTACGCACCATGCTTATTACCATTATGTAGCAAAAACATTTCAAACTCCGCTTGATACTGTCTATAAAAACTCTCCATTCATTTGGCTGGTAGTTCAATAAACCCATTTTTGATAAAAGACCACCGACATCATTACAAAAGACATAACTTTCTGAGCAAAAAAACGGAAAGAGTGTTTTTTTCGAGTACGATAACAAGTAATTTTAGTACCTGGAGAAAGTAAATTCGTCTCTTTGAGTCTGGATGCCAACTGTTCTGATCTTTATTTTTAAAGGTCAAGGTCTCTGATAAGGCCACTTAAAGAGTCTTTGGTAAAAAGTAGGAGTTTTGAGGAACTAGCTTCAAAATTATCATTTTCTTCGCAAGTACAAGCATGCCTATCTTGCCTATCAGATTTTATATCATCGAAAAGTTGACAATGCTGACATGTTTTACTATCCATTAAATAAATAAATATATATATTAGAATTACTGCGGCCTCGGGTGATTTTCAGTTGTAAAATCTCGACGTTTCGGCTTCCCCTTTGAAGCCATTTATAAGAGAATCTAGTTGTTTTACTCCGAGGCCTCAATCTACCGACTCCTCATACTTCACAACTAGAAAAGAACGTGGACGGTGCGACCTCTGAATTAATAGGTGAGGTTGTGGGTGGGGCGCTCGGTTAATGGGTGGGGGTGAGACGGGTGGTGGACGTTTGACTGGAAAGGTTTTGGATGGGCAATTTCGAAATAAGCGGTTAATGAAATTAACCACGGTTAAAGCTTAATACTGTTGATTATGAAATTAAAATGTCTGATCTAATAGAGAGTGTAGACTATAAACAAATTCTTAACGATCCTACAACACATCTAGAGAAGAAAACGCGTTCTGTGATCAATAATTCTAATCTTCCTTCAGACGATAAAAAGGCTTTATTACCTCGCGAAAAATCTTCTCGTATCCCAACTAACAAATTAGCAAGATATTTAGCGAAAACTCTACAGCCGGTCGTGGAAAAATCAACGTCCTACATCAAAAATTTCATTGAGCTTCTTCAGAGGCACAGTATATCCGAAAGTGACACTCTTGTTAGTTTCGATATTGTCTCGTTATTTACAAACATTTCCCTTCCAGAAATTCTATACATTCTAAAAAACAAACACCACACATCAACGGATACTCTTAGTCTTATTGAACGAAATATTATACGAAATATTATACGAAATATTATACGAAATATTATACGAAATATTATACGAAATATTATACGAAATATTATACGAAATATTATACGAAATATTATACGAAATATTATACGAAATATTTATTGGACATGCAATGTTCCAATACATATTTCATCTTCAAAAATAAATTATTTAAACAAATTCGGGGAGCTCCTATGGGCTCCCCTCTTTCTCCGGTCATAGCCAATATTTTTATGGAACCCTTCGAAACTCAAGCCGTTTACACCAGTCCGTTGAAACCTACTTGATGGTTTCGATATGTAGATGACACCTTCGTCATTTGGCCACACGGGCCACAATCTTTAAATCTGTTCATTTCACATTTGAACAGTATACATCCATACATTCACATATTGAATAGTATAGGTCCAATTTACAATGGAGACTGAAAATAATTCTGCCGTCCCTTTTCTTGACGTTCTTATATCAAAAAGGCCAGATCAAAGCTTCTATTCAGTCTGTCGTAAACCCACCCATACAAAGCGTTATCTAAATGCGAACTCACATCATCATCTATCCTAATTAAATACGGTAGTCAAAACATTAGTCACGAGATCATTAAGATTGTCAGATAGGGAACATAGGCAAAAATAACTTAATTTCCTAGAAACAGCATTAATTCAAAACGGCTGTGACATGCGTCAAATGAAAAGGCATATTAATAAAGTTCAGGCAACTGGTCATACCAACCAATCCACTAGAGAATTGTCCCAAATCCAGAGAGATTTTCTGCCATACAGCAAGAGAGTTACTGATAAAATTTGCCACGTATACATATCCCGTAATATCGAAACGATATTTATAACAGAAATAAATATATCCAGTTTCCTTAGACCAGTGAAGAATAATGTTCCACAAGAGTCACATGGTATGAGATTCCTTGTTCTCCCTCCCCCCACACCCCTCAACCGAGCGCCCCATCCATAACCTCACCTATTAATACAAAGGTCGCGTGGTCCACGTTTTTTTCTAGTTGTGAACTCTGCGGAGTAGGCAGTTTCTGATTTTTAAAGATATGATTTTTAAGGATATGCTATTTGCTTTTAAATTTGCAACTTCTATTTTGTACATATGTTACATATTCTATATTCGACGTATTTTCGATTTTGTGGTTGTTTCGGTACACATTTAATGAAAATCTCATCTTTTTAGCATCTTCTGAGAAAGAATTCATGCTCGTCAATAAAATGGAAAATATCTAAATATAAACAGGTGCGACGCTAAAGAAAATTCAGATTTTTTCGGCCTTAAAAGCAATTTTGGACCAGTTTGGTTAAAATACCAACATTCTGTGTCATTTCCCATTTGTTTTTTTACAAGGTTTTATATTGGGTTTTCGTTAATAGCTCCCTGGAGTCTTTATTTAATTTTCATGTAACGTGTACGTTTTAAATGGATTCAGATTTATTCAGTGTTTATTTTATGATGAATATACATATATTATTTTACTTAATTAACATATAAATTAAAAATTGTTTTGCTTCTATTACACAATTGTTTTAACGATCTTTGCTTTGATCAATAATAATTATGCATTGGTGTGTGATTTGTTCTGTATTCGTGAATTAATTTATAGCATGCATGAAAGGCGTTTAGATACGCAGTCGTAATTATGAAGCGCAATAATCAGTGGTAGCGCGTGAGGGACGGCGTTGGGGCACCACCCCTCCAGCATTTATCAAAGTAAACAATTTTTCAGCGCAAAACACCATATTTTATTTCCGTTCAGTTTCAGTTTTATTAAAAATTAAAATCTCCAGATGTACAAGAACGTCTGTTGACCCATCACACCAAATAATGCGGATAAAAAATTCCATTCTCTCACTACAATTTTTACATCGTTGTTAGGACGTTTACCTCCAGCGACCGTATGTCATCTTATCTCGTCGTTAACGTTACATGTTTTGTTGGATACCAGAACTCAGAGGTTTAACTATTTTCTAAAACATGCGATTTGGAGGTAGATTCCCTGCGACCAAGCGTATCGGTAATTAGTTTTAAACGCTGATTTGACGGATTCGGAGCGTTTAATATATCGTATACATGGAACTTTGGATATGTTGTATATATATTTCGTTCGCCTCGCAAATACTTGTTTTGATTTGGGATTTGCTACGTGTGTACGCATTAAGTACTATTTTTTAACTAAAAATAATCAACTTTTAATTGCAAACATGATTGTGTCTGATTTAAAACAGTTAATAATGACTAATTTAAGTTTTGTTCGAAGTTTTTCGAATTTTCTTTATCGATTTGCAGTTACAATAAACTGTTTGAATGGTTTACTATTCGGGAAACGGTAAGTACTCACTTATTAATATCTTTATCTGCGCAACAAGCAACAACCCTTCCTCCAATGTCCTTGTAAGTAGTAACAATACAAAATTTTAATGTTTTCCTGGTTTACCTCCTGTATAGGGTTTCAATAGCATGAAAAGTAAAAAGGGGAAGGGGAAAGCAAAAAAATCTTCAACAGAATTATATTCTTTTACGCCCTCCCCTTTAAAAACCCACGAGTATAGTGAAGTCATAATGTTCGGTAATGAAGAGAAATAATTTAGATTATCAGTTTTAACTTCCATATTTTCAAATGATATTTTATTTTTAACGCTTTAGGTCAGTGATAGCAATAATTTTCAAGTAAAAAAGATAACTTAAACTACGAAACTGCATCTTAGATGATGTAGAACTCTAATAATGCGTCGATTAAATATATGATACAAGTACGACGGTCGTTCAATAAGTCCTTAGAAAATCCAAGAGATGGCGCTCGTATCATCAGAAATGGTTTGTTTTTAGCAAGCACCATTATTCACCAGATAGTTGTGAAAGTCTCAGTTATATTCAATAAATGGTTTAATTTTTATTGTCGATTGAAGCAGGCAACTTTTGTTAATTTAGAAAAATGGAAAAAAGTGAGTTTTGCGTGGTGAATAAACATTTATATTTATAAGTGTTTATACCGAAAGAGATCAAAGCTGAGTTGGATGAAGTTCATGGCATGTCTGCTCCTGTGTTTGCAACTGTTTATAATTAGATAAATGAGTTTAAATGTTTTCGTACATCCACAAAAGATGATCGTTCGGGACGTCGAGTGGAAGTAACTGCTCCCGCAATGATTGACAAAATCCACTACATGATTTTAAGTGATCGACGAATCACAGTATGCGAAATAGTTGAGGCTATAGGCTTATTGCAAGGTACAGTGTTTTCATTTTAGCACGAAAAATTGGGAGTAAAAAAAAATCGGTAAGATGGGTGTCGCGTTTGCTCTCAGTGGAGAATAAACGCAATCGTGTGGTCGACTCTGAGTTGTTTTGGTGCTTTTTTGTCGCAATCCTGATGAGTTTCTATGTGGATAAATAACTGTGGACGAAACATGGATATACTACTGCACTCCAGAGACAAAGAAACAATCAAAACAGTGGGTTTTTGAAGCCGAACGCGCTTTGAATCGACCAGCAAGGTTATGCCCACAGTTTTTTTGGATGTATGCAGAATCATCTACACCGATTATTTGGAAAAAGGAAGAACAATAACTGGAGAGTATTATGTATCGTTATTATACCAGTTGAGCAAAGAAATCAAGAAAAATCGTCTTCATTTGAAAAAGAAAAGAATCCTCTTCCATCAAGATAATGTACGGGTGCACACCTTTACAGTTTCAATATCCAATATCATGGAGTTAAAGTTCGAATTATTACAACATCCACCCTATTCACGAGATTTGGCCCCCATTGACTTTTTTTTACGGTTCACATCGAACGAGGAGGTTATCGCCTAAACAGATGTCTATTTTAAGGACCTTCCGAAATTTTACCTTTTGAACGGCTTAAAAAGTTGGAGAAACGGTTGGAAAAGTGTATGGAGTGAAAAGGAGCTTAAGTTGAAAAATAAAAATATAACTACTAAAAATAATTTGTTTTTCTATCATTTTCTAAGGACTTATCGAACGACCCTCGTATATAGTATTTTTATTGAAAAAGTACTGACCAATTGTACTAAAGTAAAAAACTGACCTAAACTTAAGAAATCGTATTTTAAATGATTTCAGGATTCAAGATGAAGTGGATTATATAACAATTTTTTTTTCAATAAACAGGGATTTTTTAATGCTGTTTTTTTTTGTTTTTATAATTTTGATTTTGTAGTCTTTGATGCAATGTCTTATGTTTTGTGCTTATGTTTTTTTTTGTGAAGATCTGCTGTTATGTAGTTGTGTTCGTCAGGTATATCCAAAATAAAGAGTGATTATTCGAACTTCTGAGAGGTGTCGTGGTCAAACGAACTGTGAGTTTGAGCGCAAGTCTGTAAATCTGTATCTCAATGGTCTGGCAAATCATCATGGAACGTTTATCATTAGAGCACCGCTTGCAAATTGTCGACATTTATGGTATTATTAAAATCAGTG
This sequence comes from Cosmopolites sordidus, assembly GCA_031761425.1. Taxonomy (NCBI): domain Eukaryota; kingdom Metazoa; phylum Arthropoda; class Insecta; order Coleoptera; family Curculionidae; genus Cosmopolites; species Cosmopolites sordidus. The sequence goes on from JARFXV010000126.1 coordinate 1,445,955, forward strand.
TTCTATGCGCCAAACTTATATAGCATTTCGTAAACTTCGTAATATATTCTCCGGATTATTGACAAATTTCGAAGGAATTTTACGTTGCTCGATATTAAAACAAAAACAAAACAAAAACTCTGCATTGGAAAGAAAATGCTGCTGTTACTGGCATTGTTGACAACGATTCAAATGTATTAATTCGTCGCCATCCGCAGGAAGTTGGGCGTTTTTATTCGACTATGTAGATTATTTAATTCCGAATTTGAATGATATTAATCTGCAGGGGATGTGATTCCAAAGGATGGCTCCTCATATCATACAGTCAACGCAACAATCGATTTATTGACGGAACAATTCGGTGATAAAATTATTTCGAGGAACGGACCTATTAATTGGCCACCAAGATCATGTAATTTAACGCCTTTAGTTTTTTTTTGGAGGTTGTGTTAAAGCTTAGGTCTATGCCGATATACCAGCAACTATTGACACCTTGAAAGACCACATAACTCGGACAATAGCGGCCATAAGATCCCAATTGCTTGAAAAAGTGGTCTGAAATTGGATTCACAGAACGTGTTTTGTCAGAAGTAGCCTTGGCGAACATTTGTTCGTAATTGCTTTTCGGACAAACATTACTGCCATTGATGTTATTTTACATAAAATAAAGAGTTTCAAGGCATCTAAATTGATTACACTGGGGAACAATTTGAAAAATAATTTCTGTTGAGTTCTATATTTAAGCTGTTTTATACGTAAATTGACATGCTAATTCCAAAACTTTATTTAGTTTTTTTCTATCACGTCAAGTTTTTTCTCTACAGTTGTTGCGCATCCGACTAAGCTTGGCGAATCACAAAAGTCATTACTGCTGTCCTACGGGTGAACCTTCTTCGACCTAGGAGTGGGGGCGTGAGTGACGTTGCGTCATCCAAAACTAGTTCGGTCAGTTACGCATGAGATGCTAAAGTACCCGGGCCTGTGTCGCTCTGATGTAGTGAAGTCAAAGTATACATACACAACTACAGATTTTCGTTATCTCTGCCTCTGGTAGTTCTCGTCGTAAGTGCTTAAGCAGCCCTGATTCATTTTGTTATATATGTGGCAGTTTTACCATCCCCATTCAATGGACTAATATTACTACATTTGTCAGGCAAGCCTATTTTGATTATTTTAAAGTGAAAATAGGTGACCAAGATAAATCATGGGCCCTTCATAAAGTGTGCAAGCAGTGTGTAGGGAGTTTACGAATGTGAACTTTCGTTTGGTATACCAATGGTTTGGCGAGAGCCCAAAGATCAATCAAGTGATTGCTACTTTTGCATAGTGAAAACATCAGGATTCAAGAAGAAAAACACACATAAAATTGAGCACCCTAGTTTACCGTCAGCTATACGCCCTGCGTTTTTCAAGAATTACCTTCTTTAGAAATACAAGAATATGAATCAAGTGAAGATCGAAGTGACTCCACCGACGAAGAATTCAAAGTTTCCAATGATTCTGTTTGTAAAGGATTCAATCAACATGAATTAAACGATTTAGCACGAGATTTGGGACTATCCAACAAAGCATCGGAATTATTAGCATCACGACTGCACGAAAAAAATTTGCTTGACAAAGGAGCTAAAGTCACTTACTATCGATCCAGAGAAAGTGAATTTAGGCAGCACTTCAGAAATAATGACGGATTTGTATATTACCAGAACGTAGAAGGTTGAATGAAAAAATTGGCCATTTCTAACTATAACGCAACTAAATGGAGATTGTTTATAGATAGCTCAAAGCGTAGCTTGAAGTGTGTTCTTCCACATAATGGAAATTTATACGGTTCAGTCCCAATAGGTCATTCAGTTTCTTTGCGTGAAGAATATGGCGACATAAAGAAAGTTATTGACTTGTTGCAATATAACATGCACCAATTGATCATCTGTGTTGACCTTAAAATGGTCTGTTTCCTTCTTGGCCAGCAACGCGGGTATACCAAGTATCCCTGTTTTTTGTGCATGTGGGACAGCAGAGCTCGAGAGAAGCATTGGGTGCAATCGAACTGGCCGCCAAGATTTGACCTAAGACCTGGCGATCCAAACATTTTAAATCAGCCACTTGTCGACAGAAAAAACATTGTATTTCCGCCTTTGCATATAAAACTAGGTCTCATGAAGCAATTTGTTAAGGCTTTGTCAATTGAAGGAGACTGCTTTAAGTATATCATTTCGGCATTCCCTAGCCTGTCATATGAAAAGATAAAGGCGGGTGTGTTTGATGGTCCACAGATTCGGCGACTCGTTAAAGATGAAAATTTCACTGAAACAAGGACCGAACTTGGAAGGAATGCTTGGTTGGCTTTTAAAAATATTGTTAAAGACTTTCTTGGAAATACTCGAGCTCGGAATTACATCGAAATTGTTCAACAACTCTTGGAGAGCTTTAAAAAGCTTGGTTGCAACATGAGCATCAAACTGCATTTCTTACATAGTCATCTTGCTAACTTCCTAGAAAATCTTGGTGCTGTTAGTGATGAAGAGGGCGAGCGATTCCACCAAGATCTAAAGGTTATGGATGCGCGGTATCAAGGTAGATGGGATGTCAGTATGATGGCTGACTACTGTTGGAGCATCAAGCCAGAATGTCCACAAAATGAACACTCAAGGAAAAGCTATAAGAAGAATTTTTTACCATAATATCTTTTATATATTTTTTGTATAAACACAATTTAACTTTTAATAATATGTTAACCTCTGCATGAATAAAACATTCTAATCTATTTGGTCACATCTCACCTTATTTCCTTTCGTATGTACACTTTTAAGGTAAAATGAGGGGTATGCTGTAGCTTAAGAACTTGACGTGATAGAGAAAAACTGTGAATATTTTTGAATTCAGAGATGAAAAATTAGTCATAACAAGTCACAGATCCAAGTCAACAAAATTGCTGTTCCCCAGTGTTATTGTTTTATTGGAATTTAAAGTTCGGACGCACAAAAAATCACCCTATGGTTTGAATTATATACAGGATTTTTATTGAAATAGTACTGAAGCAATAAACTGACCTTAAATTTATGAAATTATATTTTAGATGACTTCAGAGATGAAGTAGATTAAATACATGGAATAGAATTTTCTAAAAAAAAGCTGGCAGTTTTAAATGGTGCTTTTTTACATTTTGATAATTTTGATTTTGTTGCATTTGGTGCTAAATATAAGATTCGAGTAACGGACTAGTCATTTTAATGACTGAAGCGTATATAATTATTCGCCCAGGTTTAAAGTGAACAATGAACTGTATGGAATTGGCTCTTTATCTTAATTTATGTTAATTTTATAATTAGCTCTCTTATCTTTAACTTAAATCACTTTAATTTACGAAAATCTATGTATATTGTTGATAGTTTTATATTAGATTAGGTTAGTTTTTTATAGAGATTACTTCGAAGACTACGTTTTGTATTATTTTTTTCATAAATATATATCAATGTAGTTAAAAAAAGACGAGAATTAAGTTGACGCCATAATCTTAAACCTCGGTTGGCTATCCCCAGGGACTATCAATGCTTGGTTTTTGCATCACCTATTTTCTCATAAAGTTTATTGTCTGTCGATTGACGGGCGTAAAAGATTTCTCAGAAGGCATGCTATGTTGTCTTACCCAGTGTGGTAACCTGTTTGAGCAAGAGGCTATGTTTTATTGCATTTTTCACTCTTGCTTAGAGAACATATAGCTGTGATTTGTTTTATAAAAATATATTAAAAGTCAAGTATACGGTAACTGCCTCACCACTTTGAAAGATCTGAAGACGAATATTGGACAAGAAATCGACACTTGTCGCCGCGTTGTGGTAAATTTTAGAGGTCGGCTTCCGTCTATATTACCAAATATCTTAAGCTTTTTCCAGATTAAGTTGAAAAAAATGATTGTTTCACATATCCCCGATATTTCCTTCTTTGTTTAGAAAAATTATTCATTTAATTATCGAAAACTTGGTGGCAAATTTCGGAAATGAACGTTGTATGTGTTTGTGACTTCTAAATCTAACTTTCATCTCATTTTAAAAGAAATTTGTAACTAAAAATTATGGTAGTGTTTGACTATCTCCCGTATTTGCCCTTTTATTTTATTCTTTGCCGGGACAAAGAGAAAATTAGATTATCTGGGATTATGGTTCTAGTGCGGAAAAACTATCGAACGAATTAATCCGAAATGCGTAGGAAAGAAGACCTCGGCTATTGCTGGCAGATATAAATTCACCAGTCAAATACCAATAATAGTCTGAAATAATAAAAAGTATCCACAGTTAGTTTCAGTATCAGATAAGGTTATTCTCGTATTAATAATATTAATCAGATTATTCGGTATTCATCAGAAAAGAGAATTTTGCCAAAGCATATATTATTTAATTTTTTAACATTTTACGATAAATATAAAGAATGTTTAATTAATATATCGAAATTATCATTAAATTCTAATGAAATAAAAAATATACTGTGGAGCAAAAAAACATATTCTTAAAAATAAACTTTATTAGTAAACTTGAAGAGATTTACCACTAAACACCAAAACGCTTTTTTGAACTGTTCGACGCACGTTTCGCTAACCATATTAGCATCATCAGGAGATGATTTAATCTGCGAAGGAATAAATCGGGAGGAGTAAATCATCTCCTGATGATGCTAACATGGTTAGCGAAACTTGCGCCGAACAGTTCAAAAAAGCGTTTTGGTGTTTAGTGGTAAATCTCTTTAAGTTTAGTATTTCATACCAAAGGTTCCAACAGAAGAATTAAACTTTATTAGGTTAATATTATCATATTTGTGCACATTATTAAGGTATACTGAAATAACAATAAAATCAAGATACAATGACCAAATAATACATCAAACATACTCTGTGAGACAGACCAAATTAGATTCTCCCTATCTTCTTGTGACAACGTATCCCAAGAACGTTACATATTTACTTGTTTAAAATTTGCTTGCTTCCGGAACAAAAGCTCGACCAATACTACTCCATTCATATTCTATTGGCGATAAATCTGAGAATATATATATATATATATATATATATATATATATATATATATATATATATATATATATATATATATATATAACCTTTCTATTTATCGTCAAATTGTCAAAAATAATATTATATGTGCTTTGGCAAAATCCTCTTTTCTGACTAATACCGAATAATCTGATTAAAATTGTTAATAGGAGAATAATCTTATTCGATACTGGAACGAACAGTGGATACTTTTTATTATTTCAGACTATTATTGATATTTGATTGGGGATTTTGTATCTGCCAGCAATAGCCGAGGTCTTATTTCGGATTAATTCGTTCGATTGTTTTTCTGCACCAGAACCATAATCTCAGAGAATCTAATTTTCTCTTTGTCCAGGCAAATATGGGGAATAGTCAAACACTACCATAATTTTTAATTACAATTTTTTTTAAAATGAGTCAGATTTAAAAGTCACAAAGACACATAACGTTCATTTCCAAAATTTCCCACGATGATGAAGTTTTCGACGGTTAAATGAATTAAAATTTCTAAACAAAGAAGAAAATATCGGGGATTTGTGAAACAATAAAATTTTTCAACATAATCTGGTAAAAGCTCAAAATATTTGGTGAATATATCAAAGGATTTCAATACCTCTGAAAACAAACCTTTTTCTTCTAGAGTTATTCATAGAAGCTATTTAATTTATGTCGCCAGAAAATGAGTTTCTTGTAAATACTTCTTTAGTTTAGAAACTCGAAACTAATCCGTGTGTGCCAGATCTGGAGAGTAAGCAGCCATTGAAATATAAGTCTTGGAAAACACCTCAAAATAATTTTCCATCGCTTTTCTTTAAATGCTTTATTTGTAACTATTCATGTAATATTTAATTGCAACGGTGTACATGCACAGTATGTCGGAAAAATAACGGAACTTCTTAAATTAAAATAAAAACAATATGTTATTTTGTTAAAATTATTATTTTTTTATTCAAAATACATCCATTCTGCATCAGTACACCGCTCGCCACCTTCAGCCAATGTTAGCACATAGTTTTTATGCCGTTTTTCGGAATCGCCTCAATAATCCTCGTTACGGCTTCTTGAATTTGTGTAACACTGTCATAAAACGTCCATTTCATGGCTAGTTTGAGTTTCGGGAACAAGAAATAGTCAGACTGAGATAAATCAGGTAAATACGGAGGATGTTGTAGCACATAAGACTTGTTTTTTTACCAAAAATTACGAAAAGCCTGTTCCCGTTTGTTTAAATGCTTTATCAGAATTTTGTGAATCATGTCTTTGGTCGTACTTAATTCCTTTGCTCAGTGGCGGTTGATTCATAAGGGCATGTGGGCACGTGCCCTACCCAAAAAAATTAAATATGGTGGTTTAAAAATGGTTTAAAAGTGGAAAAAATAATTTCAGATTTTATATTAATTTATTCTCTGTTCTGTCTATGATCACGCTTCTTGCGACTTCTATAGTCTAATATACATAATGCCATTCGCTGTAACGAACTAGGTCGTGGGTTGCCGAAACGTACCGATTAAAGAACACGTGCTTTGGGCACAGAGAAGTTTGTGCCGCTACTGTTTTCTTTACTATCGCGTGCGAAAAACAAAGACAGCTATGCATCGGTTTGCTAGTAACCTGGAGATTAAACGCATTTATAACGTCATATCTTGGGCCCTGCTTCATTCTCAATAGTCAGGTTTTTTTTCGCCATCACGCTTTTCGATTTTTGGAGTGGTTGCATAGTGAATATTTTGAACGATCACAAAAGTGAAGATGAATTCATTGCAATATATGAATAGAAATAATGACACATTAACATTTGAGCACCAAATTGTCATAAAAAATCTTGGACTGCCGACACTGATCCTGCAAATCGAGCAAGTTAATGTTACTCAAAAACGAATATACAAACGCACATTCAATGAAATCGTGAATGAGTAGTATTCGTGGTTATGTGGACGCGAGACAACAAATAAATTTTATTGTTTTCCGTGCATTTTGGCACAAGTCGGAAAAGCAGTGAGTGCAGACGATCTTGATCTTGGCTTGAATAAACACGATGTTAATGATCTGAAACATTTGGAGGCAAAGGTAAAATCGCATTTTATTTCACAAAGGCATTTGAAAAATGACCTAGAAATTAGTATATTGGGGAAGAGAGACATTCGTTCTCAACTGAGTAGTGTACATCGCGACTCTATTAAAAAGCACAATAAAACTGTTGATAGCAATCGTTACGTAGTGTCTAAGTTAATTGGCGGTATAAAATTCTGTGGGACATTTGAGCTTGGCTTACGTGGGCATGACGAAACCTACACTTCAGAAAATCCTGGTATTTTTAGAGGGCTAGTAAATTTGATGGCCAAAATAGATAGTATTTTATAAGCTCATTTAAAAGACTCTAAAAATAAATTATTTCTAGGCATCTCCTAACAAATTCAGAACGAATTACTAGATTTAATGTTACATGTTTGTCGCGATTTATTAAAAAATTAAATTCACACCAGAAAATATGTTGCCATACAGGCCCATGAAACAACCGATACATCTAATCAAATGCAGATGGTTTTTATAATCAGATATGTTAAAAATGGGATAATTTACGAGAGATTCTGTGGCCTTTTAATACCCAAAAATCATACAGCAGGTGGAATTGCAGACGAAATTCTGACGGTGTTAAGCGACTTAAGGATAGACAAAGAACCTAAGAAACTCATAGCCCAAAGTTGTGATGGTGCTTCCGTGGTGAGAGCTACGTTTATAAGAATGCACAGTATGTTCACTGCTTTGCTCACCTATTAAATCTAATAATTGCAACTCGTTGTGCAGTAGAAAAAAGAGTGAAGGTGTTTTTTGCAAAATTGTCTGCATTCCCGCTTTCTTTTCTCGATCATCCAAAACGACAACTGATCTGGACAGCGTCATGAAAAAGCGTCTACCCCGTGCGGCTCCTACCAGATGGAACTTTACGTCTAAATGGTTGAATACTGTTTACATTTACAAGAAAGAATTGTAAACATGCCTTGAAGAAATTATGGACGCCGGGTCGGATAAAAATTTTATTAATCAAGCTCAGGGGTTAATAAATTATTTGGTAGATAATAATTTTAAATTTTGATTGTTTTTCTTTAATAAAATAATGCCTCACTGCGAAATTCTCTTTGATCAGCTGCAAAGCAGGCAACTAGATACACTTAAAGTTAAGCAGTATTTCGTAACTTTTTCTGCAGCCATTCAAAATATTAGAGACAATATAGAAATAAAAATTAATCAAGAATTTGGTAACTTAAGTGGTGAAGAATCTTCAACATAGAGAATCGCAGAAAGAAACGGAAATTTACTGACAAGGAGGATCCATATCCAAATGTCAGTAAATTTATGTTTTAGTTTCAATGCATACCTAACTGCTACAAATTTATTTGAAACTAAAAAATTTGGTGAATATCGAGCCGTCTTTCCAAATAAAGACATTAAAACTGTGACTAACCTGTTTGCAAACATAAATTACCTAAAATTAAAAAAAAAATGAACTCTCGGTAATATACGGACGGGACGATTTTATGAAACACAATGGGGCTGTACCGGTGTTATAAATGTTTATCTAAAACAATTTAACATCAACATTTAGTGAATCTGCGGAATTGTTGACTGTTTTGTTTATAATCCCTATGACGACTGTGGCAAGCGAAAGATGTTTCTCTACCCTCAAACGAATCAAAACATTTCTAAGAAACACTATGGGCCAGGAACGGCTGTGCGCGTTAGCAATGCTATCTATTAAAAAACTTATGAAGTCAATTTTAAATTTTAATGATCAAGTCATCGACCACTTTGCTGTTCAGAAATTTAAAAGGATAAATTTTAACTACAAACAGATTTAATGGTACCTGTAATGGTAAACAGGTCATGGTGCTATAGCGAGTTTAGGAAAATTTTATTATCTAGATACCTCTTTGAAAATTTGAAGTCTGACAGATACACTCGTATTTCTACACAGGAAAGTGTGTATGATACTAAGAAATGTAAAATTTTTGGTTGCGACGTATTTCCCAATCCCCATTCCAAAATGTGGTTATACGTGCTACACCCCACAAACCGCCGTTTCCTCTGCTATCCATCTCATTGTTGAATTCGTATCATAGGCGATCATTTTCGGCACTTTTAGCACCAACTCATCGCGATTTTTGTTTTTGTGTCGTCTTCCAAAGTATCACGACCATTCTGGAATTGCGTATGTCACTCGAATACACGTGTACGGGATAAGAAATCATCCCCATAATTTTTTTTCATCAATTCAAATGTTTCTGTATAAGTTTTACTAAGTTTGAAAGAAAATTTAATATTAGCTCTTTGTTCCATCGTATTTTGTGACGAGGTTACAAAAGGTACTGCCACATTAAACGCTATAACTTGACAATCCGTTGATCGATTTTAATGAGGGCTCGTTTTATAGAGGAGATATACAGATTTCAGATTATATATTGTTTCAATAGATGATGCTAGTAGTTTTCTATAAATTTAAAAAGTTTCGTCATTTTCCCGATATATTGTGTATATCAAAAAACTATCGCCATAATCCTGCTAGCGGAAAGAGTGAATCGAAATTATTTTGGGAACAGTGAATGCTTATACCACCATTTTCTGTTTTATGTTTCCAACGTTGGATCAAAGTGAGTAATTCATGTTTTTAACAAGATAGGTTCAGGAATGATTTATTTGATGTATGGTTGATCAGCCGTCACGCCAGCCACGCGGTCACCATAAAGACATATGTTTATATAATAAATCTTAGTGTAAACCTTTAGATATGGGATACCATACATTGATTTAATCAATATTTTCTTTCATCAAGACTGTTTCGATGCTTTCGAACTTGTTGCAAGTTCACAAGGCTCTTTCGAATTTTCCTCTCTCCTTTCTTCTTTCGAAAATCTCATACCGACATACCTTTTTTGCAGAAATATTTTATATCTCCCGTTTTATTTTATTCACTTCTGAGTAAATAAAAAAATCATTGCATAGATTTGAAACTTGATGTGTTATAAAATTAGATCCCTAAGAAATATAATGCATATCACCTGAAAAAATCTCTAAATTTGATTGGTTATACTTATTTTAATGACGAAAAATAGTTCAGTAAAATTGCAGTGTTCCTTCACTATTATGTCAAGAATCTTTTCACATAGAACATTTATAGCGCACATTATTATAAACTGTACAATTTGCTTATATACGAGTTAATTGATAGTACTACTAATAATTTTTCTTTAATACAATTATATAGGGTGTAAGGGGAAGCACTTTCATAAATTTAACCTCCGATTCTTTGCTTTTTTTTGAACAAAAAGTTTCCTTATAGCTAATATTTAAAATGCAACCATTTCCGCAGAAAACGTAAGGTATTATTTGAAAAAATATTTTTATAGTCATTTATTTCATATATTTCCGCATAAATTTGGATATGTTGTTACAAAAAAAACTTACATATTATTGTCGTTTAATGTCAAAGTTGAAATTACATAATAATTTTTCACAGTACGTTTCACGTTTGTTGTTAAATTGTAATAATTGTTTTATTAAATTAGCTGTTCAAAATGTCCCCTATCTCATTCCTTGTGAAAGAACCTTCATTGGTTGATAAAATATTCAAGTAAAAATTTATTCCTTTGGTTTTGGCAAATAAATGTACAATCCAATGCAAAAATCGAACTTGTCAATCCTCTTCAACAAGATGTAAAATTTGTTTTTCGGGAAATAGTTGCCGAACTGGAGGCGGTCTTTCGCGGTATTTTTGCCTGTAAATATGCTTAGCTCATTCGGAACTTTGGAGAGATTCTTAGTAAACACGACGCATATCCTAATAAACAGAATATTTTTGGTTATAAATTGAACACTGAAATCATTTTTGCCCTAATTTTGAAATAACAATTTCTCTTACAGCTGCTTTCTGGTTTGGTATATTCAGGCAGACGTTTCGCCAAAATCTCATTTGGCATCTTCGGTGTTTGATGTCGCTTGATGTCGTGCTTGATCCTCGCGACCTCCAGCATCGAAGATGATTATCTCATATATTTCTCTTTTTTTTGTATGTTTGTATGTACAAAATGTATGTGGGAATTTAATAAAAAACAAAAAAAATCTAAATGTCGTTCCAACTAAGCAATAGTGAACTAAGACTAACTAAACAAATTTCCAAAGAATAAAAAAATCTAACACATCGGTTAATAAGTCCCCGGTCTGACAAATATAGTAGATAGCTGCACTTTGTGAATATATGTTTTCGACAGATACATCTAGGGTCATGCCTAGGCATTTCAAAGGGTCAACATGTTGCATTGGTTTACCATTTAATGCAACAGCATAAAGGTTTTTCGTTTTTGATACACATGTTATATGAATTAATTTACATTAATTTTCTTTCGAAATACATATTTGGATTAAACTTACAGAAATTTTCCACAAAACACCACATTGCTTGATTTTAATTTATAGTCAGATTAACGAACGAAATCTTTATACTTAAATACTAGACGATTTCTGGGATTATAATACTGACTTGCACCACCTAGTCATAGAGTTTGAGCAAGTGTACGACTCGATAGTTAGAAGGGAGCTTTACGTAGGGATTACAGAAATACAAATAGCACAGAAACTCATTAACTTAAGAGTGTGTTGTAATGGCTTGATAAACATAATCTGGATTCTATCACAGGAAAATCAACTATAATTGACTGGTATGTTGAATTCAAATGTGGCCGTACAAACACTGATTATGCCGAACGCTCTGGACATCCAAATGAGTTGATTACACCAGAAAACGTCAGAAAGATTCATAAAATTATAATATTATAATAATATATATAATATATATATAATTATAATATATATTATATATATATATATATATATATATATATATATATATATATATATATATATATATATATATATATATATATTATATATAATTATAATATAAAATTATTTCGCAAAACCGTAAAGTAAAGTTACAGGAGATATCATGAAGATATCGAAAGAAAGTGTTTACATCATTTTGCATAAACATTTGAGAATGTGTAAACTGCTATCGAAATGGGTACCGCGTTTGCTCACAGAGGGTAAAGAAACTACAACGTATTAATGATTCTGAACAATGTTTGGAGCTGTTGCGAAATAAAAAGAATTTTTCCGGAGTCAAATCGGTAGTCAGCTGGGTGGACAGCAGCCGGTGAAAGACATAAAAAAAAAACAACCATCGGCAGGCAAGGTTATGACCTCTTTATTTTGGGTTACGCATAGGTTCATCGATTATCTCGAGGTCGGTAAAACCATCAATAGCGAATATTACATAGCGTTATTGGTGTGTTTGCAGGATGAGATCGCAAAAAAGGCTTCAAATTAACAAAAAAGTGCTATTTTATAAAAACAATGCACCGTGTCATAAATCGTTGGCAACGATAGTTAAATTGTATGAATTACACTTCCGATTGCTTCCTCATCCACCGTATTGTTCAGATCTGGCCTTCAACGACTATATGCAGTTCTCAAAAAAACCTCAAAAATGGAAGGAAATGAACCAGTAATTGCCGAAACTGAAGGATATTTTGAAGGGAAAGAGAAATCGTTCAATAAAAAAGATGTAGAAATGTTAGAAAACTCCCTTCAAGGAGACTATGTTAATGAATAAATTCGAAATATATATATATATATATATATATATATATATATATATATATATATATATATATATACATCAAAATGTTAATTCTTATTATATCTTTTCGATTGATGATTTAGTAAATTTGCAAATTTTTTCTCGAAAACCAGAGAAGTTTTCGATTCATGTCGTTCAAAATAATATGAAAAATCGTTGGTTAAATTTACGAAAGCACTATTCCTTACACCCTGTATATTAGGATTATTTATATATTTGGGCATCTTTTGTATAACATTTCGGAATCAATATTTAAAGTTTTTTTTCTTTAATTAAACACCCCGAAGGATTTTTTACTGATATTACAATTTGATCTAATGTAGATCAATAAGTAATTCTGTTCTAACTTAAATTGCTACTTTGAAAACTAAGATCTAAGGTCTTACTTACTGGAATACCATAGAGTCTAATAACTTATTTACACTAAAATAATGTGTAATGCACAACCGCACTATTCTCTGCTTTGCACTAGCACAATCACTTAACTAACTTGAAAGGCTTCACTCTCTTAAGTCTTCTTGTTAGATTGGTGTTGTCGAGGAGCTGGATTGCCTCAACGTTCAAGTGTTGATGGAGCCGTTGTTCGTGGATCTGTGCGAATTTGATAACAGTCTGGTCAACAGTCTTCCATCTGAAGGTCTCGATGGAGATCACTATTTCTGATGTTCCAAGGCGCATTGACGATGTTCCTCAGTACTTTGTTCTGGAATCTCTAGATTATTAGAATATTACTCTTGGTGGTACAGCTCCAGAACTGTATGTCAATGGGTCTCCACCGGTTTGAGGATTTGTTTATACAATAGTATTTTATTATAGGTAGATAGACTGGAGTGTCTACCAAGTAGCCAATAAATTTTCTTGTATCTTATATCAAGTTCTCCTCTTTTCTTTTTGACATGAACCTTCCAGCGAAGTTGTACATTTAATGTGATGCCTAGATATTTTGGTGAGTTTGCATAGGGGATCTGGGCATTATTTATATTAATTGGAATCTGTTGTTCTCTTTTATTTGTGAACTTGTGTGTAGAGTCTTGGTCTTGTCCAGTTTGATACGCCATCTGTTGGTCCAGTTGTTAATTTGGTTAACTGATATTTGAAGTTTTTTGCAGCCCCTTCATGATCGTTGCTTACCGCTAGGATAGCAGTATCGTCTGCAAATGTGGTGGAATTTCTTATATAATTCTTCTACTGAAATCTCCTGTGTGAAACAGTAAACTGGAAGAGATTTGCCGCTAAACACCAAATCACTTTTTACCGGAGGTATTATACTACAGTACTGAACTAATTGAAGGTTGTTATTTAGGCTAAACGTACATACATATCTGGCCAAAAATGTGGTGTTCTCTCTCTACGATAATACGTCTACACATATTTTGGTATGTTGCTGTAGAAATAATATAGCGATTAGTGAATCTGAATAAAAGGCTCGCTGGACAAATTTAAATTGATGAGGTTAAAGTTGAGATAATCGCTTATTTTCCTGAGTGGACTAAATCGCATCATACTGTATATATTAAAAAGTTGAAACGCTGTTGGTCTAAATGCATTGAATTGCAGGACTATGTTGAAAAATAAACAATGTCAAAAATAGTGCTTTCTTTGTTAGGGCCATGAATTTTTCGAACAACCCTCGTATATTCAACTTGAAAATAGTATTAACAAAGAAAATTAAGCTAATCGAATATTATTAATTCCTGGGAAATTTGATGTTTTGAATATATAACAATATAATCTGTTTTGACTTTTATTAATTGCAATATACCCAAACAATCCATCACCTAACAAGAAAAATAACCGATATCTATGTCATTTGGCAGTTGGCATTCTTAATATCCCCGATATAATATTGACTTGATAAAAGCAACTCATCCATATTCAGCTAAAATTAACTACTTGAATTATTTACACACAATTGATGAGAAACAATTGATTCCAGTCAAATTCAGTGACGTTTTATTATTGATTCGATCCAGAGATAAAGTAGAGAGAGAGTACGCATTAAAAAAATGTTTACTCGGTCAGTTTGAATTTCAACTTATCCAAAAATAACATTTAGGTTTTCGTGCCTGCGGGAACCGTAATGAGAACAATAAGCAATTAAAATAGATCGTTCTGGTAAATATTTATCATATTTCACTTAAACCAGAATTTAAAAAGAAACATTTGGTTAGTGAAAAGATCGCGTTTCAAACATTTCCTGATATATACTGTACCTGTTTCATTGTATTCTGAACATATCGACCAAATATTTTGCATTATTTGTAAATATTCTCTTCTGGCCGCTAGAAGTGAACAGAGCTGAGGTCAGATACATTGGAAATAAGCCAACTGTCATGGCTCTAAGAGTAATAACCTAAATTTGAAATAAAAATAAACTAGCTGTAATACCCAGGTTGCCTAAAATATAATCGAAATTTTATCATAGGAAGGAGAAGGTCTACGACAAGGGGAAGCGGTAAGTTCGTTACTGTTTATAATGATAATACATAATGTATTGAAAGAGATAAAGACTCAGGCAAACTAAGGCAAATGAACGTGATGTGTAAAATTCATCAGTGTAAAATAAAGTATTCAAATTGATGGCGTAGCTTTCAATTTGGTAACACTGTTGGCTAATCCTGGGGGGTGGGGGCGGGGGTTACAACATTTGATGCGTCTTCAGTACGTGTTTGAATGCCCTAGGGCTATTTGGTGATCCGCAGTAATTTTTTACTTTTTAGTCAACTACTTTGAAGGAGAAAATTTTTGTAAATTCTACACATATACATTAATAAGGACATTTATACACCTTGTACGAAGAGTTAGAGCAAGGGACCCACAAAAATTGATCGGATAAGAAATTTGGTATGAATGTCTACACTACAAACAATACAAAAAACATAATTTAAGTGGTTTGAAAATATTTCAAAATTGGGTAGCGAGATTTCAGTAAAAATATTTGGCCAATGAACGTGACCGGAAGAGAAAGAGAAGGTGACCAGAAAAAACGTGGGAGGATACATTAGCGGACATTTTATCAGTAAGAAACATCATATAAAATGAAGACCCATTATACAGTGCTTTCATTTCAAAAGTAACCACCCTCATTATGTCTTTTTTCAGTAAAAAATAGCTCTAGACAAAAACACGTCAATTTAGATATCGAGGGAGAAGTTCAAAACCAGTGTCCGTTATATTTTATGTTTCACCTCCTTACCTCCAGTCACCTTTACCTAAAAGTTTTAAATGACAACCCCTAACTTGTAACCTATCATTTTTATTATCTTGAATTGGTCTTGAAAATCATAATTAAACTGCGTTTATAAAACTGAAATCGGTTAATCCAATCTCGTAATAGAGAGAAAAATAAATTTTAAGAAGTATTTAACGGAATCGCAACATTGTGTTTACAATGTTTGTTTTAACTTTTTTTACGCACACCACTTTTCTTGTAGATAATGCCTGGGATATTAATAATCCACATGTATTTCGAGAGGGTCATACGCAGTTTCCTTAAAAAATTCACGTTTGTGCTGAAATTTTGGGAAATGAAATAATAGGTCAGATTTTTATTGAAAACAAATTAACCGGTGAACTGTACTTAAACTTATTGAAAAACAAAACTGATGCACTCATAAAACAGTCCTTAGAAAACTAAATTAATGAAGAGCAAAACCCACTGCTAGATGAACAAAATTTATACTTTCAACATGACGGCCCACCACACTACGTATTACATATGTTTTTCCTTCATTTGGGTTTTTCGCCACTATCTAAAACTCAAAAAAATATCAAAAATACCTAAACGTTAAAAGTTTAACATTAAAAGTTTGTAAAATTTTTTATAACATTTTTATATCTTTAAAATTTTGTTCGTTAGGTTTGGTTACTGATATATTACAAGATAGGGGTTTCCATTTAAAATTTTGAGGTACAGGTGATATTTGATATTTAAAATGACGTGTTTTTTGTCTAGAGCTAATTTTCAATGCAAAAAGAAATAATGAGGGCGGCTATTTTTGTATAAGTACATGTACGCCTTCTCTCACAAATATAACCGGAATTGCTTTATTTGGACGAAAGTAAAGTAGAATTTTAGGGTTAGAGGCGCATCAGCAACTGAGCAGGCTATTTAGCGTCTGGGTCTACAGCTTAAAATGGGTTCTGAGCAACGATCATCGGCTATCAAAAATCCTGCACAGCACCCTCCTCCCCCCTCCCGCTCAGGCGATCAACCCTTGGTTTTGGGCTTAACCATAAGTATCTTGAGAAGCCTACCGATTGGCGAGTAGCCAACGTACAAAATCTCTCTAAAAGCATTCGGCCTTACCCAGCTTTGATTTGGCGTGACTGAGGGGTGATTCTTTGTCAGATTTTACACTTTTACCTAGAATCATTCACTAGCATTTTAGAAAACGTCCATACTTAATAGGAGAAACAAACCCCCTCTACGCTAACTGCCGTATTATTAGGCTGACGTCTTAGACACCGTGGCTAACGTTGCTTCTTAGAACGAAAGTAAACTTTCTCATACATTTTATCATATTTCATTCACTATAAGTCAATATACGATGCATTTAATTGACAGAAGTTTGGTGCCTTGAGAAAGGAATAAATTATCAAAGAATCAGTTTATAATTTTATGTTAAAATCTCCTCAAATTCTAATGCAGATAAGTTTCTATGTAAAAACATATATTCTTGACTGACATTAACGACTTAAAGAAGGCAGAGGATTATTAAATGTTAATGCCAGTCAATTGAAACGATGACCGAAGACAATGTCGAAAACGTGATTGCGACTTAAACTGGCAAATTTTCAATAAAAATCATTGATATGGAATTTAGAGTATACTGAAAAATTTGGTCTGCGAAGGCTGAATTCAACGTTTGTTCCTCATGGACTGACGGATGACCAAAGCTGAAGGAAACGAAAATTTCTTATAAACTATTGAAACTGGTGCTGAATTGCTGAATGGTGATCACTATAGGAAGATAAGCCAAAGTAATCTCGTACGAAGAAGTCAAAAATGAATATATTACCGATTACTTTTTACTATTCCAAAGGAAGTATTCATAAAGAATTTGTTTCAAGAGATGGAACGGTTAATGCTGAATATTATCTTAGCGAATTGAAGCGTTTGGTGGGCCGGGTTTGTCGGTTTCGTCTTGAATATCGAAAACAATATTGTTGGCGATGATTGCTTGATAATGCACCTTCTCATCGTTGCTCTCCGCGACTATTTTCTATTCCATATTCTGCATTTGGCGATGAAAGAAAAAGGTTTTGTGCAATTGAAGACGCTAACTGGTAAACGATGAGCAATGCCAACAGCATTCCAATCAGCTGCATAAAAAGTCATTTGATGACACACATGAAAAGTTACATCTTGAACGTGTAATAATAGGGAGAATATTCAATGAAATAAAATGATTTTTGTCAAGAATTCTTAACTGTTTTTGTTTTTTAACTTTTTCTGATCCAAATTAAGAAAACTAAAAAAATATTTCTTGGCATTTTTTTTTGACTATGGTTTCTATTAATCACAAAAAATTTACTTGTATTAATTAAAATTAATTAATTATTTTTTACTAATTGTTGTTCTGGAACAACATTGGGCTTTTCAGATGCACACTATGTCAATTTTTTTTAGTTTTAACTAAGGTTTTGGTTTAATATTCCTGAAATGATAATATCGTTCACTTCTACAATAGTTTTAATATATTCAAGATACCTATTTACATAGGTAAATCAAATAAAATAATTGGCAATTCAAAAGTACCTACTGTAAAAATTCACATTTTTATAAAATAATAATTATTTGGTATGAAAGTTTTTGAAACAATTCCTTTATTTTGTACAACACAAATTTACTTTAGATTTATCACCTCTTCCCTGCTTTTCAACGAATTCAGGTAATTGCCCTAAATTATCATAAGTAACATCATTTATACGCTTGCTGCTGTAGCTGTTCATTGCTAGGACGTCTCTTTCGCTTTAGACCCATTTTACCATCCTTGGTTAAAGCAGATATGCAAGCTTGAAACTGAAGCAGCGAATATTCAGTTTTCCTCCCATGTTGTTCTTGATAGCGTCTGTTTAGTAGCCAACTGTTTACCATATCGACTCCAAGGCACCAGAAATTAATTCTAATATCCATCGTTTTAATTTAAAATCTATTTTATCTATTATTTTATCTATTATATCTATTAGTTCAAGAAGCATATCGGCCTTATCAACGCGAGTAAATAAACTTATTCTATTGTTTCACCACTTATGGCTCGACAATTTTTATAGACTTTTTTCAGTAGCACTCTACCGTTTGCCCTTCAACTCTGGTTCAGTAGAAATATAGTTTGATACAGAGTTTATGACTTTTCTGTCATACCACCTGACTAAATAAAGATTCTTTGCAGTTTCTACAGTTTTATCTATACTGCCACGTCACATTTTTTTCAATTTATCTTCATCACTGAGAGGACACGTTCCCATCTGGTATTTCCTAATAGTGCCTACACTTAAGATTTTCTTATCCTTTAGTGCTGCAGTCAATTGGAGCGAAGAAAACCAATTGTCAAAGAAAACATTAAAATTTTAAGCGGATGGTAAACTTTGGCATAGGCCATAACCACATCTGCTGAAAACCCGAGCTCAGAATCCCCACAAGTCCCTTTACCCACGTTAGGCAGAAAATCATACATTATTTCAGATAATCCTGCTCAACATTTTGAAATCCCATTTATGCGGGTTATTTTTTATGTATTGCTTTATGCCACTACGGCCCTTGAAATGAACCATCTGTTCATCTACACTATTGTATTCTTCATATGGAATAGTTCTCCTGCCCTTCAGGAAAGCTTGAAGTATAGGTCGTGCCTTGAAAATCTTGTAGTGCTCTGTATTAGAGCTAAGTTTTTGGTTTGTATTATCTATGATGTGTAGATAAGTCTATCTTCTTCAGTCTCTCTGTTTATCTTTTTGATGGGCACAAATGTTGGTTTGTTCAGAAATCTCTTTGATTATGTCATCATGAATAAAAATTTTAAAATATTCATAAGGAGTTTTACGTTCTTCAGGAGATAGTGGTATGAACTATAATTTATACGGTTGCTATAAATTATTATTAAAACAACATTTAAATTTAGTATTTTTAAACCCTTCCAATTTATCACAGTAAAAATATTATAAATGCTAAAAGAAAACATCAACTTCAAATGTTCACAAACCACAATGGGTTTTAGGGGGTTGGTTTGGTTTTAGTTTCCTTTTATAACATGTAAATTGATGTTGTTTAGAAACGACACAGGGTCAGAAAGGGTTAAGTCATTCGCTATAATTTTGACTAATAAGGGGTCATGGAAATATGTTCATTAGTAAGAACTACAATATATGGAAGTTTGGACGTTTTCAAATATTTGTGAGCTATTGTTTTGGTTTTTCAATTTCGAAAATACCTTATATTGCAATTTTTGTTTTCAGAAAATAGGGAATAATAGTCACAGGAATCCAAATCGGGTGAATGTATGTATGGTCAAGCGTAATTTTTTTAAGATAAAAAATTAATGAGTTGTGAGTGAATACATTGTAGTGTAGCAGCATCTATTGTCGTTGAGTGGAAACTTTCGCCCAAATGAAATGATAACTAAACAATATATAAATAATTTCTAATGATGAAAGCCCAAATCTGTCATTACAAAAAGTGTATATTCTGAACACACTGTATATTTTTAGAAATAAGGAACAATTTTTAGGGAAAGAAGAAAATAAAATGTATTGCAAGTGTAAATTTTTATTTAGTTTTATTTATGCTCGATTTTTAAAATGAAACATTTAGTCAACGAAGGTAGTGAAAATATAATATAAAATTTAAATAATTTTTGTATCGGGTTGTTCAGAAAGTTCGTATGGATTTTCAGTTATTTTCAAATTTCTGTGATATTTACAATCTTTATGTTCAGATTCGCTTTGATTTCCCTTCAGTTGATATCAAATTGAAAATGTTGGCCGAGAATTGGCATTTTCTTCACATTCTGTTTTTTAATTCAAAAAGAGCAAGAAAGCAAAAAGAGCAAGAAACCAATGATAACTGGAAATGGCAAATGTATTGTGTATAACGTGCAATAAAAATAAAACCATGGGGGATGCCAGGGTCAGTGGTCAGTACAACGCAAGACGGTTTTCATCTGAAGAAAATTATGCTTTGCATTTGATAGAATTGGCAGGGACCCATACACTTGGAGTTTCTTCCAAGCAACCAAACGATCAACATCGAGCTCTACTAGAGAATTGTACACAATTAGATCAGTAGTAATTGAATAAAACTACTAGAATTAGCAAACTGAAAAGACGCCGTGTTTCATCATGAAAATGCATAACAACACGTTTAATCAGGACCCGGCAAACATTGTTGAACTTCAATTGGGATGTTTTTCCTTATCCACCTTACTCATCGGATATAGCACTCTCGGTGTAACATCTATTGTGCTCCCTGCAGAATTATTTAAATGGGGAATCTTTTAAAACGGAGGAAGAGGTGAAAAACAACCAACCTATTGACATCTAGGGTAAGCTAGCTTAAATCGTACAGCGGCCTAAGTCGTACCCCAGTATTATCTCGTTTAAAATTTGTAAAAAGCACAATCTAGTGCCGTAGACCTGAACTATTTAGTCGTACGAGTAAACGAAAATAAGTGGGTGGCTGGCCGGCTTCGTGGGGCAAAAATAATTATAAAGTAATTTTTGTTCACACTTTTTATTAACATTTTTGGCTCAAATTTGTAAGCTTTTTAAAGAAGGATTATAATCTTTAAGTTATTTTTAGGTTTATGTCAATTTTAATTGTTTTCTGTCAGTGGTTTCGGTTTGAAACGTTGAAGACATTGTCGCTTAATTTATACCTTCGTAGTTAATTTCTTAATCGCACCGGTACGATTTACGTATTTACTTGTTTACTAATATTTTCAGTTGATGAATACGGCAAAGAGAAAGTACAATACTTGGAAGCAGGAGGAAATGGACGAAGCTTTACTGAAACATCAGAATAGTGAAATTGAATTTAATGAAGCATGTAGAAGATATAATATTCCGAAGCCTACACCGCGACGACATTCGAAAGGTTGGAACAAAATTTGGTAGACCAACGTAATGGTATGTCATTAAGCATGGAAGAGGAATTAGCATAACATTTGATAAATATTGAGACCAGTTTCTTTGGATTAACTACTATTGAATTTAGAAAGCTTGCCTTCGAGTTTGCTGAAAAAATTCAATAACCTCATCGCTTTAATAAGGAGAAGAAAATAGGTGGCAAAAAGTGGTATTACAGGTTTATGCAGGTTTATGAAAGACCATGCTACTTTGTTCTTGCATTTTCCAGAACTAACATCGATGGCTAGAAGTAAAGGGTTCAATAAAGAGCGTGTTAATGATTTTATTGATAAATATGAAGAAATACTGGATAAATACAAGTTTACTGTCGATCAAATATATAATATGGATGAAACTGTATTATCCACCATTCACAAACCTTTTAAAGTTATTGCTTAAAAGGGCAAACACCAAGTGGGTACAATCACAAGCGGAGAAAGGGGTGTAACAACGACAGGCGTATGTGTCATGAACGCAGCAGGCGAATTCATACCACCCATGTTAATATTTAAGCGCAGCAGACTGAATGATGCCTTTAAAAAAAGCAGCTCCGCCAAACATAGCATTTGGGTGCTCGAAAAATGTATGGATTACTTCAGAACTTGATGCTGAATGGTTGCAACATTTTATTATGTGCTCAAGATTAGAAAAAATGGGGATCGTTCTTTAAATCGTTGAAAAACAGTTGCAATGAAGCGGGATCTTCGTGGCTACGCTCAAATCTTGGCAGTATCATAACACAGGCTAACGTTTCGGAGCGCCTTGGTATAGTACCTTAGATCGGTTCCTATGGATATAGTGCTAAATGGTTTTAAAGCAACATGTTTGTAGCCATGTGAGAGAAACGCCATTCAAAAAAAGAATTTCGTAGCTTCTGTACAAATCTATTCATCAAATCAAGAATCTACTGATGTAACTGGAAAAACCACACATCAGGCATCATATTGTCACTCCCTAGAGCTAAATCGTCACCCATAGTCGTAACTTCAACAATTGTTGTATCCACCACCAATTGTAGTATCGCCACCAATAATTCCATTGTCATCAATAGTTGCAATGCCAAAAAAGTAACAACACCACCCTTAATACCTAGAGATGCAACACCACCACCCACCATTCAACTTGGACCTTCAACAATATCACAAGATACTACACATGGTAACAATACAGCAGCAGTTGATAAAATCACTAACATTAATCAAATAATAAAGTCTTACTTGAACACTTTATCTCCTATCCCTTGCATATCAACAGTTATTAAGAAAATGAAGAAAGGTAGTAAGAATTAACTTCAAGTCTCTACAAAAATGAAGTAGAAGCCAAGGAAAATATAAATAAGAGAAACAAAATAATAAAGAAAACTATAAAAAGAAGGAAGACGGATAGATGCAACATGTAAAAAGAATTAAAAAAAAAAACAAAGTCAAGAATGGTTGTGCCAACTATGTAAGGAAGGTTGCGAAGAAAACATGATCCACTGTATGAAATGTGAAGGTTGGGTACATAACCTATGTGTTGACGTGAAAAGTAAAATGAAAAAATACATATGTGATATCTGTGTTCAATCTCACTATTTTTTTATGTGTAATTTTGTTTCTTAAGAAATTATAATTTTGAGTTTATATGTAAAATTTACTTCGTAATTAAGTTCGACTTTGAGACTATGATGATTCCAAAAAATATTGACTTTAAGCTTTGTCTTAGACTGAGTTGTTTGTAGTGTTTATTTTTAATATTATCTCTTGTTATTAAGTATCTTTCTATACAGTTTAGGATGTCTTCTCTGATGTCATATTCTAAGCACGACTTAAGCTATGGGTGGTATGAATTAGACGATCAGCCGCCTTAATTGTACCGAAGGTACTTTTAAAAAAAGGTTAAAATACCTGTTTTGATAAAATATTTTTGGGTTTCTACGAATGTTTATTTAAAAGCAAATAAATAAAGATTCGGTAGATGCAGAAAATTTTGTTTCATTTAAATGGTACCGAACATTTCAATACTATTTCCTTAGGAGATACGACTTAAGCAACCTTACCCTACATTTTGGCAAAAAGTTGAAAATAATAATAGTAATTATATAACGAATTAAATAAATCTGTACATAAACTATTTGTGTTTCAATTTTACTTAAAAAAGTCCATACGAACTTTCCAGGCAGCCAAATAAATTAACGGTCCTAATCTCTGAAGGCAACTAGAATAGACATTAGAACGGCAGCGAATAAGCCGATTGTTATTGTTAAAGCTGTTTTTAAAACCTGAAATAGAAAAAAAAGTTACCGCGATATTTAAAGATAATTAAGAATGTTTTTATTCAACTTTAATTTGATTTCAACACAAGCTGTATCCAGTCTTATAAACATTTATGATAAATATGCTTAATCTTTATATAGTCGAGTTAATTTCTTATACAGAATTTGTCTGGTGCCTCATACGTACAACAGTCTACTTTTTTTGTGCTAAAATATAATTTAGATATATATAACATATGTATTTGTTTCGTTAAAATTAACCTTCATAATATTTAAATAATTTTATTGCTAAAAAATCTATACATATGTAAAAAATACCTATAATATACATTAGAACTTAAAATAATTTGAAAACATTTGTTTCGTGTTTTTTGTATGCCTAAAATATATATTTTTTCATAACACAGGTCGACATGATTTTTGTAACATTGATGAGAATGCTCTTTTTGCGTTGCATTTAGGTAGTTATTAAAACACCTTTTGACAGAAATGGCCTAGTATGTCCCATTTTCAAGTATCTACTTCTCCTTTATACCATGGGGTATTTGAAATTATTTGTACCTGACTTTGGACTGAACGATGTAGGAATTATCACAATATCGTAGAGGGTATTTCCACAGTATTCTACGAACCTTCAAGGGCAGTTTTATTGTTTTCTATATTTTAGTTTGTACTTGTCTCGTTTGCAGTACAGTCAAGTCTTTAAGTCGATTTCATATAAAATGGCAAGTTCTAGTAGTCGATTTTGTAAAAATCCAGCGGATAAATTTTGTTATATATTCGGACGATTTATTTTAAAGTTACAAGCTGAATCTATATCCAAGGAGGTCAAAACAGCCTATCTTTTATATTTTAAGTGTCAAATTGGAGATTAAGAGAAAAATAGAGCTCCTCATGTTTGCTGTGTAAGTTGTCACTTGCATTGTAAGAAAAATTCTATGCCGTTTGCTATTCCTATGGGGTGAATTGAACTACTGACCATGTAAGTAATTGCTACTTTTGAATCGCTAAAACAGAAGGAATTTCAAAAAGTGACTTCTGCACTTAGGCCTCTTCCTCATAGCCAGAAACTACCGGTACTGATAGCGACTTTGAACCTGGACAACATGTTTTCCGGTGATTCTATTTCTTCATCAGGATATAATCCCCAACTTCCTGAGAACATCAGTTGTGACCCAACATTTTTAAAAACTACCATTAAACCTCACCTAATAACTCAGAATTAATTAAATGATTTGGTACATGACGTGGAATTGTCAAAACAAAAATCGGAAATTCTGGGCTTCACACGTCAACAATGGAACCCGTTAGATAAAAATGCAAGTGTTTCACTTTACCGAAAACGGAATGTAACATTTTCAAGTTTTTATAAAATGGAACGATCGCTATGTGTCTGTTGTGATATTGATAGTTTAATGAATAAACTTAATATGGAACGTGTACTTTCCGAGTGGTGTATTTTCAAAGAATCGTCAAAATACAGCTTAAAAGCAGTCTTGCTTCATAATGGAAACAAAAGCGCATGTATACTTTTATCCCATTCAGTGACAATGACAGAAACCTATGACAACTTAGCAACCATACAAAATCGCGTCAAATATGAGCAGTATCAGTGAGATATTTCTGCGGACTTCAAAGTGATATGTATATTACTATGACTTCAAGAGGGTTTTATAATTAATGTCTGAATGATTGTGGCGTGTTTATATATTTTTTCTCCTTTATTTGGGTTTTTCGCCACTGTCTAAAACTCAAAAAATATCAAAAATACCTGTTCATATTTAAAGAAATAATCACTGGGTAAAAACAAAAAACCAAACGGAGACAAATTTCTCAGTGATTCTTTTTTGTAATAAATTTGCCTAACCAACAAAATTTTTAAAGATATAAAAATGTTATAAAAAATTTACAAACTTTTAACGTTAACGTTTCGGAAGGTAATCTCCCCCCGTTTTCAAAACTGAACTAAAAAATAAATTATATTAATTTGTAATATATAAAGTAACGAGTGAAAGTAAATATATTTTTTTGTATGTCAACGATACTTATAAGGAATAAGGAAGATATAAGGAATCGTGAGGTTAATTGTTTGAGAGTTATTATTATTGTTATTAATAACTTGTCTCTTTTGTTTAGTATCAAAATTTTTAACATCTAACGGTTTAGATGTCTCACCTATATAGAATTTGCCACATTCGCAGGAAATTTTATAAACCACATTTTTGGTATTTTGTTGTATATTGTTTGGTTTAGTCTTTGTTAATAGAGGTCTAAGAGTATTTTTTGTTTTAAATGTCGTTCTTATGTTGTATTTATTTCCTACCCTTTTAATTGTGTCAGAAATACCGCGGATATAAGGGATTGTGAGGTTGATTGTTTGAGAGTTATTATTATTGTTATTAATATCTTGTCTGTTTTGTCTAGTATCAATTTTTAAGCGATTTATCTATAAAATTTTTTGGGTAATTGTTTTTTATTAAAATGTCTTTTATGTGATTTGTTTCTTTTTGTAGTGTATCACTGTCGGTACAAACAAGTTTTGCTCTGCAATATAAACTTTTAATTACTCCTATTTTGAGCGATTTTGAGTGATTTGAAAAGAAATTGAGATACCTATCTGTGTTTGTCGGTTTTCTGTAAACTGTAGTTTTTAATTTGTTGTTTTGTTTTATTATTAAAGTATCGAGGAATGACAAATTATTCTCCCTCTCCATCTCTAAAGTAAACTTAATTGTAGGCTCTCGAGAATTTATATCTTGTAAAAAAATATTTAGATCGTCAATGCTAGGTTGCCATATAGCAAAAATATCATCAACGTACCTAAGCCATATTAATGGCTTTTTAAGAGATTTATTTAATATGTCATTCTCGAGTTCCTCCATAAATATATTACTCATCAAAGGAGAAAGAGAAGAACCCATTGCCATTCCGAAATTTTGTTGATAATAATCATTTTCTAATTGAAAATATGTGGTTTTTAAGCACAGAGTTAATAATTCCAAAATTGTATTTATGTTTAGTTTAATGCGGTCTTTTAATGTTGTATCATGTTCTAATCTCTTTCTAACTATTAATAGTGATTTATCAACTGGTACATTAGTAAATAAATTCACCACGTCAAAACTAACCATTAAATTTTGGTTTGTCATTTTAATGTTCGAAATTTTATCTAAAAAATCTGAAGTATTTTTAATATATGAATTTGTTCTACCCGAAAGTGGATTTAAAATGTTTAATAAAAATGTTGCTAGTTTATAACATGGGGAATCTATACTAATTTTTTAATTTAGTTAATGGTTTTCTAATGTAGTGCTGTTTTTTTCTTTTGAAACTAGTACTTTAAACATAAAACATGCCCCCCTTGACTCAAAAAGGTGCTTCTTCGGCTTCTCCATATTAAGCTTGGGGTAATGAAAAACTTTGTGAAAGCTATGGACAAAGTAGGTAATGGTTTCAAGTACCTAAAAGAAATATTTCCTCAATTAAGTAATGCTAAAATAAAAGGCATATTTATTAGACCTCAAATAAGGAAGCTTCTAGATGATTTCCGTTTTCAAGAAAAACGAAACGGTATTTTTTGGCAGCTTTCAAGTGTTGTATAAGTGTATAAGTGTAGTGTAGTGAAAACCACATAGATGAACTCTTAAAAGCCTATGAAATACTAACGTGTCGCATGTCCTTAAAAATGTATTCTTTACACCCCCATTTCGATTTTTTCCGGAAAATTTGGGTGCAGTAAGCGATCTCTTTTTTTCCACGACAGACCCTCTGTAATAAAAAAACTGTACGCGTTACAGTAATTAGCTTATCATTTTTGGATTTAGAACTACAAAATACTTCATATACACATATTTTCATCAATGTTACCTTAAAAAAGTTTGAATTTGTTGACCTGTGTAATATATGGTATGTATTTGTTTCGTTAAAATTTACCTTGATAATATTTAAATAATTTTATTTCCAATAAATCTATACATCTGTTAAAAAATGACTGTAATATACATTATAACTTAAAATAATTTCAAAGTATTTGTTTCAAGTTTTTTGTATACCTCAATTTTTTTTTCATAATTACAGTATTTGTCATAATTATAGTATTTGTTTGAGTGCTTATTTTTTGATAAGGGTCATGTATGTAGCATTTTCTGAGTGGGTGCTTTTTCTAGTTGGGGGTTTTCTAGTTACTAATCTTGGAATTTATGGTATTTCTAATCGGTTTATTTGATTTAGTTTTCCAAGCTCCTTGTCCAATTAATTGAGGGAGTTTTTTCGTTTTGTAAGTTGTACTGTACAAGTAGCTTAACTATTTGAATAGTTAAGTAAATGGTGATTAATATTAAAACCATATACTGCGAATGGGGATTTCCTTATTTATCAATAATTTTTTTAGAAATATGGAATTATTAAGTAATTTCTTTCTATTTTCGAATTATTTTAGAGGAAAAAAGAGTAGATGGGTAAACGGCGACTAATATTAAAATCATATATTACAAATTGATAATTATTATTTAATAATTAATTCTCAACATTACTTGTAGAAATATGGAATTATAAGATGATTTTGTGTTATAGTAGAATCATTTTAAATGAAAACAATTTTTAGAACTGTTTGTGTTATATGGGGCAATTTGTGTTTTAAAACCATATATATATATATATATATATATATATATATATATATATATATATATATATATATATATATATATATATATATATATGCCATTTTTCAAAAGGTGATTGATTAACCTTAAGAAATTAATCATTTAGTTATTTTGAAGACAATACAATATTTACTAGTTTGAAATCAAGTTTTAAGATTTTGTTACTGACCTTATCTTGCCATTGCTTATTTCTGATGCATTTCTGATATTTCATATGGCTAAAACTGATGGAACTATATAACGGAATCCATGTCTCTGGCATTATATTCAAGAGAATACGGTCAACAGTTTTTCTGAGTTTAAAGGAACGAGTGGTAACCAGGTCTCTCATTTCTGTATAGTTGTACAGGGCAAGATCGCAAATTGAATGTGCATCGTCACGTCTGATTTTTGTAAAAGTCTCGATTGTACATTTAATGTTATCCCTTGCTTCCTCTAGGATGTCGTTTAAATAGGTACAGTCTTCGAATCCAGCATTCATTCCTAAATAAAAAAATAAAAAAAATAAAAAATAATGTTTGACATTATCTGTGCCAATAATATAACATTAATGTGAATGAAACACACATATGATTTTGATGGAAAATTGGAATACCAAATATAAAATACTCAAAGCCGTAAGATACATTTGAGAAATTTTAAAAAACTTTTCATCCGATAATTGAAAAGTATAGGGTGTTTTTTTTTGAGCTTCCGAACTTTAAATTCAAATAAAACATCAATCCGTTGTTTTCCATCCGGTTAAAACCACATCTCCGCCAGATCAATACCATCGAATCCACAAGATCAATAACAGTGCCAGCAAAAATAGGGATATTTTCTTCGGAACTCACAGTTTTTGTCTTGTTTTTGTTTTAATATCGAACAGCGTAAAATGAGTTCGG
Organism: Cosmopolites sordidus; assembly: GCA_031761425.1. Lineage (NCBI taxonomy): Eukaryota > Metazoa > Arthropoda > Insecta > Coleoptera > Curculionidae > Cosmopolites > Cosmopolites sordidus. Next base: position 1,475,596 of record JARFXV010000126.1, read on the forward strand.
AATTTGTCGATAATGATAATATATTGGATCAATTTGATACAATTATAAGAGACCCGTGTATTTACATAAAAAGGTTCAATATGAATATTTACTATGACCATGCGATGTATTTGTACTTAAATTAAAAACTTCTGAGTTGCCTGCAAATTAAATTTTTCAAGCTAGAGTTGAAGCTTTTTCTATAACGTCATGGATAACACTCTCAACTAGTAGCGAAGACAAATTTGAATACACTAAAATAGGTTAGGTTTGTTACAAAATAGGTGTTATCTATAGCGAAAATTTAGGGCTTGTTTTCGTTAATCAGGAAGGAGCGATCATCCAGTACAAGTTAATAAAAATTGACAAAAAACTGAACAATCTGGAAAAGAAAATTCTCATTTACCGATTATTATACCTTTTATGTTCTTTAAACACTCCATATTAGGAAACCTTTTCATGACGTATTGGGGCTGGTATTGTTTTCATGAAACATGACACTCTTTCTATTTGCCAATTCAGGACGTTTTGTGCGGTTTGCTTGGTCCAATTTCGTTAATTGCTGACAATATACTGTGTCGTCCTACGTGACGGTAGCACTTCGTAATAGATAAAACCTTTATGTCATTATATATTTTACGCACTACGATTGTAGATGATCTATTTTTCATCTACCGTAACTGTTTATTTTAGAAATGGGTCGATTTTTTCTAGTATTTTCGCTGCGAATAATAGATGGATTTGCGAGTGATCAAGTTCGCATTTGGTAAATTTATGTTGTTTCCAAAGATTGAGATGAAAAACATACACATATCGTCACCTGAATATTGGAGTGCGTCAAATTCACTTTTTGTTCTTTCTTTAAAAAAATATGATTTCGTAAGGTGCACTCTAGGATTGTTGAGATGCCACTGACATCGACCCCGAACAATGTCTAGAACAATGACAATTCAGTCGGTACTTTACGCTAAGCCCCTAACTATTAACATAGCGTTGGTCTGTTCCAAGTCTACATCGAATGAGACTGTACCTTCAAGTTACATGACAAATTAATATGTAACCAAGATTTTCAGGTGTACAATACCTGAACACCATATTGGCTAATTTTTTTATTGAAAACTTTGATATGAAACACTAAATTCGTAGAGATTTACCATTAAACCAAACCAAATCACTTCTCGACCCGGAATTTCGCCAACCATGTGAGCCAACCATACTTCAATTAAAACATTCATCGAATTTTCGTCATTAGTTTTTGTTTTTTGTTTTAGATGACCTTTAATGCTGCCTGTATCATTGAATATTATCACCGTTTTTGAAACTGTTGACTTATTTTTTAATTCGTACTTCAACAAATACTCGATAAACTTCAGCATAAGTGCGTTTTCTGTCACCCTATCCAACATTTGTTAGTATTTCAAATCTTTCTCTTTCAGTTAAATACATATTAATTCCATATACGAATAAAAAAATCTGAAATTTACAAATTGACGTTAACAGTTGTCAAGTGTCTGTTATCTGTCTGTCTGTCATCTGCCTGTCTGCCATCTGTCTGTTTGTCTGTCATCCATAATTTCATAGCCTACTAAATGAAAAATATATTTATATCGAATCACTTTTTAGACTTTTTTTTAAATCTATTTAAAAGAACTCTACAATGTTTACATCGTTGAACAATGCCAAATTCAAGTACAATTGTCATTAAAAAAATCAAGTTTGTCTTGGATTTCAAATATGCACAACAAAAAAATTACCCAAATAGTTGCAAACATTTCTTGATGTTTGTGTACAAAATTTCATTAAGAAATCTCAAAGCGTTATCGAGATATTTGACCGTTTCAATACATAATAGCGATCCTGTATATTCTGTATAATAAAAATTTTAAAATCATACTACCCATTGACAAAAGGCACTTTATTCAGTCAGTACTGAAAAGCTCATAAAGGTACCACTAGAAGAAATAATTACCCGCATTTCGGAGGAATTGTCAACTAGTTTACCCTGGAACAGGGACATAAAGATGAGGTAAATGAGGAAAATGAGGAGATGAGGAAAATAATGTGAAGAGTAAGAAATACTAAGGAAGCCATTGAGAGTGTGGCTTGGGGAGATAGTTTAGAAGATAGCTAGAAAAGACGAAGAAGAAGTTGACATTGCATCCAGAGAACAGCTAGAGACGTGGTTGATATTATTCTGATATAACACGGAAGAAGTAAAGGCAGATGTATCGAATCCTCAACCATCACTTCAGCATTAATGGGATCTCCAGTCGTTACACTTTTTTCTGAATGAAAACAAAACTATCTGGTCCTTTTCGATTCGCGAGAATACCTTGGAATGTGGATAAGGTGTGGAAGACGAGTTTCACTTGGTTTGTTAAGTGGCATGCTTTTGAACTGAGGATGAGTAAGAGAACTCTAAAGCGTGTTTTCCATAATCATTTGCGCTTTCTCCCATATAACTTGTTGATTAATCTAGGGTTGAATGAAGGGAACTATGAACAACGCCTTTCATTTGCTCACACAATGCTTGACATATTTGAAGAAAAAGAATATTTGATTATTATAATGAGCGATGAAGCTCATTTTCATATAATTTAGGTAGTCAATAAACAAAACTGGCTACTTTAGGCTTCAGAAAATCCCCGTGAACTGCACCAGAGACCACTACACAGTCTAAAAATAACGATGTAGTGTGGTATTCGAATGTGCGGAATTTTCAGGTCACGATTTTTCGATGGAACTGGGGCAGTTCTTAATTTGGCTCGTTACGTAACAATGTTTGAAAACTTTTCCAAAGTAGAACTTCAGAGATGAAGAATCAGTAAATGTATGAATGTATGGAATGTATGGTTTCAACAAGTTGGGGAAACTGGTCATACAGCCAGAGCTTTCATGAACGTTGTCCAGTTACATTTCCTAATCGAGCAATATATCGCTTTGGAGATGTCCCGTGGCCACCTCGATCATCGGACCTGTCCGTAGTGATTTGAATATGATTATGATATTATCATATTTGATTTGATTATGTATTTGTGCATCACCCATGTATGAAGGAAAGCCTAGCGCACAGGACAATTTCAAAACCGCTATACATACTCGATCGAATTGAAGAAAACGTTGTAAAGATTGACGAAAATGGCTCTAAACGTGTGTTCGCAAAAACACCCATCAGTTGAATGACATTATCTTCCGTATTCAAGCATTGAAAATGGCATGTTACACTGATTATTTTTATGTTAACCAGGATTTTATTACATAAAGTTAATGGAGTCATGCTAGTATAATTTTTCAAGCATTCTTGCTTTTCAAGCAAGTGAAGAAGGTATTGAAGAGTCCCTTTTTAATTAAACAAAGAATATTTCAGACTTTTTTACAACTTTGAAAAAAAAAACAACAAATTAGTAATTTTAATAAAATATTTGAGTCCGAACAGGACTATTCAACGTTATTTAGAAAAAAATAGCGTTCTAATTAAAACAACTCAACATAACCTATATACTATGAAATATTAATGAGGCGCGGACATAAATTCAAAATAAAAATTAATCCGAAATTGCGCGCTTTTCAATTTTCGCCATTTTAAAGACAGTTTACAATAAAAATATCAATGTTTATTTTATATAAAAAGTTTATTAACAAGTATCTTTGGAAAAAACGCCTCTGTAGTACGGTAGTGGACTTTACGAGTAAACGATCCAAATTTGTTTTTCAACACCTGTCGATATAGTAACAAGAACATTGAAAAATTCCTTTGTTTATTAAAACTCGCCAGGCACCGAAAACCGCTATCATGTAGGATTCAAAAAAATTTCAGTAAGTTTAGAAAAAAAACACTTATTATTGACATGTTTGTGTTAAATAAAGAGCTAAATTTAAAAACTAGTTTAAGTTTTCCCATTGTTACACTTTCTAATGGAAGATATTAATCAATAAACATTTATACGTTTGCCATCCTCCTCGGTATAAAATCAAAGAAAGCAGCTGAATCAAAATAATAAGAAAAATAATTTAATTTTTTTTTGATGATATAAAACTTCTTAGTAATAATACCTTTCAGCCATTTAGAATTTAAAAGTCAGTGTTCCAAGGAGTAGTCATTCAAACATGTGTTATACGAGGTGTGTAAATAAAGAATTGAGACTAGTAACAGTTGCGTGAGATTTGGCCCCACTGTTGGTTTCCCTTTTAGAGGGGAGTCAGATCAACCACTGATGTGTATGAGTTTGAACTCCCCAGGATCACTTGGTAACACGTAGCAATTCTTCTCATTAATCGTATATTTCTAGTACGATCTGAAAATAAGCGATAACAAGTAACGGTGCGTTATCAAGATTTGTTTCAGACTTGGGCACAATGCGAAGGAAATATTTGTAAAACTTTAACAAGCTTTTGAAAATACTGCCTTATGAAGGGCCCATGTTCTCAGGTGGTTTATGGCATTCTCAGAAGGCCGAAACTCGATTGAAGATAAACATTGCATAGGAAGACATAGAACTGCAAGAAATTCTGAAAACAACTTAGAAAATCCACATAATTCGGAATCTTGTTTATTCTGATCGTTTGAGATTGTCGGTTAGAATAAGTGGGGAAGAGTTGAATTTCATTCACGCAACCGTTCATCAGATTTTGACCATTGATTTGGGTATGAAGAAAATCGAAACCTTTCACTCATTTCCTCGAAAATGTGATTACTGGTGACGAGTTCTGGATTTTGAATACGATCCGGAAAAGAAGCGCCAGAGCCAGAAATGGCACACTCAAACTTCACCGTGGCCAAAAAAAATAAATAAAATAAGTAAATCATAGATCAATAGCATGCTGATTTGTTTTTTTTTTTGATAATTAGAGGCTCGTCCATGAGATTTTTTGCCTCAAAGCCAATTGGTAATCCAGCATTTTCACCGAAAGGTTGTCTAAATACTTTGAAAAAGGGTTATTACCAACGTGTCTTTTCTACGAATTAATTTCAATTAATGAGCTTTTGGCAAGTAAAATTATTACCTTGGCTCCACAGCCCCTTTATTCACCAGACTTAAGTTCTTGTAACCTTTTCCCACTGTGCCTAGTTACGACATTCAATTTGACCGTGATAGATCAACTAATTTGTGTACTTCGACTATTTTTGTTAGTTGACGTCAAGTGTGTGTGTTGCGATTTAACTATGAATTAAAAATATTGCTCAGAGTTTGATTTAAATGTTGTGTATGAAATGAAATTTAGTGTGCCGAATCGCTGAAAATATTGCGGAAGACGTACGGTGAAGCAGGTATATCAAAAACATCACAGGCATTCGAATGGTGTAAAGCGATTAAAGAAGGTCGAGGAGTTGTAGTTGTTTGTCTCGTTATGGTCGACGTTCAACGTCTAAGAACGACAAATACACCGACAAAATCAGGAAACTGGTACTAGAAAATGGTCGTATGAGTATTAGAGGGTTGGCTCAAAGAGTGAAAATATCTTTTAAGTCCGTTTATAACATTATGATATTTAGGGCATGAAACAAGTCGCACAACTGGTTCCGAAAGAGTTCAATTTGATCCAAAAAGAACATCGCAAAAAGGCCGCTGCAGACAGAATTTCTCGAGCTATATTTTTTCGAGTATATATCGAGTATATATTTTATATATATACTCGAGTATATATTTTCCTTAGAAACATTTGTTTCTACGTGTGAGTGTTGTTCTATATTTTCTGTATGTTTTATTATACATATATTGTAATATTTCAACTGAAATTTAAATATTATGTTATTCCTGAAGAAGTTGGAAAATATTCTGACGAAATATATTGAGGGTTATCAAAGAATGAAATCTTAGTATTATTTCATAAGAACATACAGCTTACCCCAGATTCAAGTCCTCTATATATATATATATATATATATATATATATATATATATATATATATATATATATATATATATGAGAAAATGAAAAATAAATGCGCATTATTGCGCATTAATAATGCGTGGTGGAAGCAGTTGTAAATATTTATGTTAAATACCCACCTTGTCCATAAAATGGAACCATAGCATGTGCAGCATCACCAATAATTAAAAATCTATCAGCCATATGATATTGGCTACATTTCACTGACAATAAAGGTGCAGGACTTGTCTTAAAATATATTGAGATCAATTCCTTATGTCCGATGAGATTTAAACTGTCAGGAAAAGTTTCTGAAAAGAATTTTAATACTTCTGCAGGACTCGAAAGTGACCTGAATTTTTCGAACGGCATAAAAAGTGTCACTGTCCATGAACTATCTTGGTTTGGAAGTGCAATCATCATAAACGAACCTGAAATTTTTTAATTGTTAGTGAATAGCTAGAGGAATAATTGAAACTATATTTTGCAAAACTATTAATCCAACCATAATATAACGTGAAGTTTTGTATAGCATCGTTACCCTTGTCGTTTAAGATGAGCATATTTAAAAAAATCCTCTATGAAATATTCGTTTCCCTACCACTTACTCTTGACGAGCGACATTACACACTAAACGTTTAAAAAAACTGTTCTTAATAACTGGTTAAGCAAAACAATACGACATAATAAGAAAGGAAATGGTTACGAGAAGATCGGAAAATTCTTCATAGAAGCAAATCTATTAGAGAGTAATTATACAAGAAGGAAATAGATTGGGTTCTAAAGGTAAAGGTAAAGTGTTAGGGTTCGAGGCGCATCAGCAACTAGGCTATTTAGCGACTGGATCTACAGCAGATTAACGTGGGTTCCGAACCATGGTCATCAGCTTCCGAGAAACCCTTGGTTATGTGCTTACCCATAAGTCTATCAGGAAGCCTACCAATTGGCGAGTGACCAACGTAGAACACTTCTCAGAATACATCCGGCCTTGAACTCGCGTGACTGAGGGGTAATTCGTAGTTGGATTTTACACTCTTGCTTAGAAACAATCACAAACATTTAAGAAGTAAACAGACAGAAGAAAGAAAGAAAAACAACCATCCGAGCGTTGGAATCGAACCAACTAACGCTCCAGTGCGGTTTCGGCACAGCAGCGGCAGGCCGCTGCTCTTACCGTCCGCGCCAACGCGACCGGCTGATTGGGTTCTGATAGCAATATATCAAGAAAATGGCTCCAAAAATTTTAAGTGCAAATTTTAAGTACATTCTGTAAGAATGTGAACAGAACTTGCAGTAGCAGTGGGCAAATAAATGGGTGGTCAAAGAGTGAGAACAGTGCTTGGAGGACGTGGCTATTAAAGTCAACCTGCAATCAAAAAAGTTTTTATTATTGAAAAAGAATATCAGAACTAGTTGTGATACTAGTGAGAAAAGCTTTGATTACAGTGATAAGATGATGCTCTTCAAAAAAAAAAAAATGGAGCGGTAGTGATTAAAAAAGGAAGTGGTAGTGATTAAAGAAGAAATTAACATATCATCAACCATAGTGCATAGAGACGGACAAGTTATGGTTTGTGATTTTTTGGGATATATTGGAATGGGATATCTTCATTTTGTTAAAGATGTAATGTTGCAAAGATACAAAAATCCATCCAAAATTATCCTTCCCAGATATTTTATTTGGATCTGCTAAAATGCTTGCAATTGAAGATTAGTATAATTTTATAAGGCAACGATCTGAAAATGTGTAGTTAAGATCATTCAGAAATGGCTTCGCTGTCATGCGCCCAATGAATACCTCCGCAATCCCCAGACAATAATCCTACAGATAATTTAGGTTCATGCTTCGATAGAAAATTAAAACCTTGAGAATATCCAATAAAAATAATATGAAAAAGCTTTTGAAGCAAAAGTAGTATGCCATACCAATGAATCAATGAAATAAACATACCGAATTGATGTTTTGGTCTTTACAAGCTGTTAGCTATATGACAAAGGTTTGGCTATGTAGTATTAGTTTTATTGTTTGTTATTTTTTCTTATTATTGCGTTATTTGTTATCGAGGTACGAATAGTTCATGGTCATTTAATAATCTGTTTTCTTCTCATCAGAAAGTAATAAAAATATATAAAGTAAATTATTAACTGAAACTAAAATTATTACTGATATATATATATATATATATATATATATATATATATATATATATATATATATATATATATATATCTATATATATATATAGATATATATATATATATATATATATATATATATATATATATATATATATATATATATATATATATATGTATATAAACGGTAGATAAACGATTATGATTGCCATTGTCAATTGGCATTCAATTATATTTCAAATACTTTCGGGATAGAAAATATATATAACGAAGCACTAGTTAAGGAAATAGAAGAAAACTATTAAAGAAAGAATTGCGGATCTTTGTGAAAGAAAGCACTTTAACTTTATATAGTGATCTAAAACAAAGTTGAAGTGCTTTCTTTCATATATTTAAAATGTACGGTCACAAAGTAACGGACGAATCAATCAATTATTTAAATGCAGATCTATCGAGGAATATATTGGACAAAGAGATACTGCCAACGGATTCCAGTGTTCTATAAAAATAATAAGAAAATCTAGTGGGAAACTAGAATGAGAGATCGTAGTAATGGAAGGGTTATTTTGGCACATTGTTAAATGGTTGTGAAGAATGTAATTATGAGTCAGACGAAGACGAAAATTTGGGACAAAAAAAACTTCAATCTAAAAAACAATACAAGTCAGGATAATGATGAAATATCAGTAAAGATGTATATATTATAGATATATGAAGATGAAGTATTGCCTCGTTATATGCAAACACTCAATGAAAATAAACGAGTCATTAGAGGTTTTATGTTTGAGACTGAAGTTTGAATATTGAAGGTATTGGAAGAGAATTTTTTGGGGATGTGGGAGCAAAAGGTATTGAAAATAATATTCGGAGGCAACAAGGTTGGAGATATATAGGAAAACGCAATGATGATGGATTCAAACGAGTCGGACAAAATATCCAAGAGAGTGCTTGAGGCGGAGAGGGGAAATAATGAGGCAGTATTGAAATCAAGCCAGAAGTTCTACAAAGATTTTAATGCTTTTGTGTACAGGATCGCTATTATATATGGAAACAATATGGAATTTCTAAATAAAATTTTCAGAAACATCAGAAAATTATATTTTCATTTTTTTTTCTTTTTTGAAATCGAAGGTTAACTTGATTTTTTTAATGACGTTACTTGAATTAGGTATTTTTTCGTCATAACTTCGCAAAACTCAACTCTTCAGTCAAAATCATCTTCAATAAAAAAAAAATATTTTTTTATTATCTTTTGGACCAAGGGTCTACACAAGTTATGATTTAAAGCTAATTGTTGCGCGGAAACCTTACCATTGTCTACTACATCAGTTAAAACATTCAACGGATTTGCATCATTGGTTTTTCTAATTTTGGACGGATATTGAAATTTCTACCAATATCACTGAATCTTTTCAACGTTTTCGAAACTGTTGACTTGGTGATGTTTTTATTCGGGTGTATTTTATTAAATACTCGACAAACTTCAGCATAAGTGCGTTTTTTCATATCCGTTTCACCGTATTCAACAATTGTTAGTATTTTAATTATTTCTCTTTCAGATAAATACATATTAATTCTATACAACAATTGAAAGAACTCTGAAATTCAAATTGATGTTATCAGTTATCAAGTGTAATCATATACTTCATCTGTCATCTATAGTTTCATAGCCTACTAAATAAAAAATATATTTACCCTAAAACAGACGAAATATATTTTAGAAATTATTTCAAATCTATTTTGAAAAAAAAACACCATACAATATTTACTTTGTTGGATTCAGAAAAATGTCAAATTCAAGTACTGTTGTCATTAAAAAAATCAATTTAGCCTTAGATTTCAAACATGCGACAAAAAAAAACCCAAAAAGTGGCAAACATGCCCTGATGTTTGCGTAAAACATGCCTTTAAAAAATCTCGATGTTATGATTGGAATTTTAAATCCTGTGAATTTCTAGAATATTAATAAATTTCACATCGTTATCAAAAATTACGTAAACATTTTAGATTTTATAACAATTTATAGTTGTTCAGGAATACGAAATACAAAATACTACGGAAAACTGAAAAATTTACAAAACGATATAATTTGTTTCAAATATTAATTTAAACATACCATACAAGAAAGCCTTTATTTTTGGATAATCTTAATAGTTTATTGGCTTTATAATTTATTTAATATTTAACATCGCAACTCAATAATTATAATAATAAGTAAAAAAAAATATACCTCTTGGCCAAATATGTAAATAGTTTTGATGTAATTTATGTCCCCTATCGGCGGGTATCGTTAGTTCCATATAACCATGTTCGATATAACTCTGCGAGAAATTATAAAGGGAACATTTTTGCATAAAACTACGCATGCTAGAAAAAGCCCCATCAGCTCCAACTATGAAATCCGCAGTTACGTTTACAGTATCATTCGTTTTCTCACTAGAAACCCATTCGGATTGACGATGTCATTAAACGTGATTATCCGAAAACCCTTACCTGAGCACCACTAGGGTGTTATCCTTGAAATTAACACGTTCCAGTTTATGACGAAACAGGAGTGTGACGCATTCATATTTTTCAGCGGCTAAAAATATACTTAAACAGTTATTAAAACATACAAGTATTTTAGGGTTATTCACAGGTATTACAAATAATTATAACTTAAAGAGAGTTGGTTTTATAATAAAGGGTGATTTTTTAATGTGCCCGATTTTCCGATAGGGGTTGCTGCCACACGAACTAAGTTTGCGTGCAAGTCTCTGACTCAATAGTTTGAGGAATTATCGTGGGGTTTTTAACTTCTTAATATCAAAATTGTCGAAATTTATTATCAAAATCAGTGTTCTCTGCGCCAAACTTATAGAGCACTTTGTGAATTTAAACTTCGTGATGTATCCGCCGAATTATTGGCGAATTGGCAATTCTGAACGTATTTCACGCTATTCGATATTAAAATAAAAACAAGATAAAATGAACTTCATGACGTATGCGCCAAATTATCGACAAATTCTGAACGCGTTTCATGCTGTTCGATATTTAAGCAACAACAAGACAAAAAACTGCGACTTCCGAAGGAAATATCGCTGCTGTTGCTGGCAGTGATGATGAAGATTCAAATTTTTAAAGTCGTCACCTTTGCAGGAAGTTGGGTTTTGTTATTCAACTACGTAGTTTATTTATTTTCGAATTTAAATTGTATTGATTTGAAGGAAAAGTTCCAGCAGGACGACTCACATCAGCCAATAGCACAATCACCGTCATACAGCCAATGCAACAATCGATTTATAGAAGCAACAATTCGGTGAGAAAATTATCTTTAGGAATGGACCTGTTAACTGCCCAGGGTCATGTGATTTAACGCTTTTAGATTATTTTCTTTGGGGTTATGATAAATCATTGGTTTATGCCGATAAACCAGCAACTATTGACGCGTTGTAGCCTCTTGTTAAGTTCATATATATTTAGTGATAGGTTCTTGGTTTGTCATATTCCTAAATGCTTTATTTCTTATTTTATTTTACCTTCCATTCTCCTTAGCTAATCTTTTTGGTTTTATTTATTTTATTTTCATGTTTCTTTCATGTATTGTGGATTCGTAATTCGGTTTGTATTCTATCTCTTTTTTACTGATGATCAATCTCAAACGAAGCAAAGAGACAAAATGAGTGTCCAGCTGTTCTTTCTCTCCTTTTAAATGCCTCTACGAGAGGTAGGAACTGAAAGAGATTTTTAAACCTTCAATGTAAATATCACGGCCTGTGCAACCGTAATCCAAAATATAGCTTCACGCGGGACAGTTTATCTTTAGATCGTTATAACATAGAACAAAAGAACATAATTTTTATATTTAAGAAATTGCTCGACAGCAATAATGCGAGACTTTACTGCGCCATGGCTACTATTGTAAAACTAAACCCTCTGAAATGTTCACTGCCAGTGTGTAGTGATGACTGAACTCCCCCATCAGTACTACTATAAATGTCAAAAACGTGCCTCACCCTCTAAAAGAGAACAGCCTCAAAAGATGATTTAATAGCATCAGTATTTGGACAAGACTTGAATTGGCGTATTGTAAATCCTTTTGATTTAAATTCATGTTTATCAAGTTTTGTTTTAGACTTGGGATGAGCGAATTAGCTGATAGGAGAGCAAAAGAGACTACCAATTGAAACATTAAATATTACTTTATTCACATGAAGTCACTGTTTAGACGTTTGTGTCAGCAAATAGCTTAATAATTTATGCAAATAGCATAACATTTCTAGGTTAGAACAATGCTATAGACATGATGCGGTATCCACTCCACTCATGCGATCAAGCGGTATCCACTCCAGGATTGCCCTGATCCATCTGTCATCTCATCGCCTCGCTATATGGCCTGCCCATTTCCATTTTAATTGCTTCACTCTTCCAATGATGTTATTACACTAGCACTTGTGCGAACTAGCACTTGTTCGCACACTATCGTTTGTTCCGTGATCCATGCGCAGGCCTTTCTGTCTCGTCTTGTAATGCCAAGCACACATCTTTCCATTCTCCTCTGTGCTACCCTAAGTTTTTGAATTGATTGCGATGTGAGTGTTCAGATTTCATTTCCGTCTAACATAGCGGGTAGGATGCACTGATTAAAGATTTTTCTTTTCAGGCAAAGTGGGAGTCCGCTCCTAAACACTATGTTGAACCTGCCAAATGCCTTCCAGCCACATTTAACACGCCCTTCCACCTCCCGAGTCGTATACCCCTCCATTGAAATCCTCTGCCCAAGGTATATAAAGTGGTCCACAATCTCTAAATCCCTTCCTAAAACTGGAATTGTCTGTGCTCAGCGAATTTATTGAACATAACCTGACTCTTTTTTTGGTTTATTTTTAAGCCAAATTATTTGCCAGTCCTTTGCAGTTCTTATATGCGCCTTTGCAGCTCATCTGGGTCTTGTGAAAGGAGAACGACATCATCTGCAAATCTAAGATGGTTTAAGTTTGAATCACTCCCACTTCCAGATTATCCAGGTGAATTGTCGCTAATCCATTATGGCATGCTTTGAGATGGAGTCAAATGCTTTTTCATAATCGATAAAAGCCAAGCACAGTGGCATGGTGTTTTCGTTGTGTCTTTCTATGGCCTGCTGTACAACCTGGATGTGATTTATTTTTTCTATTATAATAATTAGTCAAATTTAATAGGCTTCGAATCAGTTGAAACGAGGATGCGAATCAGTTGGTGACTCCGCACCGCCAGTGGCCATCAAACCTCAGGATCTGCCGGACACGGCGGCTACACCTCTCGCCAGCCAGGTGCTAGCTCCTCCCGATGTTGCCGCTAGAAAGCCGACTCCGATCATGCTCCGGAAAAAATCGGCATTCCTCGAAGGCATCTGATGCTTCGAAAAACAACAATGTAAGGCCAGCCAAAACCATACCGGACGGCAAGCCGATCGAGCTCTATTCGAAAGAAGACAGAAAAGCTGTGAAACAACATTTCACGGATAAAGGCTACCAATTCCATGCCATATCCTGCGAAGCCCGATACTTTCTTACGAGGCGTGCTAGAATTAATCCCAGTAGAACATGTCAGATAGGATGTCGTTAGGATGTGCTTTTATCCAACCAGCATCACAAAATGGCATACAAATCAGAAAAAAAGCAATCGCGATTGTTAAGTTATAGTCCCGGCAAATGAAACCAACGCACTAGAAGTAAACTATCTCATGCACTAGCTCATAAAAGTCGAGGTGCCAAACCACAAAAATAAGTAACTCAGTGCTGTAACCGTCAAAAATATGGACATGAGTCCAACCAGTGTAAAGCGAGTTCAGTTTGTGTGAATTGAACGGGTTTTCTCCGAAGCAACGAGTGCAAACTGGACAAAAGCCAACCAGCAAAATGTTGCAATTGCGGGGACTCGCATACCGCGAACTTCTCCAGGTGCAGCGTAAACCCCAATGGGAAATCAGTCAAGAAGACGTCGTCTCTACAGCGGTCCCGACCACAACACTTGCAGATGCGTCCACCATCATGGCCGGACTTGCAGCCCAAATGCTGTTCCACACTCAGATTAGTTCACTCCTCCACCTTCAGCAGCATATTCTACGTTCACCAACCCCAAGCAGCCAGGACGATGGGGCCAGCGCTACTCTGATCTAAGCCGCCCAATTTCGCTCGCAGTTACAGCGCGCACGTTTACCGGCAATCTTAAGTCGACAAAGGCTTTATTGCAGTGCTTACTTTTATCCACATAACCCACTAGTAACATCAAACCAGTGACCTCCTGGATCAACTAGAGGTTCACAAAACTACCAGTACGGGTTCACCTAAAGAAAATGAGTAAGGACCAGCAAGGCCAACTCGAAAACCAGGATAATAAAATGAAGAATGGACAATTTGCAAGCGTTGCTCTGATGTTAAACGTTCCACGGTTATTTGATGTGCCATGATGACATTTGGCATGATGATTTGACAGCGATCCCTATCGAAAGTCTGGAGAAACATAAAAAATCACCCTTTTTTTACCAGTTTTATTTTGATCAAATTTTGAAAAATGTGAGTTGAAGTTAATGTGAGTTGCAGCTGTTTAATTAATTTTAAACTAATAACAAAACCAAACTCTTACCATCCAAAAGCAGTTGATTCAAGTAATTCCTTCCGACGGAGTAAATACACTGTAAAAAAGAAATTTAATTTACTTTTAACGAACTATTAACGAAGAAATTTAATCATTTTTTGTTCTCTTAAAATTATTGGAATCATAAGGATAAGATTTCACATGAATGGTTGGAATATTTTCTAATTTTAGACTGAAAACTGTTGAATGATATTCCTTCTTCCTTTCGAACTTTCGAACGAATTTAATTAACGCTTTAAAACTTTGACAGATTTACTAGTTAAACTACTGCTTTTCTTTATCGTGCGAGACATAAATTATAAAACACGGATTTTTCTGTGTTGGCTAAGCGTTTGAACGAAGTTGTTAAGGACGTTATATTAAAACAGCCTTCTTGACTTTTAATTACGGGAAGCTTTAATCTACTTATGCTCGGTGAAATTTTAAATCAACTTATTTTTTTTTAACGCGTTTATTCATTTAGTCACCTTTTCAATAGGATAAACGGTGCAGTTGCAGGCATCTCTTTTAATAACATGAATTATAAGAAACATTTGCCGAATAAGCAAAAACGCAATCTTTTTGAAATATCCAATGTCTTTTTTATAAGAATCAATGGCAGAGTACAATTGAAAAACAAAAGCAGATATTTTATTTTGAAAACGGATCGTTTCTCCACAATCATAAATAGTACGAATGATTTTAACAGTTTGTATAGTACTTATAAACATTTACATTTATTTACATTTGAGGGAGTAGGCATTTCTACTTCCCTAATTTACAGACCGAGAAAAGGCTCCAGAGAACATTAATGTGCGACAAATGATCGAGAAGGCGGGCGAGTTCAATATCACTATGTACATGTGTTTTATAGGCCACTCGACGGCCTTTGCTTGTGTGAAGTGAAAGGTGCTGTGGTAAATTCTTAAAGAAATGGGAACACCTCTCCATCTAATAAAGCTCACAAGGAATCTATCTATGCGAAAGTACACAGTAGAAGTTAAAGAAAGCAAAACATTATATATATATATATATATATATATATATATATATATATATATATATATATATATATATATATATATATAAATATATATATATATATATATATATATATATATATATATATATATATATATATATATATATATATATATATCTCGCTCTCAAGGTGAATTCATTTTGATGATCTTGAAGTGGGAATTAATGTAGAATGAGGTGTAAGGCCGGGTGACACAATATCGTCTATTCTTTTCTCGACTTGCCTTGAAGAAATATTCCGTAAAGTAGATTGGTAACAGGATGGTGTAAAGATCAATGGTTCAAATTTAAACCATCTTAGATTTGCAGATGATATCGTTCTCCTTTCACAAGACCCAGATGAACTGCAAAGGCTCACACAAGAGCTGCAAAAAGCTGGCGAACAATTTGGCTTAAAAATAAACCTGAAAAATAGTCAGGCTACGTTTAATAAATTCGCTGGGGACAAATGAATTTCAGTTTTAGGATGGCATTTGGAAATTGAAGACCATTTTATATATCTTGGACAGAGGATTTCAATGGAGGGGGATACCGCCCAGGCACTTTACATGAAATGAAAAGTTTTTGATCAGTGTGTCATATCCGTTATGACATACGGAACTGAAACCTGGTCATTCACATCGCAATCAATTCAAAAACTTCGGATAGCACAGAGGGGAATGGAAAGTTGTATGCTTGACAGGACAGAAAGCCCTGCGCATGGATCAGAGAACAAACGAGGGTATGTGATATCATTGGAAGAGTGAAACACTTGAAATGGAGATCGACAGGCCATATAGCGAGGCGATGGGACGAAAGATGGACCAGGGCACTCTTGGAGTTGGTACCGCTTGATCGCAAACGTGAGGTTGGATTGATCCCGCTAGGCTTGGTACCGCTTGATCGCAAAAATCATGAGGTTGGTGTTGCAGTGAGCCGTGGACGAATAAACCTTAGATACACAGCATCACAGCAGCCCTCGCAACAGACCAAGCTGGATTAAAGACTGTCATGGCAAGAATCACTGATATAAGCAGAGAATATGGTATTCAACTAAATATCTCGAAAATATCTGTCCATGATAGTGGTCAGGGTATAACAGAACTCTCCCAATATGCGTCAAGTGGCGGGCTTTGAAGTGGTGGATAAATTTACATATCTGCGGTCCTCCGTTACCAATAAAGAAGGAAGCGAATCCGACACCAAACACCGACTTGCAATAATAATAATAATAAATGCCTACTGCAGAACAAAATTATATAGAGCCAATGCAAAAGAGCGACGTATATAAATACCTTGGAATGCAACAGTCCAAGAGAGTTGAGCATTTATTCATTAAGGAAACTCTAGACAGAATTTAGTTATATTTTGTACAGCAGTACACAATGACTTACTATGAATGACTTATAATATTAATTATTAATGACTTATTAATGACTTATTACTATGAATTGAAAGAGAAAGAGAAATTATAAATATATGCAATGTACACGAATAATAATTATCCAGTTTGAGAAGATATTTCCATCTAAGAATGATCGAATGCCCACTACACTCTAGTGTGTTTCGCTGATCATAATTAAACGCCTCTAAATTTCAGCCTCATTCAAACAACTGGAATGATCATTCAAGAGTAAACAAATATTTCTCTGCACGGGAGACACCCCCATGATCTTGGCCATCATGAAGTCGACAAGAGTGCGTCGAACGTCTGGTTGACATGGGGAGGTTTATTTCCAGAGACTGAGAGCTTTATGTATACAATTCAGGATCAAGTTGTGCATAATAAAAACTATGAAAAATGTATCGTTAAGGATGAATGAGTATGCCAAATTTGCCAAATGACAAATATAGGAAATGTAACAAAAAGCCTGAGGCTTTTAGTTACATTTCCTGTATTTTCAACTGAATGAACGAACAACTGAATGTATTTTTCAACTGAATGAACCTCGTGAACCGATTTGCAAATATGTGGTTAATGCCACTATCGCAGCATAGATCATTGAAGAGCTTTATGGTCTGAAACAGTAGTGTTTTGACCATGAAGTGAGTTTTGGCATAGGGTAAATGAAAGGTGGGATAGAATCTTGACGCACATCGATAGCCCATAAAAACCCTCCACAGACAGTAGCTCTAGGCAGTCGAAACGGGATCTACATAGTTTATAGATGAACTGAAGCAGTAGATGTTTTCGGCGATTAACCAACGATGATATTTGAAATTTTACCTAGAGAATATTCTGATCTATTGGGCTTGTCGGATATCTTCCATTATGTCTGAATGCTAAAAACTTTTCTCTGGACATCTTCTAATTGTAATTTGTATCTGTTATATAAAGCGTTCGATACTACAGCACCATACTCCAACTTTAATCTCATATAACTGCGTTACAGAGTTTTAAATATATTTATATTCACGAAATCTGCCCAATCCCGAATGATGAATCCTAACATTCTCACTGGTTCGTTCCGAATGTGGCTAATGTGAAATGAAAAGAAATTCGAAATAATAGGGAGTCGAAAATACTTCTCAAGTCAGAAAATCCTAACCCGCTAGATAATCACACCATTGATGTTATAATTAAAATATATTAGATTTTTGATATTAGCATTAAACTTCAGTTGTATGTTGTTGGTCTTGCACCATCGTTCAATAACTTCAATATCCTGCTGCAACATAACGCAGTCACCAGTCATTAGTGTATATTAAAATATAGTTTGAATTTTTGCTATAACGTTCAGAACTAAATTGAGTAGAGTGTGAAGCGTGGACCGCATGAACCAAACATTCATAAGAAAGGTTGACGCTTTTGAAATGTGAATATATATAAAAATGCTTTGGATTCGAATATAATGGCCAGAGCACTGAACTAATGCCACCGTTCTGAACGAATTACATATCAAAAACTGTTTATCTAAAAGCGTCAGCTAAAATGACCTGAAATACTATGGCCTCATAGTATGACGAATAGATGGCGTAGATAAATTTAGGATACAGGGTTAGTGGAGAAAGGCCAAGAAGCAGATTTTTGACACAGTCGATCGATCAAATGCAGGCAGTGATTGACTGCACTGAGGACAGGGCTTGCATGAAGCTTCTGAACTGGTACATAATATGGAAACAAACGATAAAGGATCGAGAAGAAGATAGTACTTTTACTCAGATTAGAGCTATACTAAAATCTATTATTTTTACAGTCACGATTTATATCGTTTACAACACGAACCAGCTCTGTGAAATTTCTACATCATGCGTTTTTACCAGATGGTACTCAATCATCCTTATATTCGCATGATTTAGTACTTTCCAACTTTCTCGATTTTTTCGAACCACGAACCATTTAATCTGCTTCAAGAATTATTTTAAATTTTCTATCAAAATATACTGTTCTGTTGTATAGTTCTTCATTGGAAACAAAACAACATACCTGTTTGTGAACTGGGTCATACAGGACAGGTGTCGTATTCCCAGACAGTGAATGCAACAATCGTCCTTTCATCGGTATTGCCGCTTCCAAAATCATTGTTTCCAATCCGACCATTCTTAATGCTTTTCGACCTCGATGAGACAAAGCTAGATTGATCGATCGGCCTCTCATCGATGGTGTTTTTCGCAAGTCTGAAACAAGCAATTATTACATTAAAAAAAGATTGGATTTTATTAGAGTATACATTTACAGAATGACCATGATAGCAAAAATTAATATAGTTATATTTTATTTTTCTTTAATTTCAATTTTATTTCATTAAAATTCATTTATAAAATAAGAAGCATTTTCGAAATATTATGTTTTCTTTATATCTGACAAGGTAAGAATGATTCTCAGGTGCAAAATAATATATAAGCTGTATATGGTGAGAATGTGATTGATGATTCCACATGCGGTAAGTGGTTCAAAAAGTCTCATGAAAAAAAAATTATTTAGCTATTTACTACGTTGTGGATGTTTGACCGAGGTTGATGATAACGAAATATTGGTGATAAGTGAAAGTAATCGGCATAATAAAGTTCGAGATAAAGGCAACATTTGAAATCAACCAGTCAACAGTGTCAATGCGATTATATCAACTTGAAATGGTTAGCAAGGCTGATGTATGAGTGAGGCATGAGTTACCGGATTATTGTTGTCAATGTAAGTATCATTAACATATACAAAATATATTTACTTACTATCTTTTAAAGTATTATTTAGAATTAATATAAATTATGTTTAGATGTGTTTTGAAAACGGGAAGAGAAGACTTCCCGAAACATTAACGTTTAAACGTATTATATATTTAAGAAAATGTTGTACTTTTTTGTTCGTTAGGCAAATTTAGTACCAAAAAAAAAATCACTGAGAAACTAGCCTCCGTTTTGTTTTTTAACCAGTTTAAGAACAGATATTTTTGATATCTTTAAGTATTAGATCGTGGCGAAAAACTCAAAAAAAATATGTATGAATATGCCATAACTATTTAGACAATGTGTTAACGGCAAATTTCATAGACCCAAATTTTACTTACGATTCTCTATTGAAGCGCAACAAAATTATTCTACTTTTAAAGCGAATGGTTACAGGTACTGAAAAATAGGTTGTGAATAATCATTTTAAGATCATGATATTAGCGCGGAGGTGCCCCTTCAACCAGCACAAAAACCAATTTACATCGGAAGAACTTTATATGTATATATCTATGTATATGGTGGAACTAGAAAGGAATAGTTTATTATGAACAGTTACCTGAAAATCATATCATTAATTTGGAGAACTACTGTTTACGACTAGGTGAATTAAGGCAAGAAATCAACCAGAAGTTTCCTAAATTAGCCAAGGGAAAGAACATTGCGTGCCAATGAGATAAGGCTGGACCATACGTGCATTTGATCACCTGACACAAACCTTTACAACTTAGCTGGGATGCTTTAATCCAAACCACCGTACGCTCCCGACCTTACTCTCTCTCTGACTTCCGTTTTTTTAGATTCCTTCAAAGCAGGTTGGATGGTAAAAAGTTACCTGGATCAACTTTTTAGCGAGAAACCTCAGAATTTCTTTGAGCTCAGTGTTATGCAGCTAACGGAGAGATGGATGGGTGATTTTTCAGTGCATCCGAACTTTAAATTCAAACAAAACAACAACGACATTAGATGCTTTGAAACTATTTATTTAATGTGATATAACGTTCAATTGCATTAATGTTTGAAAATAATTTCGGATAAATGTTTGCCGCAGCTACTTCTGACATAGCGCATTCTGTCAATTCAATTTCCTACCACTTTTTCAAGCAACTGGAGTCTTATGTCTGCAATTGCCTGATTTATGTTGGTTTCCAAGGCGTTAATAGTTGCTGGTTTAACGACATAGACGGTAGATATAATATAACCCCAAAGAAAATAATCTAAAGTTATTAACTCACATAACCTTGATGGCCAATTAATAGGTTCTTTCTTCGAAATAATGCTTTCACTGAATTATTCCCTTAGTTTGTTGCGTTAGGTCTATGACATGTGGAGCCGTTCTATTGTAACTACATCTCTTCCAGATCAATACCATTTAAAGGCCGAATAAAATAATCATTGGTCATCGCTGTGTAGGAAAAAAATCAAGAAATACAACTTATATTTTAACTCGATAAAGCATGAAACGAATTAAATGATCTGTGTCTTTTTGTGGCAAGGTATTTTAGGTATATTGTTGGCACAGGCAGTCTATCAAAAGCTCTACCAATGCCACTCCAGAAATGTTCTATCGACGATAAGTCTGCGGGTCTCACCGGCCAGTCGAGTATTATCACAAACTCATCTAAAAACTGAACTGTTTGATGAGTTATCTTATAAAAGATAATATTTTGACGAATTTGGAGTCATGATAATGATTGATGGCTTTCAATATTTCGATTATATAAAAGGCTGTATTTTAACTTCTTTTGACGGTTACTAGAGGAGATATACTTCCCGAGCATATAGCCCTATATACCATAATTATTGGAGTAATAACTGTATACCGTTTTAATGCCAAAGTTAAATTTCAGCTTTTATCTTGAAAACGTCAGATTCTACTGTCTACTATGACTGCCGATACAAAATTTAAACTCTTTCCTGAATTTAATACAGCTCTATTCGAGTTTTAATTTAATTCTAGGTCGGTAGTAATATGACTTGTGGTGCGCTGTAAGAGAAATCACACAATAGGGTAGATAAATGGTGATTTTTTAAAAGGCCCGAACTTCCGATAGGGGTCGCTGTCAAACAAACTATGAGTTGCGGCAACTTATCAACGAACATTTAATATCAGAGCAACGCTTGCAAATTGTCGAATTTTATTACTAAAATCAGTGTTCTGTGTACCAAACTATATAATAGACTAATTGAAAGTCCACAGGGCGGAAATGATAAAACAAGTTTATTGTTGAAAAATGACTTTTTTCTTCTGTATAAACTCTCTTAAGCTCAATACATTTTTTTTCCAGCGGTTCTTCAATTCATTTATTCCACCTGTGAAGTGATTTTCTGGAATTCACATAGTAAATAATAAACACAAAAAACCTTTCAAAAAAATCTTAGTATTCTTTAAAAACCCGTACAAACTGAAGTGAAGCGAATATTTCTTCTTATTAGTATATTTTTCATTTCATTCCTAGGAAATATTGCATATCATGCAATCAGGAGAATATTAAGTTATTTTCTGATGGTGCTAACGTGGTTAGGGAAACGCGCCTAAAGAATTTATAAAAAAGGTGATTTGATGTTTAGTCTTAAATCTCTTCGAATTTAATCACGTTTATAATTTAGAGTACTACCGGCGATTCCGAAAATTTTAAAATTTAGAGTCACGTATTTACCTGCTCTTTTTTCATACATGGTCACCTTGTATCCTCTTTGAGCCAACATACACACGCACATAGCACCAACCTAATTAAAAAATTGTCGTTGAACAGAGAAGGAAAACGAAATAAACTTTTCCGAGAGATTGTCTTACCAGACCTCCTCCAATTACTATCGATGTTGGTTTCTCGCTTTCTGTCTTTTCCTTAATAACTCTGCGAATTTCTTTCGCTTCCATTTTTTTGCCTCGGAGCGTAACAGACAGAATGGAATTTCAACTAAACTAGAGACTTTCGTGTAATAGAAACTGAGAATTAAAGTAAGGTTTCTTGAAACTTGTGTGGTTGGGTATCAGATTACATGCTAATAAAATATCCTTATTACATATATACTTGTATATCGTGTAATAAAGATATGTTGCACAATTTAAATAGTCATTGTAAAATTAAATGCACCACTTATCATTTTTTAATATACTACAATAAATATTAAACCCAATTTACTGTGATACGGCGATAACCTATTAAATAGAAAAAATAAAATATTTTTCAGTAAAACTGGACATTTTGAAACTATGTTTTGTATATATTTTATTATTTATATTAGTTATGAAAGCAATTTATGGTTATGTACTTAATATTATAATAATAATTCGCCCAACAAGAATTCCCAATTACAGAGCTATTTACTAGTATCTAATATGTATTATTCATATCACAATCTGCTGAAATACTATTAAAAATAGAGCACATAGAGTACATTTGATTTAATGGAAACATTGTTTATATCTCGAATTGAATGGCGATGCAAGTCTAGACTCCACCCTTATTATCCGAAAGCTCGACTGATCGAGCAAGCATGGACTATCAATTTTATTATGCAACAACAAAAAAATCACAGAATGATTACATCTTCAAAACTCCAATGATTCAAAATTATTCATAATCAGCAGTTGATGGTGATCAAAGCCTCTGCCCGGGTAAATGCCAAAAGATTTAAAGTAAAGAATCTTTAAAAATCGCCGTTCTACATCCTCCAAATGTTCCTTATGTTTTTTGTAATAAGGGCTCCACACCACAGAACCGTACTCCATTTTAGATCTAACATAAGCCTAAAACAATCTCTTTAGAGCATCAAAATTATCAAAGGATCTACAATTATTTATTATAAACCCAAGCGACTTAAAAGGACTATTCACTAAATAATGTATGTGATTCCCAAAAGAAAGCTTTGTGTCGAATTCTAAATCGAATAAATCGAACTTTGTATCGATTCCTAAATCTTTAAAATTAGGGAGTTGTTCCAGAATATAGACGTATATGGAATAATTAAGATTAATTAATTCTAAAGTGGAACATAAGAATCAAATATCTGGTAAAGTTTTTTATAACGTTTATCAATAATACCATTAATATTATTAGAATCGTCCAAAAACTACCAGTTGACATTAAGAAGACATTCATACATATCCATGTAATTGCCTTTTTTAAAGTTATAACTGTTTGTGTGCCTATTATACGAAATATTTGCCGTCTTAATTGACATATTATTAACTATAATAAGCGATAGATGGTAGATATCCTCATCAACCAATGGGGCATTATTGTGCAAAACCCAACAACTATTATTACAAAAAACCAAGTCAAGCAAGTGATTAGAACAATTATATATCATAATGCACTGAGTGAAGCCAAAATATAATTGAAATGACATCAAAGTCTGTTTCCTTATGCTCATTTTACTACTATCTGCAAAATTCGACACATTAAAATCACCAACGAACAAAACTCTATTGCTCTACTCGGCTATTATCTACTCTATTACTCTAATTCGGCAAATTCCTTAAACAACAGAACAGACTTTGATGACATTTCAGTCATATTTTGGCTTCAGTCAGTGTAATATGATATATCGTTGTTCTAATCGCCTACTTGACATGGTTTTCTGTAATGACAATTGTTGGGTTTTGCACAATAATGCCCCGTTGGTTGATGAGGATACCATTAGTTCCGGACCTTACTGCATTTAATTTTTATTCATATCCCGTAGAATTACAGAATGTTACAATAATTGTAGTTTAGCTACTAAATATTAATTTTTTCTATCAAATGTTAGCGGAATGTTTTGATTTTTATCATCATTTTCATAATAGCGTTGTGATACACTAAAAATACAATACAAAATTTTTTTCATAATTTTTTTTGTTCTCCGCTATATAATATTTATGCGGCTTTTATATTGCCGATTTCTAAGTTCATGCATTTTTTATCATATATGTTAAATTTTTTGTTCATATGTATTCTATATAGACGAATGACAAGGGTTAAAAAGTCAACATTTTTGACTGGTAAACTTTACTACTCCGCCAGACTGAGACGGAATTCGAGGGCAAGGACTGGTTTATTCATAATTAAAATTGATGGATGACATTCGATGACTAATTGAAAACTCTCTAATCTAACAATGAAAAGAAAATTTTTAATTTTCAGAATAAGTTCTAATTTTGTATTATGGTTTTTAAAAGAAAATTTCTCTAAGAAACACGGAGATTAGGGAGATCTACAATATTCATATATATATATATATATATATATATATATATATATATATATATATATATATATATATATATATATATATATATATATATTATAAAGCTAAGAAAGTTCACCAGTACTCCACGTCGTGCTTTGCCATTCCTACACCTGCAATCCAAAGCGCCAACAAGCATCTCCCAAGACCGATTTTTGGCTTGGTTTTTGGTTTCATCAGCCGTCATCAGTTGGGCTCAAGCCGAACGGAAGAACGGATGAAGGAACGACTAGTTCTAGAAAGTTCTTTAGCTTTTTAATACTTTTCTCCACGGGCCCAGTTAACAATTTTTTCGATAATGACCTGGTACTTACCCGAGGTTAGACGGGTCACGAACGGTTTCGCACAGTCTGACTGCTGCGACCGTTTACCGCAAGATAGCGTGGCTGCATGTGATTGCAGCCTTCATTCGACATGGCCAATTTAAACGGTCATGGCTTTAGGCATGTAGTCTTTCCTTCATCCGCTCTTCAGGTATCCAGCTTGAGCCCAACTGATGACGGCCTAAGGCTAGAAACCGGTCTTGGGAGACGCTTGCTGGCGCTTTGGATTGCGGGTGAAGGAATAGACAAGCACGACGTGGAGTACGGGTGAACTTCCTTAGCTTTTTAATACTTTTCTCCACGGGCCCAGTTCACAATTTTTTCGATCATGTATATATATATATATATATATATATATATATATATATATATATATATATATATATATATATATAGGTCTGCGTCAAACTTAAATGTTGGAACCTTGAAAAGATAATATAAGCGAAGACTTAGATTACGACTTAGACCCTACACGCCACATTTGTAAATCAAACGATTTATTTATTATATTGTTATAAGATGAAACAGAATGCTTATGAACAAAATAATTTAACTTAAGATTAACTTTTAAGTAAATGTGAACTTCAGTTTACATTTGCTGTTCTTAGATCATCGTCAAGTATATGGCTCCATTAGTAGGAAAATGTGTTCCAAGCAATGAGAACTTGAGGAGGTTGATGAGAATGACTGTCAGAACAAAAGAAAATAAAGTTATAGTCTATGGAGCAATGTGTGAGGAGTTCACTGTAAAGAAATGACTGAGATAAGGCGATCTATTATCCACAGTTCTGGTCAATCTACTGCAATAAGTAATTCTGAGGGAGAGTGGAATCAATGTCTAGGGGTTGAAATATAGCACTAAGATATTCAAGTTCAGCAAACTGAATATCTAGGAGTAACATTAACATATAAAGGGGGTGAAGAAAAACGATTAGCGAAAGGAAGCAAAGTCGCAGCAATGTTTGTAAAGATATTAAGAGCAAAGAATATAACAAGAGCAGCAAAAGTAAGCTGAAAATCTGGGAAAGTAAAATATTAAAAAATATTTTTGGAGGAATTAAAGTTCAGAACAAATTTAGAAGAAGAATCAACAACGAAATAGAATAACTGTACAAGAACTAAACATTGTTCATGTGATGAGAATGCAGAGAGCTAGACGGCTAGGGTAAAGATTTTAAGTCTTTAAAGATTTTAAGAGTAAAGAATATAACAAGAGCAGCAAAAGCAAGAGTATGTCAAATAATTCTAATGCAAACGGTTAAGTAAAAAGTAAGCTGAAAGTCTGGGAAAGTAAAATATTAAGGAAGATTTTTGGAAGAATTAAAGTTCAGAACGAATTTAGGAGAATAAATAACGAAATAGAATAACTGTACAACAACTAAACATTGTTCAGGTGGTGAGAATGCAGAGAGCTAGATGGCTGGGGTACATAGTGAGGATACGCGACAACAGGTGGATTAAAATAATGCTGATGAGAGAAAGGAGAAAGAGAAAGGCAGGGCTACCGAGGAAGAAATGGCTGGATGAATTGATGAAAGATTTGAAAAAAGTAGAAGTCAGAGATTAGAAGAATGATACTTTGGACCAAAAAATATAGAAAGGAGGAGTGAAAAATCTCGAAGCCAAGGCCCATTAGGCTTGTAAAGCTATAGAGCATTATTATAATAATGTTATTACTGCAGATTGTAGATAAATTGGGATGCAACAAACTTACTTTGTTGTACTTAGGGTGTGTTAGCTTTTTTAGGATTTACCTGAATATGATAGGTTTATTTACTGATACAGCTGCTAAAATGAAAATGCCTCGCGTCAGAAAATACAGTCTTTCAACAATTAATATTCTTATTGAAGTTTTCTAAGATATATTCTGCAAACGTAAAGGCTGGTGTTTTGATGGTCTACTGGATTTATTTATTGATTCAGTGGATCTTATATGTATGGTACCTAGGTATAGATTATTCATCAATATGCGATGTAATGTGGCAGTGGAAAGAGCAATTTGTTGAAAATGCTTACAGACTGATGTTAATGGGCCATTTGTAACACTTAAATTTATTACGGCTGTATATTATTGGAACTGTAACACTATTCGAAGCTATTATTATATATCTAACCTATTATCTGGGGAGAACGAAGGATGCCGGTAAGTTGGGAGAATGCCACCATTATAACCACCTTAAAAAACGAAGACCAAACAGATTGTAATAATTTTTATTGTAATAATTATGGACGAATTTCTTTTTTTTTGATATATAGAAGATAGTAGTGATATAAAAGAAGAAGAAGTTAGAAGAAATAATTGATCCACAGATTGGGGAATACCAGACAGATTTTAGGAAGGATAAAGGTATCAATTTATCTATTTCAACCTAAGGATAACAAACAAGTGTGAAAAAGAGAAGGAGATAGATCTAAGATTGATCAAAGCTAACAGATGTGCCGGAGTTTTGAAAAACCTAATAAGATCGAAAAATTATATCCAGGAATACCAAATTAAGATTATGTAAGACACTATTCAGACCAACTGCATTGTACGGTACGGAGAAAAAACTGTTAAGATGTGAACGTAGAATAATCAGAAGGATAATAGGAGAAAAGAAAGTCGATAGTTTTTATGTGAGAAGCATGAATGACCGAATTTGTCGTATTTTAAAACATTTAAGTATAAACACAATAATAAAATCGAGAAGTCTGCAGTGGCTGCTCTACATGGAGAGAATGGGAAAAACCAGAGTGGTGAGGAAAGAAACAGGAAAACATGGTAAAAAATTGCGTCTGTGGCCAACTAAAGGCCCAAAGGATATATCTGCCTAAATATCTATCTATATTTTGTTTTCAATGAGCCAGGCGCACATATTGTGGAATGCTAAACGTTTGCTAATGAATTGGTTTCTTTAACATTTGCAATTAGTGGCAAAAATTGTAAACATTTTGTGAATCGTTTTGAAATGAATTTGCATGGTTTTCAATTTTTTTTTCAACAATTCTTATTGTAATACCCATTATATTATTTTGTTCTATTAAAAAGAAATATAAGTAGTTAGGACCAATTCAAGATGAAGATAATTCATTTCTGTCAACCCCAACTTGAAATATCCTAGAAATATCCCCCTTAGTTAGGAAAAAATATAGCAAATGTCACTTCACATCGGACTCTGGAGAATTAAATGTAGAAGGGTCGCTATCTGAATTATTTTCACGTAATTTTGAGGTTCCTTGGAGCAAAAATGAAACAAACGAATCTGGACATAAATTCCCTATCTGAATGTTTTTAAATTAAATACAATGTCAATCGACCGGAATGTTTTCAGATGAGAGATAAATGCTTGGATAAATTGTCATAAAATAAAACACTTTAACGTCCTAATAACAAGTTAACTATTAAACAAGCTAATTTGAAAAAAAATGTATCGTTGCTTTTTTTCATTTTAGATTCACTGTAGCCAGAAATGCTACTAAATTAATATCAAGTAAAATAAAATATATATTATTGATTGATTTGTCCGTTACTTTGGGATAGGTCATTTTTAAGCCTAATAAAACAATTATTTTTTATTTTGTTATCCATTACTTTTATTTTTTAACTTTGTGTGAATATAGTTTCGTAAAACAATGTTACATTATCAAATACTACTTTAAAACTGGAGTTGAAAAGTTCTATAAAGTTAAAAAAATATAGTTACACAAATTAAAAAAAAAAATTGGTGCCAATATCGCTACGAGAAATAATGTTATTTCAACATGATAACAAAAATTACTTTAATGTATACATTTAATTTCGATTTAAAACCAAATATAAGGGGTGATTTTTTAGTGTGTACGAACTTCCGATAGGAGTCGCTGTTAAACGAACTATGAGTTTGCGCGCAAGTCTGCAAATCTGTGTCTCAGTAGTCTGGCAAATCATCATGGAAGGATTGATGAAGATACAAATTTATACGTGGCCGTTTCTAGAAAGCTGGGTTTTGTTATTCAATATCATGAATCATGTAATTTCGAATTTGAATGGTATTAAACTGGAGGAGATGTGGTTCCAACAGAACGGCTCCACATGTCATACGGCCAACGCAACAATCGATTTATCGAGGGAACAATTTATTGAGAAAATTATTTCGACGAACGGACCTGTTAATTGGCCACCAAGATTATGGCAACTACTGTTGTCTTGTAAGCCTACACAACTCGTACAATTGCGGACATAAGACCCAAATTGCTTGAAAATGTAGACGGAAATTGGATTGACAGATTGCGCTTTGTCATAAGTCGCCGCGGTGGAAATTTCGCGGATTCAAATGGTGGTGAATATTTAATTTAATAAAACAATTAATAATGCGCTTCTTAATATGACGTGAATCGTTTAAGGCTTATTATGATATGAAAAATCAGTCTAATAATGTCAGTAATAATTTCAACTTTGACATTAAACAACAATAATGTGTAACTTTTTTTTTGTAACAAAACAAACCAAATTTATGCTCACATGTATGCTCGTACGGGTTAAACTCAGTGGAACAAAATGCTTTATCACATTTCGAATTCAATTTTAATGCTTTATTTTTATGTTTTATTTGATCGCTACAAACAAGCAACTAAAATCACACGTCTGAAATATCACAGACTTGACAAATATCATAATCATTTAGTTATCAAAGGTGTCCCATAAGAAAGCTTCTATTTCATTTGCTCACTATGCAAACGCAACAACTGTGAAGAGCGCGGGTTTCATGTTAGTTGGTAACATCGCGTTTATAAGTTAGTCGGTATGGAACGTTCCTCGGGAGCAGACCGTGCATTGTGTGTTCGAGAATTTTACAAAAACTATTATTTGAGGCTCATTTTCTTCTCAATGGCCATGTAAATAAGCAGAACTGTCGTTACTGGAGCGCAACAAACTCGAAACACAAGCATCAAAAACCCTAACATTCACCTAAAGTCACTATATGAGATGCAATATCAACGCGAAGAATAATCAGCCCGTACTTTTTTGAAAATGGCAGGGGACGCGCCGTTACCGTCAATTCAGTGCGTTATGTGGAAATGTCGGACAATTTTTTGGTACCTGAACTGTAAGACATTGCTGGTAATAATCAAAGAACATGGTGTCAGCACCATGACGGAGCAACGTCATACATTTCCAACACGTTTCTGCCACCAGTTCGTGAAATTTTCCCAAACAAATTAATCTCCAGTACATAATTCTGATTTGAGCCTTATGGCCTTCTTCTTGTGGGCCTATCTAAAATTAAAAGTTTATGTCAATAAACTGGGTTCTTTGGTGCAGTTATAAGAAAATATCTGACACGAAATAGCAGTCATTACTAAGATTATGTGCCGAGCCATCCTCAGGAATTTTGCTGTTCATTTAGATCAAGGGTCTCTGATCTTATTACTCCAGTAAGTGCCAAGGATCAAAACCGTTTTAATCATAATAATAATTAATTTTATTTTTTAATTATATAATTATTATAGATAATGACAAGAAGCCATTATCTATAATTTCAAAACTAGTCGCCGAGTACGCGCCCTTAATGAGCATACGCTTAATTGATGACACTGAAGGGCCGGATATGTCCCGCGGGAGGTAGTTTGGAGACCCCTGGTTTAGATGATTACCGTGTGCGTGAATATTTATATTTGGATGACATTATTTTTAAAAAGTAATATCCTGAAATATGTATTTCAGTAATTAATATTTTTTTTAATGGACGTCTCTCTTTTTTTATATCGCTATGTGAAAAATAAACTTTCTTATGGGGCACCTTTTGCTTGCGCTTTCATTGCATCAGGCGGAAAACCTTTCGAACGACACTCGCACTCATATTATGATAACACACCTAAATTTGATTTTGTTTCGTTCAGTAAAACTTTTATATAAAATGCGTTAAAATATTTTTACATTCCAATAATTTTTACATCTCCCCAAAGATAACTAATATATCAGATTATTCAAACCGACTATTTGTCAAAGAATGATTGCTGCATTATTTTGAAGATTCCTAACATTTCGTTTACTTCATGAACAGAAAATAATTGCTAATCTTTTTAAGTTTCTTCCTTTTTTACTTAAAGCTTTTGTGTGCCTTTGTCAGAATATAGATCTGTCGTTTTCTGTAAGGATACAGTTTAACATTTTTTTTCTCTCATCACCCTATTGAATCATTCGACGATGATACATTCTATTTAATTTAGAAAGATTAGCTGGATTTTATTTTCTATATAATTCCTGATCATATTAATATCTCCTTCATAAAGGCTTTTGAGGATACGATTCTAAGTAAAGATAAATTAATAAAAACATTCTAGATACTGGAGATCGGGCAATATGAGGGTTATTCAAATATTTCTCGGTCTAAGACAGATATGATGCAAATATGACCAAATATCTGAGGTAATTGTCATTTGGTATGATTATTCGTCAACGCGTGCATTTAGTTGTTTCTAAATAAATAAAAGACTTTTCTAAAAATAATAGAAATGGCTTGTAAGGTATTTTAAAGGATTTAGCCCCCCATATATACAAAAAGAGTTGTCGACTAAAGATGTGCGACCTTGTCGTCATAACGAACATGTCGATATACCGTATCAATTGCATTTTACTTGATCACATCTTCTATTGGAACCTTTGGTGTAAAACATTCAACTCAAAGAAATTTAGGGTAGAGCGGGGCTAGTTGATCATAGGGGGTAGAGGGGCATTGTTCAATCGAAATATCTCGAAAACTAAGCAACCTACAACAAAAGTGGCGAAAAGAAGGGGTTATGGGAGAGGAATACATAGCGCGACTGTAAATTGCTGTCCGGTACTTTGATAAAATAAGAGATTGCTTTGGAGCAAAAAAATATTTACAGGCCATCATAATTTTTCTACTATACTCCCATAAAAACACTTAATAAGGACCACGTAAGTATTTAAATATTACTTAATTATTGTTCTTTCGATTATAGATGGTTATTTATTTTTAACTCTTATGTTTTTTTTACTACCTATTTTTATTTTGTTGCCCCAACTGGAGCCAGTTGAGCAACAGTTAAATATATAATTTTAAATATAAAAAGTGTAATAACAATCCAAATATTGGAAAGATTTAATTTTGTTTGAAAAGGTAAAGTGCTAGGGTTAGAGGCGCATCAGCAACTAGGCTATTTAGCGACTGGATCTACAGCTTAACGTGGGTTCCGAAACACGGTCATCAGCTTCCGACAAACCCAGGCCAGCATGCCCCTCGGGCTATAAACCCTTGGTTATGTGCCTATCCATAAGTCTATCAGAAAACCTACCGAATGGCGAGTGACCAACGTAGAACACTTCTCAGAAGGCATCCGGCCTTACCCAGCTTACTACTCAGCTTACTTACTCAGAACTGGCGTGACTGAGGGGTAATTCGTAATCGGATTTTACAGTCTTGCCTAGAAACAATCACAAACATTTAGGAAGTAAACAGACAGAAGAAAGAAAGAAAAACAACCATCCGAGCGCTGGAATCGAACCAACTACGGCTTCAGTGCGGTTTCAGCATAGCAGCGGCAGGCCGCTGCTCTTACCGTCCGCGCCAACGCGACTGGCGATTTTGTTTGATTTTAATTTTATTTTTTCCATTTAATAACAATATGAGTATGTAATAATCATAATAAATAAATATTTGCTTGTTGATTACAATTATTTTGAATTCAAATTATTCTATATAGTTATCAAGTTCATTTTAGCCATTGCTCAACTATCAACTAGTGGGGCACGTTGAGCAACTTGGAGTGCTCTCGCATTCTCGATAATAACTTTTAAACTTGTACTCGGATCGTTTTTACACCGCTAGACATTCTGGAGAAGAGAAAATTGTGAACCTAACACAGTAAGAATCAATTAAATCCGATGCATATTCTTAAAGGGATATCAAGCGAAAAGTTGCTCAACTAGCCTATCTCTACCCTACTACTAAACACCAAATCATTTTTATTATTTTCTCGATACGTATTTGGCCAAATACGCCTTAAGAAGTTAAAAAAAAAAAGTTGTTTAGACGACGATCATTACACGACGAAGCAGGAGCTGAAATAGAGGGTGCGAGCAGGTTATAGAACGTTAAAGATAGCGAAACGGTTCCATATAATTCAAGGGTGCTATCCAAGCAAAATAACGGGTGAGTTTTTAGTGTTCGAACTTCCTATAGAGGTCACTATGAAACGAACTACGAGTTTGCGCGTCTCTAGGGTAAAAATTAATTAGTATTATCTGGCAAATCATCAAGAAACATTTAACATCAGAGCAATCCTTGCAAAGTGTTGATATTTATAATTAAAATCAGTGTTCTGTGCGCCAAACTTATACAGCACTTCGTGAATTTTATGGTATTATATAATCGCTCAACTGAACGATGTATTCGACAAATTCCAAACGCATTTCACGCTGCTCAATATTAAAACAAAAACAAGGCCCAAAACTGTACGTTCCAGAGTAAATAACGCCGCTGTGCTGGTAATATTAATGAAGATCGAATTTACCATTTGGTCGCCTTTTGCAGGAAGTTGGGCTTTGTTATTTGACTACGTGGAAAATTTTGCATAAAGGTCTCGGTCTATGGCTTCCAAGATTCAGCTTGTTCAAGAACTCAAGCCACAATACCATCGTTTACGCCGCATATTCGGTGAATAAACCCAAAATTAATTACAACTTGACCCTGAAATTAACCGTAAAATTTTGTTCAGCGTTGATACTCATTTTTGGCTAAATGGTAACATTAATAAACAAAATGGCAGCTTTTGAAAATAACCCTTAAATGATCCAACAATTACCGTTATAGCCAGAAAAATGTACCGTATTGTGCGGATTGTAAGCCGGAGGCATCATTGGGCCGTAGTTCTTTAAAAATCAAGTTAGAAAGCATGTTAACGTTAATGGGGATCGTTATAATTATAATTATAATTAATAATTATTTAATTCCGAATTTGAATGGTATTGATCTGGAGGAGATATAGTTTCAACAGGGCAACTCCATATGTTATACAATCAACGCAAAAATTATTATACCATATACAAGGACGTACAACCATTACTTCCTCTTCCCAAACTTGGAGCATTTGCTTCCTAGCCTAGACTTCAACTGATAAGGTCAAAGCTAAGGCAACCAGTTATATTGAAGAGTTGGACAAATCGCATTTTACTAAAGGTATTAAAAATTGAAATGTTGTTGGCGTCAATGTATTAAGTTAGAAGTAAGATAGTTATGTTGGGAAAAAGATCTTAAGAAATCCTCAAACAATTTCAAAGAACTATTCGTACAGGAACACTGTAGCAGGTGCAAACAATCAAATTGGGCATAATCGGAGGAACTTAAAAACCCGATGTGACACAGCTGAGAACAATAAAAAAGTATTTCTGACTAAAATGAGAGCGAATTTTCATGCATATAAAGTGAACATAATAAAGACTTTCGACACAGGAAATATGCTTTTTAATAATTTTACTAATCACTTCAATCATTCTTTTAAAGTAGAGTATAGCTGTTGAAATTAGATTTAATAACAACCGACAAAAAAGCACTGTAATTATATTATTATGTAAAGAGTTTTCTAATAAGAGTGTCAGATCTTTAAACGAAATAGCGAAAACACGGTTTGAAATATAAATAGCATTGCTGTGTTCAGTACCTTGTGTCAATTCACCATGGAAAAATGCACGATTGAACAGCGCAGAAATTACAAGTTGAAAAACGACCCCCACCTTGGAGAAAATATAATATTTTCCAACGAAGCGCACTTCTGGCTTAATTGGTCTGTGAATAAGCATAACTGCAGGATTTGGACCGATAAAAATTCATAAATGATCCAGGAGTTCCTCTTCATCCTCAGAATGTAACTGTTTGGTGAGGGTATGAACGATGACAGGGCCTTATTTTTTTGAAGACGATGACAAAAATCATCATAATGCTATAAAAATATGCTAACAAACTGAACTGATAAATGTGGATATAAATAATGTTTTGTTTCAACACGATAATTCATTAAATGCAAGAAAAGTAATGCCTATCAAAACATAACGATTTGTTTTTCAAGATGAAATAAAATTGCGCCTTGCGCCTTATTTTAAAGTTCTGACACTTTTATTGGATAACCCTTTAGTTTCGGCACTAGTCCTAAGAATTTTCCGTAATTATTTTCCAAATTCCGAAGTATATCAATAACTTTTGAATTGTGGTTGTTCCCAAAACTAGCTACAATTGAGTTAACTTGTCGAGTTTTGAATATCTCAGCAAAATTCCCCAAACTTTTCACATTTAACCTACGTCCTATGACTAATAAAATTATCTAAAAGATCATGTGCTTTATATGTTCTCACACATACGAATAATAAATATTTTGTTTAAAAGAAAAATAAGGCAAACAGCGATGCTTAAAGTTTTCAAACAAAACCAGTACGTTGGGTATTATATTTATTATCGATGATTATATATATATATGTATATATATATATATATATATATATATATATATATATATATATATATATATATATATATATATATATATACATATATATATATATATATATATATATATATATATATATATATATATATATATATATATATATATATATATATATATATTATTAATAATTATATATATAATATATAATATTAATAATTATTATATATTAATAATTATATATATATATATATATATATATATATATATATATATATATATATATATATATATATATTATATATATATATATATATATATATATATATATATATATATATATATATATATATATATATATATATATATTATTAATTTCGACAAGGATGTATTATGATAATAAACGGATAATATTCACTATTTTAGAAAACTGATAATAGGACGCGACAGAAGGAAATGTTATAAGGAAATAAATATGTTTACTAAATATACGAGGTGTGTAAATACAGTTACTGAGATAAAGGCGTAGCATTTGATCTGACATCGCCGTTCACTTTCCTTTTGAAACGAAGGCAGGTCAACATATAAAGCTTTTTCAGTTCGAATTTGAACGCTCTAGATTCACTTAGTGGTCCGTAACAATTCTTAGGATACAAGGCAAAGCCGAGAGTTGATCGAGATCGCCATCTCAAGAAGACTATGATCTACGTTTGGTGGGACGAAGAGGATCTCGTGTACTGGGATATGAGGAGATCAAAAAAATGGTCGACAATGAACGCTACCTCGCCCACCTGCACAGCGTAAATGGGATTTTCAACTGAAATAACCTGATCGATAAGGCCAAGTTATCTTGCTCCACGACAATGCACGATCTCATGCGGCAAACATCGTAAAGGAGGTTCTCGAGTGGGAGGTTTGTCCACACCCGCCATACTCCCCATATCTTGCGCCAACGGATTATCACCTCTTCCGCCCTCTGTCCAAACAAATAAGGGGTATAACTTTCTTCAGCGATGAGGACCTCAAAAAGTGGTTTAACAACTTCTTCTAATACAGGCCTGGCGAGTTCTATCCAAGCGCCATCAATAAATTGATCAAGAGGTGGGAGCAAATCGTGAAAACTGACGGAGAATATACCATTGATTCATTCCTTATTATAATTGTTGCTTTTTTCATTAAAACTTTTTATTACAAAAAAAGCAGGTACTTATGAAGCAATACTTGCTATCTAACCGAACCCCACAGTTTCACAAAACTGAAGAAATCCCCTTTCAAAAATTTCATTTGAACCCTTTATAGCCTCATGTGACAATTCTCTAACAAACTTTGGAAATCCCGCCAGACTACGTTCTGAGGATTTAGTTCATTCAAACCGATGTAACATTACTGTAACACGCTATTGAACAAATTAGTAAGCACATCAAATAATAAACGGCGTAACCGATAGATTTCTGCCAGTTTGAACTATAGCTAATGATACAAGTTTGTATTCATGCAAATTTTAAATTTTACAAAAAAAATACAAAATTGCAGATAGTGTTATTTTTCTAGTGTTAATTTAAAAGTGTTAGTTTTTGTGTTAAGTGTCACTAGTTAGTTCTACTGTTAATTTTAAATAATGTTATTTTTCTGTAAATCTCTAGGTACGTGAATAAATAAGTTTATTTATAGTTAGCAATCAATATTTTTGTCTTTTTATATGGCAGCAGTAAGTTTCTAGCTAAGATCAGCAAATATTACACAAAGTGAAATTCAGGATAGAGGTTGTTTCAGACACAAGGTTAACGTTTGGAAGGTTGGCCAGAGAGAAAAATGTAGGAAGACTGGAACAACTTGGTCTGACGAAAGGAAAAAAGCTCATAGCGAAAGAATGAAATTAGTATGGGTTCAAAGGAAGGCTAACAACAACAAACGCCTCTAATTGTACTTCGCGTGGTCCACCAGGGCCCATACGTGAATAATAATATATATATATATATATATATATATATATATATATATATATATATATATATATATATATATATATATATTGTGAGTGAGTATGCATTTGATGACAGTGGCATAAGTCCCGATTACCAACCACTATTAGAATAAACCTTTTTCCAATTGTTGGAGGAAACGGGAACTGAAACTTAAACGGGAGCTGAAACGGGATAGTACACCATTGAATTCCGGATTGCTAATTGACCACTGACAAGGAAGTGCTGAAAAAAGAACGCGGATTCTCCGTTGAATATGTGGCTGACTTGGATGGTATCGATATATCAAAAGTCTTACGGAAGGATAATAAAGTTGTTACTCTCGTATTATTTTTTGCTGATGAATTACCTAAGGCCCAAGTCAGACGTTATGATAAATCCAATAAGAGGTATTTCAACATTAATCGCCCTCATATCGTAGGCGAATACAATAGGCACGTGGGTGGTGAAGCTTAGATAGTATTACATGGAAATATAAAATTATGATACGGAACAAAAGATGACAAATCGGATCATTTATTATACCTCACGATGGATAATTCTTGGTTTGATACCGATGAATCCAAAAAGTCCAAGAGTTCAAAAAGCAAAAAAACTTAACAAACAAACAAATGTCTTTATTAGATTTTCGAATTGAAGTAGGGCAGACTTTATGTAAACTTGTACTGCGGCCTAACTTCAAGAATCGAAGATCTATTGAAAATGAAATTCAGGTAAAAAAAAACATTAGGGTCCCATGCAACATGTTCCACCAACTGAGTTTTTGAATAAAAAATAATTAACGATTTTTTTACTTTATTTTAAAACTTTATCATAAATAATATTGATAATCAATGCGAAAAACTCAAATAATTGTAAATTAATTAAAATTTACTAAATTTATATAAAGCCAGGTGACTACGAAAGCACCACGACTGTCTGTCATGTTTGTGACGTCATTATGTTAAAGTGCTTTCACGTAAGTACTGTAAACGGCTTTTACTTGTGTATATACAGTCTAAATTATTGAAGTTTAGTTAATTATTAATTATTGAAGTGTATATACAGTCAAAATTATTGAATTGAAAACAATTGGTGGTTGCAATTAATGTCACACATTACTGAATGTAATTCAGTAATGTGTGACAAAGGGTTTATAAAGCCCAGTTCTGATAATATACCTGATGTGGATATTTTTATGGTTAGGGATTTTCTCAAAAATGATATTCGGTTCAATTCAGCTGAAGTTCGAGTAGCTAAAGCATCAATTTGAGTTTTTTCTTTAAATAATAATGTAAATGCAAGTAACAAAAAAAAATCTATTAAATATAATTATGTTATTTGTAGGGTATCACGCGAAAGTTACGGTGACAAGGCATTACAAGGTTATGTTCAATTTTACCACACAAATTGTATTTGTATGGTGAAAGGACGTATAGGCCTAGAACATAAAGTTCTGAGTAAAGCTTATACCGTCACCTTAATAATTAATGGAAAACTATCACAAGTTCAAGACACTCAATATTACGATCGTGTAGATTCAGGGTGTAATATATACTTAAAAGATTAAAAAAATAATATAATGTTATAAATAATGATCCTTTGTTTATATTTGATGGCAGGTGGTTGTAAAAATTTGATGTTATTTTGGATTAATACGTCGTGCTGCTTGGAACCATTGACTTTCACGTTTAACATCTCGTGGCACATTTAAAAATATTTTTCGGAAGTTGTTTTTGTAGTATTCGTATAAAATGGTACGAAACAGGCACGATGACTAATTAGATTTGACATTTTTAATAAATTTATCGATACACTGATGATAATAACAAGAATAACTTGATTAAAAACTAAATCACTCGTATCAGCTGTCTGTAATGTTGAGGGGAAATAAACATTGTAACGTCACACGCACTGGGGTTTAGCGGTACTAGGTTTAAAAATGTGTTCTCAATTCGATGTAACTTTTTAATTATAATTCAAAGAAAAATAGTTTTGTTGTAATACTTATATATTATCTTTCTATTTATGACAACTTTTTTTTAATCTCAATTGCGTAGTATCGCAAACCATTTGTAAAAAATGCGGTGTAGCATTATGGTATAATAAACAAAATAATTGTTTTAGATCCTTTCATATCACATAAGTATTTTTTTTTACTTTAGCTCACTGTTACAGTAATGTCACACTCCCTAACAAGTCCAATAAATGATCAATAAACAAAATTATTGAGTTTTAAAAAAAATCGAATTTTTTTATTACCTTAAACCAGTATCTTTTCTCAATAACTTTAAATTTTTATCATCTTGGACTGCAAAGGGTTAAGGTAATACTTTTCGACATTTGTATGTATATTTAGTTACAAGAATTTATATTTGAAATTTCTGATATATTATAGCTCCAAATATTTTGCCTATAAAATCAGTTTAAGAAAATGTGAAGTTGTGATTTACTGACATTATGGGGCACAAAGTTTGGAATGCTCAAAATGTCTTAATTTTAACATATAGCCGTGATTGTATTTACTTTAAAATGGATAAAACTTCAATCATAAGTATTATAAATAATAATTGCAAAATGTGTTTATTACCACAGCTGTAATATGTCAAAATACTTTTAAGGAAGTTTACAAATTCTTTTAAAATTAGCTTCATCTTTTATGCGCTAAATAATGCTGAGTTTATAAAATTCGATATTTTTTTCTCTGATAGGTTTTTCTTATCTAGCTGGATTGGACATCTAAAAGGATAGGTTTCACATAATCTTTCTGTAGGCGTGCGTTTGGATAACATCAGTTTTATGTATTTTGCGTAGCTGGAAATAAGGAATGGATTTAACGTTCATTATCGACATTCATGATTAATTATTTGAAAAGAGGCAAATAAGTTGATGAAGTATGTAGATAGATACCTCCATGTCTCGACATTATAAATTAATACAAGTTTTTGGCATATCTTGGTAGGTTGTTTTTTATTTATATAAACTGAATATTTTTGATATTGTTAAAATTTTTCAGTCGTAGTCCTTATAATTTATTACCATTGTCCAACTTTGGAAAATAAACGGTTGTCTCTGATTTGACTTCATTATTTGAAGGAAATCTTCCTCCAGCCATTTCTTGAGGTTTGGAAAGATTTAATCACTGGAAGCCAATTCTAGTAAATATAGCGCTTGTTAGCTTAGGTCATGGAGTTTTATAACAACAAAATATGCTTGTCCGACTAATACAGAAAACATATTTTTTTGATTCGATGTGGATATATAGAATGAATAACATTTTCCAATTGGCTCATCAGCGAAGTGTAATAGTCCCTGGTAATGGCATTGCTTTTTGCATGGTAGTCTATGAGCGATCCCAGAAAGCCGTAGCCACATATTTCCTAAGATAAAATATAAAAATATTCATTCATATTTTACGCAAGTACTCTGCCATTCATAGTATTGGCTGCCTTTTTATAGCCATAAGGAAGAATACAAGAAATTTTAAAATATATTTTTTTAATGAAGTAAATATACTGCCAAAACAATTTATTATGTAATACAATATAATAAAACAAAAATAAACAAAGTTGCAATTGAAAGAATAACATTTAAATAAACATTTAACATTTATAACAATAAACTTTTTTAAAAATAAAAAAATAAACTATAAAGATTGAGACGTA
Organism: Cosmopolites sordidus; assembly: GCA_031761425.1. NCBI lineage: Eukaryota > Metazoa > Arthropoda > Insecta > Coleoptera > Curculionidae > Cosmopolites > Cosmopolites sordidus. The sequence continues at coordinate 1,516,966 of JARFXV010000126.1, forward strand.
ATGCTTATGATAGTTCGGATATTGAGAGCGAATGAGAAAAACAATAATTAAAAAAATATTCTATAAAATCGGGTCGGGGGATAAAGGGAGGGCATAACCGAAAAAAATAAAGAAAACTTTGTATATTACAATAGTTTTCATTAATGAAAAGGGGGGCTCAGAAGGACCAAATAAAAACAGGGATCCGAAAATACGAAAGAATGGAGGGAAACATTTATTTTTAATCTCATGGCAAAAGTGGTCAGGAGGAACGAAAAATGATTCATTGGACAAATGTGTTGTTTTTTTTGAAAGAATATAATATGTAATATGACTATTTTAGATAGGTTTTCATTTGGTCTAACGGACTTAATACCAAACTAAATGAAAACTTAAGTTAAGCCTGTAACTTAGGAACGAATAAAGATCGACTTACAAATTTTCTGGTTTTTATTTTAATAATTGTGTTTATTTTATACTTCCAGCATTTCAACATAATGATACAAACACCCTGCAAATGAAACTGGCTGAGAGCCATCTCTCTACTTACTGTAATTTCAACAAGAATTTTTTTAATTATAAATCCTTAAGTTACCTAGCAGCAGCTTCCTGAAATACTGGATCTTCACAAAAAATATTAACCGACTGGCTAAAATGAATGGAAATTGTGTAGCAACTTCTAATGTGAAAAAAATTGATTGATATAAGTGTTAAGGAAGTACGAACGAATCTATGGGAAAAACGAGTTGTCAAAATTAAAACTTGAAATTCGGTAATTGAGACAAAGGATATATATTTCAACTATGCTCACAATTTAAAAATTATTTACCGTCTAGTTTTTGAGAAAAATTTTATTTTCAGGCGTTCTTATACACAGTCTTTTATAGTAGAATTATTTCCACCACGCACTTTTCTATTTTTCCAATATTAATCTTCCAACTTTATAGAATAAAAAACATCACATGATAAAGTTTAATATTTGCAAAATATTATTATATATAAATAATATCGGCTTACCGACACAATTATGTAAATTATCAATATAAGTCAAACTTTTTTTCAACTTTCGTTTATTAATAACAAAACACTCCAAAAGACCAAAAGTCTGGCAACGTGGCGCAACTAGCTGAGAGAAAAATGAGATTACTATTTTTCTTACAGAATTTACTTTCCTGCGTAGTTTTCAATATAAACTTTTTATTTTGTAGCGACAACATTCTCATTCATCTACACAATATACACTGATATATATATATATATATATATATATATATATATATATATATATATATATATATATATATATATATATATATTGTACAGCAGGTCATAGAAAGGCACAACGAATACACCATGCCACTGTGCTTGGCTTTTATCGACTACGAAAAAACATTTGATTCCATCTCAAAGCATGCGATAATGGATGCACTGCTTGGCCAAGGTGTAGAGAGAGCTTATGTAAACCTATTAGAATCGATATATGATGGAGCTACAGCCACAATTCACCTTGATGATCTTGAAGTGGGAATTAATATAGAACGAGGTGTACGGCAGGGTGACGCAATATCGCCTATTCTTTTCTCAGCTGGCCTTGAAGAAGTATTCCGTAAACTGGATTGGGAACAGGATGGGGTAAAGATCAATGGTGCAAACTTAAACCATCTTAGATTAGCAGATGATATTATTCTCATTTCACAAGACCCAGAGGAGCTGCAAAGACGCATACAAGAACTGCAAAGGGCTGGCGAACCATTTGGCTTGAAAATAAACCTGAAAAAGAGTCAGGTTATGTTCAATAACTTCGCTCAGGACAGAAGAATTTCAGTTTTAGGAAGGGATTTAGAGATTGTGGACAGCTTTGTATATCTTGGGCAGAGGATTTCCATGGAGGGGAATACCGGCCGGGAGGTGGAACGGCGTGTTAAATGTGGCTGGCAGGCATTTGGTAGGCTCAACATAGTGTTTAAGAGCAGACTCCCACTTTGCCTGAAAAGAAAAGTATTCGATCAGTGCGTTCTACCCGTTATGACATACGGAAGTGAAACCTGGACACTCACATCGCAATCAATTCAAAAACTTCGGGTGGCACAGAGGGGAATGGAAAGATGTATGCTTGGCATTACAAGACGAGACAGAAAGTCCTGCGCATGGATCAGGGAACAAACAAAAGTCTGTGACATCATTGGAAGAGTAAAACAGTTGAAATGGAGATAGGCAGACAGATGGACCAAGGCAATCCTGGAGTGGATACCGCTTGATCGCAAACGTCCGCGAAGAAGACCGAAAGCACGATGGACTGATGACATGGTTAAGTATATTGGACCCGAGTGGCAGAGGAAAGCCCAGGACCGTGAAGGTTGGAAGCATGCTGAAGAGGCCTTCATCCTGCAGTGGATCGATACGGGCTGATGATGATGATGATGATGATGATATATATATATATATATATATATATATATATATATATATATATATATATATATATATATATATATATATATATATATATACCGATGTGTTCAGTACAATGTGTAACTCATAATGAAAATATACACGATTCAAGAGCGCATAGAAATTGAAAGTTGATTTTCACTTTGGGGAAAAGTATCTTTTCTGACGAAGTATAATTCTGGCTTAATGAAAACGTAGCTGTAGGATTTGGGGCTATAAAAATTCTAAGTGATTCAAGAGTTACCTCTTTATCGTCATAAAGTCACTGTTTGCTACAGTTATTGGGGTGAAAGTGATAGAACCTTATTTATTTGAAGGCGATGATGGAAATCGTGTTATTGTTAATGATAAATTATAAAAATATGCTAACAGAATATCTTTGACCTGAACTAATAAATATGTATAAACACATTTTAACAACATCGTTGTGACTTGTCGCAACAAAATAGAATTTTTGCAAGAAAAGTTTTCTGGACGCGTTATTTCGCGAAATGGTAATATCAACTAGCCACCAAGATCATGTGATCTCACATACTTGGATTATTTTTTTTATGGGGTTATGTTAAATCTCTGATTTGCAAAAATAAATCCCAAACAATAACTGACGTTAAACAAACAGTTAGACTATCATTGAAAATATACCACGCAATATGTGGGAAAGTTTAATCGATAATTGGATCTCCAGAATGCATTCCACCCACCAGACGAAGTCAAGTGGGCGATAAAGATTACTGGATTAAATAAAAATTGCTGGATTATCACTTGTAATTACCATTGTGGCCTATTCGAAAGTTTATTATTGGATTATTTTATTTTATTTATTTAGTTTTGTTAGTTAGTTATTTGGTTTATTATTGGATATAATATTATTGGATGATCCTATTTAATAAAATTTTTGATATCTCGAAAAAATATACAAGAAAGTCTAATTAATTTTAATATTTAATTCAGTAGTGTTGTGATATATATATATATATATATATATATATATATATATATATATATATATATATATATATATATATATATATATATATATATATATATATAATCCAGTATACCTCGCCTAAGGTACTGGACGGGTCACGGGTGGTGGATAGTGAAAGTTCCATTAGATATTAATGGACAGCTGCGAATATCTCAAAATAAGCAGCCCCGAACCAAGGCAATACAAAAACTAAATCCACTTAGCGTCTGACTTGTATCAAGCGGTTGAGTGGTCAGCGTCTCTTCACCAGTGGTGCGGCTGATATTTAAATTCTGGACCTAACCCCTCCAGTCTTAACGTCTGAACCGTCATGGTTCAAACAATTAATTCAAAGTACAAGATGAAGCGTTCTAGTAATTACAAAATTACCCCAGGAGGTAGACAATCCTCTGCCAGCTTTGCTGGTACAACCGGACTTTCGGATTCTGGGGCGTCCGGGCTTAAACGCAAAATCTTTCAGAGGGAGTCGGAGACCTCTGGCCAACGTCTGAAACCGAAAACAAAAACTTTCTTTGGAACGGTAAATATCAATTCTCTCCTGCGCCCAGGAAAACTATACGAATTGGGGCGAACATTGAATCAGCAAAAAATCCAAATTTTAGCTTTGCAAGAAACCAGATTGACAGATGATAACACCTTGGAATTCGGCAACTACAGACGTTTTAAAAGTAAAACTGACAAAAGAATACTCAAAAATACACCACATCTCGGTGTTGCTTTCGCTATCTCAAGAAACATTCTTGGTTCTATAACTAATGTCCAGCCAGTAAATATTCGACTTATGACACTATCCCTCAAGTGTGCTAACAAAAACTATACATTAATCAATGCACACCTCCCAGTTAATGAGGAAAATAAATCTAATCCTGAAAAAGTAAATAAGTCCTGGGAAATTCTGGAAAAGACTATCTCTAAAATTCCCTCTAACCATGTAAAAATCCTATTGGGTGATTTCAACGCCCAACTAAGGAAAGAAAAAAAGTACAGGAAAACAATCGGCAGTTTTCCCGCTCATAAATGGACTAACCATAATGGTAGAAAATTGGTTGAACTATGTTCGCAGTTTAATCTAAAAATAATGTCAACACATTTTAAGAAGAAAATAACAAAACAGAAGATCTGGAGGTGCCTAAACACGTACATAGGTAAATTTCAAATTGACCATGTTGCCATTTCGTACCCCAATTATGAAGAGATTTTGAATGTTCAAGTCAGGAAAGAAGCTAACATAGACACGGATCACTACTTGACTAGAATCAAACTTAGCTTAAAACCTCGAAAACTTATTCAAAAGAGACTGCTAATACCAAAGTTCGACCGAACGGAAATAAAACCAGCCCTAACAGAAGAGCTCGATAAACAACCAGCACAGAACTGGCAAGAATTGAAACAAAAAATTATTAAAACAGCCTTAAAGTTGGTCCCTTTACAAAAACGTCGAAAACATCCATGGTGGGATGAAGTTTGCGAGCAAGCAGTATTAAGCCGAAGTAAAGCATTCAAAGATTGGAACAGTCAAAAAACAGCAATAAACTATAGTATCTTTTTGGAAGTAAGAAAAGAAACATCGAAGCTAATTAGACAAACTAAAAGAAAATATGAAGACAATCAACTTAATGAAATAGAAAAAGATTTCCAAAAAAATAATACCCGAAACATTTACAAAACATTTAAAACTAAATTAACAGGCTATCAACCCCAAAGTCTTTGCTTCCAAAAGGAAAACGGTCAATTAGCTCTAAATAACCAAGACAATTGCAAAGAACTTGCGAAATATTTTGAACAAATACTAAACTGTCCTGAGCCTTTAAACAAATTACCAACACTAAACCCTAAACAAACAAACCCAGATTCATTACCATCGAATGAAGATGAAATAATTAGACAAATCAAGCGGCTTAAAAATAACAAAGCTTCTGGTGAAGATGGAATCACTGCTGAACTTTTGAAATCCGCTGGTCCAGGCACAATCAAGGAAATAACCAAAATTCTACAAGAAGTTTGGCGAACCGAACGGATTCCGGAAGATTGGAAATATGCTCTAATCCATCCACTACACAAGAAAGGAGATAGAACGGATGTAAACAACTATAGAGGGATATCTCTTCTCCTAGTTTGTTACAAGATTCTATCTCAATGTCTACTAGACAGAGCACAAGGACAGTTGGAACCTAAAATTGGTGAATATCAAGCAGGTTTTCGACCGGGCAGATCCTGCCCTGAACAGATCCTCAATCTAAAGTTGATCCTAAGACATCAAAAACTGTACAATAAAAATCTCGTCTGTACATTTGCGGATTTCAAGAAAGCATATGATTCTATAGACCGCGATTCTTTATTCCGAATCTTGAAAGAACAAGGACTAGATCTGAAAACGCTGGCAATTATTAAAGCAACATTAACTAACACAAGGTCAAAAGTTAAAATCATGGGTGACATCTCAGAGCCCTTCGAAATTAAAACTGGAGTGAGACAAGGGGATGGACTCTCTCCACTCTTATTTAACTGTGTTCTAGAAAACGCAATACAGGAGTGGCGTGAAGAAAAGTTGGCCCTGAATATTGACCAGCCCATTAAACTGGGGAGAACCAACATCAAAATTGATTGTCTGGCGTTTGCTGATGATCTAGCAATTTTGGCTAAATATGTATTAACGGCACAGAAACAGATTGAAATTCTAAAAGAAACAGCAGAAAAGGTAGGACTCCAAATTTCCTTTGAAAAGACACAATACATGACCTGCAACAGACTAAGAACACCATTTCTAAAAACAAAATATGGTAACATCAGACGAGTCTCTCAATTCAAATATTTGGGTGAAATAATCATGGAAAATGGGTTGTAAAAAGCGGCCAATAAGGGTAGATGTCAAAAAATGGAAACGGCATTGAGACTTACACAAAATATTTACAACAAAAAATGCCTATCTAAAAACACAAAACTGAGACATTACAACATAGTTATTAAGCCAGAATGTCTATATGGGGCAGAAACGCTCATTTTGAATAGAAAGAGAGACATCGAGGACATTGAAAAGAAGGAAAGAAAAATCATAAGAAAAATCCTAGGCCCCAAACAAATAAATACAACAACATACCGACTTCGACAAAACCAAGAAATCAAACAATACACAGATATACATAGCTATACGAGAAAAAGAAGACTTAAGTTTTACGGACACATAAAACGGATGAATCCAAATAGGCTAACTAGACAAATAGTCGCATTTTATTAAAATAGGACTAGAGCTAAAGTAGAAATAATTAAATGGATTGCTGCAATTAAAGAGGACCTAAGATCAGGCTGTTTCAGACACAAGGTTGACGTTTGGAAGGTTGGTCGGAGAGAAAAATGTAGGAAGACTGGAACAACTCGGTCTGACGAAAGGAAAAAAGCTCATAGCGAAAGAATGAAATTAGTATGGGCGCAAAGGAAGGCTAACAACAACAAACGCCTTTAATTGTACTTCGCGTGGTCCACCCGTGCCCATACGTGAATAATAATAAATAATATATATATATATATATATATATATATATATATATATATATATATATATATATATATATATATATATATATAAATGTGAACAAAGTTATCAATATACTTCAACACTCTTATTTTTTGACCACATTTTTTTTTTAAATGACATTCCCAAATTTATTTTATCTTACGCATATTTTTTGTTTCAAATATTTATCAAGACGGTGAATGTTAAGAAAAGTATTTTTGTAGCAGTTGCTTTTTATTTTAAGAAATCTAAGAAATGTTATTCCTTGAAAGCCTATTTTCTAAATAGTACTCTTATTTTTTTGACCATAACTGTTCATTTAAAATACTGAAATATGACCAATACAAATTCCTACATAAAATATTTTATAACTTTCCTCAACGAGAATTTTTTCGGAACTAATTTTTGCAAAAACAAAAGAGTTTTTCGTCGCTTGTAAATCCAGCGAATCTAGTGCGCATAGGAGCGCCTGAACGCTCGCCAAACTTTGAGAAGTTGCCGTGCCGATCGTCAGTTTTGGCGCGATCGAAAAGAGACCAGCAGGACCGATCCGGGCACCTACCACAACCACCTGTGCGCTTTTCCGGTAATTTTTTTCTCGCGCGAACTAAACCTTTGCCGAAGATGGACCACCGGATATCGAACAGTTTATTAGTGAAAAAAAATGTATAATTCCATGGGATTATAATTTTTCTTTCCACCTTGTAAGTGTTATCGATGTGCATTATTATAATTGTCAAAGTGGGGAAGAAACGGCTAGATATTTTTAAGTCGTTGTTAAACAATAGGAAGTTATCTCATAATGTGATAAATCATACTTAAGCGTCGGTATTTTTAACTAGAAAGGAACACTGATCTAATGAAATGCTTATATTTGCATTTGAATTGTCACTGGTTATATTTTTTAAGTGGGATTTTTTTGAAGAATCATGGAAATTTAAAAAAAAAAGAAAATATGTATGGTGATATTGGTGAAGTAAAATAAATTGTATGCAGTTATGCACTTGCAATAAACCGATATTTCACACTTCTCATATAGAACCCATATAGAACAATTTTATATATATATATATATATATATATATATATATATATATATATATATATATATATATATATATATATGCAATACTAATAATTTTTTTTATTATTATTTAAAATATCGGACCATGTTACTCGAACTTCAGGCCTTTCCTTCAAGTTTCTCACTCCCACCACTAATTGTGTAGGTTTCTTCTACTTATCACATTGTATGTGTTTTCATTCGAGGATTTTCTGGGTCTACATCGTTTTTTTCTTTCCGGCGGGACCCAATCTAGAACTAATTTCCGCAGTCGATCTTTTGATATTTTTCTCACATGTCCATAAGTTGTCGTCTTTCTAAGTCTTCAATTATTGTTCCCTTCCTGCCAATCAACTTTCTAACTTGGTTATTTGTTACTCTATTTAATCTAGAAAATCTGCAAGATCATCTAAAATGTTCATTTCAACTGCTTGTATTTTTTATCTGCTTCAGTTTGTCTTCATAATTTCGACCCATACCACTATTATATACCATACAATAGTGGTATGAGTATGGTAAGAGTTGTGTTTATATGGTTTTTAGCGAAAAATTGACGAATAACTATTACGGTGTACGATTGTGTTATATAAAAACCATGAATTGTTTTGCGATAAATTTATTACAATTTTTTTTTGAATAGGCTCATGTAAATGATAGATAACACTTAAATAATACCCTTTATTAACTGTCTAACCAGTTGGAAGGAACTCTTTGTAGACAATACTTACATTTTATTGTATTACTTTTTAATACAGTAACATTGATTTTTAACTAGTTTTGATGTGGTCTATGATGAGTCATAAGCATAGATTCGTGCCTTTCGGCTTTGATTCATCTTTAACACTGTACTCTTTTGTTTTTTGAGATACTTCTGTATTATAAACAAAGATTCATATCTTATGAACAATAATTATGCAGTTCAGAATGTCAGTAAACAAAGAAAACATCTCGTCAGTAACTTCAATACAGCGATGTTTATAAAAAAATTTAGTATTTTCGGAACAAGACGAGAACACAAAAGAGAAAAGTTTAAATTGTTCTTCAAAATGTTGTTGAAGATGTTGAAGATGTTATTGAATCGATCTAAATTGTATTCCAGTAATACCTACAATGTCTCTAATAATTAATCGGCAGTTACTCAGGTCCAGAGCCTTGATTTTCGTAATGTTTTCTCCACTGCTGAACGTTCTTCAGTCACTAAAGTCCTGGCACCAGTTGTAAAAAGTTTTTTGTAGCAGATTTTTAATGCAGAAATTTCGTTTTTTTAGACAAAATTTAATGCAAAATCTCTGCTCTATAAATTTATCCGTTTTATAAAATCGCAGATCAAATTTTTAAACAATTACATAAAACGCTATAATTTCTAATTCAACAAACGAAATGACATAAAACTTCTGAGATATATTAAAGACAGGCATACCAATTAAAAAAATAAATGGTTGTATGTATATGTAAAGCCCGCGAATGTTTAAAACATAAGTAAGATTATTTGTTGATCAAAATACTATACAGCACAATTTTTATGCCCGTTCACAGCTAGTCATTACGTACCCAACTAGAAAACAAATTTTATTCAGCATTACTTATAAGGAAATTATGTAAAATCAAGCCTTTCAAAAGCCATATCGTGTTCTGCAAGAAAAAAGGGCGAACTGGAATAATTTAGTAACGAAAACATATTTTCTGTGATATAACGAATGTACTAACAAACACAATAAAAGGTAAGAAGTGGCATCTATCAAATTTTTATGACTTATTGTTAAATATTTAAACACATTTTTAGCAATAGAAAATAAACGTATTAAATAAAAAAAAAACAATACTGAAAATATCTAGCCTGTTTAGTTTTTTGTCTATGTACATTATATATTAGCCATTTTTTCATTAGAATACTGAAAAGGGATTCGAGTGAATAGGGCTATTCTAGGGAAAATCTAGTTTGATTGTTTATTAAAATATATTAAGGTATATTTATAAATATATTGGAAAATCAAAAAATACAACAATATAAAAAAAAATGTCATAATTTTTATATATACTATTACGATATTACATACCACAACTCCTATCTACACCATTGCGATATTATATATTAGATTCTCGACTTAATTCTCGGCCTTTTTTTTGAATAACTGACATTTGCTTATGAAAAAAAGTATAACAAACTTAATATTCGAAGTAATCTCTTGCAGTTTCTATATGCTTTGGCAACTTTTCAGACATTTGTCGGATCCCAGATCGAAAAAAAATTGATGGTTTGAGGATTAGAAGAGGAGAGAATCTGAAGCGGTCAAGTCTGGTTAATATGCGGCATGCGATTAAATCTCCTAGCTCTACTCGGTGATCTTTTCTAGAGTTTTTTTTCTGTGTATGTTTTGCTATTCAAAATAACTTTCCTAATTCCCTTCGAAGTATAATACTTTTTTTCGTTCAGAGTGTCAGTAACACGAATCAGGTGCTACTGATAACGGCTAGTAGTGACCGTTTGGCCAGATTGAAACAACTCATAATATACGAGACCCAGCTGAGCCCACCATATACACAACATCGTTTTGGCGTGGAGATTTGACTTTGCGTTATTGATTGATGGCTTACCATCATTAAACCAAGATTATCGCCATTCTGCAGGAAGTTTATATTTTTTTAATGTGAGGAGTAATTACACAATAATATCAAACAGCCTACTGTTGTTCTCGGCGAAGAATTACGGCACTCAACGACTCTCCTTTTCAATATTCTTTAGCTTGTTTAAACATCTAGAAATAGCTTGCGATGTTACTCCAAGTTTTTGTTCGAGCTCTAACAGTGCACGACAATGATTTCCTTCCAGCAGTGCCTTAAATTCTTAATTCTTCACTTTTTTTGGTTATCTCCAATGTCCTGCATCATTTAATCCATTAGTGGGCAAAGTTGTTTTTTACTCAATATCAATATTTTTTTAACATTTTTATGGAGATGAATCTATTAATACAAAATAATACATGAAATATGTTTGTATTCATTACTTTCTAAGATTTTGACCGTCTCTATTAAAGAACTCTGTGCTTAAAGATAATTTAAACACAACACAGTCAGAATATAAATTAAAATAAAATAAGCCAGAATACACATGAATATAAAATCCAAAATAACAACAAAGTCAACCTATGCAGTATGGTAACTGTAAAAACATATTTTGGGATACAAAGCCGACTTACATTTACTGCAGATAAAGTTGCTTTTCTTGCTGCAAAATGCACAACGGTGATCAGTTTTATTGTAGACAATCAAATGCCAAGTATTTTCATATCTTACATCTTACAGAGGGCGTGATATTCGTTCATATTATGGTCTTATACCATATAATTTCAAACCAGAGCTATAGATTTCCGAAAAACCAAAAGTTTCTGCATTTCAGTCATCAGGTCTAACTTTTTTTGTTAGCAAACATGCATTAACCACTGAAACATCTAAGTAATAGGCAACTAGTTACCAATCCCACTTCTTTTATCGTATTCTTGATCTATAGGCAGCTACCAAATTATCAATATTATCAACTCCTCCTATGCTTTGTTACCGGTTGCTACCATTTTAGGTTGAAGTATATTTGTTTTAGATTTAGAAACACGGTCCCATCGCGAAGTAGGTAAAATAGTATCTATTTCAAAATCGGTAGCAACAGCTACAACTTTGTTACCTTTCCATTGCACTAAAAGAGTCTGCTCGTTCCTCTAATACTTATATGTCCCACTTTTGGATTTATTCTAGTGTTTTTTTCTCTAAAAGAGGACACTGTTCTAGCCTGTTTCCGCGGATAGTTCATATAGCACAGTAGTTCTGGTCAAACAAATAGAACAAAAGTGGTAAACCGGTAAAAAAATTATCAAAATAATGTTTATAGCCTTGAGTTTTTGGCATGCCGACTTGGTCAGGAGTATAACAACATCACCACCCAAACCATTTATTTTTTCCTTATTATAATTTTTTTCAGGGTATACATCAAAACCATATATGTAAGCATTATTTGAACATAGAGCCCAGTTTTTATAACCAAACATTATTGGCTTCTTCCGTATAAACTGTTTGGCATAATTCTTGCCATAATATGGCATAATTGGCAATTCTTGCTTTCGTCTATTGATAGATGTTCATCAAGTCCTCCATGTGATCTAAAATGTTTGCCAAGAAGTTCAAGAAGCGCTCTCAGTTTGTAAAATCTATCGCCTGTTGGAAGTTTAGAATTATCATTGAAATGATTAAATGTCAGTATCATCTCAAAACGTTTCAATCGCATGCTATTCTGAACAATTTTCGGAAAGTCGTCTTCACTGGATCAGTATATACACCTGTTTGTGTACTTTCCATAACCAGATAGTAACAATATGTCCAAAAATACATGAAGCTCTGGCATTGTTAAATTTAAATCATTATTTCGTTGACCACCATATCTGTTACTTTCTTGAATTATCAAAAATTCATTATGTCGTCATCAAAAAAAGCCGAAAAAAGTCACTGAGGGTAATCGAATTTAGGACATTATCAGATGGTCGTAATGGGTCGCAGTATGCGTTTATATTATTGTTTGGCAATGCTTCAGGATCGACGGCCTATTTTGTTCGCTTGTAGTGGGAAGTACCGTCGGTTTCCTTGCTGCCTTCCATGATGAGTTGATTTCGAAGTTCGGATAACGGGACCAAATCTTCCGGATCATAATCATTATCGCCTACTGATGCAATTTCACATGGTTGACTTAGAATTCCTCGAGGTAAATGATTTACGTTATCACTATACTCCTCATATAAGTCATCACTGTCAACGTCAGTGTCGTTTCCATCTTCTGTCGGAGGAAGTATGTATATATTTAAATTAGGTATATCAGACTCTTCTTCTAAACAGTCTATAAACTCTGCCAGTGTAAACCTAAACCTTGCTTTCTATTGGAACCTTCAGTGTGAAACACTAAACTCAAGGATTACTAACTAACTCACTAAGCATTAAACGCCGAATCCCTTTTTTTAAAGTGTTCAACGCACGTTTAGCTAACCATGTTAGCATTTTCAGGAGATGATTTACTTTCAAATTAAATATTAAATAATAGTCAACCCCGAGTCTGCAACAACAGCAGGCCTCAAATACCTTTTGTCAGTCCCATCATACTCGTGTACAGCTCTTACCCACACAACGCTATCTAATCCATGTCATTTTAAAGCTAAAAACAATGCTCAAACGTTATTTCATGAAAACTTAAATATTCTTCTTTTATACCTCATCATAATAGCGGAGCTCTTAAATCCTTCACCTCAGATTAAACCATATCCTGATGACGCTAACATAGTTAGCAAAGTGCGCGTCATTTAAAAAAGTGATTTGGTGTTTAGTTATAAACCTCTTCGAGCTTACTATCTCACACCGAAGGCTCCAATAGAAGAATTGATCTCTCTTCTTGTTAAATTCAGATATTTTTATAGAGAAAGGTGTTGCATGAACTAGAATATCCAGCATCATTTGTTTTTTTAAACCATTTACTTTGTCACATTTTTTACAATCGTAAATAGAAACAAAAATGTAAACAAGAAAAGTGTATCAAAATATGTTTTACAGTGAGTATATTTACAGATTATTTGAAATTTGTGGTGCATTTGTGGTGCACATTAGGTGTTGAACTTATTATATTTCACAATATATTTATTAAATATATTGTTATTCATCTTCCGTCAATTGAGTTGCTAAAAACTTTTTAAATGTTAGTGATATAATGAACTAATTAAAACTGATTTAATGAGATTTTCCTCGTGTAATATATAGTTTCCAAATTTCCATTGCATGGCTCCATAAAACGCTCGCTGGATGCTAAATGTTTGTATAACAACAGTAATAAAATGTTTATAATACCAATTATCAAACATGTTTATTGTGACATTGATGGGTTTGCATATACTAGAAATGAAAACGTATTTTATAATAACATTTATCACACAATGCAAAACATAACTGAATTTCTCCATAAATTTTATATCTAAATAACCATAACCTTCCATTAAAATAATTAACAATTTAATATCATGTTTGTAATTAAGAGTGAAATTTTTTAAAAAAGGTTTATATACAATATAATCTCAAAACAAAAAACGACCTTAGAGTTACTTACAAATTGAATATATTGTAGCTATATATATTTTATAATGGTTTTTTCAGATCGGAATGGTGATCTTTATAAAAGAATTTAGGGCTATAGACGCGTCATGGCCTAAGATAACTTGATCTGTAAACGTAGAATTAAACATGAGCTGCAAACCAAGATGATCACCAGTCGATTAACTCCTGATCACACCCTCTACCAGTTATTAAAATTTGGTTTGTTATCTTACCGTATTCCGAAGAGTTTATTAACTTACTAGTGGCCAACGTAGGAAGCTTCTTAGATAGCGCCTGGTCTTAATTAATCAGGTTATATTGCAAGCGTGACTGACGCAATGTATACACTTTTGCCATGTGAAGTCGGGTGGCTGTGATTAATGACTAAACCATAATACATGCTCAAATTAAACAAAAATAAACATGCCAGGAGAGTTGCGAGAGTTGTGCTGTCGCCGCAGTAATGTAGTCATTTTTGAAGCTAAAAATTAACACCTTTAAGACAACATAATTGTACTTCAATCTATTCAATAGATCAAAAATGTCAGTTAACAAAATATAGAGTATATTAGCTACATACATATAATGGGTTCCACGATATTTTGTGTCATACCATGCAAATTTTAAATCCAACTAATTTTCTTGCAGAAGACAAAACCGTAATAAACATGACAAAATATATTTTTTTGAAATTTGTTAGTATTTCTTTCAGTATTTCTTTCAGTAGTAGTTTATCTATTCAGTAGCACATAAAACATAATAAAACCACTACCAGAATTTTCAGGGTGGATTTTTTGATCGAGAACATTCAAATCAACCACAAGTTCTTGCACAGTCTTTAATTATTAAAGTGACATACACGCAAAAAATATGCCCCTACAAAAAAAATTATGAAAGTACTACAGGCTTAATAGACTTGTCCGTATAGAGAAAAATCATATTCCACTTTACAGTAAATGGGATTTAAAAAAAATGTCATTAATGGAAATATCATATATAAGTATTATAACAAAATTATTTTTATTTTTTCCGTTATAATTAAAAAGTTATATCAAATCGAAAATAAATCTTTAAACCTAGTACCGATAATGCGCCGACAGTTCCCAAAAAAACACGAGCGCGTGTGACGTCACATTGTTTATTTCCTCTCAACATTACGGACAGCTGATACGAGTGTTTTAGATTTTAATCAACTTATTTTTGTTATTATTATTGGTGTATTGATAAATTTATTGAAAATTCTGAAATCTGATTATCATGCCTGTTTCGTACCATTTTGTGTGAATAATATCAAAACAACTCCTGAAAAATTGTTTTTAAATGGGCCACAAGATGTTAAACGTCGAAATCAATGGTTTCCAGCAGCACGACGTATTAATCGTCATCAAATATATACGAAAAATTATTATTTATAACATTATATCATTTTTTTTATGTTTGAGTATTTATTACCTGCTAAAGCTACACAATCGCGACATTGCGTGACAAACTTTTCTAAGATTTTCGTTTATAATTAATCCAACTGTATAAGCTTTACTCAAAAATTCTGTTCAGGATATACATGTCCGTTCACGGTTTAAAAAATACAATTTTTGAAGTTAAATTGAACATAACCTATAATCTTTTAACCTTAACTTTCATATGCCCAGTTACAAATAATTTAATTATATTTAATAGAAATATTTTGTTTTTTATTCACATCTTCATTATTATTTAAAAAAAAGTCTCAAATTGATGCTTTAGCACGTCGAACTTCAGCTGAATTGAACCGAGTATCATAAAATCTGTGACCATAAAAATATCCATATCAGGTATATTATCAAAATTGGCCTTCATGAACCCTTTGTCACACATTACTGATTTAAATTACTGAAATTAATAATCAACAATTTTTTTACACTAAACACCTTTGTACAGGTACACATTTGACAGTATTTACGTTAAAAACACTATAACATAATGACGTCACAAACATGGCAGCCAATGGTGGCGCTTTCATAGTCATGTTATTTTATTTTAAATTTTATAAATTTTAATTCAGTTATAATTAATTGCAAACAATTTTTTCTGATTGATTATCAATATTATTTGTGATAAAGTTTTAAAATAAAGTAAAAATCGATAATTATATTTTATTCGAAAACCCAATTACTCAAGTGTTTTTTCTTAATAAATTCAAGCCTTGCTTTTGTATTAAAGGAATTAAGATCGAACTTGGACATTCCTTTAGCTGGTCCGTGACATTACCCATTGTCTAGCTTAATAGAACCAATATATTGTATACTAAGTGAGGGCAAGTGTGGAACTTCTAAATAATTTTTAAGTAATGAGAAATTAAAGGCGCACCGTTTTTTAATGGATCTGGTTGTTTCTAATGCACCAAGCTGCATTAAAAGCTACAAGTTGAGAACACAAACCTGAAAACAATGTACAACAGTAAACTTAAATTGAATTTGAAAAACCATAATTTTGATTTTCGGGGACCGTTTGCTGGATTCTAAAAGATACAGTAGCTTGAGAATACTATATTCTTTGCATATAGAATTACATAGAGCTTTCTGGTAAAGATTATCGATTCAATCTTTTTTAGTTTGACCAGTAACCAACCAAATTTCAGCCATTTGATTGCACGATTAATCATATAATCGATTGCTGAGTGAGAGGACTGAACCTCCCAATATAGTCTTCATAGATGTTGAAAGCACTCGTCGAAATGGAGGATTTCAGTTTTAATTGGAATGATCTAAGTGTTTTATATTTAGAATAGTAGCTCCAGTATTTATCAGAGTAAACTATTTTTCAGAGCAAAATACCATATTTTATTTCCGATCAGTATCTTTCCTTTAACTCATTTTTCTGGTTCACGTTCTGTATAGGGTTTTAATAGCACGAAAAGTAAAAAGGAAGAAGGGGAAAGCAAAAAAAAATCTTCAGCAGCACTATTTTCTTCTACGCCCTCCTACTTTAAAGGTCCAAGAGCCGCCATTGATATAGAATATATTATATATAAATCTATAATGCCATACTTTATGAAGGCTTTAAAGAGATTGCGAAAAACAGCACCAAGTTACTGTATTTGCTGGAAAAGAGAAGTTTTCTGTAAAGTCAAATGTTATATAAAGTGGTAACAAATTTTTGCTAAATTTGCCTTTTAGAGGCATTTTCGATATACATTTTTATCGGTTTCTCAAATAACTACATGCCTTTGCTATATATGCAAATTTAATTGTACATAAAGTACAGTTTTAATTGTTTGAAAGATTGATTTCATTGTGTTGACAATACTTTCACTAATAATACTATTGGACCAATAACAAGTGATAATCAAACATTTCGTTGGAAACCATGTGAATTTATATAAAATACATATCGGACATTTGATTAGTAAATGATTTCAATAAACAGACATGAGAAAAATATTATTCCAACTTAGATTAAATATATATTTCAATCTGGAATTGTGATTCTGGTGTATTAATATCAACACCGCTAAAAACTTTGCTTACATTAAATTGGCAAAAAAACGAATTTGTTATTTCGTGCAAATTCAGTTAATTTCAATGAAAAGCCCAACGCTTTTGCGCAACTTGCTTGCGCATCTGAAAGATTATGTAATCTGCTCTTTTGACATATTGGAAATTATGATGGTTTTGGAGAACATCAGGACTTCAGAAGATTTAATACTTCATAACGGTACCCAAAATGTATTATTTATTCTGAACATATTTTTGAGATTAAAATTTCACTATTTGGTTTTGTTGTATCCCTGGAAATTTTAGAATTTTATTCTTAGCCTGAAGGTGTCAAATACATTATATTTTTAAATTCTCAGCTTTCGGAGTACCGTTTAAGTGGGTTTATAATTAGCCTGCAAGTGTACACTAGGCACTTTTCAGTATTATATGATTTGAGTAGCTATATAATTCGAACGGAAATGAGGAACGTTTCAGCTATACCTTAAGTTGCTATTTCAAAAAGGTTAACGAGCCATGGGTTATAAAAATATACGTCGAAAATTTACAGATGGGTCCACAACAATGAAAATTTGCGTCATGTGGACTGTATGTGTTGTATGTGGTGTGCATGTGTGGCAATGTAGACGCTCTGACATACAAGGTAACACACACTGTTGTCGGTTTTCTCGCGAACGTCAAAGGAATTTGCCCATCACAAAATTTGCGTGTGGACGTGTTGTTAAAGTAAAATTATTTTAATATTTTTAGTTTCCAAAAGACACCTGCGTGACGTGACTATATTGAAATTTATTATATAGTTTTTTATTATTAATAGAGTCACTGATTGCAGTTAAAGCATGTTCCAGCACATTTTAATGTTGAAGAAGCGTGCGGCATTCATAGTAAT
Source organism: Cosmopolites sordidus (assembly GCA_031761425.1). NCBI lineage: Eukaryota > Metazoa > Arthropoda > Insecta > Coleoptera > Curculionidae > Cosmopolites > Cosmopolites sordidus. The sequence goes on from JARFXV010000126.1 coordinate 1,535,434, forward strand.
GCACAATTTAATAAAGAAAAAAAATAGCAAGAAAAGGCGATATTGTATTTGTGCCAAAACAGAAATGTTTAAATGACAGAAAATTAGTATAAACACTAAAAAGAAGAACTCTATTTTTGACGCTTGTTGGAATAGCCTAATCAAGCATAACCTACAAACATCCCTCGGCACACGCAGGTGGAGCGGGGCGTACAGCGCGCACAACACAAATATTTATTGACTGTGTGTGGTAATTTTGCATCGTAAATAGTTTTGCTGCACAGTAAATTTCACAAGCAAGCAAATCTTTATTGATTTGGACCCAGCATAAGAATCATGGCTTAACAACACGCGTATGTTAAATGTGTTTGCACAACTGTGTTTAGGAACTTTTGAGGTAAAGTGATATTGATATAGTGGTATCCTTGATTTGATTTGCTAAACTAGGAAAGGTTTCTGGGGCTAACATTTCCATGTCAGATTATGCCTATTTGCTATTCTTAACAAAAACAACAAAAAATTATTTCATTTTTAAGCGGGTAGTTTTGAGATATGAAAAATATATTGTTTACGATAATATATTTCGTAATTACTTTTTGGTAGTGCCGAAGTGTTGCTAATGACTTTGGAGGAGGCATTGTATCTGTTGCCGGTTGCGTTGGTGCGGACGGTAAGAGCAGCGGCCTGTCGCTGCTGTGTCGAAACCGCACTGGAGCGGTAGTTGGTTTGATTCCAGCGCTCGGATAGTTGTTTTTCTTTCTTTCTTCTGTCTGTTTACTTTCTAAATGTTTGTGATTGTTTCTAGGCAAGACTGTAAAATCCGACTACGAATTACCCCTCAGTTACGCCAGTTAAAGGCTGGGTAAGGCCGGATGCCTTCTGAGAAGTGTTCTACGTTAGTCACTCGCCAGTCGGTAGATTTCCTGATAGACTTATGGGTAGGACCCTAACTAAGGGTTTATAGCCCGAGGGGGGTGCAGGCCTGGGTTTGTTGGAAGCTGATGACCGTGGTTCGAAACCCACGTTAAGCTGTAGGTCCAGTCGCTAAATAGCCTAGTTGCTGATGCGCCTCTAACCCTAACACTTTACTTTTTTGCTTTGTATCTGTTATGAAGTGGCGGTATCATGTACGAAAATAAGTAATGGCCGCTCGATTATTGGTGACTGGAGCACATAACATCCGGCTAGATGAGGTAACATAACATTTCCAATCCCAGTTTACGACACTTTTTCATTAAAAGTTGATTGGCGCGTTCTAACACATCGATCCGTTCTAACACAATAATTCCCCGATCTGCTATATAGGTGGTATCACTTACGAAAAATCCTTACCTGCAATCGATTTTGCCAAGGTCGATTGTACTAGTTTCTGAGTTGTTGTGCTTTAAGTAACGATACTTTTGTTACTTTTTATTACAAGAAAATTTATTTAAAAAAAAAAAGAATTTCGTATTTTGTTACCTATTGCTTTTTGATGAAGGAAAATTCCGTTCATAACCATTACCCGGACTCTGCCGAAGGAAAATCAACCATAATTAATTGTAAGAAATTGAAAAGAAAGTATTTACGCCATTTTGCATGCATATTTGGGAATGTGAAATTGCTATCGAAATTGGTACTGCGTTTGCTCACAGCGGACCAAAAACAATAAGGTATTGATAATTCTGAGCAATGTTTGGGGTTGTTTAAGCGTAATAAAATATTTTTTCATGAAGTATGTGACAATGGATGAAACATGGATTCATCACTACACTTCGGAGTTAACTCGGGAGTCAGCTGAGTGGACAGCAACCGGTGAAATCCGTTCGAAGTGACCAGAAACACAACCATCGGCAGGCAAGGATATGGCCGCTGTATTTTGGGATGCGCATAGGATATTATTCATCGATTATATCGAGAAAGGTAAAACTATCAACAGCGAATATTACATAGCTTTATTTGTGCGTTTGAAGGACGAGATTGGCTCGTGATGAAAAAGATTCCAAATGAACAAAAAACGTGATGGTTTACCAAGGCAATACACCTGTTATAAATCATGAGCAACGATGGCTAAATTGCATTAATTGCACTTCAAATTGCTTCCTCATTTACCGTATTCTCAAGATCTCGCCCCCAGCAACTATTTCCTGCTCTCAGACCTCAAAAAAATGCTCGCTGGAAAGAAATTTCGCTGCATTGAAGAAATAATTGCCGAAGCTGAAGGATATTTTGAAGGTAAAGAGAAATCCTCCTATAAAAAAGGGGTAGAAATATTATAAAAGCGTTGGGATGATTTTATTCTTCAAAGAGAATATGTTGATGAATAAAGTCGAAATTTGCAAAAAAAGTTTGTTTTATTTGGCAGACCGGGGACTTATTTGCCGGTTATGTGTTAAGTGTTCTCAATAGAGATTCAGTTTGGCCTAGTTCTAGTACTTTAAATGTTTTATACCTCGAATATTTTACCAAACATAAAGAAAGGCTCTTTTAAATTTAAATATCGTTTTGGGGGTATTTGCTAGAAATAACTATTATCTTTTGCGTTTTGGAATATGAAAAAAAATGCCCAATTCTTGTTTAAAGTTACTACATCATCAAGAAGTAGTTCATTGTTATCCCGTTCCGATAATAAGTTGCATGTTATTGAGCGATTAGCCTTGTACGATGTGTGAAACTTATACACCTCTGTTGAATTTACAAAAAAATATTGCATAAATAGTGTGTGATAATTTACCTTAACAAATTGTATGAAAGATAAAAAAGGTAGTAAGATACGTATTAAAACGAAAATAAATTAGGTGGAAAAAATTTTCCATATCAATTTGTTTTTTTTTCTTTTTTGTTAACCCATATACACACATGCATTAGTTAATTTTCATTTTCTCCTACGCAAAATGTATGTGACAATACGGATGGCGGCAAAACAAACGATGATTTAAATATTTAATCGGGATTAAATGGAAATACATCGCCAGAAATTCAGTTAATTTGGTATTGTTTTAGCCTAATTATTAATTTGATTATTTTCATAGAAAAAATAAAGTTAACACCGACAATTACGGTATAATTTTCAGCTCCGCACTTGCGAAATCTATTTAAAATATTTTTAACATTTCCGTTGTGGTGTCAGAATAGAAAAAATCTCGTTTCAAAATTAATTAAGGATGTAAGATGGGATGTAAGCCGATAAGTTTATGTTTCTTTGGAGAGAAACTAACATATTCCATATTTTAACAACAATTTCTTATTTTATTTGCCATATCATTAATAAAATGAATCGTCAGAGAACTTGACGGTTTTGATTTGATATACTTGTTGAAGGTCTTTCGGTTTATTTTTAAACGTTTATCAGCTAGGTGCTGTCAAATGATCTGTAGAATCACCAACCCAACAGATGGTGGTGCTTCAGAGCAAGATTTATTGAATAAGTTAAATGGGAAAAAATTCTTGTTTAAATCGCAGATGATGTTTTTAAATCCTTTTGGCTTGTAATCGAACAGTTTCAGGGTCTTAAATTACCAAAGCAGTCCTACTGACAGACATCAGCTAAGTGATGCCAAATAGTCTGTAAAATCACCAACCCAACAGTTGGTGGTCCTACGGAGAAAGATTTGTTGGATAAGTCGAATGGATAAAAATCGTGCTTAAATCGCAGATGATGCTCTTAATTCATTTCGATTTGTAATCGAATAGTTGCTCATGGTGCTAAATTACAAAAACAGTCCAAGATTGTGATGCCTAGGAGGAAGGGAAAAAACTAGAAAATATCTAGTTCCAAAATTGATTGATGATGTAGGATGGGCTGAAAACTGATGAGTTTATGTATCTTTGGAGATAAATTAACATATTCAATATTTTAACAGTAATTTCTTCATAAAATTTTCATAAAATTAAAAGAAAATTGTTACATAACATGGCGGTTTTGATATTATATATTCATTGAAGGTCTTTCGGTTTTTATGACTTATTTTAAAATGTTTATCAGATAGGTGATGTCAAACTCTCTGTAGAAAGACTAACAGAACAAATAGTGGTCCTATTGGTTTGGTGAATTAATCGACTTGCTTAAACCGCAGTTCCCTGCGATTTTTAATCGAATAGTTTCATGCTGCAAAATCTGGATTCAAAAAGTCAGGATTCAAAAAAAGTTTTGACATTTTTTGAAAAGTTGATAAAACTGATTGTCGACCCGTTATAAGTACTTTGATTTGGAGGGTTTATCCCTGATTATATAAAGAGAGATACATTCCACTATACAGGAAAAAAATATTTGAACCAAGACAAGTATTCTGAATTCAAGAAAATTTTAGAGCCTATGTAAGGAATATTAACTTTGTCTTCAACGAAGTAAACATTTTTCTTTTAAAATTCAATCTTGAATCAAAAAGAAAAAAATATAGCCGATATATATTTCGTACTTAAATCAAAACTTATATTTTCGCTTGAAGATTTGTTAATTCTCAATATGAGGAATATGTGTTTCTAGCAAAATCTATAACTCTTTTATTTCAAGATTAAATGTTTTAGTTAGAAGATAGCAAAATATTTCGAAACAAGTTTACTTTAACCAATACAAATAACAAAAACTATTCAATGTAAAAAAGACATATTATGTCTCAAGTAATAGCTTGAACACGGCTATTTGATTCAAGAAAATTTTTCTCTAGGCTTGAGAAGCTACGGTTATTTGATCTACGAAAGTTTTCTCTTGAACCAAACTGACAAAACTTGTTCGTTCATAATTTGAATTTTTTGTTATTGAAAATTCTACTTTCAGTGCGAAATGAAATTGCGTCAATAAATTATTATTCATTTAATAATTATACTTAAACACTCATTATAGCCGGTCGCGTTGGTGCGGCGGTAAGAGCATCTGCTTTGCCGAATCCGCGCTGGAGCGGTAGCTGGTTCGATTCCAGCGCTCGGATGGTTATTTTTCTTTCTTCTGTCGGTTATCTTTCCTAAATGTTTGTGATTGTTTATAGGCAAGAGTGTAAAATCCGACTACGAATTACCCCTCAGTCACGCCAGTTAAAGGCTGGGTAAGGCCGGATGCCTTCTGAGAAGTGTTCTACGTTGGTCACTCGCCAGTCGGTAGGTTTCCTGATAGACTTATGGGTAGGCACATAACCAAGGGTTTATAGCCCGAGGGGGGTGCTGGCCTGGGTTTGTCGGAAGCCGATGACCGTGGTTCGGAACCCACGTTAAGCTGTAGGTCCAGTCGCTAAATAGCCTAGTTGCTGATGCGCCTCTAACCCAAACACTTTACTTTTACTTTACTCATAATAATTAAAAACTTAATTTTCTTTAATAGATAAAAAAAAATCCAGTATATTGTTTTCGATCAAATCAAAATTTTTTCCATTAATAACTTATTTTTATTCTATCAAAAACAAAACTTTTTTAGAGGACACATTGTATTATCTCGATCCAAGATGTTGTTAACTACGCTGTTCAAAAAGTGTATTATTTAGAATTAAAAATAATTTTTGTTTTGAACCAAGTCAGTTTGTTGAAATTAGAGACTAAATGTTCATAAGTCAAGAATTTTTTTTCAAACTAGAGATTTTTTCATTCCGCCAAGAAAAATTTTCTCTTGGATGACAAAACGTACTTCTTGGTTAGAAAAATATGTTTGATTCAATCAAAACAATTTAATACTTTGTTCAATGTATTTAATAGTTTTGTTTCAGAATAATTTTCTTGAACCAATGAAACGATTATATTTTTGTTCAAGAAAACAATTAGAAAATTCCTATTTTTCTTGGTTCAGGTTAACCCTTTTTACGCTGTATAAAAGATTCTTTCGCTCGATTTTGGATGGTTAAAAATGGACTGCTGAGTTTTAAAGTGCTCGCGACTAAAGCTTCAGCCGAAGTCTTATCGATATTTTACAAGAATAGATGAATAAGAATGGATTTTCCACATACCACATACGATAGAGTAGTTTAAACAGTGAGTAGGAGCAGGTAAAAGTGCATCAAACAAAGCGAAAATAGTACCTCTTGCAGGAAAAGTCATGGTTATAACTTTCTGGGATTCTCGTAGTGTAATGCGATGTAATAGTGTAATGTGTAATAGAGTACATAGCAAAAAACAGAACTGTCCCAGGGGAACATTACCCTTCACTACTAGAGCAGGTGATAGATTATATTCAGGTTAACTTTCAATATCTGGTCAAAAAGAAAGTGAACTTTTGCCACGACAGTGCGTCTGCACACACGTGTCGGGCTGTTACTGCAAAAGTCCATGACTTACGCTTCGAAGTAACCCCGCATACACCGTATTTACCAGATTTGACTTCCAGCGGTTACATCCTTTTCTTAACGTGATCTCTTAACGTGATGATCTATAAACGTGATGATCTATAAACCAGTGAACAGAGATCCAACAACCTATCTAGAAAAAACCAAAGGAAAAATCAAGCAGATGTCCTAAAACTTTACGGTCTACCCAAAATACATAAACCAGAAATCCCATTAGGGCCCATAGTAAGTGCCTTCGGTTCTCCAATATAAAATTTGGAAAAATATCTAGCAAGTATCATGCAACAAGCGTCAAACTTACCGAGTCCTATGTTCAAAAGTCAGAACATTTGATAAGGATGATTAAAGATTTCCAACTAAAGGATACAGACATACTGGCAAGCGTGGACATTGTCTCACTGTATCCAAGTATCCCTATAGACGAGGCCCTGGACCTAATTTCAATGAACGAAGACTTTCCACCATTTGTGGGGGAACTCTCCGAACACTGCTTGAAGAATAGATATTTTAAAATTTTAATTTTAATATTTTTATTAAGAATAAAAATTTTGCCTTTAACCAGCAGATCTACAGACAGACCGACGGTGCCCCAATGGGATCATCTTTATCACCCGTTATAACCAACCTGTTCATGACCGACTTCGAAACAAAGGCATTGGCCAATGCTCCGTTAAAACCTAAACTTTGGAAACGCTACGTAGATGATATCTTTATAATATGGCCTCACAGAAACGAATTTCTAAACAACTTCCTAACTCAGTTAAACGAAATCCACCCCAGAATACAGTTCACTCTGGAAGTCGAACAGGACAGAAAACTGCCGTTTTTAGATTTCCTTATCACAAAGAAACTTTCTGGAACACTCGAATATATAGAGTATAGGAAACCATATCACACCGATCAATACCTCAACGCTAAATCCCATCATCATCCTTCTCAAATTCAAGGACTTGCGAACACCTTGATTTCCAGATTCTTCCGACTAACACTACCAGATACACGAAGCGAGGAACTACCTACAATTTCCACAGCCATTAGGCAAAATGAATAAACAGGAAATTGTATCAGGAAGGCTATTCGCCGTCAAGAAACCCAAACACGAAGAACAATAGAGGATCATGAACCAAATACACTAAAGGTCCTGCTACCACACGTAAAAGGAATCACAGATAGGATAGGCGGAGTACTAAGGAAACATAAGATCAGAACAGCCTACAAGCCACATAAAACTGTTTCAAACATCTTAAAAACCCCAAGGACAAAATTAGACTGGAAAATCATGGGGTGTATAGAATATCTTGTTCCGACTGCAACAGAGCATATATAGGACAAACAAACAGACGATTATCGTCCAGAATACAAGAATATAAAAACGACTTAAAAAACAAACAAACCACTTCCGCTCTGTTCCAGCACCATCTACATACACGACATAAAATTTTGAAGGAGTTAAAGAAATAGCGAATATTGAAAATTACAAGGTCCGAACAATCAGAGAAGCCCTTGAAATAGAAGAAAGAGGTGAGCTGAATACGCGAAACGACGCAACATTCCAAAAGTATGGAAATCCCTTCTGAAAAAAACGTGGCAACCTGGCCGCGAGGTGTAAAAATCAATAAACGGACGCCCGACAACGTTGCCGAGCGCCGCAAATGCTCCCGAACTACCCCGTTATAATCTGCGCAGTCACTTTTGTGGCCGGCCGGCCGGCTATAAAAGCGAACACAACGCCCCGTGCACGTCAGTTGGACTCTTCAGTCGAAGCGGATAACACTTGAAAATGGCACGGATCGACATCCGGAATGATTTAGAAACATTTATATATATATATATATATATATATATATATATATATATATATATATATATATATATATATATATATCTGAACCGTCATGGTTCAAACCTTTAATTTGACCTTATTACCTTAACCTTAAGTACAAGATAAAACGTTCTAGTAATTACAAAATTACCCCAGGAGGTAGACAATCCTCTGCCAGCTTTGCTGGTACAACCTGCTTTCGGATTCTGGGGCGTCCGGGCTTAAACGCAAAATCTTTCAGAGGGAGTCGGAGACCTCTGGCCAACGTTTGAAACCGAAAATAAAAACTTTCTTTGGAACGGTAAATATCAATTCTCTCCTGCGTCCAGGAAAACTACACGAATTGGGGCGAACATTAAATCAGCAAAAAATCCAAATTTTAGCTTTGCAAGAAACCAGATTGATACATGATAACACCTTGGTATTCGGCAACTATAGACTTTTTAAAAGTAAAACGGACAAAGGAATACTCAAAAATACACCACATCTCGGTGTTGCTTTCGCTGTCTCAAGAAACATTCTTGGTTCTATAACAAATGTCTAGCCAGTAAATAATCGACTTATGACACTATCCCTCAAGTGTGCTAACAAAAACTATACATTAATCAATGCACACCTCCCAGTTAACGAAGAAAATAAATCTAATCTTGAAAAAGTAAATAAGTCCTGGGAAATTCTGGAAAAGACTATCTCTAAAATTCCCTCTAACCATGTAAAAATCCTATTGGGTGATTTCAACGCCCAACTAGGGAAAGAAAAAAAGTACAGGAAAACAGTCGGCAGTTTTCCCGCTCATAAATGGACTAACCATAATGGTAGAAGATTGGTTGAACTACTATATATATATATATATATATATATATATATATATATATATATATATATATATATATATATATATATATATATATATATATATATATATATATATATGTGTATATATATATATATATATATATATATATATATATATATATATATATATATATATATATATATATATATATATATAGTTTAGTTTAAATTGCTCTTGCGTGTGAATACCTTTAATTAAGCATAAAAAGTGTAACAATTTTGTACTAAATAGGCCCCAAAATATCAATTCTAGACACTTTCGTTTCGTTCATGGGTTAAATCCCGTGCCGTCTGCCTGCACTTTTTGCACGTCTGCACTTTTTTTATGGGGCCACTTTTTCGAATAGTGATATTAGGGACTATTTTATTGAAAACATTAATGGTGTTTTTGGGAGCACTTCAACCGTACATTCGCTTATTTTTCCAAGAAATGGTTCATTTGTTTCATTTATATGATCTTCTGAAACCTAAGGTGTCATTTAAAAACATTTGGTGTAATGTATAAAAATATAAGGAGATATTTCTATACCCAATATTTTGAAGCTGCTGCAACTCTTTTAGATATGAAATTAAATATAGTAACTATAAAGCAGATTTGTGTCAGAAAAATACATAACGTTATATATATTACAAGGTGTCCCAAAAGAAAATTTCTTTTTGATATATATATGTATATCAAAGACCGTTATTAATTATTGAAATATACATTTTAGGAAATTACTTTATAATAATTTATAAAATATATTTAATATATAATGTTATCCAAACGTAAACCGTCAAGCTCACGGTACTCATCTAAATGAACAGCAAAATTTTTTATGACGGCTTGGCACTTAATCTATGGAATGGTAATTCGTATTTTCTTTTAACTGCACCAAAGAATACAGTTGATTGACGTAAACTTTCGATTTTAAATAGCGCCACAAGACAAAGTCCATAGGGGTTAAATCGGGACTACGTGGAGGCCAATTTAAATCATCTCTTCCGGAGATTAATTTGTTTGGGAAAATTTAGCGAACTCGTGGCGGAGACATGTTGGAAGTGAGTGACGTTTCACCATTCTGCTGAAACCATGTTTTTTGATTATAACAAGCAAAATTTTGATTGTACAGGTGCCAAAAAATTGCCCAACATTTCCACATAACGCTCTGAATTTATGGTAGCTTCTCCCCTGCCGTCTTCATAAAAGTTCGGACCTATTATTCCTCGCGCTGACTTTACAGCCCATACAGTAACTTTAGGCGAATGTAGGGGTTTTTGATGCTTGTGTTTCAGGTTCGTTGCACTCCAGTAATGACAGTTCTGCTTATTTACATGACTGTTGAGATGAACACTCAGTTACTTTCTTAACGAATTGAAGCCTGTGAACGGCATCTTGCGGTTTTAACTCTTGTACCAGTTGAATTTTGTATGGGCGCAGTTTTAAGTCCTTGTACAGAATGCGGTGCAATGGATATCGAGACACATTTAAAGCATGTGCTCGCTTATAAACTGAAACGTCCGGATTGTTACGAATGAACTCACTGCCATTTCCACATTTTTCGACCTGAGAAACGCTCCATATCGACTAAATTCCTATACGCGGGAGTATAGATTAACATGCGCACCGCGCCTCTCATATTTGTTGCCCTTGCGCAGTGAGCTGTTCTCTTATGGAACACTTTGCAATTCAATGTCGGGTTTTGGGGAAATTTTTGTAAGGATTTTTTGAAGACAAAGTTAAAAGCAAATAATTTATGTATATATTTGTTTAGTCTATTAGGTAATTATAATTATTAGTTCTGCCAATTAACCTTTTGCCAATATAGTGATAACTTTGCAATGCTTTTCTGCCAAAAATTAGCATCTTTATTGCCAAAAAAGGTTAATTGGTTGTTTTTCATCTTTTTTTCTGTTTTAAAAGATATTCCATTTAAGCAATTGTAACGTTCGGGTTTTCACCCCCGTTACATATGTACCTTCATCCTCCTTCGTATTTGTTCAATCCCGATCTCCGGAGGGCATCATAGATTTTCTGCTTACATCCGTATGGGTGGCAACCTCTCTTATCGGTCTCCGGAAACAAGCCGTCCATGGTGCAGATTCCGTTATCCCTATCCCTTCTAAAGTCCCTTGTATTGCAGTCCCGCTTGGTACGACCAGCGCTACCTCCATGAATTAACCCGGCATTTGCGAATCTGGCTGCCGGTGATCAGTAGCGTGGCGTGTTCTCCTTGCCCTTAGTATCGATAACCAGGGTGAGTTTTCTGAGTCTCAAGGCGCTTTTGTGATTCCGTCTGTCGTTATATTACATAAGGGCTACTACAACCTCCATCGCAACCACGATGCACCACTAAGAATACCGTACTAATACCGTAAGCCACCAGTTGTGACGATTGAACGTAAATTGCTGTACCACTATATCATAACATTATTATCGTTACCGTATTAGACGAACCGAACATCCGATACCTGAAGGCTGTAGTACCGTAGATAAGTACATAAAGACTAAGCATTTCCTTATCGTGGCTGGCATTAGCCGGCACTGGCGCCCAACTTTTGATTTCCTTGTAGTTATTGTTAAGCATTTTTTTCCCTTTTTCTTTATTTTTTTACATATAATTATAATTAGTTCATTAGTTAATATATACATATTATTTCATTTCAACGTTGTTTCTGTGCACGACCTAAAGCTCTCACTCACGTACTCAGTCCCGACATAACAAGCTAGCCCGGCGAGGTGAGAACGTTACACAATGTTGGAGGGAGCGGCAAAATAGATGGTAGTTAGAGGATGCGATGTCCGGTTACCGGTTAAAGTGAATAGGTCAATCATCCCAATTGCAGCTCGGTAATTTTTGTCGGGTCCTGATTGATATGTGTGATCATGCATTGTCATACGACGTCATTCTGATCGGTTTTCTACAATTTCTGCCTTTAGCAGATCTAATTGTGAACAGTAGAGGTTATTATTGATAGTTTAGTTGTGTTGAAGATGTTTAAAGTGCATTATTAAAGGTTTTTTTCCAATATCATCAAATGTAATGCATAATTTTCTATGGATGAAGGCCGCTTTCTTTGGATGAAGGCCGCTTTTCTTCAGATCTAATTGTAAACAGTAGAGGTTTTTATTGATGGTTTAGTTGTGTTGAAGATGTTTAAAGTCCATTATTAAAGTTTTTTTTCTAATATCATCAAATCTAATGCATAATTTTCTTTGGATGAAGGCCGCTTTTCGCCGTACTTAAAATCATTGATCCTGTGAATTCTCATAATTTGTTACATTGTAGATTATTATACACGATCTAATATTTATCGCCAGTTACCATCCGCTTCAGAAATTAAACCTCAATTTTTTTTTCAGCAAAAGATCGCACGAATAATTTCGGTAGAGTAGATTTTGCTCATTACATTCGTGAGGAATCGCAGATCGTATAGGCAAACTTGGGCAAAAATGGTCAATTTACTGATTAACCTTTCTGCTGTCTCTCGGATCATGGTGGTGAATATTAGGCTATTAAAACTAAAAAATGTTTGCATTACGGTCTCTCCAATAGAACCATCTCCGTAAATGGTACAAATCTTTTTTTTTGTTTGGATAACTTTCTCGCCCCGCTTGAAATAAAAGAGCATAATGTGGCGTAAATGCAAGTTATCGACTGACTTTGACTGAAGGCAAACCACAGCGAATCTGAACGTAAACACTATAAATACTATATAGGAATTAATAATATGCAGGAATTATACAATACAGGAATTAATAATATGCAATACTATACAGGAATTAATAATATGCAAATAAACATTCTTAATCGAACACAGATTTTTGTTTAAAAGGGTTAAAAGAGCAACTAATGGAAAATCCCTACGAACTTTCCGGACAACCCACTATTTGTTACTTTACTTAAATAAATTACTTCAATTAACTCCCACCTCCAATTACGTATACTTCTTCAAGTTTCTAGTGCAATGTGCGATGTGAAAAAATTATGAACAACGGAAGTCATGTAAAAAAACGTGTATCAATTTACTTCATTGATAGTTGATATAAAAAGAGTGATTATGGTGGAACGAAAACTATATTTATGTGTTTAAAGATATTATTAATGCTACATATTCATAAGCTGCAAAAGCAATATGCTAGTACATTAATGTTGCCAAATATTAGACCAAGATAAAGTTACTTAACAAAATAGCACGCTTAAGAGTGTTACATATTCAAAAGCTGCAGTATCGTCAAGAATATTAAAGTGTTGCCATTTTACATCCAATGAATTGTTTAAATATTAATTCCATTAATAATTAACTAAGTTCAGGTATAGTCACAATGTTAAAAATATGTATTTAATTAATAACATAACAGATCAATTTGAAACACTATGTTTTCAGAGTGAGAATTATAAAGTTGGCATAAAAACAAGCGAATATTTAATTTTTTTTAAGAGGTTTCCGATTATGGATGGAAACGTATTTTAAATAAACGCACCGAGACTTATGTCTAAATTGCCTTCAAAACAAATAATAGCCTAGAAAGTCTCATAAAAAACAGCGAATTAAAAACAACGAATAAACTTTATAAATAAAGGTTTACTTAATTGAGTGGAGTTCTTGTTGGAGTTTATGTCGGACCAACAAGAAGATACTTTTCTACTAGGCTCAACGAACATAAAAGAACTTATTTTAAAAAACCCCATTATGCTAACCATTAAATTTAATCAAATCACACTTTTAATGAAAAATTTAAAATATTACATAATGAAAATAAATCTTAAAAACTAAATAACGGGTCACAAAAAATTGGAAATTCTGGAAAAGACTATCTCTAAAATTCTCTCTAACCATGTAAAAATTCTATTGGGTGATTTCAACGCCCAACTAGGGAAAGAAATAAAGTACAGGAAAACAGTCGGCAGTTTTCCCGCTCATAAATGGACTAACCATAATGGTAGAAGAGTGGTTGAACTATGTTCGCAGTTTAATCTAAAAATAATGTCAACCCATTTTAAGAAGAAAATAACAAAACAAAAGACCTGGAGATGCCCAAACACGTACATAGGTGAAGTTCAAATTGACCATGTTGCCATTTCGTACTTATAAAGAGATTTTGAATGTTCAAGTCAGGAAAGGAGCTAACATAGACACGGATCACTACTTGACTTGAATCAAACTTAGCTTAAAACCTCAAAAACTTATTCAAAAGAGACTGCTAACACCCGTTCGAGTTCGACCCAACGAAAATAAAACCAGCCCTTACAGAAGAGTTTGATAAACAACCAGCACAGAAATGGCAAGAATTAAAACAAAAAATTATTAAAACAGCCTTAAAGTTGATTCCTTTACAAAAACGTAGAAAACATCCGTGGTGGGATGAAGTTTGCGAGCAAGCAGTGTTAAGCCGAAGTAAAGCATTCAAAGAGTGGAACAGTCAAAAAATAGTAATAAACTATAACATCTTTTTGGAAGTAAGAAAAGAAACATCGAAGCTAATTAGAGAAACTAAAAGGAAATATGAAAACAATCAAATTAATGAAATAGAATAAGATTTCCAAAAAAATATAAAACACCCAAAACTTTTACAAAACATTTAAAACTTAAATTAACAGGCTATCAACCGCAAAGTCTTTGCTTCCAAAAGGAAAACGGACAATTATCTCCAAATAACCAAGACAATTGCAAAGAACTTGCGAAATATTTTGAACAAATCCTAAACTGTCCTGAGCCCTTAAACAAATTACCAACACTAAACTCTAAACAAACAAACCCTGATTCATTACCACCGAATGAAGATGAAATAACTAGGCAAATCAAGCGGCTTAAAAATAACAAAGCTTCTGGTGAAGATGGAATCACTGCTGAACTTTTAAAATCCGCTGGTCCAGGTACAATCAAGGAAATAACCAAAAGTCTACAAGAAGTTTGGGGAACCGAACGGATTCCGGAAGATTGGAAAGATGCTCTAATCGATCCACTACACAAGAAAGGAAATAGAACGGATGTAAACAACTATAGAGGGATATCTCTTTTCCCAGTTTGTTACAAGATTCTATCTCAATGTCTACTAGACAGAGCACAGGGACAGTTAGAAACTAAAATTGGTGAATATCAAGCAGGTTTTCGGCCGGACAGATCCTGAATCTAAAGTTGATCCTAAGGCATCAAAATGTGTACAATAAAAATCTCGTCTGTACATTTGTGGATTTCAAAAAAGCATATGATTCTATTGACCGCGAATCTTTATTCCGAATCTTGAAACAACAAGGACTAGATCTGAAAACGCTGGCAATTATTAAAGCAACTTTAACTAACACAAGGTCAAAAGTTAAATTCAAGGGTGACATCTCAGAGCCCTTCGAAACTAAAACTGGAGTGAGACAAGGGGATGGACTCTCGCCACTCTTATTTAACTGTGTTCTAGAAAAGAACATTACAACACAGTTATTAAGCCAGAATGTCTATATGGGGCTGTTTCAGACACAAGGTTGACGTTTGTAAGGTTGGCCAGAGAGAAAAATGTAGGAAGAAGGTTTGATTTGAATGTTGTGGTTCATCCTTAGTAGTTTCTCAATCTTGCATCGTTCAACCACCATCTATTTAGATCGGTTCAAAACAACTTAGGTGCTAGCAATTTTAATTGCTTGAAATACTTGAAAAGTCAACTGAATCGGTTCTTTAGTGAGGAACCTCAGAACTTCAATGAGCACGAGATTATACAGTTATTGGAGCTATGCAAAAGGGCCATGAACCAGAACGGCACATAACCAATAACATTTTCCTTTAATTTTCCTCAACACTTTTTCGTCAACCCAATAATAGATCGCCAAAAAAACAGTTTGGTTTAGTAGGGTCAGTTATACCGTTTACTTTGCATATGGTTGCATACAAAAATGTAAAGGTAAACTAGTAAAGTGTATCAGTTTTTGGATTCAATATATTTTATAGAATGAGTGTATTTTCAGTTATTTTATTGATTCGTATTGTTTCGGTAAACAATCTCTTCATATATGAAAACACAATGTACAGCATTAGTTGGTATGAGCCCCACATTACAATATTCCCAGAACACTGTAACCATTACTTTTCCTGAAAATACAAGTTTTTATTTTCTTTATAATACACTTTCATTAAGTCCTACACCCTGTTTGGACTGCAGTTTCCTCTTTAATATCTTATGGTAAAACTACAATTATACATGTTTTTACCAAAATAATAACTGGTTTTGTGAAAAGCATTTCTGACAATGTTAGCAAAGTTTATTATCTTTCTCATGGGGCTTCTCAGCAATTCAAAAATTTTAATAACGCCAATTTATACTGTCAATTTATACTACCATACATATATATATATATATATATATATATATATATATATATATATATATATATATATATATATATATATATATATATATTCTCGGCTGGCCTTGAAGAAGTATTCCGTAAACTGGATTGGGAACAGGATGGTGTAAAGATCAATGGTGTAAACTTAAACCATCTTAGATTTGCAGATGATATTATTCTCATTTCACAAGACCCAGAGGAGCTGCAAAGACGCATACAAGAACTGCAAAGGGCTGGCGAACCATTTGGCTTGAAAATAAACCTGAAAAAGAGTCAGGTTATGTTCAGTAACTTCGCTCAGAACAGAAGAATTTCAGTTCTAGGAAGGGATTTAGAGATTGTGGACAGCTTTATATATCTTGGGCAGAGGATTTCCATGGAGGGGAATACCGCCCGGGAGGTGGAACGGCGTGTTAAATGTGGCTGGCAGGCATTTGGTAGGCTCAACATAGTGTTTAAGAGCAGACTCCCACTTTGCCTGCAAAGAAAAGTATTCGATCAGTGCGTTCTACCCGTTATGACATACGGAAGTGAAACCTGGACACTCACATCGCAATCAATTCAAAAACTTCGGGTGGCACAGAGGGGAATGGAAAGATGTATGCTTGGCATTACAAGACGAGACAGAAAGTCCTGCGCATGGATCAGGGAACAAACAAAAGTATGTGACATCATTGGAAGAGTAAAACAGTTGAAATGGAGATGGGCAGGCCATATAGCGAGGCGATGGGACAACAGATGGACCAGGGCAATCCTGGAGTGGATACCGCTTGATCGCAAACGTCCGCGAAGAAGACCGAAAGCACGATGGATTGATGACATCGTTAAGTATATTGGAGAGTGGCAGAGGAAAGCCCAGGACCGTGAAGGTTGGAAGCATGCTGAAGAGGCCTTCATCCTGCAGTGGATCGATGCTATATATATATATATATATATATATATATATATATATATATATATATATATATATATATATATATATATGTTTATAAATCATTTCGGGTGTCAATCCGTTGATTCTGTGAAGTCACGACGTTTCGCCAAAATCTCATTTGACATTTTTAAGTGTTGTCCGCTTCGACTGAAGAGTTCAACTGACGTGCACGGGTTGTTACGCTCGGTCTTATAGCCGGCCGGCAATTGGCGCAGATCGTGACCGATTGCGATTGCTAACGTCGTGACTCTTCTCATAATCAACGAATCGACACCCGGAATGATTTAGAAATATTATCTACCATCCGTGAAAATATTAGATGTAACATTTTGCACCTCTATGGGGAGGAGACACTGCAACCCATCAAACGCTTTGAAAAACTGAGGTTCAAAACATCACTTTTAATTAGCGGCATTATCTTTTTAACGAAATGTAGCCATAACGACCTCCATAAAACATGCATAAAATTCGCCTCTCATACAAGAACAAGGAAAACCAATGCTATCTTAAGAAATGCAAGACGAGCTCTTCTCCGAGAACAAATCCGAGAGAAAAGAAGCCATTTGAACAGAACGGAAAAGGAATCCTATCTATTACAGTCGATGCTAAGTAACAAGGTTCATCCTATTTTGTGGAATTAAATAGACAAAGTATCTTTCTGGCGCAGTGAATCGTATTACAATCTTACAAAAAAAAGAAGTTTGTCAATTTAAAGTAAATAGATACTGCACGTCCATAAGAAATCCGAGACAATAAAAAATTATTTATAAATGAATCTAATCACCACTTATCCACACTACCAAAACGAAATGTTAATAAGGCTGAAATCAGAGCGCTTGAAAGTTTAAAAATAAACGAAGATATCACTATATTACGGGCGGACAAAGGAAACGCAACAGTCATAATGAACACCGAGGCCTATATGGGAAAGATGACAAACATTTTACTAGAAAAAATATATAAACCAGTGAATAGAGATTCAACAATCTATCTAAAAAAGAACAACCCAAAGCAAAATTAAAGAATGAAAAAAACTACTATTATGCGTTGAAGAAGCTCAGTAAAATCATAGTTTAAAAAGTATAAACACTTTTGTAATGTGCGTATATATATATATATATATATATATATATATATATATATATATATATATATATATATATATATATATAGGTCTTTGGTGGAATATGTTTTAGAAAATATCAATACTGGTTTTACTCGATGGCCACAAATAATCACTTAAACATATGTATCTGAAAATTTGCAGTTTGCCATCTAACGAATCACACTTGACAAATGAAATAGTTATTTAGTCATACATTTGGATATGTAAGTTTGAAAATGTACACAGTACGTCGGGAAAATAACTAAACTTTTTAAATTTAAAGAAAACTACTACCGCCATCTATTGAAACAATATATAATCTGAAAGCCGTATATCGCCTCTAAAATGACAGTGTCATCATTAAACTCCAAGAACGGATTGTCAAGTCATAGAGCTTAAAGTGACAGTACCTTTTGTTACCTCATCACAAAAACACGTTGGAACAAAAAGTTTATAATAAATTTTATTTCAAGCTCTGTAAAACTTTTACAGAAACATTTAAATTGATAAAAAAAGTACATGGTGATGATTGTTTATCTTGTACACGTATGTTTGAGTGGTATAAGCGATTCCAGGACGGTAGTGATGCTTTGGAAGACGATTCGTTCAACAGACTCAAAATGTCACTGGTGAATATTATCTGGGTGTTATGGAGATTTTGTGGAAGAGAATCGTTCGAGTGATAAACTATCTCATGAGAATCGATGTACCAGGATCGTAGCTCTACGTGAATTTTTTGCGAATAGAACAAGTCTGTGTGCTTCAACATCCTCCGTGTTCGCCTTTTTTATCTCCGTGTGTATATATCCTATATCCGAAAATCAAACTGGCCATGAAAGGAAAGTTTTATGACAGCGAGGCACAAGCCCACGCAGCTGTGACGAGGGTCATTGAGAAAAACCACATAAAACCACCGAAAATAAACCGAAGACCACAATAAAAATCTATGCTAGCATTTGTTGAACATAGCCACCGTTATATTGATGCGGAAGAATGTATTTTGAATAAAAATAAATTATTTTGTCAAAATAACTAATTGTTAACGGATTTTAAATTCTTTTGTTCCTCAATATATTATTACATTTTTTTTAATTTCTGAATTTTTACTTTTATGTACCACGATTATTTATTATTATTGTTTTCCTTTAATAAAATGATTTGAAGTCTTTTGGACAAAACTGGACTATACACTTTTTATAAAAGTAAATATTTCAGAATATTTAATATTCTTACCTTTTAAATAACTTATTAAGAAAAGCTGTTTGAAAATTAATGTGAAGTAACTGGCAATGACCTTTTACGAAATTTTAATTTATTAATTTAAAATATTCCTCCAGTGAGATTATTTTTTTAATAAAGCAGTCTATCAGAAAATGTCTTATATATATATATATATATATATATATATATATATATATATATATATATATATATATATATATATATATATATATATATATATATATATATATATATATATATATATATATATATATATATATATATATATATATATATATATATATATTAAAATATGAAACTGGGTTTGTACCCATTCAATTTCCTTTCTTATTATATCTAAAAGCATACTTTTGTAGAAATTGATTTCGGTTTTGGGAAATTTTTCTACGGTACCTAATTTGAATTTGACATTTTCACTCCAGTGCAACTCCAGTACAACTACAAGGCTATCTAGCAACTGGACCTACAACTTAACGTAGGCTCCAAACCACGGTCATCAGCCACCGACAACCCAAATCAGCACCCCCCTCAGGCTATCAACCAATGGTTATAGCTTGAGCCTTACCCATAAGTCTATCAGAAAGCCTACCGACTGGCAAGTGACCAACGTAGAAACACATCTCAGAAGGCATCCGGCCTTACCAGCCTTTAACTGACTTGACTGAGGGGTAATTCTTTGTCTGATTTTACACTCTTGCCTAGAAACAATCACAGATATTTAGGAAGAATACAGAGAGAAGAAAGAAAAAAAAACAACGATCCGAGCGCTGGAATCGAATCAACTACCGCTCCAATACTGATCTTACCGTCCGCACCAACGCGACCGGCTCAATAACTAGAATTTGTTCATTTTCGTATATTTGACTCACCAAATACCGCAATATTCAGCAGCTATTTTGTTTCTTTTATTAATTTCCCGGATATAAATTCTCGAAAATGTATATCTGATATTCGAAATGACTTTCGGAGTTTTGCTTGACTCGTTTAATTTCCGAGATATGATTTTTCGTAAATTTAAATTATCGCATTTCATTTTAACGAAATTCAAATCTGGACTAACAATAGATGATTAAAGTACAGAATGAAGCAGAATGCAAGTGAATTTGAAGTTCAAGAGTATATTAATTTTAACATCTAAAAGTATACAATAGCCATGTAAATACATAGAAGGTAAATTCACATGAAGTTAACACATCATAACACATTGAAAAAAAAAGAAAACATGTAGAGCTAAAGGTAAAACAATTATTAGGTCTTCAAATTAATTCTCGGCCACTGCGTTTCATCAACTGACTACAGAACCTATTTTAATCAATGATTTTTCTCGTCATACATGTTAAACTAAGGGCCGTGAATCTTTTAGGTTCACAACAAAGTATAATATACTAGCTTACTGTGTATATAACCTAAACAATTAATGGTAGTAGGGAACGAACATTTGAAAGGTCGTCCGTGGTATATTAAATTGTGTGGACATATCTTTGGGTGTTACATTAAACAATTTGGTAAAATTGGTTAAACAATTGGTAAAATTAAAAGAGAAGGAAAAATATAGGAAAACAATTTTTTGTTTAATTCGAATCTAAAAAAAAAAAACAATAAGGAAGGAAACCAGCAGAAAAGATATGTGCATGTATTGTTAAAAATATAATATTAAATAGGGAGGAAACATAGAATGTGACAAAAAGAAACAGAAACAAGGTGATGACATGAAATATGGAGAGAGCGATAAAGAGAGAAGGAAGGATAGTGAGAATTGGGAAGGAATGATGAGAAAAAGGGTGAGAGAGGGAGAGAGGCTGGGAATTATCGATTCCAATATAAGTCCCTGATAATTATTACTGATTATCATCATTATTTTGGTTAATTTATGATAAACTTTATACCGCGAGTTAAATATTAAGCCTATGTTTCTTCGACAACAGCCAAGAAATACATTGCTTGAGCGTTGCGATCGTTTAGAGTTAAATTATAGATTTTTAAATAATTTAAAGATTGTAAGTAGTGTTTGAGAATCTAAAGTCGTTTTACGAAACTATAGTCACACAAATTTTGTTTACAAATAAAAGTGATAGATAACAAAGTAAAAAATTGTTTTATTCCTGTTTTAATTTAAAGATTATTAGGAGTACTTTTAGTTACAATGAACCTTCAGTTAATTTACATGTTGGATCTTTATTGTTGGCGCGCTAATCTCTAGATGTCCTATTAATTTATTGTCTAGCACTAAGCAGTAGATTCGAGTAGATTACGATTCTGTGGAAGTTTCAAAACAATTGCCAAGCCTATACATATACCTATGGATCTGACATGAGTGAACCAGTAACAATAATCGAATCTAATGAATTTGGTGTAGGCGTTTTTAGACTACCTGAAAATAGCGATATGTGCTTTATAAACTCTCCTGTCCTTTTTCGTTATTTCATTATCTAAATCGATGAAACAATGTTAATGTTGATTAAATACACCAAATAAATTTTTGTTCCGAATTTCAGAAGTCTTCTTATTGAATCAAACGATTATCCAATTTTGTACAAAAAAAGATATAAGAAAAACTTGGCTGAAACAATTGGAGAAAGTAAGGAAATTCATCGAATAAAATTGAATTTGCTAAATTTTTTTTTTTTGTCTTTTTGCCTTCTTTCTTATAATTTAGTTAGTGCCCTTTCAGATAGAAAGTTTTTGAATATACTCCAGTGAGAATACAGTTTTAATTGACGGATGAACTATATATACACATATGTTTTATTTAATTTCTATTTCTAATTATTTGGTGTTATCCACTTATGTCGTCGCAATTATATTACGATTATTTCTTACACTATAGTATCGAGTTGTCAGAAAGAGAAATGCAAATAGTTTATTTAAATATTTATTTAGTGTAGTATATAATATCAGAATAGCGGGCATGCAAGTGGTTAGATGAAGTGGGAAGGGAAAGGTTGATAAAGGAAAATATACAATATGATATGCAGGAGACCCAACACAGGGACATAAGAAAAATATTTTTGTTTTACATAACAGCCTAAAGAAGAGAGTCGTGCAGTTTGAAGCAGATGGGGGAAGAATATTTTATATAAGAATAGAAACCAAACCAAGAGGCATATCGACAGTAAACGCATACGCCCCCACAGAGAATGACAATGACTAAGAGAAGCAAACGTTTTACGAGAAACTAGAAAAAATACTTGACAAAGCACCAACTAATGACATAAGGCTATCACTGGGTACTTCAAGCCCAAATTGGAAAATAATAAGGAAGTAGCGGGTGAACAATCAATTCATAATGAAACGAAATGCGAGAGGTTATGCAATATGGCGGCGGCTAGTGATATGTTTCTGGTGAGTACAAGATTTAAACACAAAAAGATACATGAAGTAACATGGACCATACCAGGGAATGACGACAAAAACCAGATCGAAACCATATAGTGGTTGCAAGGAAAAACATGAATGCAATCCACGATACAAGATTATACCGAGGGACAAATATCGATTCAGATCACTTTATGGTTATGGCAAAATATAAAATCAAAGTAAACAAATACAGAAGCACTGTAAAAATAAATAAGAGATGGGATAGAGAAAAGTTTGAACAAGAAGAATGGAGAGCGAAATACAGAAATACGATGAAGGAAAGAACAAATTAAATGGATAAAAGCAACAGCATAGAAGAAGACTGAATAGCGAGAAAAGGATGCACATCACAGGCAGCAGAAGACATCATATTATATAGGAAAAACAACATAAAGAAACAATGGTTCGATAAAGAATGCGAAGCTGCGATCGAAAACAAAAACAAAGCAAGGAACAAGTGGCTTAAAAGTAGAAAACTGAAAGATTATAAGACATATAAAGAAATTAGAAAAGTAAAGCTGTGTAAAAGGAAAAATAATAATTGGATGGGAAAAATAAATGAAATTGAAGAAGAAAACAAGAAACGAAATATGGGTGTGATTTTCAAACATGTAAATAAGTGCAAAACAAAGAAATTAATAATAGAAATTGAAAACGAGATATGGATAGGTATTTCAAAGAAATTTACGATGAAAATAACCGTGATGAGGTGACCAGAGAAGCAGAAATGGGGGAAGAACACACAGACGATGAGTATGTAAGATGTAAGAATGTGAGAATGTAAGAATGTAAGTACATGAAAGTTACTCAAGCGATTAAAAAGCTCAAAAATAAAAAAGTTGCGCGATATGATAAATGTGCGCAGAACTAATTAAATATGGATGGAAAAAACTACATCAAAAGATCTACCAACTTATTTTACGGATATGGCGGGAAGAACACATACCTGATGAATGGAGAAAAGCCATTAGAATATCGATACCAAAAAGGGTGACTTGACACAATGCAAAAACTATAGAGGAATTGACTGTTGAACGCTTCATACAAGGTACTTACAAATATAATAGAAGATCGACTGGAGAAATACGCAAAAAAAAACATATAGGAAATTAGCAATGCGGCTTCAGAAAAGGAAGATCGACGGTCGATGGCATATACATATTAAAACAAATCACGGAGAATATATTGAACACATATAATCTTCGTGGATTTTAGGCAGGCGTTCGATAAAATCAACAGAGAACAACTCATGGAAGACTTCAAAAGCATCAAAGTTCACAGAAATATTTGAAGATTAATAGGTATGACAATAAATGAATCTGAAGCAAAAATATGCACAGAACGAGGAATGATAAATAACATAATAAACAAAAAAGGAGTTGGACAGAGAGATGCGTTATCCTCACGAATATTCATAGTATCATTCGATAGCATACAGAAAATTGAAAATATAGGAATTAAATAAATACCTAGTATAAATAGTAGCATATGCGGATGATGTTGCAATAATTGCTAGAGAGCAGAGAGAGCTAAGGCGCGTAATAGAAATAATTGACCGCGAGTCTAAGAAAAAAGGGCTGGAAATAAACATTAAACAATGTATATGTACTGCAGCAGAAAGGATAGAAAAATTTAGGGTGCAGAAGATATAAATTTGAAGAAGCAAAAACATTTAAATACTTGGGAGTCATAATAGATATAAGGAATGAGGGACTTGATATTGAAGAAAAGATACATAAATGAAGTAGAGCATTCCATAGTAACAAGAAATTACTAATAGTTAAGATATTGAGCATAAGGAATAAATTAGGAATATACAAAGCAATAATAAGACCAATAATAACACATGCCGCAGAGACTTAGGAAGGGAAAACATAGTGAAAATAATTAACGCACAAATAATAAGATTGTACGGACACGTAAAGAGAACAGAGAGGGATAGGCCAATAAGAGGGAAACAATATTGAAACCTGCACAGAGTACACCGAGAGGGAGACCCAGGGTTAGATGGAGGAAAATGCAGAAGGATAGAGAAACTGGATCTGGATTGCAGATAGGAAGCGATGGAGGAAAATAATTCAAATGGCGAAAACTCACGAACAATTATGAGACGGGTAATAAAACGAAACGTGGACCGACTCACCACAGTAAAAGGATTTGAAGATTTCCTTATATATGGAACAGCTACAAGTTTAATAATAAATGAAATAACGAAATATATGCAGCATGATAGCATAATCAGGGACGATATCGACAAAGCACTCATAAAAGCTTATAACTGAAAATGCTGCAGATCCAGATCACATTCATAATTATTGGCGGAAAAGATTGGAAGTGCGCGACAAACTTGTTAACTCTGTAAGCAGGTTAATATCTGGAAGAGAGGTTTCACCGTCTTTCTTGACGACGCGGATAACCATTATAATGCCAAAACATAAAAATGCTAAAAATCCCAAAAATTGTAGGCCTATTACATGTCTTCCAACTCTATAAAATAAGAACATCAACAATAGTTCAAAAAGTTCAACAATATCTTCAGTTACATGGTATTCTCACACAGGATCAGAAGGGGGCCAGAAGTCAGAGGATTGTATGGAGCCACTTTCGATAGACAGGGCTCTAACAGAGGATGCCAAAAACAGGATGCAGAATATAGCAATTGCATTGGACTGATGATCAGAAGGCGTTTAACTCAATCCCGCACTCATGGTTTATAGAAGTCTTACACCTATATAAGATCGAGAAAAATATTATCAGATTCCTTCAAACCTCTATGGCTTCTTGGAGAACAAAGGTATTAGTCTGTATAGATAACAAGAATATACAAACTGATGAGATTCCAATAACAAGCCGAATATTTCTGGGTGATGCACTTAGCCTATTATGGTTCGTATTGAGTCTAAACTCGCTTTCTGTCGCACTGAATCCAAGCAATTTAGGATATTCGATAAAAAATGGCCATAGTTGTTACTTCGGCAGTCATTTATTCTACATAGATGACTTAAAGCTATACGTTGGAAGTGAACAAAAATTAGACCGACTTATAGAACTAACCAAAAAATTTAGTGCAGATATAAAGATGAGTTTTGGATATGAGAAATGTGCTAAATTAGTCGCTAATGATGTAAGAGTCATATGATAACATACAAGACCAACAAACATGCTGTTGAGTACCTCGCTGAATATTCATATAAATATCTGGCTTATGATCAAAGACTGGTAATGCAACATTCTAAAATGAAGGAGGATTTTGGGAATAGAATAAAGGAACAAACTAGATTATTATTAAAAACTAAATTGGATGGGAAAAATATAATCAAGGCGGTTAATACCTGGGCGATATCACTACTTTCTTATACCTTCGGAGTTGTGACATGGTAGACAATAGATTTAGAGGGACTTGATAGGGCTATCGGGATGAAGATGGCGGAATACTATATACTTCATGTTCATTCATCTACAAGGTTGTATTTGCCAAAAAGAGGAAGAAAATAGTTGCTCAGTTTGAAATTTTTGCATAACAATCTAGCAAACAAGCTAAAACTATATTTTAACCGAAGAGCACAAACCTCGAAACTTTATTCGGCTATATGCTCAATAGCGAAAAATTCAGTTCTGTTACGAACAACACTAAGGGCCACTCCAAATACAGCTGAAAGCAGCTCAAATGCAAATATTTTATGGTTCACTGTATGGATACATGGAGGACACTTATTTACGGCAAATGAAGATATGGAAAACCATTCAGGATGGAGCGGTGGGAACTAGGAATTTATAAAAGGTATATAGAAAAACAGCCGATGGTGAATGATTTATGTCGAATGTGCCAAAAGACATTCGAAACTGTGGAGCATATAGTAGCAGGATGTTCTACAATGGCACCAACTGAATATATGAAGAAACACAATCTTACTGTGGACATTGTGCAATAGGAGCTGAGTCTAGCTTGTAAATTTGCAAATGCATAAACTGTATATTATAAATATGTACCTGAACCCGTTCTTGAGAATGATTGCTTCCGAGTGTATTAGGATACAAAAATTATAACGATGTACCTGTATCTAGTAACCAACCGGATATTACTTTTGTGAGTGTGTGGTTGTGGATAACAAAACTGCCTGCTTTATAGATGGATCACATCCCAATAATCACAATTTACATCAGAAAGAAAGGAAAAAAATAAACAAATATTATGAGTTTTAGAGGGACTTGATAGGGCTATCGGGATGAAGATGGCGGAATACTATATACATCATGTTCATTCATCTACAAGGTTGTATTTGCCAAAAAGAGGAAGAAAATAGTTGCTCAGTTTGAAATTTTTGCATAACAATCTAGCAAACAAGCTAAAACTATATTTTAACCGAAGAGCACAAACCTCGAAACTTTATTCGGCTATATGCTCAATAGCGAAAAATTCAGTTCTGTTACGAACAACACTAAGGGCCACTCCAAATACAGCTGAAAGCAGCTCAAATGCAAATATTTTATGGTTCACTGTATGGATGCATGGAGGACACTTATTTACGGAAAATGAAGATATGGAAAACCATTCAGGATGGAGCGGTGGGAACCAGGAATTTATAAAAGGTATATAGAAAAACAGCCGATGGTGAATGATTTATGTCGAATGTGTCAAAAGACATTCGAAACTGTGGAGCATATAGTAGCAGGATGTTGTACAATGGCACCAACTGAATATATGAAGA
Organism: Cosmopolites sordidus; assembly: GCA_031761425.1. Classification (NCBI taxonomy): domain Eukaryota; kingdom Metazoa; phylum Arthropoda; class Insecta; order Coleoptera; family Curculionidae; genus Cosmopolites; species Cosmopolites sordidus. The sequence continues at coordinate 1,562,998 of JARFXV010000126.1, forward strand.
AACACAATCTTACTGTGGACATTGTGCAACAGGAGCTGAGTCTAGCTTGTAAATTTGCAAATGCATAAACTGTATATTATAAATATGTACCTGAACCCGTTCTTGAGAATGATTGCTTCCGAGTGTATTAGGATACAAAAATTATAACGATGTACCTGTATCTAGTAACCAACCGGATATTACTTTTGTGAGTGTGTAGTTGTGGATAACAAAACTGCCTACTTTATAGATGGATCACATCCCAGTAATCATTTCAACATCCGGATTAGTAAGATTTGATTTATAAAAGTATCTTGTGTTAATAGGCATTAGATGAGCAGACACTTAAGGTTGTGTAAAAGTGGGTACTATTGGAAACCTGTAGAAGTGTGAGGAAAACATTGAATATTCCGTAGTTGTAAATTAATTACTAATCATCAGGGAGTAAAAATCTCATATCGTGATTGGTGATCGCTCCACGAACGCAACATGAAGGAAAAAAATCTAATACCATTATTATTTACAACTTTTTGCCAACGTCGTGATATATCCATAATGCATTTTTACCAAAAGTTAACATCTTTATTCTCAAAAAATGTTGTTTTTTTTAACTTTTTTTCTGTTTTGAGGAAGGGAATTTTTTTGAGGATAGGAAATGTTTTTCCTATTTAAAAAAATTTGGAGGGAGCGGAATAATTGGAAGTCCGAGTGTGCGATGTCCGGTGTGCCGGGTGCCAAAATTCCAATTAAAGCTCTTATTAAAGCTCAACAATTTTTGCTGGGTTCTGATTGAAACATGTGGTTGCACATTGTCATGATGTGCAACCAAGGTGTTTATGGTAAGGTTATGAGGAAGAAGATGAAAGGGTATGTATGGGTCCAGTATGAGCTGTTATGTATGGGTATGGTGAAGTAAAGTATGGGTACCTTCCAATCCTACCAACTATGCAACTAAGGAACAATCTAAGTAAAGCATAGTTTATTCAGATGAAGGCAGTTTTTGCCCTATTTAAAGCCACTTACTTCATTGCACTTCGTTGCATACAACCCTCTTTTCATAAGCAGTTACTATCCGCTTCAGAAATAAAGCTCTAAAATTTTATTTCAGCAAAAGATCTCACGACGATATTTGGTCCAGCAGATTTCGCTCACTACGTTTGGGAGGGACCTATACATTATATCGGCAGACTTACTCACTTTTTTTTTCAGATAGTCTGCAATGGTCGATTTGCCAATATTTAACTTTTGGGTTTACTGTGAAATTAAAACCATGAAATTAAGCATGGAGAACGCGTTCCTTTATAGTCCAAATTCTATAGATGGTCCATTCACTCTATGGTGTTTTATTATCTATATTCCCACGTGCTTAAAATTCTCTACAGACTAGAGCTATATGTTACCCAGGAATATTGTTGCTATTTCAAATACAAAATATTATGCACTAAGCTAAAATTTCCTTCAAGTACTTCAATGGGTTTAGTCAATTAAATTGCTAGTACTGAAATAGAAGAAATAATCAATTGAAGTATTAGTAATGATTTTATTCAATCAATGACGAATATACTTCAGCAAACTGCATAATAGCTAATTACTAGATTACAGATAGTATTTCCTACAATTTATGAATTTTCGGGAGTGTAAAAATGAATGGCTCATCTAACAACAAATATCGTTCCAGAACACGAGTTCGGATTTCGTGAAACACAGGCAACAATCGATCAGGTGTATAGAGTAATGAAAATTATAAATAACGCTTTTGAAGATAAAAAGTACTGCTTGGCTGCATTCTTGGATATTACACAAGCCTTCGTTAGAGTATGGCACCTAGGCTTAGTATACAAACTTAAATTCAAATTTCCTACACGACACTATAAAATATAAAGGAGAAATAACTAACATATATTCAATAAAATCAGGAGTAACTTAAGGTGGTGTCTTTGGTCCAATACTTTTTCAAATCTTCACTGTTGACATATCAACTACAAAAAAATAAGTAGGGTAGCAATAGATGCCTCTCTGAAGCTTCAGGAAGCTCTTGATAAAATAAAAGAATGGGAAAAAAGTGGCGTCTAAAAATGAACAAGGTACAATCTCAGCAATTTACTTTCACCTTAAGGAAGGAATCATGCCCATATGTAACACTTAATGAACATCAAGTTCCCCAGAAAGACTGTACAAAATATCTTGGAATGATATTTGACTGAAGACTAAACTGGAAATAACTCATTTTTAGGAAGGTGAAGCAACTTAGCTTAAAACTATCCAAACTCTACCGGTTAATTGGTAGAAAAGTCAAACTATCGTTGGAGAATAAATTAACCATCTACAAAGTGACCCTCAAACCCATAGCATATAACTGTGGAGTACTGCGAGTGTATCTAATATACAACTACTTCAAAGATTCCAGTCCAAAACTCTGAGAATAATTATTGATGCTCTTTAGTTCGTGACAAATCAAACTTTACATCGCGATTTTAAAAATAAAGCCTGTGCTAGAAGAAGCCAAGTGCGCGAGTGCAAAATATCTATTGCGACTTGAAGTACATCCCAACTCCTTTACTCTTATTTTTTTTTCCTTTATTTGGGTTTTTCGCCATTATCTAAAACATGTTATAAACTAGCAAAATTTTTATTAAACATTTTAAAGCCACTTTGGGGTAGAAGAAATTCATATATTAAAAATATTTCAGATTTTTTAGATAAAATTTCGAACATTAAAATTACAAACCAGAATTTAATGATTAGTTTTGACGTGGTGAGTTTATATGCTAATGTACCAGTTGATAAATCACTTTTAATAGTAAGAAATAGATTAGAACATGACACAACATTAAAAGACCGCACTAAACTAAACATACATATAATTTTGGAATTATTAACTCTCTGCTTAAAACCACATATTTTCAATTAGAAAATGATTATTATCAACAAAATTTCGGAATGGCAATGGGTTCTTCTCTTTCACCTTTGATGAGTAATATCTTTATGAAGGAACTCGAGAATGACATATTAAATAAATCTCTTAAAAAGCCATTAATATGGCTTAGGTATGTTGATCATATTTTTGCTATATGGCAACATAGCATTGACGATCTAAATTTTTTTTTACAAGATATAAATTTTCGAGAGCCTACAATTAAGTTTACTTTAGAGATGGAGAGGGAGAATAAATTGCCATTCCTCGATACTTTAATAATAAAACAAAACAACACATTAAACTACAGTTTACAGAAAACCGACAAACACAGATACGTATCTCAATTTCTTTTCAAATCAATCAAAATCGGTCAAAATAGGAGTAATTAAAAGTTTATATGACAGAGCAAAACTGGTTTGTACCGACAGTGATACACTACAAAAAGAAACAAATCACATAAAAGACATTTTAATAAACAACAATTACCCAAAAAATTGTATAGATAAATCCTTTAAAAATGTTCATACTAGACAAAACAGACAAGTTATTAATAACAATAACAATAACTCTCAAACAATTAACCTCACAATTCCTTATATCCGCGGTATTTCTGACACAATTAAAAGAGTAGGAAATAAATACAACAAAAGAACGACATTTAAAACAAATAATATTCTTAGATCTCTATTAACAAAAACTAAACCAAACAATATACAACAAAATACCAAAAATGTGGTTTATAAAATTTCCTGCGAATGTGGCAAATTCTATATAGGTGAGACATCTAGACCGTTAGATGTTAGAGTAAAAAAGCATAAAAACCTTCTTAGAAAGGGCGATTTTAATAAATCTAGAATTTGTCAACAGGCATGGGAATCGGGTCATAAAACCAAAACGGTATTAAAAGAATCGGTAACAAAATACAGAAGATTAAAAGAAACCGCTATAATTAATTTAAATAAAAATAACTGTATTGCTATGCCTTCGGTAGATTTAAATTCAATATGGTTCCCGATTCTAAAGAATACATTTAAACACATTTAAATATTTGAATACACAATCAGTATAATAAACAATTACACAGTAAACATTACCTATATATATTTTTTGGTAGTATGTCACTGTCATGAAAATCTATTGTTGTCAATGTAAGTATCGTTGACATATACAAAAAAATATATTTACTTTCACTCGTTACTTTATATATTACAAATTAATATAATTTATTTTTTAGTTTAGTTTTGAAAACAGGGGGAGAGTACCCTCCGAAACGTTAACGTTAAAAGTTTGTAAAATTTTTTATAACATTTTTAATCTTTAAAATTTTGTTCGTTAGGCAAATTTATTACAAAAAAGAATCATTGAGAAATTTGTCTCCGTTTGATTTTTTGTTTTTACCCAGTGATTCTTTCTTTAAATAAGAACAGATATTTTTGATATTTTTTGAGTTTTAGATGGTGGCAAAAAACCCAAATAAAGGAAAAAAATATGCCACAATCATTCAGACATCCCTTACTCTTCGTCTCCTGGATAATAGCCAAAAGACACAGGCACTGAAATATTGTGATCCTTTAGAGATAAGCTATAGAATTTAAGATAAAAATTAATTTTAGAAAAGATTACTCCACTATTCTAGCCATAAAGAACCTATATTCCTAAATATGTTGGGCGTTTAATGTAAGCGCCCTAACGCCTGATGCTTTGCAGCTCGCTGCATTGCTCTAAATATTGTAACAATTGTTTATCACCTTTAGGTAGATAGCAAATATATGGAAGATAAAAAAAACTAACAACCTAAAGAATAATTGGACGGAATGGAATCTTATGAACCGATGTTTGAAATAGTCATAATCACAATGAAATGAAATATGTCGAAAGTAATAGATCTTATGAGATGTATAACGAGTTAAACATTGTAGTGGGTAAGATATGTAGTAAGAGAAATTACTGAAAAATGGGCATAAAATAAATTGGAGTTCACCAGAAAAAAAAGAAGTGTAAAGAAATCGCAAAAAATGAAGTAATTATAAACAGTTTTTAGCGATTAGAAATTACATGAAAACTTATAACGCATAGAAACAATTCAAGGAGGCCTATATCCAACAGTCAACGAATATGAACTGTAAATGGAGAAAAACATATCTCTTCTAACCTTCAAGAATTAGTCTACCCCTATAATTGTGTAAGACCCAAATTAATTCAGATATTGTCAGTGTTCGTACATATTTTACCAGATATTCATCGCAGCCATTATTAGCTTTCCAATTTATATTTAAATAAGAATGGCGGTTAAGCAAAATAGTCTTTGAAACTAATTAAAGGACGCATACTGACAGGAAATAGGTGGTTGCAGGAAGATAATTAATTTTACGTACCTACAAATCCGATCCTCCAGCTAATATTCCATTTTCTATACTTAAAAACTTAATTGGAAAATTTCCAGTGAAATAATTCCGATTTATTCGTCTGGTTATAAATAATAGAGAGAAAGTTTTTATTATTATGGAATTCATCTAAAAAGAGACTTGGGTCTAAATAAACATTAAATATATATGAAATATATATTTACTGTTTTTAAATATTTAAAAAATATGTGAAATATTTATTTAGACCATAACCTTATCATATTGCTGAAATTGTTCTTTAGAGATACAACGAAATGATGACACGACTTGTCGATGAAAATACTGTAGAAGATAATGGAAGGCATCATTTAGAGCCCTTGTTTCCTAACTTCTTTTAATTCAAAATTGAACCATTTTCAACTTATCAATTCTATTCACTCTTCCTCTGATATTTATTTGTTAGTCACAACATGTTTAAAACCATGTCAAAGTCTGGGGGCAATTTACTACAACATATACCATATGTACAATACAATTTTAACAGTTACATATACGTAATGCCATGATCAAAAAGTAACGTGAATTAAAAATTCGCCCGCTTTACGTATCGATACAAACATTTATATTTTAGGTTAGTATGACTATTCTTAAAATATGATAGCAGTTTCATATGATCTTGTTTTTAAGTTAGACATTATTGCGTCTTTTGTAACTGTTAACAATTTTCTTCAGCTATTTTTTGTAAATGGACAAATTTTAATTAAATTTGGTTTAAAAAACGGAGGGTTATGCCTTTGAAATTATATAAAAAAAATTTTATTAGTTGTTTATAAGATATGAGGTAGTAATGGTAGAGGGGCAGCTGAAGATTAATCTCTTTCAGAAAGGCTTTCCACGACATCTAATGAAGGAAATTCAAGGATTTTGTACTGAATAATCTGCAATTAATAATCATAATAGATATAGCAGATTTTACGTCTAAATTTGTAGTAAAACAATTCATGGCTTTTGCATTATGGTAACACATCATCCCACCGTATACCGCAATCATAATTAACCAATTTTTGTCTAAAAATCAAACAAAAATTGTTCAATAAGCATCATATTAATCAGATAAGATACCGTGTGACTTTTTTTTTCGCTCAATTAAAGAAATCATTTCATATATTCTGATTTGAATCCATAGAACCCATTAAAGATGGACGCTGGGCGCTTTGAAAAAATTGTGTATAGAAAATACTTGAGTTTCAAAGAGTGGAGAAAACGATGTGATAAGTATATTAAAAAGGGTTTATCATATCTTGTCAGTTGTTTCTGGAAAGGTGTGCAATTAAATAATGGTTCGTTCATGCAAATTCGTGGCTACCTCGTGCCAATCAATGAGCAATTCAGACCTATCGTAGTATTCGTCGTGGTAGTTCTTCTGAACAGGCTCTTGATTATGTTATAAGAAAATTTGTAAGAGAATTTATTCTCCACGATGGTGTGGTCCCTGTATGACAAAAAGGCCAGAAGTGTTAAAAATATTGCGGTCGTCCAAGCAAGCATAATCGAAAAGGAAAACGTCTCGGTTGCTTGCCACTCGCAAGAGTTAGGCCTCTCGCCAATGACAACCTGATGAATTTTGAGGTATCATCGTATTCGTCGTGAATTTGGCGATTGGGCACTCGAAATGATGGAAGCCGACAACGAATTTCATCGCAAAATAATCTCCTCCGATGAGGCTCATTTTTGGCTTAGTGGCTTCGTCAATAAACAAAATTGTCGGTATTGGTGCGAATCTAATCCACACGTGATACATGAGAGTCCTTTGCATTTTTTGGTGTGGATTTTGGCATGAAGGGGTCATCGGCCCTAATTTCTTTAAAAATGAAGAAGGAGCCACCGTTATACTCAATAGCGAGCGCTACAAGCTAATGCTGGAGGATTCTCCGTTGCCGGAATTTTATGGAATTGATGCGCATGACTTTTATTTTTAACAGGATGGCTCACCACCGCATATTTCCCGAGTAAACATCGGCTTCTTGCGAGCCAAGATAATTTCACGAAATGGCCCTATCGCTTGGCCGCCGAGATCATCCGATTTAACTCCTTCAGATTATTTTCTCTCGGGACATAGCAATAAACCAAACGCCTATTGGCGACTTGGAAATTAGCATTTGTCCAGCCATAGTTGCCATACAGCCCGAAATGTGCGCCAGGGTCATAGAAAATTGGCGCGAGCGGATCCATGTCTGCAAAATGGGTCGTGGTGGCCATTTGGCTGAAATATTTTTCAAATCATAAATTGCATGTCTGAATTTTTTAAATAAAGTAAACGGAACCGATTTTGAGCAAAAACATATGTTTTATTTAATTTTGAAGTTCCATCAAGCTTATTGGTAGACCCCTTAGTGATAAGGAATTACTTTAAAGGATACAAAATAAATTCAGATAAATAAATAAATACTTGTCTGTATTATTCAAAGTACTTACCCTTTTGATTATAATAGTATATATAGTGTCTGGTTTTTCGTGTTAACAAAACCTAAAATTTAAGTAGGCTGGCGGATTTAAGCAGGATAAATACATTATGGGTGTGGCCATGAAAAAAAGTTATCATTTCCAACAATCTGCTTGGCATTGCCATAAAAGTCTGGTTTATTATTAAGACCCTGATTTTCTAAAAACTATATTGCCATTTTTTCTTGAAAAATAACACATTTCTTAAAATAGATTTATTCTGTAACCGCCAAATTGGACACACGTAACAATTTTAATGAAAAATATCCTAATAACTATACAGGTTGTAAGAAAAAGTACTTTCGTAAATTTAACCAACGTTTCTTCACATAATTTAAAAACAGTTTGTTACAAGGGTCAAAAACCTAAGGGTTCCTGCGAATAAAACATTGTAAATTTATTAAATCACCAATCAAAAAGCTGTGATAAGAATCAACATTTGAAGCAAATATCTGAAAAAGTATATTTGACAAATATTACTTGATTATTACTTTATGAATAAACTACAGATAAATTAATGAACATTGTTAAAACAATGTTTTAAAAATTAAGAATGGATGCCAAGATCAATGAGACAAGTTCGCCAGAATTTAAAATGGCGTGACAAAAATTATTTCGATATGTTAGTGCGTGTATTTAAGTTACCTATTGTTTATGACAAGGGTAGAGTAATTGTGTTTTCTTTTAGTGTTCTATGTATAATCCAATGAGAAACTCCAACTTTTGTCTGTCGCATAACACTTTGAGTAGGGGAAGTCCGGGTAAAGCGAATATCCCAGGCAAAGTGAATACTCCCCACCACTCTCAAATTATTCGTTTGCCGATCGCCACGTTACTATAGCAACGTTCTCCTGTCATTGCTCAGTACGCGGTGTTTTTCTTTGAAAAATATTAATTTATCAAGGTAAGTTTTTTCCTAATAACAAGAAAGTTATTTAATTACCATCCTTTGTTTTTGAGAGGTTATAATGTAGGTTTATGTAGCTTTTTACCATGTGTAGAAAATGAGACCTAAAGCAATAGTTTTTGAAACGGGATAACCTCAAAAGTGACCACGTGGAGCAAAGTGAATAGAGTAAAGTGGATACCGTATTTATTTTGCCCGGTGATCATAAAGAATTTCATTATATATAATAATCTACATCTTTCGTTTCAGAAGGGGAATAAATACAAAAAAAACAAGGCAATGTTTTTTGAATGAAGACGTCAAGCAAACAACAATAAATTTATGTAAAGCTGGAGAATCCATCAAAGGAACAGTCAAAAAATATAGGTTAACATACGCTACCTTATACAGGTACGTCAAAAGTGGAACTGCTTCTCCACAACTTGGTCGATTCATTCCTGTTTTCAGCGAGGATCAAGAAATAGAGTTTGTGTCTTACCTTAAAGACATTAATGCAGTGTTCTTTGGACTTACTCGCGATTAATTTAGGAATTTAGTGTTCGTATACGCAAAAAGTAACAAGTTGAAATACCCATAAAGTTCCGATAAATATAAAAGAACTGGAGATGATTGGTTATAAGGCTATCTGTCCCGTCATACTCACTTAACCCTTAGAACCCCAGAAGCAATAACTGTTGCCAGGGTAAAAAGATTCGACCGATTCGAAGTAAGCCATTTTTATGAAAATCTTGAAGGAGTCATAGAGTAAAATAATATTGAAGGCTCCAGATTGTACAACATGGATGAAACCGAGATATCAACGACCACTAATAAGCCCTCAAAGTTCTCTTAGTAAAAGGAAAAAAAGGCAGGTAGACAGGATGACAATGGTCATCGGCTGTTGCAATGCGTCTGGATCTTTTCTTCCACTATTTCTGATTTTTAAGGTTTCTTGATGGAGCTCCACCAGTGACCCAAGGCACTCCAAATGGTTGAACATTAGATGAAGTTTTCTTGAGTTGGATGCATTTCTTCGTGGAGCAAGTCCGCCTAACATATGATAAAAAGGTCATACTATTATTAAATAATCACGAGAACTACAAATACTATCCTGCCCTTGATTATACAAGTAAAAATCATGTATTAATAGTGTCTTTGGTGCCGCATACTACTCACAAGATGCAATCAATGGATATCGTCGTGTATGGTCCACTGAAAATACACTTTGAGATGGAGGTCAACATTTTCCAAAAAACTCATCCCGGACGCATTATTAATCAGTACGATGTGGCCAGATTACTAGTACCAGCTTACCTTAAAACTGCTATAACTGTAAATCCAGTTCATGGATTTGAACGACGTTGGTGTACTTGCAGGCAGATCCAATTCGAATTCTCGAGCTGGAGCTTTCCCGGAAATCTATAGTCATACGATACTCGTGGTGATTTTCCAAAACCTGGATGTTTAAAAGTATGTAGTGATCAACCAGCTAGATTGGATATGGATGCCAGATTCTCAAGCAAACTTTCTTCGAATCTCGCTGAAATTATGCTTTCACTAAATGGGATTGATGAACCAGAGCCAGGTATAGTCTTAGCTGCAAGCTAATCTTCTGGTCAACCAAATTTAATTCTAAACCCCATTCAAGACAGACTTCAATGCACCGATTTCCAATTCAGAAAATTATTGACAGATATTATTTCATCATCGGGTGGAGCTGTCCCTAGTCCTTCTCGGCCTCAGACTTCTCCTGCTCTTGAAATATATGAAGCCAACAAAAACCCTCTCACCACAACACGTATCAGAGTCCCCAAAAGAAATCCATAGCACTGATGGCCACACCGGTTCACCTAATCCTGGATGTTCAAAGATTTACTACACCCATTGGGAATTACGACGTATATCTCAGCCAGCTAAACCATCAACAGCACGTAAACGAAAACTACAAAAATCTGAAATACTATCTAGCTCACCTATTAAGAAAGAACAGAAGCAGAAATTTGAAAAAGTGAAAGTTAAGAATGTTATACAGAAACAAGATAACGATTCAGCTATAGTTCTTAAGAAGACTGGTAAAGAAAATAAAAAAACTGCCAAAAAATAGGAAAGCTGTTAAAAAAGGCAAGAAATTAGCTAGATAAGATAGAAATCAGAAGAAAATTGAGAAATTCAAAGATGTTATGCTTTTTTTGATGTGAAATATATATTGAAGAAGATGAAAATCCAATCGAAGATTGCATAAGATCTAATAGTGTTCAGCATTTGAATGCAATGATAATTATATTTGTGATAATTATATTGATTAGATTTTTGACCAAAAATGTTGATTTTTATGTTTTTTTTTCTTTAAATGTTACAGATTATTTTGTTAGAAACTTACGTTTCGAAAGATTTCTTTGTTGTTATCCACTTTGCCCTTATGCCGTGTCCACTTTACCCTGGGGCTCAGGCAAAGTGGATATTTTGACATATTTCGTAATTTGATTTATAACAACTAATTCATTTAGAATTAAGGAAAATTGTTAACGCATCTCGAAAGTTGATTAAATAAAGACTAATCTCAAGTAATTGTTTTAATTTTCTCTACTACACATTATCGGCAATAATCACGGAAAGCTTAAGGTGTTCACTTTGCCCCTACCGTTGGTAGAATCCTATTTAATCAGATCTAAAATTTGTTTTTCGATCTGAGGACCGATTTCTTGTTGACTCTAACATTCTTGAAATTTTCGGACGATACTAGCCATATCCAAAAGGTTTTAAGAAATTAGTACAAAAGTTTTACGAGCTGGTAGCGGCCTTACTGAGTACCCTTGGACGTAAATATAATTTTGGTTCTAAATCGAACTTAAGTAGAGGCACTGGTATACCGAAATAATTTTTGGCGTTAATTATAATTATATATATATATATATATATATATATATATATATATATATATATATATATATATATATATATATATATATATATATATATATATATATATATATATATATATATATGAAGCATATGTAAACCTATTGGGATCGATATATGATAGAGCTACAGAGACAATTCACTGATGATGTTGAAGTTGGAGTTGATATAGAGTGGGGGGTACGGCAGAGTGATTCCCACCTATTCTTTCCTCGGCCTGCCTTGAAGAAGTATTACGTAATCTGGATTGGGAACAGCATGGTGTAAAGATTCATAGTGTAAAGTTAAACCATCTTAAATTGGAGATGATACAAATCTCCTTTCACAAGACCCAGGGAAGCTGCAAAGAAGTATACAAAAGCTGCAAAGAAGTATACAAAAGCTGCAAAAAGCTGGCGAACCATTTGGCTTAGAAATAAACCTGAAAAAGAGTCGGGTTATGTTCAATAGATTTGATGAAAAAACAAGAATTTCTATATTAGGAAGGGATTTGGAGATTGTGGACCACGTTATATATCTTGGACATAGGATTCTGCCCATTATGACATAACGAAAATGAAATGTGGACACCCAAATCACAATCAATTTAAAAACTTCGGGTAGCAGAGAGGGGAATGTAAAGATGTATGCTTGGCATTACAAGACGAGACAGAAAGCCCTGCGCATGGATCAGGGAACAAACGAAAGTATGTGACATTATTGGAAGAGTAGAGCAATTGAAATGGAGATGGGTAGGCCATATAGCGAGGCGATGGGATAACAGATGAGTCTAATAGACGAGAGATAACAGACAGGATTGCCTTCCTGGACTGGATACCGCTTGATCGCAAACGTCCACGAAGAAGTCCGAAAGCATGATGGACTGATGACATCGTTAAGTATATTGCACACAAGTGGCAGAGGATAGCCCAGGACTGTGGGAGGTGGGGCATGCTGAAGAGGCCTACATCCTGCAGTGGATCGACACAGGCTGATGATGATAATGATGATGATGGGCAGGCCAGATAGCGAGGGGATAGGACGACAGATGGACCAAGGCAATCTTGGAGTGGCATCCACAAGATATTTTGTATATTGTCTTAACAAACTTGGAATTCGTAGTATTTGTGTGACTCATTATTTGGAGGTCATTACGAATTTGTAATTGTGATGATCTCATAGTCTCTATTTGTTTTATTGTCGAAATCAATTATGGTAACCAATGTTCGGGCAGGACGTCGGCAGGATGTCGGGCCAGACGTGTATATATATATATATATATATATATATATATATATATATATATATATATATATATATATATATATATATATATATATATATATATTAAGAATCAATAAATGTTTGCCGAATATGATTTTGCACATATTTGCCATCAATTTATATCATGTCTTTCGTCTGGTAGCTTAATAATTTTGCATTTTTTTCTTGAAACCTCTAGGTTTTTGAACCCCTTGTGGTAAGGAAATTTTTTCTTCTCTGTATATGCAAAAGAGTAACTTATCTTAAAGTCCAACAAATCACCATTTCCGTGAGATATGACGTTTATTATTTTCGATTTTTGATAAATAGATTAGATGGCATAATCAGTTGCAGTCTGTCTGGGCTGGAGTGTTTTTCTAAATGATTGATTGCATGGCAAATACAAGGCAATCAATTATACTTAAGATTCTGGTATTGAAGGAAATCGTTCATATAGATAAATTGTTATTTTTGGTTACGCTGAAAAAGGTTGTAACAGGTCGTTAAAGTTTGAAACTCTATACAGAAAGATTTCGTTTTCAATATATGTGAAAAATAACTCAACAACCTAAGAATTGTTACTATTAAAATATAAAGCGAATTTTAAGTCATTTTTTTATGATGGTCGTTCAATAAGTCCTAAAAGATAAAAAAAGTAAATTATTTTAAGTAGGTTTTTTTTTCAGTTCTTCTATTGGAACCTTCGGTGTGAAACACTAATCTCGAAAAGATTTACCACTAAACACCAAATCGCTTTTTGAAACTTCTCGACGCAGGTTTTGCTAACCATGTTAGCATCATCAGGAGATTAATCTAATTCTAAAATTAAACTATGTTCTATTTATATGATAACCCTACCTAATGAAGCGTGTACAAATCATGAACCGTGAAGTTTGGTGAGCCTTACATTAATAAATGAAAAAGTTGTCTGAACGGAATAGGTCCTTGTCCTAAGCCCTGTTGTTATTTATACCTTTTACTAGTGTTAAATTTCTAATGTCTATATTGTGGTCATGTTCGACATGTGTATGTTGGCCAACACATGATTTTTCATTTCACCCATATCTAATGTGGGCAATGTGTTTACCCAATATACCTTTCATCATAATCTTGACAACTAATTTTGTAAATTCACAACCTTAATGTCCAAAATTTTGGCCCTTTCGAAGTTTCAAAAAGTGATTTGGTGTTTAGTGGTATATCTCTTCCAGTTTAGATTTTTTTTTATTTTTCAACATAATCTCTTTTTTAACTTTTTTTGGTGCAAAATTGAAAACACTGTACCTTGCGATAAGCCTGTGGCCTCAACTATTTCGCGCACATTGATTCGTTGATCACTTAAAACCATGTCATGGGTTTTGTCAATCATTTCGGGAGTAGTTACTTCCACTGGACGTCCCGAACGATGTTCATCTTTTATCAGTTTACTCGTTTACTCAATTATAAACAGTTGCAAACACAGGAGTAGACGTGCCATGCACTTCATCCAACTCACTCAGTTTTGATCAGTTTCGCTGTTAAGCCTTCTAAATATAAGTGGTTAATCACCATTCGAGACTCACTTTTTTCCATTTTTCTAAATAAGCATAAGTTTTTTACTTCAATCGACAATAAAAATAAAACCATGTGATGAATATAACTGAGACTTTGATAGGTATATGTGAATAATGATGCTTACTAAAAACAAAACATTTCCGATGCTCCGAGTGTCATCTCTTGGATTTTCTAAGGACTTATTAAATGAACCTCGTAATATAGAAGGATGTCTTTTAAACAAAATCTTTTTTTTAAATCCTGGCAGTTCTAATTTAGAGTAGTGATTCAATGTTGGTTGTTAGAAAAATGGGTTAAATGTGCATGTACCTAATACTTAAGAAAAAAACTACTCGCTGAGTACCATGCTTGTAGAAAAAGGAAGCTGTTTAAAAATGTCGAAACCAGTGTTGGGGATAGCAGCGATAGAAATATTGTTCCGTATTCCATACTTAACATATGTCCGACATCGGGTGGGTAAGGTAAAGGGGGCAAAGCATTCCAATTGAAGCTCCATAATTTTTGCAGGGTCCTTATTTAAACATGTGGTTCCGCATTGGCATGATCAAATTTTGAACAGTAGATCTCGGTGTTGATGATTTGGTTGTGTGCAAACAGCTTTTTACTAAGTCTGACTTGAATGTTGTGTACAAATTATTTCGTCTCAATGACAACTGTCATTGTTTTCTATCTCTCCTATTAAACGTAGGTGGAAACAAGTTTCTCCAATCTTGAGTTTGTATTAAATAATTTGTAAAAAATGTCCAAAGTTAATCAGTTTATGAACAAGTAAATTACAATAGTCGCGTTGCAATTACAAGGTATGAAGAGCTCCAACCCAACCAGAATCATCCCAGATCGACAAATGTTTCATAGAATTTTCAGTTAGATGAAAAAGACTCGTTTTATTACAACAATCCTGGTGGACGATCGAAACGTATAACGGTAGAACAAGAAGAGGATATTTTGGTTAGTACCGCGGAAAATCCTGAACCAAGCACTAGACTTTTGGAATTAGCAAATCTACCGTCTGAAGAATTCTTCACAAAGAAAAATTGTCTCCCTACCATTTTTCGCCTGTTCAAAATTAATTGCCACAATATTTGCCGGCTAGCTCAGAATTTTGTCAAAATCTATCGCATAAACAAAATTAATTAAAAAAAAATGTATGGGTCTATCCTTCTAATCTCACAAAATGCAAAACATAATTTTCTTCGTAACATATTATTTGCAAATTGTTGCACATAATCCACTTTTCATTTTCACTTGTCATCCAGTTCAGACGTAAAGACTCAATATTTTTTCAATTAAAGACCGCGTGAAGAGCTCGGTTTCGGATCAGTAGATTTTGCTTACTATGTTTATGGGGTACCAACAGATCGTATCGGCAGACTTAACCATTTTTTTTCAGATAGCCAAAACGCGGTTGATTTGCCATTTAACTTATTTGCAATCTTACAGACCGTGGTGCGTGGATCTTCGGCTATTATGATCTTTATTTGCTTGACATCAGTTCTGGAAGCTGCCAGAGCAAAGCTGATCTTTCAGGTTATAATCTTCGCCCTTGAATCTACCAAAGTAATTTAGCACCCTAGTCTCCCCAACTGAAGGTAAATCAAAGCGAATTTGTACATAAACATTGTAAATGCCAGAAGAATTAATAGTATGAAAATACATATTGCTAATCTAATAGAATGTTGTTTATAAGAGTTAAAAGAGTACCTAATGGAAAATTTTCGCAAACTCACAGACAACCCGATAGGTTTCATTAAGAATCAAGAAAAAGAAAAATCCAAAATAGAAAAAATATAAACCATACAATTTTACGAGGGTTGCTTTTTATGTATCCGGAATAATAAATAAAAACAAAGCACTTCTTCCATTCCGGTTGAGATATCTCCAAAACATGTATTTTGAAATATCAACCGCTTCTTCTGTTGTCGAAAATTGTTCACCACGTAGTTTATTCTTCACGGACGGGAATAAAAAGAAATCATTGGGTGCCAAATCAGGACTATACGCCAGATGATCCAAAAATTCGATGTGTGCTCGGTCAAATATTGAGTTGTTCGGTTCGATGTGTGAGAGCTCGCATTGTCATGATGCTCGCGTTGTCATGAAGAATGATCCCGCGTCGCGGGTTGTTTTTTATTTCTTCAAAGACCTCTGGCAAACAAATGGTAATGTCATTCAGAATTGACCGTTCTGCGATTCTATTGAGACACTGTAGCCATATGCCCATTTATGCCCAAAAAAAAACAGGCTATTTGCTTCGAAGTTCATTTTTTGTTGTGTTTGGCTCATTTTGAAAGATCCATATAGCCGATCGCTGTTTACTTTCGGGCTCATGCGCATAGATCGAGATTGAGACCTGTGTAGATATTATACACACCAAACTTTCTTCTTTGCACCAATCTACACGAGCCTTTTTTGAGCGATACTCAAATTATGCGGAATCCCACGCGCACAAAATTGTTTACGACTAAATGTTTATGTAAACAATCGAAAAGGACGGGCACGAAGAGTACGAAATACAGGCCAGGATAGCAAAGGGTAACTGAAAATATGGAAGCCTGAAAGCCCTGATTAAGTCCAACTATGTGTCCAGGAACATAAAACAAAGACTCTACACAACCTGTAAAACTTAGACACTAAACCGAACGGACAAAGACAAACTGAAAATGTGGGAGAGGAAAATATTACGTGGTATATATGGCGGAAAGAGAACTGAGGAGGGACGGAGGAGAATAATAAACAATGAACTGGATGAATTGTACGAAATACAATTCCAAATATATTAAAATTTGTTGAAGCGCAAAGAGTGATGGTTTGAGATGGCTTGTATACGTGGAGAGACTGGGCGGATGGGAAAATCTAGTGTTATGCAATAGGCTAATAGGAAAGAAGAGGCAGGCCAGGCCAAGAAAAAGATGGATGGTCAAGTGTAGGAAGATTTAAATACGATAAGGATGAGAGAATGGAAGGAAATAGCAAACAAAATAAAGGAGTGAAGAGGGACGGCTGAGACAGAGATATATTTGCGATATTATAACTAGTAAAATGTAAAATACAATATTGTGAACATTATGCCCTAGGCCTTCAGGGCCTGTAGAGCTTTTAAATAAATGTTCATGTAAAATTTTATATCACCCAGGGATATCTCAATCTCACGGTATGTTATATGACAATCTTGCTTTTTTGGGTTCGCGCACAGTATGAATATTTTGTGGCACAACAACTAATTATGGACAACTTTCTTTGAAATCGTCCGTTAGCGAACGACAGCCATGATTAAATTAACTAAATCAGTGATAAACAGTGGTTTTAGATGGCGTTTCATCGCCAAATATCGAAGTGAGTTGATTGATGCACTGTTGTTGAGATAATATACGTTGAAAATCATAATAAATCATCCCACGAAAATTCTCACGAGTAAATTTGATTTTTTGTCAACAATGTCAAACTTTCCGATGTATATGTCAGATGGTGCCTAACAATACCATTGTTGCCAATTCCGAATACATAAACAACAACACACGTATCATTAATTTTACGCTAATGAATGTAACTTTTATCCGTTATTGTATATTTGTCATTAAACATTCCTACTACAACAATATTGTCGGTTATCGTTCTGGTGGAATAAATCTGAACAGTAATAATTTCTACGAAATTATTTCCAAGTTAGCAAAAATCTAAAATAAAATTGTTAATTTGTCCCATTTTAAAATTCATAAAATGATCATGGGACGCCTTATATATTCCGTATTACGTAGGCGTCTGCTTTCAGGGGCATTTTAGAGTTTTGGAAAGGTTTCTTCACTATATGAACGGATTAATTTCATTTTATGCGTGTATACGGCTAAGTATATCATCAACAGGGATATACTTAAAACTTTGGCCTCGTAGAGGCATTTAATGTTGCTAATGTTATCAAAGTCGTATAATATTATTTTTGTGGTTGAATATGTTTAAAAGAAACTTTTTTATCCATTATATAAATTGGCATATACCATAATTTAATGTAATAGTTACAATAAAATATTTTAGATATAAGAATAACAAGAATACCAAGTATAATAAGAATTTTTGTATTAGGTGTGTCGGAAAATAATATTTAATTAACGTTGAACGTATGATATGGTACGCTGCTGTTTTATTATTTATTTTTATTCTATTGTTTCACGTAACAATATCACTTTTATAATTGTCCTTGTTCAAATCTGAAACCAAAAACTAAAACTTTTTTATAGTCGAAATTGCATGTTACTGCAATTGCAACTACAAGAAACGTTCCTGATATTATTCCAGAATTGTTAGATGTTTGTAAAGGGTGATTTTTTTAGTGTGTCCGAATTTTGATAGGGGTCGCTGTCAAACGAACTGTGAGTTTGCGCTTTTCTAGTGTCAAATTTATTCAGTATATTTTGACAAATCATCATGGAACGTTTAACATCAGAGCAACGCTTAGAAATTGTCGAAATTTATTATCAAAATCAGTGTTCTATGCGCCAAACTTATAAAACACTTCGTGAATTTTATGGTGCACATAATCTTCCAATCGTACGATGAATTTCCCCAATTATCGATAAATTCGGAACGCATTTTACTCTGCTAGATATTAAAACAAAAACAAGATAAAAATTATGCGTTCCTAAGAAAATATGGCCGCTATTGCTGGCTGTGTTGATGAAGATCCAAATTTATTAATTTGTCACCGTTCACAGGAAGTTTGGCTTTGTTATTTAACTACGTAGAAAATTTTGCGTGAGTATCTTGGGCTGGTACATTACAAGATAGGGCCAGCTTGTTCAATTTAAGCCGCAAGATCATGGTTTACGTCGTACGTTCGGTAAGTGAGCTTAAAATCAATTATAACTTGAGCAAGAATTTAACCGTAAAATTTTGTTCAGCGACGAAGCTCATAGTTGGCTAAATGGTTACGTTAATATACAAAATTACCGCATTGCGGAGATAAATGATTATTTAATTCTGAATTTGAATGGTATTGATCTGGAGGAGATGTGGTTTCAACAGAACGGCTCCATATGTCATTATAGCCAACGAACAATCGATTTATTGAGGTAACAATTCGGGAAAAGAACTTATTTTGAGGAAAGCACCTGTTAATTTGCAATCAAGATCATATTATTTAATGCCATTTATTATTAATAATGAATATTTTCTTTGGGGTTATGTTAAATCTATTGACACCTTAGAAGCCAACATAACTCGGAGAATTGTGGATATAAAACCCCGTTTGCTTGAAAAAGTTGTCGAAAATTAGATTGACAGAATGCGCTTTGTCAGAAGTAGTACGGCAGACATTTGTCCGAAATTGTTTTCAAACATTAATGTTATTGAATGTTATTTTACATAAAATAAATAGTTTCAAGACATCTAATTTGGTTATTTTATTTAAATTTATATTTCGATGCACTAAAAATCATTCCGAATATGTCAAACGAGGTTTTTCAGACACAGCTATATGAGGATTTTGACCTGTTTGACTTATTTATTAAGAATACTAGTGACTATAATGATGCCATTTATATTTACGGCATTATTTATCAATGTGTTTCACACAGTCTATTAAAATAAAATAAGGCTAGTTACTCAAGATCTCTTCAACATGTGGTGGCATCCATCTAGAAATACGAATTGATGTTATTATGTGGTGATGATGATGTGTGTGTGATGGCCATGACCATCCATCCGCAAAATATAAATCTATAATACCCCAAATGTAATAGCCAATAACTCTCTCCATCATAAATACTCGTAGTTATCTGAAAGTCAGGTTTAAATCCCTTTAAATTAATCGATTCGATGAATTCATGAAAATGACGATTTACCGGTGCTTATTGAAGCAGTTCTTCGGCTAGCTATAGAAGAACTATCGAATAAGCTTAATACATGTTGTTCAGCAGTTTAATAACCTTTAAAGTTGGGTAATGCTAAAATAATTGGTCTATGGGTTACACAAAGTCTATCAGAAGAAACAGGGTTGGTTGCTCAATTACTCAATCACCTATAACTGGTTATTTTAATTGCATCATTCATTTCTGCATTTTGACATATTTATAACCACAAACGCAAAAGACAATGACTCTCTTCATTAAAAACCTCAAAATTAGAATTAAGCACTTAAAAGAACATTCCTCGTACATTTTTACAGGAATATTTAAGGCTTAATTTGTAAATACTAAATCATTACTTTAAATCCAGGAGGTGTGTAAATGAGACTGATCGCGCAACGTTCGATCTGTCAACACTGTTGGCTTCACTTATGGAGGGAGGACAGACCAACATATGGTGCATATTCAGTACGAGTTTAAACTCCTAGAACCAATTGGTGGTTCATAAGAATTTTTTTCTTTATTTTAGAGCGTTCTGAAAATGAGTTAGCACAATTTCGAGCAACGGTGCATTATCAAGTTTTGTTTCAGATTCAGGGCATAGTGTGGCAGAAATTTGTGTTGGCTGACTGTAATTTTTTTGCCATGGTGAGGTTGGAATTCCTGTGCCATTCCTGGCTCTGGGGCTGCGTTTTCAGGTTGTATTCAAAAATCCAAGGCTCATCATTTGCAATCCGCCACAAAAACTTAAGATATGTTTCGCTACTCTTGTCTTTTTGATTCTGCGAAAAATTTTCCGGAACCATTTCCGCGCAGATTTTCTTCATATCCAAGTCATTGATCAAAATATGTTGAACGATTGTGTGAGTCAGATTCAGCTCTTCCCCGATCATTCTAACCGTCAACGGACGATCAGAAAGCACAATATCCCGTATTACGCGGGACATTTTCGTTACTTCTTGCAGCTGAAGACTTTCCGCTGTAAGATTAATTTTCAATCGAGTCTCCGTCATCTAAAACTGCCTTAAAACACCTGAAAACTTGCACTCTTGATAAAACACTATTACTATGGACTTGTTGAAGTTTAACTAACGTTTTTGTCGCACTATGCCCAAGTGCGGTTTATGAAAAGAATCGAAAGGAATAACCAAGTGGATATAGGGAGTGCAAATTTGCGTTGAACACACATCAGATCTTGGATCGCGTCTCCGCCAAATGGAAAGCCAACAGTAGTCTCATTATTTTATTTACACAACTAGTATACTGAACAATTAGAAAGTGTAAACTAACCTTTCATTAATCGGCCTCCGACACTAAAAATGTATGGTGTGATTTTATCACATAAAAAGGCGCCCCAGCACTCTGCAAAACAGAATCGTGAAAAAATTATGGATATGGAAATCGTTATCTCATCATTATATCGTTATTCTCAGAAGACCAATTATTCAAGAATTTCCAGGAGACAGAAAAAAATCGACAAATTTTTTTAAATAAAGGTCACCTTTGTGCATTAGATTTCGAATTGAAAATCTGCCCACTAGAAAAAAAATGTATTTATAAGGAAGGTTTATTATATTAAACTTGGAAAGATTTACCACTAAAAACCAAATCACTTCATTTAACTTCTTGATGAGCATTTGGCGCATTAACCATGTTAGTATCATCAGGATATGATTCAATCTATTCATCTATTCAGATTTAAGCATCTCCAGATGATGATTAGCGAAACGCGCGTCGAGAAGTTGAATAAAATAATTTTGGTGTTTATAAGTGGTAAATCTCCGTCGAGTTTAGTGTTTCACATGGAAGGTTCCAATAGAAGAATTAAGATTTATTATCTTATTGATTAATACTAAAAATATGTTATCAAAACTAGTTTGTTTCAATATACTAAAAGAACCATTTCTTTTCGGGATACCAAATATAAAATACTTTTCAATATAATTAAAGGTGCTTAATTATATTAAAAATTATTCCAACGAAAGTATTTTGAATAACATCATTTATAAAGAGACCCATTATAATTAACTTGAATTGTTATAATACTGTAGATATATTTTCAATAAGTCTTTAATAAGCATTGTTTATATTGAGTGTATGACTCTGATTTTGTAAAACAAATAATATTTTTTTGGTGTTCACAATTACTTCTTGATCTCAATCAGAATACATGTAAATTTGAATTGCATATTATAAATTTGTTCAGTCAAAGTAGGAAGAATGGATTTTGATAAACAATCAGAAATCCGCGAATTTTAGCGATTTCAAATTTAGTTTCAGAATTATTTAATTTACATCCTATTGTTACAATAAATGAAAAAGTAAATACATTTTTAATTAATAACTCATGTCTGTAGTTTAATGCGGGTATTATATATTTTTTTTAAATATATTATCAGAAAATTCTCATGGCATGAAATATCGACGTATTAGGATGAATTATTTGCTTCCAAATACACCATTATGAATCTATATTGTTTTGTTCAATACGCAACAAAGAAAATGCACGAACGCCTTCAAGAACATACCATATATACCGATTTCTCGGAAATATTTGACAAAACAATATTTGACATATATATATATATATATATATATATATATATATATATATATATATATATATATATATATATATATATATATATATATCATCATCATCATCATCATCAGCCCGTATCGATCCACTGCAGGATGAAGGCCTCTTCAGCATGCTTCCAACCTTCATGGTCCTGGGCTTTCCTCTGCCACTCGGGTCCAATATACTTAACGATGTCATCAGTCCATCGTGCTTTCGGTCTTCTTCGCGGACGTTTGCGATCAAGCGGTATCCACTCCAGGATTGCCTTGGTCCATCTGTCGTCCCATCGCCTCGCTATATGGCCTGCCCATCTCCATTTCAACTGTTTTACTCTTCCAATGATGTCACAGACTTTTGTTTGTTCCCTGATCCATGCGCAGGACTTTCTGTCTCGTCTTGTAATGCCAAGCATACATCTTTCCATTCCCCTCTGTGCCACCCGAAGTTTTTGAATTGATTGCGATGTGAGTGTCCAGGTTTCACTTCCGTATGTCATAACGGGTAGAACGCACTGATCGAATACTTTTCTTTTCAGGCAAAGTGGGAGTCTGCTCTTAAACACTATGTTGAGCCTACCAAATGCCTGCCAGCCACATTTAACACGCCGTTCCACCTCCCGGGCGGTATTCCCCTCCATGGAAATCCTCTGCCCAAGATATACAAAGCTGTCCACAATCTCTAAATCCCTTCCTAAAACTGAAATTCTTCTGTCCTGAGCGAAGTTATTGAACATAACCTGACTCTTTTTCAGGTTTATTTTCAAGCCAAATGGTTCGCCAGCCCTTTGCAGTTCTTGTATGCGTCTTTGCAGCTCCTCTGGGTCTTGTGAAATGAGAATAATATCATCTGCAAATCTAAGATGGTTTAAGTTTGCACCATTGATCTTTACCCCATCCTGTTCCCAATCCAGTTTACGGAATACTTCTTCAAGGCCAGCCGAGAAAAGAATAGGCGATATTGCGTCACCCTGCCGTACACCTCGTTCTATATTAATTGACACTTCAAGATCATCAAGGTGAATTGTAGCTGTAGCTCCATCATATATCGATTCTAACAGGTTTACATAGGCTCTCTCTACACCTTGGCTAAGCAGTGCATCCATTATCGCATGCTTTGAGATGGAATCAAATGCTTTTTCGTAGTCGATAAAAGCCAAGCACAGTGGCATGGTGTATTCGTTGTGCCTTTCTATGACCTGCTGTACAACCTGGATGTGATCCATTGTACTGAATCCACTTCTGAATCCTGCTTGTTCTCTTGGTTGTGCGTCATTCAGTTTTTTTAATATTCTTTTAGAAATTATCTTAGTGAAAACTTTGTACATCACTGATAGGAGGCTTATTGGACGGTAGTTCTTTAAATCTTCCTGTGCTCCTTTTTTATGTAAAAGGATCACTTCTGCATTTTTCCATAAGTCAGGTACTTTTTGTTCTTTGAGGCATTTTGAGTATAATTTTGCCAGTGTTTTATGTAACGTCCGACCACCAGCTTTTAGCATTTCGACAGTTACACTATCCTTTCCTGGAGCCTTGCCGTTCTTCATCAATTCTATAGCATTTGTTACTTCCTCCACTAGGATATCTGGTATTATATATTGTTCTTCCGTGGGTATTGCTGTCCCTGACTGGCTCTGATCTTCATATAACTGGGAATAAAACTTTCTCACAATCTCTAACATTTGGGTACGCGCCCTGCACACTGTGCCATTCTCACGCTTTAAAACATATATTTGCGTTCTTTTGTTTCTCAGCTTCTGTTTAGCTTGGTTAATTCCTTTGTTTTCTTCCAGGGTTTTTTGCACTAGCTGCATATTGAATCGGCGCGTGTCCTCTCTGATACGTTTTCTTATAGTTTTGCAGAGCTCAGTGTACTTGACCCTGCCAAAAGGACTACCTGCATTTCTCATTGCTCGCCGTTTCTTCATTAAATCAATGGTCTCACTGGAGATTTTTGTTTGTTTGAGACATTTTTCCTCTGGTGCTATTGAAGCAGCCGTTTGAAGTACATTGTTGGCGATTTCTTCATATTGAACCGATATGTCCACCTCCTCTGGATCTTGTAACGCAGCAAACCGGTTTGACAAAGCAATCTCAAAATCGCTTCCTCTCTCCAGCAGTTTTCCAGAATATATATATATATATATATATATATATATATATATATATATATATATATATATATATATATATATATCTATATGGTGATTTTTTTAGTGGGTACTTTTGACAAAGCTTCTGTCAATCCAATTTGCGACGAGTTATGTTGGCTTCCAAGGCGTCAATAGTTGTTGGTTTATAGGCATAGACCAAAGATTTAACATAAGCCCAAAGATAATCTAAAAGCGTTAAATTACATAACTTTAGTGGCTAGGCCCCTTTATCAGGTCCGTTCCGTGAAATAATTTTCTCACCGAATTGTTACCTCAATAAATCGGTTGTTGTGTTGCCTGTATAACATGTAGAGCCGTCGTGTTGGAACCAATATTCTTCAGATCAATACTATTCAAATTCGGAATTACATAATTACATAGGCCCATAGTTGTTTTAGTGCCGGGATATTTGTAACTGATTCCATACAAATTTGATGCCGTGAATTCAAATATGGCAATAATTTTTCTCCAGAAGCTTTTAGTGAAATATACGATACATTATTTTAAGTTAAATTCATGGAGCAAATAAAAAGCTAATCACGGAATTGTATTACTATATTATACAAATATTTACATTATATACTAAGATACTAAGCAAAAAAAAGGGATAAAACATTTTTTTACTTTGTTATCTATCAGTGTATCTTTGTTATCTATCAAAAAAAATCTGTGTGACTATAGTTTCGGAAACGATTTTACATTCTCAAACACTACTTTAAAACTGAAACTATAGTCACACAAATTTTGTTTAAAAATAAAAGTGATAGATAACAAAGTAAAACATTGTTTTATTCGTTTTTAAAAAATGAATTATCACAAAGTAACGGACAATTCAATCAATAATACCAAGGAAAAAGTTATCGATGTGGGACAATACTCATCCTCACAGAGCCCTGGTACCTGGTCAAAGGTTGGGATCGGCGCTGCCTCTGAGTGAGGGACCGGGCATCTTACAGATACTAAATCAGGATAAGTCCACTTTTTACTGTTGTTTCGATTGATTCCAGTAATATGTACCAGAAGTAATACTCATTGAAGTGGTTTTTGGGTTCTCTCCAAACCATCAGTACGCCGAATGTTAGACTTTTCCTTTTCCCGCTAGTCAACTGTCGTAAATATTCTGTACAAGTTTTACATAGCAGATGCGGTGCCCAGGTTTTATCTTGATTACCAACCTTAACACCAAATTATCCAAGATAAGCTCTCCTTATAAAGTTACTAACAGTTTTTCTGTTTTTTTAACGTGTATTCCCCACATATTATATTTGTGTCAAAACAGATCAGGATGATTGACACAGCTTCTTCTACTTGAACTTATTTTATTTCTACTCAATAACACAAATACAATAATCTACAACACAGTACGTTTTAGGTTAGCTTTATCAACAACTCTTTCAACTCAAACAACTCTTTCTTAAACACAAATTTCATGCGACACCACCTTCGATCTATCCTGAATGGCGAGAATTCTCAAATTAATTTCAACTCTAGTTCAAGCGTTGAAGGCCACTTCCTTAAAGGTCACTACCGAAAAGGCAATACTTATGCCATCTAGTGGATTTTCCTGGAGATAACTCACCGGTAAACTGACAATAGGGCAACTATACAGGAACCGATCATTGTATAATAATTTTACACCCATTCTTGAATATATTGAATTGAAAAAAAAAACATTGATAGATAAGTGGATGTATCTGAAAAAGTAGAGCAGATAGAGAAAAACTGATTTTATATTTATATTTTGCGCTCCAAATAGCTAAAATCAGTTCTAAAATCCTAGGCACAATTTTTTTTCTTGTAGGCCTTTGTTATCGATCGGCCACGTTGGCGCAGTGACTAAGGCGAGAGTTACGGTCAGGGCAGTAGCGCAAAAGGCAAAAAGGTCGCACCGAGCTAATAAACAATTTTTAGAGGCGGTTAATACCCATAACGCCATGGGCTTAAAAATTGCTTGTATATGGCATCAAAAAAAAGCCTGTGTCGATCGCGCGAGCCTGAGATCGCTCTTTAACGATCCTCATTAACAGTAGCCGGATTCCTGCTTTCCAACTTGGTTTTTGAAGAAATACGGCTCAATGATACCACCGGTATACAATCCGCACCATTTTTCAGGAGACAACGATAATTGATGGATCATTTGCGGATTATTTTCACTCTATATTCAGCAATTTTGTTTTTTAACGTAACCATTTAGCCAAAAATGAGCATCGTTGCTGAACATATTCAAATTCAAATTCTGGGCCAAGCAATTGATTCAGAGCCCATTCATCAAACGTACGATACAAACAATGGTCTTGCGACTTGAGTTGTTGGACAAGCTACATTTTGTAAGGCATCATATTAGGATCTTTATGCAAAATTTTCCGCTTTGTCGAAGAAAAAAGCCCAACTTTCATCGAAGGGCGACGAATTGATAAATTAGGATCTTTATTAACACTGCCAGCAACAGCAGTGATATTTTCTTTGGAAAGCACGGTTTCTTTTTTGTTTTTGTTTTAGTATCGAGCAGCGTGAAATGTATTCGGAATTTGTCGATAATTCGGTGAATACACCGTTCGATTGGGCGATTATGTGCACTATAAAATTCACGAAGTTTGCTATAAGTTTGAAGCATCGAACACTGATTTTGATAATAATTTTCGACAATTAGCAAGAGTTATTGTGATGTTATACGTTCCATGATGATTTGCCAGACTGTATAGAATCATTTTGACACTAGAGGCGCGCAAACTCAAAGTTTCGTTTGACAGAGACTACGATCGGAACAAAAAAAATTCTCCATTATATAAAAACCATTAAAATCGATATCTATATGACTTGAAAATAGAGAATGGTAGTTGATTGTGGTGGATATAAATCACATACTTTTGTAATATTGACCGAAGTTCCGCAATCTCGCCCTATTTTCTTTGTAAATAAATATTGATACATTGCGAATGAGCAGTTAATTTTAACTTTTTATCGATGTCTTACAAATATTCCGTGTGTGCACGAATTTGCTATTACATAAAGTGATTTAAATAAATTGAGCGCCTGGTGTAATACCTGGTGTAACAACCTCACTTTCTATGCTGATTGATTATGCAGTTCAGCTCAAACTGGAGTATTCCTCAATAATAGTGTGGAGTACATTCTACAGAGAATATTCACTGCCTTGAGTTAATACAACTTAAAATCCTAAAGATGTTAGCCTATAAGATTGGCAGCTTTTATCCACAAATGAGATATGATAATGAGTCTGTATTACATAGGTTTAATTTCCAAATTTATTAAGATAATTATAATTATTACAGGTTGTTGCTACGAATATTTCATCATCATCACTAAGGTCTTCAATATTGTGGTTAGTGTATTAATCTGAACCTAAACGTTTTTGAATATTTTGTAATATTTTGCACGCATCGATAATTCAAACATGTAAATGTTTCTTTTAAAACTCCCAAGGCATTTCCGACCAATCTGGGTTTTGATTGAAATATTCTTAAAAGTCTTTCAGTTCTTGGTATTTATACTGGAATGTTAGAAGTGACGAGTGGAATACGGTTATAACAAATGATCGTAACATTTGGAAACGGTCGCCATCCACCATTTTCTTATTGTTGAGTTAGCGTTGAGCATTTTAGTATTCTAGTACCATCATAAATCAAACCAGGCCAATGAATACTGGTATAAAATAATTCCAAATTTGGCTCACATACCATTATCGCATTAATAGAATGTTCTCTCATTTCTGTGAATAAATGCTGACTCGATTTGATTAGATCCGCCAATCGGGAATAATGATCCATCAAAAATACCACCGAATTATGGAACGTTGATGTACCTCATGAATAAATGTGGAATTACGTATGCATTAGTGGGATAATGTATTTATTCGCATAGTAATCTATTTATGATTAGCCTGCTTACATTTTTATACAATGGTGAGCAGATGCTTTGACAGTTCATACGAATTTATATTAGCATGATATTGTGAAGCTGAGCCCATCCAATATAATGAACATAAAATATGCTGCACAGATTCAAAAAGATTTTTTCTTTTAGTGGCGTGATAAAGATGCATACTAATTTTATTTAATAAATACCATTCAGTACCTTTGTTAACTCGAAACTTTTCTTTAAAAACAAAATTCACTTTCTCTCTAAATATCCTCCCTGGTATTTGTTAATTTAAATCATCACCATCACTACCTTCATTACTGGAACTGAAATCCCAAGTTTAAAAAAAATTAAATAATTAAACACTTTTAAATAATCAATTTTTCTATTGGAACCTTCGATGTGAAACACTAAACTCAAAGAGATTTACCACTAAACATCGAATCACTGAAAAAAAATCATCTCCTGATGATGCTAATATGGTTAGCGAAACGTGCGTTGAGAACTTTAAAAAAAGTGATTCGGTATTTAGTGGTAAATTTCTTTAAGTTTAGTACTTTTAGATACAATTAGATGGCAGTTACAGACTCCTGGGTTACTGCCAAATATGTGATGACAATTATTTATTTCATAAAACAAAATTATCAAATAAATGCTGACAAATTGTCAACATTTATCAGCTCAGCTGTAAAAGTTTATGAAAAGAAGAAATGATAAATTGTCATGACAACTCGGCACATTTGTCTATTTTTTGACAATTATGTCATGAATTAATTTTTCAATCATGACCTTTCAGGGTTGCGTTTATGAAACAGGAGCCTGGTCATCGTGTTTCTTAAAATTTCTTGCTTTGCAAAAGCATGTAGTTTTTTAAACATTCACTATTTGTGTAGTATGGTTGGTTAGCTAAATTTCCTAAATCCAGGTACAATTATAAAGTGTTTTCCAATAAGAGGGTCAGAACTTTAAAATGTGCAATACCGATAATTACAAGAGATAATCCTGAAATTTCTATTTTATCTTGAAGAACAAATATTAGTACCATGTTTTGAAAATAATATAGTTCAAATATTACCCTTGGCTTCGTAGGTGGAATACATTGCGAAGACCCAATTTTCGATTAGTTTTTCACCCATATCGCATGGTATATTTTCGGTGAAGGCCTGAATGTTTCGTTTAAACTCAAAAATTATTCGGGGTTTATTTCTTGCAACCAGATATTTAACATAATCCCACAAAAATTATCCCAGGGTTAGAGAAAGCATGATTTTGAAAGAAAACATTATTTAAATCTACATTTATCAGTTTGGGCAAAAGATATTCTGTTATCATATTCCTAAAGTGATCTCCTTTAATAGTATCACAAATACTATCATAATCTTTTTAAAAATATGATCCTTCTAATTCTTTAGCCTAAAAATAGCACCATACTTTGACTTTCTGAGGATAAAAAGATAACTACTGAATCATATGAGGATTTTCATCGGCCAAAACTAAACTAGTTAAGCGAGAACTGCCCTTCGTCGAAGAAATTCATACTTTTCAATTTCTACGCGCTTGAATCGTTGAATCGTGTATCTTTCAATGCCAAATTAACAGAAAGTATTGAACACAGCATTACATTTACATTTCAAACAGTGTTGCCGCTATTACCTTTCGAAGTTCTGGCATTCTCATTGGATAACTATTTAGTTAAATAATTAATAAAATGAACTGAAAAGCTCATCAAAAGTATAATTGCTCATCGAACTTCATACAATCACAATAACACAATTAACATAAACAATTCTATAGATTTTAGAAATATTTTACTACATTTTACATTTATACATTTTAATACATTTTACTATGTTATCAAATGTAACTTTAGTCCTTTGACAGAAAAATTACCGTGTCAGCAGTATCGCCGGTTAGGGTCCTATTGAAATAGATCAAGATAGTAATATTTTGCACGAAATCTTTCCCGTTCAGCGGGCAAAAGTCTGAGTTAATATCGTTACTTTGTCATCGAAAGTGATTCATTTTAAAGCCCATAAAACTTTTTTAACGCTCGCTGTATTTCATCTATTAGGAAGGTGTTTCCGCCTTAAATTTTTAAAACTGTTTTCTTCACGGTCTGAAGGGATTATTTTCATTTTGAGCGTATATGGGTGAGTATTCCACCGACAGAGATATATTTTAAACTTCCATTTCGTTTGAGAAGTCATTCAAATGTCGTTAACTTCAAAAAGTTAAATGATGTAACTTTTGTTGTTGAGTAAGATTAGATGAAAGTTTGTGATCCACTTTAAAAACAATATTTCTTTCTGATTTATCTCAAATTGCAGAGATAATACGTTAAATAAAGAGCAATCCAATAATCCATGGTACATGGATGTGGTACATGTATATGGTACATGGTATGAATTTTTTGAAGCCATTCATTTTATTTGCATTTACTATCAAATATATGATAATTTTTTTAGTGCATTCGAACTTTAAATTCACATAAAACACCATCAAATTAGATACCTTGAAACTATTTATTTTATGTGAAATAACATTCAATGGCATTAACGTTTGAAAACAGTTTGGGACAAATATCCGCCGCAGCTACTTCTGACTACAGCTGACTTCTGAAGTGCATTCTGTCAATCCAATTTCCGACCACTTTTTCAAGGGCTGGGATCTTATGTCCGCAATTGCACGAGTTGTGTTGGCTTCCAAAGAATCAATATTTGCCAGTTTATCGGCATATGCTAGGTATTTACATAACACCAAAGAAAATAATTTAAAGGCGTTAAATCACACAATCATCCTGCTGGTCAATTAACAGGTCCGTTCTGCAAAATAATTTTCTCACCGAATTTTTCCCTCAATAAATCGATTGTTGTGTTGACTGTATGACATGTGGAGCCATCCTGTTGCAACCACATCTCCTCAAGATCAATACCATTTAAATTCGGAATTAAACAATCAGTGGTCATCGCTCCATAGTAATCCCCATTAACAAATTGATACATTTAAATTTTCATTAACACTGCCAGCAACAGCGTCGATATTTACTTCGGAACGCACGACAGTTTTTTTATCTTCTTTTTGTTTTAGTATCGAGCAACGTGAACTGCGTGGTAATTCGGCAAATACATCACTCGGTTAGGCGATTATGTGCACCATAAAATTTACGATATGCTCTATAAGTTTGGCGATTTGACACTGATTTTGATAATAAATGTTGATAATTTTCAAGCATTGCTATGATGTTAAATGTTCCATGATCATTTGCTAGACTTCTGACGTGCATAATGATTGCTATGCTGATTTGACAGCGACCCCAATCGGAAGTTCGAACATCCTAAAAAATCACCCTTATTAATTGTTTATCACGGCAAAATGCAAGATATTGTACAATCATAATACGAAAATGACAAATCTTCGATGGTTGTACTTCGGAAATTAAGGTTAGCATTCGATAAACATCACCGTCAAACTGAGGAATGAATCCCAAGCTAATTAAAATTTGAAAAAATACAAGTGTTTTCGAACGATGTGTTTTTTGACACATTTGCATATTTACTTAATACGTTCACCAGAAAACGGCTTTTTAAGGCGAATTCACCGATATCTGTATAGGATCCAGCTTTTTTAAAAGCTAAAGCCTTCAGACTATGGGTAATGTTGCAGATTTACCGACTGGGTCTTGGAAGATCAATTGGATAACGTTATACTAAAATGAACCAAGCGACATTTTAAAATTTTTGAGTTATTAAGGTCTAAAGTTCAACTTTCTTAAAAAATCAGATATTCGTTATTATCAAATTACCAACAATGGACAAGACGCTATATTTTCAGTTTTATTTCATGTCAGTTTTTCAAAATGAAATATTTTTTGCCAAAATAGATTTTTGAACATTTTGGCGTTTGTCTCTTTTTGTAAATTTGCTGTAAATGAGATTTAGATCTTTTTCATTATTCTTTACATATTTAAGATATACAATAATTGAGTATATTTATCTCGAAACGCATTTACTACTAAAAATTAGGTATATTATGTCGTCGCTGTCGTTTTCTATTTCAAAATCTTCACTCCGTCCAAATCCGTCCACATCATCTTCGAAGTTGATTGATTGAAGGTTTTCACAGAAGCTTCTAACGTCTACTGGAACAAGTGATATTAAACTGTGTATATTAGCAAGTTTTTTGTCTGATAAAGCTTTGCCTCTTGAATGCAATATTTTCACTTTTGGTAAACAAAATACAACTCTGAAGGCTTTCTTCCTCTCAATTGCCCTGCTCGCCACATTAGTGAGACCATACGACTAATTCCTTTGTACCAGGAGGCAAATGTTCCTCAATGAATTTCTTAAGGCAAAAATCAACTTATTGCGCACATCTTCGAGCAATTCCCTCTTTCCACAAGAAAAAATATGGTGTGTTGGTAGATCCTATATGTAGTCCTTCATTGTACAATGACAACTACATTTGATAACACACAATGTCTGTTGGTATTTTGGGCGCCTATTACTTTCTGCATATTATATATTACCGCTTCAAAGGTTGGATCCTTAGTTACTCTTTCCATATCCTCTTTCATCAATTTTTATTTTAATATGAAATTCATTACATATGTTACAGGTATCTATATTCGGTGGTTTTTTTCTTATATTCAAGTGTTGATAGAATTTTTTTTGTAACTTGAATATTACTCATTTGGTTTTGATTCGACTGAGTTTTCGTCCAAAAATAATGTATAAATTTTATGTAGTGTTAAATCCGAAGCTAACAACTTAGACTCTATTTGACTTCGCGAGTAATGGGAAATGTATGTGGAGAATTTTGCAATATGATACTTTACTGTATTTATAGTTTCTTCAGATAAAGGTTTACTGACTCTAGCACCTGATTTAGCTCTCTCATCTATAAGGTTTCCCATGGAAATCTTTTTTAGAGCTGTTTCGTTTCTTTTAGTTGATATTTGAAAAATTTTGATATAGAAATTTCTGCAAACAGTTTTGTTACTAAGCTGATAAGGGGGTTCATTTTTCTTTTATTACTTTCCCGATATCTCTTTCTCTTGATACCTTGCTGTTTTATTGTACCGCAGATAAATCCTGTGAGTGTTATTACGATTACAGTTACCAAAATTAAAAAAACATTTTTTTGCTCTGAAGCCGGAATTTTTTCATTACATTTTAGTGGGCAATTGCAGTGGAAATCAATAAATGGTTTTGATTTACCTTGTAACTTGTAACTTGTGACTTGTGATTATAGTGACTTACCTTGTAACTTGTGAGTTACCTTGTAACTGCATAGTGTCTTTTGTTTGAATTTTTAATAGTTTTCGTGTTTTAAATATCTGACCAGAGAATTTTATTCTTCTGCCTTTCTTGAGTCTGCCTTTAAAATTAACTCTTCCTTCCATCAATTCTTCGTTTCTCTGTTGGTTTTCATTACTGTCATTTGCTAACTTGGTCGGATTCGAATCAACATCTTTTAAAGCCATGGAGAATATTTTTTTACACCTATGACTCATTGTTTCTCATTTTAAACATTCTAATCACAGCACTAAGCACTCAAGCACACAGACGTAAGCTTTATTGCACCCAATCATCTAAAAACTAGGATTTTAGAAAGAACCAAGCGACCAAGCGATGTCCATATATATCTAAAAGGAAATTGTCTATTGGTTCGTTTTCATTGAATTAGAAATATACATTTTGTGAATTGTCGCTTGGTCCTTTTGTCAACAGAGGTCTCCGTATTCCATCTGGCGTTTCCATCGTTTTGGGATAACTGAAACAACGTATAAAAAGGCACTTGATACCAATAACTTGAAAATTTTTTTGTTCGGTCCTTTTAGAATAACATTATCCTATTGATAATCATTTTTCCAGAAACATCATCTTTAATAATCAAACGCAATTTAAACACAATGAAGCAATAAGTAAAAGGGTTATATTTGAAACGAGAAAAAATTACGTGCTGCAAAAATTTCTATTTGGTGCGGTTTTTGGGCTGAAGGCATTACCTGTTTGTACTGTACTTCGAAACGAAAGGAAGGAGCGTTACAGTCAATGGTGTCCTCTACTGACAACTTATAACTCAGTTTTTGTGAATGGGATTTTTTTTTAACTCTGTAACATGGTATATTTTTTTTAAAATATAGTGTTTTGAATAGTTTCTGACTTTAAAATTGCTCTCTCTCTCTCATATCATATCATTCTCCATCATACCGTGTATGAAAGGGACGCCTAGATCCTCTTAGTCGTGGGATGATTTGTTGCTGAAACTAAGTATAGTTGTCTTTAAAAGGAAAATATTAGTTATTGTTTATAATTATAATTTTATTTAGAAACATATGATAAACAATTTTCATTTAATTATTTAAACCCACTTTTAGAGCAAAAATCTGTGATTTTACATAGATCTCCTTGTTTAACCAACAATAGTAATCATTTGTATTTAATACTTAAGGCTAGCTAATGTTCTAAAAATGACAAAAATGTTAAAATAAAATATTCCAAAAAAAATAGGCATTTTTACTGTAGCTAATGTGTTTAATTGTACTTCAATTTTTACAAAATACAAAATATTTATTGTCTAAAATTGATATATAAAATATTAGTACCTATAAATCATAATTTAAATATAATAGAATTAGGGGATATCAGAACTGTGTGCTAATATGAAATTCTAGATAGACTTCCGATTAACGTCAAAAAATTGTGTATGGATTTAGAAATGCATGATGAGAATTTTGTAATGCGATTAGCGAAGCTTTGAGGGCTTCTGCTAAGGAGAAATGACGAAATATACAGATTGACGGTGAAGATTAAGGCTTAAGGCGTTTAGAATAGTTTTCTGTATGTGGCAGACTACACACACACACACACACACACACACACACACACACATATATATATATATATATATATATATATATATATATATATATATATATATATATATATATATATATATATATATATATATATATATATATATATTGTAAAGATTTATTATATTTATTATTAAGATGAGGAAATTTTCATTTGCATTTTTTAATGTAAGAACGCTGTCTGGGCACTTTACAGAGGTTAAGAGTCTTCTTTTTACGTATAAATATGATGTATTGGGATTGTCGGAGACGAGAATGAGGGAGGGTACATTGGATGATGTTTTTCAGGTTGAAGGATATGATTTCTTGCATAAAGAGCGTTCGGGCTTGGGTGGAGGAGGAATAGGTTTATATGTGAATAAAGATATAAAATATGAGCAGTTATTTCTGAACTGTGGGGATGTGTTGGAGGAGATATGGATCAAAATATATATAAAAAATTATACCCACTTTTTTGGTTCCCTTTACAGACCTCCAGGTTATACAAATTACAATAGTTTTCTTGAGGTTCTTGAAAATCGGTTTTCTGAACTTGTATGTGAGAACGTTATATGCGGAGGTGATATGAATATAAATGTTTTAGAATCAAATTCATTTACTGACAAATACATTGATTGCTTAGAAACCTTTAACTTAAAACAGATTATTTCCGTTCCAACCAGAACTACCAATACTAGTACCACATTGATTGATCATATAATCGTATCCGCTGATCAGGATAATTGCAACAGTAACACTATTGATCTGGGGCTGACCGTTTCTGATCATGTAATTGTGTGTTGTATGCTTAATTTTGTAGTGGACAGGAGAAGAATAAATATGTTGTATCGAAATTTAAAATCTATCGATAAAGATTTATTAAATCATTTTTTAAATATGACAGATTTTACATCGATTGTTTATATGTCTAATGTCAACCAGAAGATAGAATTTCTCAATAAAACTTTATTGAATATCTTTGACGTTCTAGCCCCCGAGAGGGATAGGAAGGTAAACAAACAGAATATGCCATGGTTTACTGACACGATTAGAATTATAGTTAAATTAAAAAATAAAGCATATAAAAAATTCGGGGAAACTCGGAGCAGGTCACATTGGGATTATTATTGTCAATTAAGGAATCAAGCCAATATCGCTATACGTAATGAGAAAAAAATATATTTAGAAACTTTGATTCGCCAAAATGGTAATAATTCTAGAATATTGTGGAATGGCTTAAGAAAGCTTAATATTTATAATAAGGTATCTAATTGGACTATTCCAGAAAACCTGAATGAACCAAATAAAATTAATGACAACTTACTGGAACATTCAAAAAATCAGTCTGGAGTTGACACTGACATTTTAGCGTACTATAGGCAAAACTTGCACTCGGATGTTGAGGTTGTGTTTGATTTTCATTCAGTGTCCGAGGGGATTGTAAAGGATTATATTTTGGAAATTAAATCTAATGCAATTGGGGCGGATGGGATTGGTTTGGATATGGTGTTATTGTGCATGAATGAAATACTTCCTTTCATTACAAATATAATAAATTCTTGCCTATTAGATTCTGAGTTTCCTGAAAAATGGAAAATTGCTAAAATATTGCCGTTGCCTAAACTATCAAGTCCTAAATCATTTAATGATATTAGACCTATAAGTATACTTCCTGTACTTTCTAAGGTCTTGGAAAAGATAATGAATTATCAAATTAAGGAGTACTTAGACCAATACAACTTACTACCAAATAATCAATCCGGATTTCGTAAAGGATTTAGTTGTACAACTTCATTATTGAATATAACAGACGACATTTTTGGGGCACTTGATGTAGGTAAAATTTCAGTTATGATATTATTGGATTATACGAAAGCTTTCGATAAAATATATCATGATATCTTAATTTCTATCTTTCATCATCTGGGCTTTTCTAAGCAATCAATTAAATTATTACATAGTTACTTAAAGAATCGAAAGCAATATGTTGTTACTGATAAAGGGAAATCACGTAACAAAGAGATTATTAATGGTATACCACAAGGATCTGTACTGGGGCCGCTTCTATTTAGTATGTATACTTGCAGGGTTTCTGACTGGATCAGTGACTGTTCTATACAACTGTACGCTGATGATACCCAACTTTTGTACTCTTTTTACCCCAATGATATTGATAAGGCTGTGAGGTCTGTTAATGATGATTTGGAAAGATTGTGTGAATTTTCACATAAACACCAACTTGAAATTAACATTGCCAAGTCCTGTTATATGCTTTTTTCCAGAATTGCAGATCCAGTTTTAAATAATATTGTATTATCGATAGATAATAATATTCTAAAAAGAGTTGACATAGCTAAAAATTTGGGCTTAATTTTTGACAGAGATTTGAGGTTTCGGCCACAGATCATTAAGTGTGTTAGGCAGGCCTATACTAATTTAAAGATGCTATATCCACATCGACACTTTTTGTCTACTACATTAAAAATCAAGTTGACGGACTCTCTGGTTCTTTCATGTTTTAACTACGCTGATGCAGTGTATGATCCGTGTCTTGATCAGGGAGATATTGCTCGTATACAGAGAGTGCAGAATTCTTGTCTTAGGTATATATATGGTATCAGAAAGTTCTCTCCGATAACATACAAATTAAAAGAAGCTAACTGGATATCTATGGCAAAGAGACGAAGAGTGCATACGGTCGTTCTATTTCATAAAATAATTTATAACAAATGCCCTCCGTATCTCATTGACAGATTAACGTTCCGAACCGATGTCCATAATTTGAATCTTAGGTTTGGGGGCCTCATATCGCCTCCTTCGCATCGATTACAAATTTTTAAGAGATCGTTTACGTATAATATTTATAAACTTTATAACAACATTTCGCGCAAACTAAAGAAATTATCGCCAGATTCGTTTAAATATCACTATAAAATGAACATCGGATAATGTATCCTCCAGCATCAAGAAGGGAAAATGAATTAAAGAGTATGAAGGGCTAGAAATGGAGAAATTGATTGTTTGGCTTCTTTTTTTTTTATTGATTGTGAGCAGATGGTGTTTTTTTTTTTTTTTTTTTCCTTTTATCTCTGTTACTGTTATTGTTTGTTCATTTATTGGTACTACATTGATCAATATATTGTAAAAATTATGGGCAAATTGTGTATACTCGGTTATTTCTAATATGTCGAATTAAAAAAGAAATCTGGAACTGGACTAGATCTTTTTTAATTGCTTCCAGTTCCATTTTGCGTATCATTAGTAGGTGTTAGTGCATAATAAAGACGGATTTGTATTTTGTTATAATTATAATTGTATTATTGTATAATTTAGTTATGTATTCAAACATTGATACAGCAAATAAACTTATTATTATTATTATTATTATTATTATTATTATTATTATATATATATATATATATATATATATATATATATATATATATATATATATATATTATTGATTGATTTGTCCGTTACTTTGTGATAGTTCATTTTTTAAAAAGGAATAAAATAATTTTTTACATTGTTATCTATGACTTATCATATCTATCTATATCTATCTTAAACAAAATTTGTGTGACTATTCTCAAACACTACTTTAAAACTAAACTTTTATACATAATAGGTTGTTTGACTGCGCATAGGGTCTTCCAAATCTTGACGAGAGAGCATATATCAGTACCCTGAAGAGTCTGAACCCTAAGAGACGAACCATGTGCCCTCCAATTGAAGGAATAGGTGGGGATGATTCCTAGACGACCAACTAAAAATAACTTTTTCCTTTTATTATCGTGAGCTGCTATATCTTAAAAATCTTTTCAATTATTAATCTAATTCCTTGTGTATTAGCACAGTTGCTGACTGACTTGAATTAGAGGACATCAGAACTGTATGCTAATATTGAAATCTAGATAGACTTCCGATGTTACCATCAAAAAATTGTTTATTCAAAGATGCATGATGAGAATTTTAGTCAGAATTTAATTAATCAGGATTTAGAGCATCGATTTATTTTCTTTCAATGATGTGCTGGTTTCAACAATAGATACTGAATGGTCGAATGCGAATTAGAATAGTTGACTTAAATTCAAACATTTTCTTCTTAACTTATTAACGCCAGGACCATAAAAATAAGATTTTCTGGGTGTACTAAAATTGACCGTCTCTCAAAATTGGTCAATTGCTTGTCCTCCATTCTGTAGAAGACAGACAGACCATTTCATGAGTTCTCTAGATATAAACCGTTGTTAACGAAAAAAGTTTTGAGTTTTGATGTTACACGCCCTATTAAGGAGTGTTCGCTTAATATGATTAAAATGTAGAGTGATATAGAAATAATAATAAGTAATAAAATATTCACTTTTCAAATTTTCATTTTATAACAAATAATATCGAATTACTACGAACACCAACCAAATATCCACTTTTCATGGATATCAGATATATAAAGAAGCTTGAGATCCCCTCGAAACTAATAAGATTGACGAAAAGAATGTTAGTTAACACTATCAATAAAGTGAGCGTAAACCGTCAGAAATCAGAAGACTTTAAAACTTCGAGGGGGCAGAGAAAGGGCGATTTTTTATAGATCTATTTAATGATATATATGACAAGCACCAACGTGGATCGCGGTTGTATCTTCTTTGTTTTTAATATCTTTCTCCACGAGCCCACCTGTTATATTTTAAACAGACCTGGTACTTACCCAAAGGTTAGACGAGCCACGAACGGTCCCGCACAGTATGTGTGTCGCGGTCGTTTACAATAGGATGGAAGAGCTGCATGTGATTGCCGCCACTATTTGACATGGCCGATTTATATAGTCATTGCTTTAGTCGTTCCTTTCATCCGCTCTCCGTGAACCCAGCTGATGATGGCTTAAGACCAGAAACCGGCCCGAGGAAACGCTTACTGGAGCTTTGAATGGTGGATGGGGAACGACAAAGCACCAACGTGGAGTGCGGGTGTATTTTCTTTGTCTTAAATATATATATATATATATATATATATATATATATATATATATATATATATATATATATATATTATAAAGTTAGATATTTAGATATTTACAGATAGCTTTACATAATATCAATTAATGCAACACTTATTAAAGAAAATGAAAGTGAAAGATCTCCAACGAATACGCTTAAATGAAAATCAGTGTCAAAACGAACAAAAAATAAGTTGCACTGAACTGTTACTAGACCAGTAGAATCATATGACTGCGAGCTATGGATACAAAAGAGGTCTAAAGAGCTATAGCTGAAAATCTGAAATCAGCTGATGACGGCTTAAGGCCAGAAACCGGCCCGAGGAAACGCTTACTGGAGCTTTGAATGGTGGATGGGGAACGACAAAGCACCAACGTGCAGTGCGGGTGTATTTTCTTTGTCTTAATATATATATATATATATATATATATATATATATATATA
Organism: Cosmopolites sordidus; assembly: GCA_031761425.1. Classification (NCBI taxonomy): domain Eukaryota; kingdom Metazoa; phylum Arthropoda; class Insecta; order Coleoptera; family Curculionidae; genus Cosmopolites; species Cosmopolites sordidus. The sequence goes on from JARFXV010000126.1 coordinate 1,604,085, forward strand.
TATATATATATATATATATATATATATATATATATATATATATATATATATATATATATTATAAAGTTAGATATTTACAGATAGCTTTACATAATATCAATTAATGCAACACTTATTAAAGAAAATGAAAGTGAAAGATCTCCAACGAATACGCTTAAATGAAAATCAGTGTCAAAACGAACAAAAAATAAGTTGCACTGAACTGTTACTAGACCAGTAGAATCATATGACTGCGAGCTATGGATACAAAAGAGGTCTAAAGAGCTATAGCTGAAAATCTGAAAAGGAAGATACTCCGAAAAATATATGGAGGGAAAGAAGTTGATGACGCTCTCTAACTTTTAAAATAATCTGTAATAATGCCCTAGCTCCTTAACAATCCCCATCTAACATCAGTCGTAAGAGCTAAAAAAGTAAGGTAGCTGGGTGATATTTATAAGTAACCTGATAATTGAGCAACAACAAACTCCTGAAGGGAAGATGAACTGCCAAAAACAGAAGAGGACGACCAAGAAGGAAGTGGATAGATGCACTATGGGAGGACCTGGAAAAAAATTGAAGATTAGAAACTGGAAAATTAGAGTAAGAAATAGAAACAAATTGGGAGAAGTCGCCAGCTAAGCCAAAGAACAAATGAAGACTTAATATTAGATAGTGTCTGTTACTGTGAAATTGTTGCAATAAACTTTTTATACTGAAATATTTCATATAATAAACAAATACGAATACAACTACATATTAGAAATTAACAAATATGCCATACTAAGTTAGGGACAACATTTTGTCATTCACTTTCATATATTTGGATTCATTGTTTCAGGTATACCATTGTATCCACAATGGCTCTCACCACCATAGAGCCACAATTGGACAACACCAGTTTCGAGTCACTCAATGACACCTTCTTCATGGACAACAGTACCTGCGAGGTTATCACAGAAGATCATATCACCAGAAACGTGGTGTTTTCTAGTTTGGTGTACACCATGTACGGCACCATATTCGTCGTTGCATTGCTGGGAAACATATTCGTATGTTATATCGTGCTCCAGTCGCCTAGAATGCGAACGGTCACCAATTATTTCATTATGAATCTGGCGGTTGGTGATATTCTCATTGCGTTGCTTTGTGTCCCGTTTACCTCGGTTCCAATACTGTTACAGTATTGGCCTTTTGGAAAATTTATGTGTACAGTTGTGTGTTATGTTAGTGCTCTGAGTGTATTTGTTAGCGCCTACACATTGGTAAGTTATATTTATTTAACTATGATGTATTTCTCCTTATTCAGATGTAACACTTGTTAAAGTCGAGTTAAAGTTTATGTTCTATTTATATTTTCGGTCCATTCCTTTTTGTCTCCTATCCAATCCTATGCTATAGTTAGTTTTTTTTAATTTTTAATTTTTTTCACTGAAGGTCAATAATTGTTCGAGGTTTATTTCTGTAAGCCAGAAATTTTACATACATAACCCTACAAAAAACACTTCAGGGGCGTGAGATCGCATGATCATTTTTTTTGCGAAATAACGCATCCAGGGAAGTTTTCTTGTAATAAATCGATTTTCTAGCGAGATGTGTGACAAGTCTTGTTGAAATAAAATATTATTTAGATTCAGATTTATCAGTTCAGGCGAAAGATATTCTGTTTTTAGAATTAAAAGTAAAAAGCGCACCAAACAGTGATTTTCTGAGGATGAATAGGTAATTTCTGAATCACTTGAGGGTAAATCCTGCTATTATGTTTGTTTATACATTCTTTAAGCATTTTCGTCGTAAAATATTATTTTATTCCCAAAGTAGAGGTCGCCGTTTAACTGCTCTAGAGCCCGATTCGTGTATCCTGTATTTTTCCATGGGTAATTAAGACAATGTACAGAACGCAGTCTAGGAGTGACATTTGCATTTCAAACAGTGTTGTGGCTATTACGCCCCCCTTTTTCATGCCCTTATCATATTCGGAATGCCTCAACCTTTCTATAATTTCCATCGTTTTATAGGGGAGAGTTGCCGAATTTGGTCCACTTAAACATTTTTTTATATATGAGCTTGTAAAACCATTTCTAATAAAAACATTTAGGTGGCAAATAATTATTCTTTTGTAATCGTCAAACTAACATAACTATTTAATTTTGTTTGCTTATTATTATCACAAGAAATTAATTTTTAAAAATTGAGTGTTCGGTCCATCAAAGGAAACCGGTTTCTTGCGATTAATAATGCTGGTTGTTTACACTTAAAACAAAACTACTTCTTGATCTTTGGACTTACACCAGCACATTTTGTACGAACCCAAGCGTAATATGTAATGCATTGAATCATCTCTTCTTCTCTTATTTTATCACATATGGACAAAACCATGTAGTTTTCATTTGTACTCTTTGTTTTTTCTTTTTAATCTTCTCTTCTTTGCCACATTTTTTCTTCCCAATATTTTGGGTTTTTGTCTTTTTAATCTCTTCTTCGATGCTACGTTTTAATCCCAGAACCTTATCAATAGTTGATTATAATTGTGTTTTCTGAGCAATACTTCCTTGTGCTCAAGAAAATATTGGACCTGGCTCTGGATTTTGTGTTGGTAGCGGTGATATTTTATGAAGAATATATATAGAAATACAAACAACAGCAGAATCAGTGCCGCTTTTACTGTCATTGGGTATTGAAGGGCTTGATGAATTTACAGTTATTATTTCAATTTCAGTAACATTATCACAATCTTGAGGTTGTAGCATATCCGATGGTGTCAATCGGTGATTTTGAAAGACATGTATGTTAACTGGCCAAATACCAGTGGCACGAAATGCATTTTCAGCTACTGCCACAGTTGCCGCTCTGCCATATACTTTATTTAGTAATTTAGAAATTTCAGTTGAGATGAGATATCTTATCACCTTTATATTGACGAAGAAAAAAATTCTTGCGCCTAAACAAAATATTTCTGTAGCGGCCCAAAGAAAGCAACATCTAGAAATTGAAAACGATGGGTGATATGCCCAGGCAACTGCTGTAATATTGTTCCATTTTATCTAGCAAAGGTACAAGCGTTTAAGTTATTGCTATGAGTCATATGCTCATCAAGCAGTAAAAGGACTTTCTTATCTTGATTATAGTTTATATGATTTTGGTATATTTTTGGCTTCAACCACTCAATAAACAATTCGGAATTTATGTAATCTAATTCTGATATAGTAACAAAGCTTGCCGGGGATGCCCCAATTTGAAGATCTTTGTTGATATTTTTATTTTAAAAATTATCATCGGAGGAACATAAAACGCAGCAGCACTGACTGCGCTGATCATAGTTTTAAGAACGCCACGTTCAGCACTTGTTACGTCTCCTATTTGGCTTTATAAGCAACCACCTTTTCTAGAGTGTTTAGAACTGTCGAAAATCCCTATTCGTCGACCTTAAAAATATTTTCTGCGGTGAAATTAAACTCGTCCATAGTTTTTTCTAAAATATCAAAAAAATGCCCTAGATTCTCTCTATTCAAACCTGGTGTTCGTGCCACTGAGGTACCTTTAGCTTGTCGTATTGACAGCTATGGATTTTTGCGCATAAATGAGTAGAACCACTTTTTCCTTTTTTTTTTATTAAATGTATTTTTCAGCGACTTCGAAAGCTAATTTTCATACTTCTCAGATAGTCAAACGAAAAAAAAACATTCTTCAAGTTGAAGAATATGTTTGTTAGAATTGTTTCCTTGTATTTAGTAAATGTGGGCTGTCTACCAAGGACTTTCACTTTATTTCCAGCAGTATTTTATATCCGCATATCTCTATATAGTTGGTTTAGGTATATGATAAATACGACTACACTCGTTCAAATTACTGTCACCATTCCTATAAGCTTCAACAGGCTTTAATAAACACTTTCGGACCAACGTCCCTAATGTCCTCTTTAAGATATATGGACCCTAAAGACATAAAAGATTAATTCAGAATTGTAGTTTATCAGGTCCATTTTGAGCAACTTCGATATGGTCCAATCTAAGCAACTTGACTTATAATGCCGAAATATACAGCATAACCCTACTTTTAACTTGTGCTAATAAAACTATCACACTAATTTACCCCTGAATAAATTTGCTTTTAAAATATGTATTACAATTTGTTGTTACTTACTATAACAAACAATTACCAAAAGTATTTGGTTGTTTATTAAATTATTTAGTTCAGATATATTAAAACACTAATTCTCCCCTGTCTCCACTGTCAAACAATGCTGTAAACTGCATTACTACTTTTTGCAGCAACGTGGTTTATACTAATGTTCAATATTGTGCCCACATTAGGGCATATATGTGTTATTCGACCTAGATAGAGTGGTGGTCCAATCTTTGCTACGGTCCAAATTCGCCATCTCTGGTTAATCTTTAATTAGTCTTCTTTTAATTTATCCTATTATAACCTATCTTTATTAGATAGTATCAATTTCTGTTCTTTGTATTCATATTTAATCGTTCTTCATGACTACCCCATTTCAAATTCAACCATCGAATTTTTATCACCCCTTTGGGTCTCTAACATAGAACAGATATTATTGTAATACGAAGGTTGCTATTTATGTGTTCGAAATAATAAATAAAAACAAATATTTAACATTGAAAATAGTTTTATTGTTTTTCAACATATTCTCTGCAATGACCGATACATTTTCCATACATTTGAACCAATTTTCATAGCACTTTTTCCATTCCGATTGAGGTATATCCAAAACATGCATTTTGAATGCATCAACCGGTTCTTCTGACGTCGAAAATCGTTGACATTGTTTATTCTTCACGAGCGAGAACAAAAAGAAAGTACTAGTTGCCAAATCAGGCCTGTACGGCGGATAATCGATCAATTCAATGTTTTGATCGGTCAAAACTTCTTACGCGATCAACTTTTGTTGCATTTGGCTCATTTTGTTAGTGGACTGCTATATACTTTTGGACTCCATTCAAGATTCGTCACCTGTGTAGGTGTTATACACGGCTTTTGTCGCACCACGATTGTGTATCGACCACGATTGTGTCTTTTATTGTATTTTTTGAGCATTTCTTTGCACCAATCGACACGAGCCTTCTTTTGAGCGATTGTCAAATTATGCGGAATCCAACGCGCATAATACTCATTTACGGCTAAATGTTCATGTAAAATCTTGTGTATGATTATCATATTAATGTCCAGGGATGTCCCAATTGCGGTATGTGACATACCGTACATGAGGATCTTACTTTATCAGTTCGCGCACAGTATTGATGTTTTCTGGTACAACAACCGATTTTGAATGACCTCTATTTAAATTCGTCCTTGAGCAAACGACGGGTACGATTGAATTCACTAAACCAGTAATATACGGTGGTTTTAGATGATGCTTCTTCGCCAAAAGTCGATGTGAGTTAGTCGATACACTGTTGTTGAGATAATCTACGTCGAAAGTTGCAGTAAATCACTGGGCGAAAATTCTCACGAGTTAATTTAATTTTTGGACTGAGATGAAATTTTTAAGTCACTAAACAACACAAATAACGTCCGTATGACACAATGGTCTGAGTACGTATACAATCAAAAACGTCAAAGTTTACGATGTATATGTCAAATGGTGGTTAGCGACATCATCGTTCACGCAACATCGTCAATTCTGGATATATAAATTGCAACTCTCGTATAACTATAATTTAGATAATTTTGACAATTCTAACCTAAAACTAGACAGGAAACGTTTGGAGTGTTTATGTTCTTATGGCTTAAAATTCTCATGTTTCGAACTTCGAAGAAGAGGGTTCCTTTTCGGGAAAGCACTTGATTTTTTACAAATTATATTATATAGAATTATTTAAATCGAATCTATTCAAAAAAGTGCGGACATTTAGAAAATAAATTTCTAAAAAAAATATATCATATCCCGTTTAAGAAATTTTCTATAGAAATAGTGCTTCATTTTTAAAATTCATATGTCAAAGCTGAAAAGTATTTTTCAAAACAAAATGTTACGAGGAATATAAACTTGCCATTATGCGCGAATTTAAAAAAGTGATCTCAGTGTAGTAAGACAGATTTGCCCACAATAAAAATATGATTTATGTTATGAAATTTTAGGGAAATTATGCACTTTGGATTCATATCTGTTAATGAATTGGGATGTAGTGGGATGTAAACTTAAAATAAAGATCAGCTACCTAAACCCCCAACTAACCCCGAAACGGAAAGAAATAATTCTAGAAAAAATTAATGTTCTCCTTTCTCTCGCTAATTTTCAATCACCCATCAAATGCGTAATGTATCTCGTCGTCTTCCACATTCTCCTTCATTTTCGTCCTCATTATACTATATACTCTGCGTTGCCTTCTTTTCTAATTATTGGGCTTCTTCCCTATTAATTAATAAACCTGATATTCTTCTCTCTTGTATTAATTATAGATATGTCATGCTTTGTTCATATATTTGCTGTTCTATATGAAGTTTTCTAAACTTTTGGTAATTATGTTGGCTTTGTTGATTATTATTCTTTTTTAACTACATTTTAGCCCAATTCTGTTTCTTCGCCCAGATAGTTAAAATGCACTAGTTATTTTACAAGATCAATTTATATGATAAGTTTACATCATGTTGGTTAAGCTAATGTAAATGAATCTGCTAGCAAACATTTTCTCTTGTCCGTATACCTTGTTGTTCTCAGGAATATTCGACAATGAAGATCAACTCAAATATCCAATAATTTCGTTGCTACTACCGTTTTTACTGAAGCAATAGATTTCGCCTAATCCTTTCGTGAGTGTAAATTTGGTGAACATGAGTTTTTTGCTTTATTACCTCAAAAATGCAAACTGTGGATAAAGGATACGAATGACAATAGTTATTTGATAAATTTCGTTCTGGTAGTTTCAAGGTTAGTGATTTTTCACGTTTGAGGTAAGCAATCAAGTTTAATATAAGAATTTTCAAGGATATTGTTGATGAAAAAGAAGTTACAGCGCCACTACCATAGATGGTATATAACATACTAAGTAATGTCTGAATGATTGTGGCGTATTCATATATTTTTTTCCTTTATTTGGGTTTTTCGCCACTATCTACAACTCAAAAAATATCAAAAATACCTGTTCTTATTTAAAGAAAAAATCACTGGGTAAAAAAAAAACCAAACGGAGACAAATTTCTCAGTGATTCTTTTTTTTGTAATAAATTTGCCTAACGAACAAAATTAGATATAAGATATAAAAATGTTATAAAAAAAATTACAAACTTTTAACGTTAATAAAAGACATTTTAATAAAAAACAATTACCCAAAAAATTTTATAGATAAATCGCTTAAAAAATTTGATACTAGACAAAACAGACAAGTTATTAATAACAATAATAATAACTCTCAAACAATTAACCTCAAAATTCCTTATATCCGCGGTATTTCTGACACAATTAAAAGAGTAGGAAATAAATACAACATAAGAACGACATTTAAAACAAAAAATACTCTTGGATCTCTATTAACAAAGACTAAATCAAACAATATACAACAAAATACCAAAAATGTGGTTTGTAAACTTCCCTGCGAATGTGGCAAATTCTATATAGGTGAGACATCTAGACCGTTAGATGTTAGAGTAAAAGAGTATAAAAACCTTCTTAGAAAGGGCGATTTTAATAAATCTAGAATTTGTCAATACGCATGGAAATCGGGTCATAAAATCAATTGGAATAATTCCAAAACGGTATTAAAAGAATCGGTAACAAAATACAGAAGATTAAAAGAAACCGCTATAATTAATTTAAATAAATATAACTGTATTGCTATGCCTTCGGATTTAAATTCAGTATGGTTCCCGATTCTAAAGAATACAATTAAACACATTTAAATATTTGAATACACAATCAGTACAAAAAACAATCACACAGTAAACATTACCCATATATATTTTTTGGTAGTTTTTTTTTTATTTTTTTTATTTATAGAAATGTCTGCTCAACAATTAGAATTGTTCTACAAGTGTGTAATGAAAGTTTTAACATTAACATTAACATTTTTTGGTAATATGTCACTGTCATGAAAATATATTGTTGTCAATGTAAGTATCGTTGACATATACAAAAAAATATATTTACTTTCACTCGTTACTTTGTATATTACCAATTAATATAATTTATTTTTTAGTTTAGTTTTGAAAACGGCGGGAGAGTACCCTCCGAAACGTTAACGTTAAAAGTTTGTAATTTTTTTTATAACATTTTTATATTTTTAAAATTTTGTTCGTTAGGCAAATTTATTACAAAAAAAAGAATCACTGAGAAATTTGTCTCCGTTTGGTTTTTTGTTTTTACCCAGTAAAAGTAAAGTTTTGGGGTTAGAGGCGCATCAGCAACTGAGAAGGCTATTTAGCGACTGGACCTACAGCTTAACGTGGGTTCCGAACCACGGTCATCAGCTACCGAAAACCCCGGTCAGCACCCCCCTCGGGATATCAACCCTTGGTTTTGTGCTTAACTGAAACTATCTCGAGAAACCTACCGACTGGCGAGTGACCAACGTAGAAAACCTCTCAGAAGGCATCCGGCCTTACCCAGCCTCGAACTGGCGTGACTGAGGGGTGAGTTGTTCCTTGAGGACTGAGAGTTCCTTGAGAACTGAGGGTTCCTAATAATTTGTTTATTAAAATATACTTTGATTTTAGAAAAAGGAAAAGACAAGAAAACATCGAAATTCGTTTTACAATTATAGCAGAATATATGTTGAAATTGTTATAATATATTTTTAAAGGTTATTAATTTTTAAATTAATTGAATACATGTCAGTCTGAAATAAACAACACTATATATTACTGGAACTGATATTAAATCAAAGACAAATTTTAATTAAGTAGCATATTCAAGAAAATCTGGTAAAATATATTATAATGGGGAGCTAAAGTTTGGAAAGTCATGTAAATGATGTACTAATAATTAATAAGAGTAATGTATGTGATTAAATATGTTTTGCATAGAAACAAAGCCCCCTTTAAGTTGTTTCTGATTGATTTTATTATACTGAAGTAAATTTTAAAAAAGCTACATTTTGAAAACTATATTTTTCTGGGTTAATTTTTAATTGTTCTATACAACTTGATGGTATTACATAATAAAAAAACAAAAAAATTAATTTTACGTTTCATACAAAAAATTAATAATGAACATGTCTACCAGGGTTAATATAACACTAGGTAACTCTACGAGATTTGGATTGTATTAGATGATCTATGTGTTCTTTACAAACTTTAAGTTGGTTTTTTTCATACTTTTGGTTGGTGTAAAGTTTTGTGGTTTCTTTTTTAAAGACTCCGCTGTTTAACAATCTCTATGATATCTGGCGTTATCTTCCTTAAATATGAGATTTGCATGAGCTTGCAGACACGATCTAATGATAGGCTGCAATATTTCGGTTATATAACGGCATGCATTTAAATTTGATTTGATCCTTACTTTAACATAAAAGGAAGTGATTTACGGTTACAGGCGCATCAGCATCTAAGGCTATTTAGCGAATGAACCTACAACTCTTAACGTGGATTCGGATTTATTAATCCAATGCAAACTACACATTTACAATTAAATTTCGTCGATAGCCCAAAAACGTTTGACATTTCTATATTCATTATGGCCACATTCCAGTTCCTATTCAATTTTAGCTTAGGATTATTTTAAGCGACGCATCTTATGATGTTATATAAGAGGAAGTTCCCTCGCGCTTCCTCACAAGTAAATGCCTATTAAAGCCGTCCTCAAAATAGCTCGACCCGAATCTGTAATAAATGCATTAAGTACTTGCAGAATATTTTCATGTCGATTTTACAGAGCAGGGAATATAAGATGTCGTTTATCACGTCCTTGGACAGTTCAACAATGGCTAGAACCTTTTAAGTCGCGTACATCCTTGGTCAAGGAAGGCAAACTAACCCCGTTCGTATACTCGTACATAAAGTTGATAGAGCCTAAACCATTTTATCCGTGTCCTTATCGCGGTAGGAACAGGAACCTTTTCATATTCGAAAAATTGCCTGAAACGGCGTGGTGCACGATTTCGTGACACCGTGGCGACATAAAAACATTTTTAAAACGATTTACTTTGCCACAATTTTTACAATCACATACAGAAACGTACCAGTAAAAGAACCATAAATTGTAGCAGTGTTTGCGTTCAAAATATGCTATAGAGTGAGTATATTTTCAGTTTGATTCAAATATGTAACACATCTGTCAATAAGTTGCCGGTCTACGGTTACCACTGGTCGATTGTGCCAACCTTTAAACGCAATGTAGTAAACATTTTATGACAATCTGTCTACTAGTTTCTGAGTTGCTGTGTTTTAAGTGACGCTACTTTTGTTATTTTTAAAACAAATAGAAAAAAAGGAATTTCGTGTGTTATTATTAAGCATTGTTTTTTGATGAAAGAAAATACCGTTGAAGCAAAACAATGGTTTGATAAACATTACTTGGACTCTGTCCCAGGAAAATCAACCATAAATGATTGGTATGGTGAATTCAAACGTGACCGTACATGCACCGATAATGCTGAACTCTCTGGACGTCCAAATGAGGTAAATACATCAGACAACATCAGAAAAATTCACAAATTTATTTCGCAAAACCGTAAAGTAAACCTGCAGGGAATCACTCACAAGGGAGTGTTTACACCATTTTGAATGAACATTTGGGAATGCGTAAATTGTCATCGAAATGGGTACCACGTTTGCTCACAGCGGACACAGAACTACAACGTATTAATTATTCTGAGCAATGTTTGAAGCTGTTTAAGCGAAACAAAAATTATTTTTCATGCGGTATATGAAAATGGATGAAACATAGATTCATCACTATACGCCGGAGTTAAATCGGCAGTCAGCTGACTGGATAGCAGCCGGTGAAAGCCGTCCAAAGCGATCAAAAACACAATCATCGGCAGAGAACGTTATAGCCTCTGTATTTTGGGATGCACATGGAATATTGTTCATCGATTATATCGGTAAAACTATCAATACCGATATACTGTCACAAATCGTTGGCAACTATGGCCAAATAGCATGAATTGTACATCCACCGTATTCAACACATCTGGCCTTTAGCGTCTATTTCCTGTTCTTAAACCTCAAAACAGTGCTCGCTGGAAAAAAATTCACTCCAATGAAGAGGTAATTGATGAAACTAGAGGATATTTTGAAGACAAAGACAAATCGTTCTATAAAAACGTGTAGAAATGTTAGAAAAGCGTTAGAATGTTTGTATTGCTCTTCAAGGAGAATATATTGACGAATAAAGTCAAAATTTGCAAAAAAAGTGTATTTTATTTGCCAGATAGGGGACTTATTGACCGATATGTTATACTAGGTTTTTTTTGTCATCTAGTATAAAAATATATCGAACATAATTTTGGATATGTAAAACAGAGCAGTTTTTCTAGGTAGATTATTTATTAATCCTTATCTATCCAATTTATTTCTATCTGTGAATACTATAATGGTACTTTGATTTATACTTTATTTGGACATATAAATCGGAATTGCTAACAAATCTCTAGTCCGCTAATTGCCATGTTTATTCCATTCACGTCTCATTAAAGCAGTTTAAATTTGTTTTCGCGCTCCAAAGTAAACAAACAGGCTGGATAACAGCTCCTTGATCTACCTTATCAATTTTTATTCTATTTGTTATTGTTTATAACCTGCTATTGAATATTGTTTGACTCAAGGTTAATAACGTATGAAAGAGCAGATCAGATCTACTCATAACTGATGAGGTTAAGCAGCGGCTTGCTATATTTACCTAATATTAATATTAATCAAGTTATTGAATTTAATATTTGCTACACTGATTAAAATGATAATAGTTAAGTTTATAACATATTTTATAAATTGATTTTAGTAAAAAATAAAATGTATATATACTTTATGCGCAAATGTTTATACAAATATATTTTGGTATATCAAGCCCCTGTTTATAAAATAGAAATATATTTTAATTCAGAAGGCCAATGCTCCAAAATAATAATAATTGGCGATAAACTTTGGCATCTCTCTAGCCCGTAAATCGATTCTTATTAGGAGTGATCTGCTTTCCAATCATATAGCCCCCCATATCATAAATCATGGAAAGATGGTTGTATGGCATTCTGGTAGTAAAATTAAACTTTGCCTTGCACTTCGAAAAGATTTGATTCTTCTATATCCTTCATGACTACGTACACAAAATTTAAGCTCATCACTAAAGTCGGCGCGAGACATTGGCTATACGATATGGAAAGCTCACTTGGCCAATATGTGGATGGTAAAATTGGCGCTTGTGAGAACGCTGGCCGAGGTTGTCGCCAGCGTTGGTCACTTGCCGATGAGTTGTCAGTTTTATATCCCACATCAAAAGAACTAGCGCACACTGGAACATAAGTCAAGTCCCGTCCACGCATTGGCCACATCGTGTGCCATGTTTTCAACGCGTCGATCTGGCCTATTTGGGGGGCAGGCTTAAAGCACAGTTCTCTCGCAATATGACATCGATTATATTTCAAAATAGAAAATATTTAATTCATAAAAAATAAAAACTAAAACCGTACTTCATTAGGCTACCGTATTTGATTAGGCTACAATTTTTACTTACAATAACATATTTTACTTTAATGCGAATATTTTAAGTACTTATTTTTTGTATTTCTATTCCCTTTTTTCTTTAAAGTTTCTTGTATAGCTTTTTTCCCAATGTATTGTATTTTGTTGTTGTCTATGAAGTGACCAACAGTAATCACACATCATGTTGATATTCGACCGTCCCTGGTATCATTTCTCCATCTCCTTTATGTCCTGATGGAACCGTCCCGATCACTCTTCACTCATATCGCCCAAGTTTTTAGGAAAAAAGTCAAGATGGTTGTGCCTTAAAATCCACTTTAAGGCTCATCAGACAACACAAATTTTTGAACTTGTCCATCATATTAGCTACGATAAGTTCATAGTTAGGGTCTTTCTCATTGCCCAAAAACTTCTTTAAGTCATATCCAAGTCTCCTTTTCCTTTGTAATCATCCTTGTTTCAAAGTTAGAATCGAATATAATTTTACGAAAATCAGGTCCAAGGAAAACCGCTTATTTCAGTTTAGCTTTTGATAAATGACGAAATCTTTTACACAAATATTTAAAATATTCATCATCTTTAAGGAAGGCTTTTACAAATTGTTTCATTAAGCCTAACTTGATGTGTAGTGGTGATAAAATAGTTTTTTTTTGGGTCTACTAAAGTTCTATGCAAAATGTTCTCGCTAGGTGTTAAAGTTTTTCTTACGGGCTATTGTTTTTTGGACCAATGTTGATTCCTGGCTCTGCACATATATAAAACATGGAAACTATGTAAATCTTTTTTGTTGACCAATGATCATGGAGACAACTTTTAAATTTCCACACAAGATCCAATCGTGAGCTGGATAGTTATAAAATCATGTTAAGATTTTTGTAAGTTTCCTTCATATGGACTGAATAAGCAACAGTCAGTGAAGCATAAGTATTTTCGTTGTGTATCAGAACACCTTTTAAACTAGTTTTTGATGGGTTTATAAAAAGCCTCCAATCTTCCTTCTTGTACTCAATGCCAAATTCGTTCATTAGAGTAGTAATAGCATATCTATTCTATAATGGTAAATAGATGATCTAGATTCCAATAAATGTTTTTCTTTCAGCCTAGAACCAATTCTGCTTTTTCCTTAGTCAAACCGAAATATCTCACCAAATCATTTAACTCAGCTTGTGGAAACTACTGTGGTTTTGAATTTACTGGAGAACATTGAAACTCAATATCACCCGGTCGACTTTCATTAAATTCGGGACTGGACTGTAAAACGTCATCACTAGACTGAGGTCACTCAGGGACAGGAAGTTCCGGTCCATGTCCTACCGCCCAATTAGCTGTAGTAAGGTTAGGTTTGGTGAGACTCAGCACACCAAAAAAACATAGGAATAAGGTAAAATTATTAAAAAAGTTTATTCATCGTTGGCCTATGTAATTAAAGTAACGAGATTGAGTAAAAAAAAATATTCAACTGAAAGTGCAGTCTTGGAAAGCCACGCAACGGTGGAGACGGCTTTTCACAGCAGTGCTGGAATTCAGATATCGCCTTCAGCTTGTCTGTTTCGCCTTTTTCAATGTTTTTCAATGTCCAAAAATATTCTCCCTTGAGGTAAATGTTCATCTGGGGAAATCATTTCATTTAAATTTTGACACAAAAAGTCACCAGGACTCAAGTCTGGCAAATAAGGGACTGCGAAGCTGCAGTGATATTTTTACTTTTAAAAACTAGATATTTTTCAGTATTCTAACTTTGCTTTGTTAAAGGGCGACCATGACTGTACATTTTAAAAGGTATAAAAGATGTCTAGAAGTCTTTTGTGTTGGAAGATCGTTTTTATGTTCTATTTACAAATTAAATATTGTTTTGCGCTTTCATCAACTTTCCTTTATTTCATTTTGGCACGTTTGATTCCTTTATATCTATGATACCTTATTTATTACTCGCTTTTATTTGCTATGTTGCCAAGTAATGTCTATTATATAGGTTGGAAGAAAATAGTTCTAGATTTATCCATTTTATTATATCAGGTGGCGATCAGGTTCAAGGCCAATGTGTTCTTGAACTGCGGTCTCACACGAATGACTCTTTTTTGAAATGTTTTGAGAACCTCTCGGTAAAAATGCTGTTTTGCTATTTGGCTTTAAGGCACAAATTCTTTATAAACGGTCCCCTGGTTGTCAAAAAAGCAAATCGCATGATTTCGATTTTTAATTTGCTCATTCTGGCTTTTTTGACCGTGGTATGCTATTCCTGACTCTGGTGCTTTCTTTCCAGGTCATATTAAAATTTCCAAGATTCGTAACCGGTACACGTCCCAGAAAATGAGGGTTTTTTTCAATCCGCCTTAAATAGTCAAGGCCTGTTTCCTTTTAATCCTGCTAAAGGTTTTTTGGAACCACTTTCGCGCAAATTTTCTTCATCCCAATTCAGTGGTCAAAATCTGATAGACGCTTGTGTACCTCAAATTCAACTATTTCCGGATTATTCTGATCGCCAATCGAAGATCAGAATGGACATGATACCAGATTTCATGGATATTTCCATTATTTTTTACAGTTCAAGTTTAATCGAGTCTCGGCCTCCTGAGAATACATTAATCCACCTGAAAACCTGAGCTGTTGATAAAACACTGTTACCATGGACCTGTTGAAGTTTTGCAAACGTTTTTGTCGCACAATACCCAAATCTGAAACATAACTTCATAACGTACCGTTGCTGGAAATTGTTGTCACTCATTTAGAAAAAAAATGTTGTTTACTTAACGAATTACTACGAATCACCAAGTGTTTCTGAGGAGTTGAGGCTTGTACTAAACACGCATCGGCTGTTGGTCTGCTTTGCCGCTAAAGGGAAAGTAACAGTGCTGCCAGATCAAACGTAATGGCCCCTGCATTAATACTTTATTTATAAACTTCGTATACTCCAGATCAAATTATATTCTAGGGCAACACTTTAAGCCATGTATCTTATGGTATGCTATAAGAGAAATCATCAAAACAGAGGATAAGTACGCATCCTCAGCATAAACGTTGATTAATAGTCATCCTCGATACAGCAGCTGTAACAAGAGCATCACGCACTTGCTGAACCATATCCTCGGATACTTCTAGGACGTCCAGAACCTCGTATGTGTGAAGTGTAATTCTCAAACAAACTAGAGTTAGAAATATCTAATTGTCTTGCTGTTTCATGAAAATGTAAACTTGCTTCTTTCGTATCAATGCTCACTCTTTTTCAAATTCCAATAATTGCCTGAAACGACGTGACGTACGAACTCGTGGTATATTAATCCTTTGAACAGAACCAAAAACATGCCGCTTAGTTGAGTAGCATACAAAATATAACTAAAGTAATGCCAAATTGCATACAAAATATATATTAACAATGAACAAATACTAAATAAATATCTAATTCGGAAAAGGATGTGATTATAATGAATCTCGATCGGGTAACTAAGAGGGTTGTCCGTAAAATAAGATCTCCATTTTTTTTTCACAAAGAAAATCACATTTTGTTTTTTGCAATGAATTATACATCATTGGAAAGCCCGGACTTTTATTTTTTTTCTACATAGCGCCCGTTGGGATCGATGCATTTTTTCATGCGGTGTAGCATTTTTCGTATATCCGTTTCATAGTCACGGCAGTCATGCCACGGCACATACCTTGTGATAATGCAAATGTTCTGTTAAAATCTTGTCAGTAGTCTTACTGACATTAGGGATCAATTCGCAGAGCTCCCGAATTGTCACCCGTCCATCTTCAAGCATTAGCCTCTCCACTTTTGCAATCGTTTCGTCCGAAATCGATGGCGGTCCGTCACGCTGTTGGACGTCTGTACGTCCATTTTTAAACTCTCTGCACCATTTTCGCAAGTTTTTGATATCCATAATTGATGATAAATTTCGATAGGCGTACTGCCCCTGGCACACAAAAAATGAACCACAGAACGTAACTCACATCGGGCGGTAGTGGCGAGTAGAAGTTCCATCGCGAACGGCTGCCAAGCAAAGACTGAGCGTCGCAGACAGCTCGGGGTGGTGGGGATTTATAGGCTTGGAAACTAAGTTACACACCATTGCTGCCCGATCTTGCATCAAAGCGTTTCTCGTAACCCCAGTGCCTTGGAGACCATATTTTACAAACAACCCTCGTAATACGGGGGTCACCTATTCACTTTTTAAGTATGTTATCGTATCCCCATATATAGGATGTATCTTGCCATAGACTTACGCACCTAGTTTGTGGTTACAGAAGTAACTAACTAGAATATCAATTCTTCTATTGGAACCTTTGGTGTGATGCACTAAACTCGAAGAGATTTACCACAAAAAACCAAAACACTTTTTTGAACTGCTCGACGCACGTTTCGCTAACCATGTTAGCATCATCAGGGGATGATTTAATCTAATTCTAAAACTAAACTATGTTCTATTTATATGAAAACCATACCTAACGAAGCGTATAACAATCATGAACCGTGAAGTGTACTAAGCCTTACATTAATAATTGAAAAAGTTGACTGAAAGGAATCGGTCCTTTATCACGGTTCATGATTTTCTTACATTTTTCTATTTGAATGCTTTCATATACATCCAAAGCCCTATTATTATTAACACTTTTAATTAGTCTTAAATTACTACTATCTATACTGTGGTAATGTTCGATTGCGTGTTGGGCAACACAAGATTTTTCATTTCTCCCATATCTAATGTGGGCAATATGTTCTTTATATCTTGTTAATATAGATCTTTTTGTTTGCCCAATATACCTTCGATCACAGTCTTGACAACTAATTTCGTAAATCCCCGACTTTTCATGCTGCTCTACTTTATCCTTTGGATTACCCAGAACTTCTCTTAATTTATTATATGGTTTGTACACAACCTTAATGTCCACTTTTTTCAAAATTTGGTCTAGTCCTCTTGTCACCTGGGCATCAAATGGTATTACCATGAATTTTTTTGTGTTCTGATCCTTTTGAAAAGTCGAAGATTCTTTCAATAATTTTCTGAACTTATGTTTTCTAATTCCATAAAATTTAAACTAGATCAAAATAAGATGACTAGTTTAAATTTTATGGTAAATAGATTAATTAATTTTCCTTTAAATAAAGATACTTATAACAAATAATTAAAATTAATTAGGGAGGTATCTGAGGTGAATGGTTATAATAAGAATATTATAGATAAACTAATTAGGAATTAGGTATGGTTTTCATATAAATAGAACATAGTTTAGTTTTAGAATTAAATTAAATCATCTCCTGATAATGCGATGCTAACATGGTTAGCGAAACGTGCGTCGAGCAGTTCAAAAAAGTGTTTTGGTGTTTAGTGGTAAATCTCTTCAAGTTTAGTAACTAGAATATGATGAAAGTACACGTTTATCTTTTGAAATGTTCGGTTACTCAAACCAGTCCATACTATGAAATATAACGTAATGCTGAATCGGCGTAAATCTGCTCTGAAAATAAAACCTATCTAATTAAAAGATAAATGATTATTGCGTTAGAATTTTTCATTATATTCCTATTTTTTCTTCTTTACATATCCTAGCGCTTTTTTAGGTGCCCCATAAACACATAACAAATAGAAAAAAATACTTTTTCTCTTTAAAGATCCAAAGTTTTATAATAATATATTATACTTTTTGTAACTCATTTCAAAGGTAACATTAAAATGTGGTGATTATTTTGTTAAATTAAACATTTTTTTCCGCTCTCGTCTATTATTTTATCGTTTTAAACGACAAAGACCTGATAAAGACCTTTTGTTTAATTTTCCGTTTAGATGCTCACTGTGACTGAGGCGGCAAATATTAAACAAAATAATTCGATTTTATAGACAGTTATAAAAACAATCGTATTCCAGATATTGTTCGAGTATTTTCCGATGGATTTAGGACTAACAAAATGTTTTACTTTCAGGTCGCCATAAGCATAGACAAATACATGCTGATCATGTATCCATTGAAACCACGTATTTCCAAACGTTCCGCCACATGGATAATCGTGGTTGTTTGGGTGTTTGCCGGCATCACGGTTTTACCGAGTGGTATATTTGCCAATCTGTTGCAACCTAAAGATTATAATGGAACCGAGACAATTTACCAAAGGTGCAATAAGTAAGTTTCGTTACAGCATAGAATAAAATATTATTAGTCCATTTTCTATTTTGTTATAATTATTATAATAATTAATTTAAAATATTTTCTGTGAGTTTTAACTTAAACATATACACCTCTTTATCAATTTTCTCATTTTATAATTTATCTACCTAAATAAGTATATAGTTGAATTTGAAATAGGCTGGATAATAATTCCAATAAATCGCCAGCCGCAGTGGTAAAAATCAGACTACTCTAAGGAGATGATTTGTTTTTGTGTCCAAGTGTGCAGAACGTGTATCCAAAATGTAAATAACGAGGCCCTGTATATCAAATGCGAACAAGAATGTCTGATGCATGCACTGAGTATCGGCGGCAATGATGTGCAATGGTGTGAATTAGGTTTTTTTAAGACAGGGGTCGCTAACTCGCCAATCGCGAGCTATCGGTAGCTCGCATAAGCAGTTCTCAGACGTCGAACTAATCTTTATAGACGAAAATATCGAAATTATAATACTCTTAAGGATTACGGCCTGATCTGCGCATCGTAGGCGTCAAAGATCAACCGCTGATGTAACCACGCTAGAATTCGTGAAACCACCGAGACAAATGTAGCAAGTAGCGACCAATCGATTAGTCAAGAAGGATCTCGGCTGCTTTGAACGGAATATATAGATAAACCTGCTCGACGACGCCGCGTTCAGTGTTCAGTTATGTTACAATTACAATTACAAGTAGCATAAAAGTTAAGACATTTCCATTCTGAGTAGGAAGATTCATACTTCTTTACAGAAATTAAAAGCAAAACTGTATATTGCTATGTTAGCATCATCAGGAGATGATTTAATCTGATTATGATTTTGAGATTAAATCATTTCCTGAAAATGCGATGCTAATATGGTTAGCGAAACGAGCGTCGAGAAGTTCAAAAAAGTGATTTGGTGTTTAGTGGTAAATCTCTTCAAGTTTAATAATCAACAAAAGTAAATATTTACTAATAATTAAAATTCTGACCAAGGTCAATGAAACTTTTTCCTCTTTCCAATATTCTAACTGGTACTTGAAGCGAATATAAAAACGTTAAAAAATAACAATAAAACTTAATTTGATTTAATTTAATAAAAAAACATAATATTTCTAATTATATGGAAAAAAATACGCCCGAAATATTTGATAGATAAAAAAGACAGGATGATAAAATGTATACCATAGTTGGGATAAGTCTATATAAGGTTGTTTATTTATTCTGACTAGTCAACATTTTGCGTCATAATTCTTGTAATGCGAATTATTTAAAGGTATGGAAAGTTTCGATCTTGAAATAAACGTAAATCGAAATCGTAAAATTTCATCCCATAGAGTCGATTTTCCTACAATTACGAATTTAAATTAATATGAAACTGAAATTATTCAACGGTTAAAACTCTATACGTGACAAAACATACATATTTGGTATTCGAATAATTTTAAACTTTAAACTGAAACATTCCCTAGGTTGCATTAAAAAAATTGTCAAATTCAATAGTTAGTAGTTGTATTTTGATATTTACATTTATTTTATGCATGTGTAAATATAATTAATGAAAATTTACAACAATGTTGTTAATTAACATTTTTAGCTGTAAGAATATGTAGAACTAAATGTATGTTTAGAACAAATAATTAATAATTTTTTTTATTATGCATGAAGATGAATTGGTGGTACAAAATATATTTTTTTCCTTAAATAACATAATAAATTATAATTTTGAGAGGAAAAGCCGAAAAGTGAGTGAATGAAAATAGAAAAGAGAACATTGATGTTTGAAATTATGTTTATTTTCAGTATAATTCCTCTCAGTGTATAGATTTTGCCCAGCGGTGATATAAAGTTAACTAGATCTGACTGTCATATCTGTTTTCTTCCGATCTTCCGTATATACGTCAAACTAGTATAGCCACTTTTCAAGAAGATACTGCTCTCTAATAACTAATGAATGGCTCTAAAAATGGAGAGTGAAATACACGAATTGAAAATAAAAAAAAGAAGAACATGTCTTCATGTGACATTGAGTTTTTTTGTCGTATTGGCCGCATAAAAGACACTTTACTCTTTGAAAAAATAGATTTTTAAATTAATTTAATTTTTTACATTTCTCTGCCCTATCTAGTAAGTCTTCATTAATTTAATACAGTAACGATAATTATACAATAATTTATTGTTTTAAACAACTGTAAACTTTTATCAGTTTCTTCTTTTTATTCATACTGCCCTACGCCACTGCCAAACCGGAAACAGTAGTCCGCCATATGCAGCTACCATTCTGGTCCCACTTATAACACTAATGCTCCTCCTGTAATTTTATATTCAAAGCTTACAGTAACTCTGTTTCACTCAAAATATGAGATCATGCACTATACGCTATTTCCCTTCAATATTAAAGTTTATTTATATAATACTATATATTTTGTTATGTACTATTTTATGTAATAAATGTAACTGTATTAATAAAAAGTACTTCGGATGTTTTGTAATCAAAAATGTGTATGTTTAAATTGCGCGCGTCATAACCTCTTTGACGGCGTTGCTACATGTAATTATTATAGTACATTTTTCTTAATTTTTTGCTAATTACTCTTATTACACATTCTAAAGCTCGTTTTGTGAGTAACCAAAATGTTTGTTTTTTTGTCTTTCCGTTGGTACCACTTGCATTATAATCTGAACGGCACTTTTTGTGAAAGAAAACAAAATCTGTAATCATAATAATCATAATGATTAATGGTAATTAATCCAATAAATGGTAAATTAATTTTTTTTGTTAATATATTTTTCTGGTTCTCTGCAGCTCTTTAAACATGTAACTGGTTCATTATCTTATTAAAATTTACCAATATGCTAAGTTTATGTTCATTCTGAACAGTAATTCTATAACCGACAGTACTAGCTTAATTGGAAAAAGCATATTGACTAAAATAAAACAACTTCAAAATTAATTCAGTAAATTGTTCGATCATTGAAAGCAAACTGGAGTGAACCTTAGAAAATATACCTCTGTTTTACGTATCCAGAATAACACTTATCTAGAATCATAGAAACACTTAACTAAACTATAGAAACACTTGAACTATAGTTGACGATCCTTGGATTTTTCCCAATAACGCAGTCGATCAATTGCAAAGTATCTCAATACTTTAGAAAAAATACTGCATATAAATACAGAAGAAATAAAACGAAAAAAATTACGCCTTAAAATTTGTTTAATAAAATAGTTTTTTGTCAAAACTTCCACTTTATTATTACTATTTGATGTGTTTTCCTAACACTGTAGCTTCTTCAGAAAGAAGAAAAGAGAAGGTACGATGCTTGCGAAACGCATTCAACAGTAATAATAAAGTGGAAATTTTGACAAAAAAATCTTTTATTAAACATTTATAAAAAATTTCCATCAAGTAGAAGTCAACACAATCTAAAAGCCTTAAGATTTGATATTTCAAAGTTGAAAAGCTAATACATGCAATATATAGGGTATTTTTTTTAGTGCGTCCAAACTTTAAATTAAAATATAACAACAACACAATTAGATACCTTGAAATTATTTATATTATGTGAAACAACATTCAATGGCATTAATGTTAACAATTTCGGACAAATGTCCGTCGCGGCTATTTGTGACAAAGCGCATTCTGTCAATTCAATTTCCAACCACTTTTTCAAGTAATTTTGGTCTTATGTCCACAACTGTCCGAGTTATGTTGGCTTCCAAGGCGTCAGTAATTGCTGGTTTATAGGCATAGACCAAATATTTAACATAACCCCAAAGAAAATAAGTTAAAGGCGTTAAATCACATGTCCTTGTTGGCCAATTAACAGGTGCGTTCCTCGGAATAATTTTCTTACCGAATTGTTACCTCAATAAATCAATTATTGCGTTGACATCTATGACATGTGGAGCCATTTTGTTGAAGCCAGGTCTCCTCCAGATCAATACCATTCAAATTTGGAACTAAATATTCCACGTAGTCGAATAACAAAGCCCATTTTCCTGCGAACGGCGACGAATTCATAAATTTTGATGTCCATTAACACTGTCGGTCACAACGGCGATATTTTCTTCGGAACGCATATCTTTTTGCACAAATTAATTTTTCGGAACTTCTCGACGCGCGTCCTAACCTAACCTAACCTAACCTAACCTAGCCTAACCTAACCTAACCTAACCTAACCTAACCTAACCTAACCTAACCTAACCTAACCTAACCAAACCATGTTAGCTTCATGATTAAATGATTTAATGAATAATAAATAATCTCCTGACTATGCTAAAACGGTTAGCGAAACGCGCGTCGGAAAGTTTATAAAAAGTGATTCGGTGTTTGGTGGTAAATCTCTTCGAGTTTAATGTTTCACACCGAAGGTTCCAATAGAAGAATCGATATTCTTCCAGTGCAGTTTTGATAGCTGCCGAAAACGGACATTTTTTTGCACTAAGAAAATGTTCTATAGATTTGAAAAGATGGTAATCTGATGGCGTAGCAGGTGAGTGAGGAAGTATTTTTCAGCACATCTCTGATTTTATCTTAGGTGATTCTGGCGCTATGAGGTTTTCCATTGCCATGCTGCAGAATATCACCTTTCGATTAATTAGTTTTTAATGATGACATTTTTGAATCAAAACCATGTTTAGTCTTGCGACGTACTTCGTTAGCGTGAAGAAAGAAAAACAAAATATATGAAAGAAAAATAAATGTATCATAATTTAAAAGGGGTTATGACATAGCATTAAATGGCATACAATGCCATGTAATGACATTACAACGGCATTTACAACTATACCCAGCCTATGAGCGGGTGCTGGTTAGAGCGGACTGTAAAGCGTGCGTAAAGTAGCCGGCCGCGATGGTCTGGTGGGTTAGTCGCCTGCCTGGTAATCCAAAGGTAGCTGGTTCGATTCCAGCGCTCGGATGGGTGTTTTTCTTTAATTCTTCTGTCCGTCTTACTTCACACTTCACACTTCTTACTGTACACATACACACACATGCCCACACATATCCACACCTAAATGTCTGTGATTGTTTCTAGGCAAGAGTGCAAAATCCGAATTATCCCTCAGTCACGCCCGTTAAAGGCTGGATAAGGCCGGATGCCTTCTGAGAAGTGTTCTACGTTGGTCACTCGCCGGTCGGTAGGCTTCCTGATATACTTACGGGTAGGCACAGAACCAAGGGTTGATAACCTGAGGGGGGTACTGGCCTGGGTTTGTCGGTAGCTGATGATCGTGCTTTGGAACCCACGTTAAGCTGTAGGTCCAGTCGCTAAATAGCCTTAGATGCTGATGCGCCTCTAACCGTAAATCCTTTCCTTTCATTTTGTTCTTATGTAAATAGAAAATATCACTCGTTAAAAAACAAAGCGGAGAGATTAGTTAAGTTTAAATTTGACCCAAAAAAAGAAAAAATATATATGAAGGCACCACAACCATTTAGACAAAACTAAATTATTAAAGGAGGAGGCCAAGGAGGCCTTTCACCACACAAATAGAAGGCGCCATGATTTCACGTTATACTTGGGTGGTGTTAGACGTTTAAAGTAATAAAATGGTATCTGATTGCTTTTCAAACTTAGAGTTACCTTGTACCCGTTAGAGTCTATCAACATGTATAAATAATATTCAGCACTTACGATTTCGTTAAGATTTAGAATCTTATAGTGAATAATTTCTATAAAAAACACCATATTCACAGTAATACTGTTTTAGAGTTTGACCAGACCTGGTTTTGTAGTGAACAAAGGCAGTTGTTATCACTTTTCATCTCCAGTAACAAGTTGTTGAAGAAAATGATGTCTGTCTAACTTTGACAAAAATGCACTGCGGATTGTTAAAAGTTAATCTCGTTTTCAACTAAATGCTGATATAGCACCCACATTCCCTTTCTTTGCACCTTGTTAAGCTGTTCTAATGCTGCAGAGTTTTGTCGGCCGACTTTTCATTAATTTGGGTGTGAATCTCAATAGTTTATTCAGCAGCTGCAACAACAATTTCATCAAATGGATTAAGAACCCATTTTTTCAACATATCATCGTTGCTATCTGGAAAATATTCCAATAACTAAATATTAAATTCGCGTAAATGTGTTTTTATGCTCTTCAACATGCGAGATCAATATCAATATTTTCATTAGGGGGAAAAAGATGATAAACCGCACAGACTAAGCAGCAGACTGCGCACAGAAAACGCAGAACTTCTGAAAAATACCATCAACTCGGATGTAACATGTCCCTTAAAATTCATTTCCTCCACTCCCACCCAAACTTATTCCCTCCTAGTTGTGGAGCGGTCAAAGATGAGGACGGAAAAAGAAAGAAAAAAAATCTGAAATGGAATAAAGATATCAGGGCGGTTGGAATGAAGCAATGCTTGCGGATTACTGCTAGTCTTTGTGTTGGGATGCTCCGGAATTCACTTACAAGAGGCAAGTCAAAAGAAAACGATCTCATGAAGCTACCACATAATTCTCTTCAAACCCAACAACTCTTAGAATATAACATTTCAAATGGACTTTGAATGTTGTTGGCATATGTAGTTAAAATGATACGTTTTAGTTTTTCTCTTAATCCGTTAAAATAAAATATTCCTACCTATTCTAGTTAACAGAAATTAGAGCTAATAATTTTTTATATCAAGTTCGTTTTTCTCAACCCAAAATTAATAGAATTTGACTCATAAAAAACGTGTTTTGTAGGTCGGTGAAATGATTTAATTGTTTTCAACTTCTTTCTTTTCAACATTGTTACTTTGCAACTGGCATCATCTTTACATTGAGGCAGAAGGTATTACCATGGTAATGATTATTGAATGGCTTCACTATCATCTTCATCAACAATCAGTGATATATATTTTCCTATTCCACAGGACTCCAAGATAATGAGCATCACCCATCCCTTCAACTGTATTGTTGTATCATTGGAAGCAGTCCAAGAAAAATCTAGCCATCCGATGGGAAGTCGGCGAAAATATGAGTTGTTGGCTGTGGATAGGCCGTCTCTATTCTTGATGGTATGGTATATGTCGGTGCCCTGAAGAATCTAAACATTGAGAGACGAAACATATGCCATCCAATTGAAGGGATGGGTGGTCTTTCGGTCTTCTTCGCGGACGTTTACGATCAAGCGCTATCCACTCCAGGATTACCTTGGTTTTACCTTCATTTCAATTGCTTTACTCTTCCAATGATGTCACAGACTTTCGTTTGTTTCCTGATCCATGCGCAGGACTTTCTGTCTAGTCTTGTAATGCCAAGCATACATCTTTCCATTCCCCTTTGTGCTACCCGAAGTTTTTGAATTGATTGCGATGTGAGCGTCCAGGTTTCAGTTCCGTATGTCATAACGGATAGAACGCACTGATTGAATACTTTTCTTTTCAGGCAAAGTCTGCTCTTAAACACATTGTTGAGCCTGCCAGCCACATTTAACACACCGTTTCACCTCCCGGACGGTATTCCCCTCCATTGAAATCCTCTGCCCAAGATATATAAAGCTGTCTACAATTTCCAAATCCCTTCCTAAAACTGAAATTCTTCTGTCCTGAGTGAAGTTATTGAACATAACCAGACTCTTTTTCAGATTTATTTTCAATCCAAATGGTTCACCAGCCCTTTGTAGTTTTTGTATGCGTCTTTGCAGCTCCTCTGGTATGAAAGGAGAACGATATCATCTGCAAATCTATGATGGTTTAAATTTGCACCATTGATTTTTACACCATACTGTTCCCAATCCAGTTTACGGAATACTTTTTCAAGGCTAGCCGAGAAAATAATAGGAGATATTGAGTCTTCCTGCTGTACACCTCGATCTATATTAATTCCCACTTCAAGATCATCAAGGTGAATTGTGACTGTAGCTCCATTTTATATAGATCCTAATAGGTTTACATATGCTTTATCTACCCCTTGGCTAAGCAGTACATCCATTATTGCATGCTTTGAGATGGAGTCAAGTGCTATTTCGTAGTCGATAAAAGCCAAGCACAGGGGCATGGTGTATTCGTTATGCCTTTCTATGGCCTGCTATACAACCTGGATGTGATGCAGTGTACTGAATCCACTTCTGAAGCCTGCTTGTTCTCTTGGTTGTGCGTCATTCAGTTTTTTAATATTCTTTTAGAAATTATCTTAGTGAAAACTTTGTACATTACTGATATGAGGCTTATTGGACGGTAGTTCTTTAAATCTTCCTGTGCTCCCTTTTTATGTAAAAGAATCACTTCTGCATTTTCCCATAAGTCAGGTACTTTTTGTTCTTTGAGGCATTTTGAATATAATTTTGCCAGTGTTTTATGTAACGTCCGACCACCAGCTTTTGATATTTCGACAGTTACTCTGTCCTTTCGTGGAGCCTTGCCGTTTTTCGTAGATTCTATAACATTTGTTACTTCCTCCACTAAGATATCTGGCATTTGTTCTTCCGTAGGTATTGTTGTCTTTGATTGGTTCTGATCTTCATATAACTGGGAATAAAATTTTCTGGCAACCTCTAACATTTGCGTACGCGCCCTGCTTACTGTGCCATCCTGACGCCTTAAAGCATATATTTGCGTTCTTTTGTTTCTTAGCTTCTGTTTTTCATATATTGATGCATGCTATAGATAATGCTATAGATAACAATATAAAAAAAGAAATATAAAAGAAATGATTTAGATAAAAAAAAACATATAATACCATTCATTTCAGAAATGATACAGATAATTTAAGTTGTATATATAGTAACATTATTAAATAATAAATTTTCATAATTTTTTATTTTTGCATCTAATATCATTCCACATAACAAATTCAAAACAATTAGGTTATATTAAAAAACAAAAATTTAAAGGTAAAAGAATTGTTAAATATGTCAGTCAAATATGTTATTTAAAAATTTTATACAAAATTATCACATATTAGTTAAAAAAAATTTAAAATTAATTGTTTAATTCAATATTGGTAGGTTTTTAAATGTAAGTTTGTGTTTTTATAAAAGTTATATGTATTGTAGAATTATTCTGAGGATGGTATGTATAGAAAGTATGCATAGTTTTACGTTTTTTTTCAATTATTGAGCATACTCTTACTGCCTATTCCTCCTCTAAACAAAACGCGTTCTGTTTTAGCCTGAGTTATTTTCAGTCTTTGTACATCGTTTTTAATGTCAGCTTCCCCTGCAACGCCTCGTCGTTTGATCTTGTTATATAAATTTTATTATCTCAGAAATAATTTTATTTTTGATTTGACCCTTTAATAGTTTTCGAGTACAATAATACTTTTTCTAAGTGATATATTTGCCAAATGGTAATTTTTGCTAAGCAATGACCATAAAATAGCTTTTATTACTGAGAAATGTTTATTGACAATCGTAAATAGGATTTACGGGATAAGTGATTATTGTTGGCAATAAAACTTGCTGCAAACAGATATTAAAGAGTAAAATACTCTGAAATAATTATATATTTATAGTTCATATAGCTTTCATTATATTTTTTCTCCTCTATGGCTTGATAGACCAAGGGTTTTTACCTCGACCTAGGGATATTCAGATCTACTTTTTTTTTCATGTAGCGGTGACCATCAGTTTCCATATCCTCTATATTTGTTATATAGAAGATATGGAGTTTCCATATCCTCTAGTTATAGAGGACTGCGGCTCTTTATATCAATGCTTTCTTGCCTCTTCCATTATCGTTGCCCACTACTTTTTATCTCTCGCTCTTCCTTACATTCCGTTATTTCTATCTCTTGCAGATCTTTCTTCATTCCGTCCCCCATCTCATCCGTGGTCTTCTCCTTGATCTTGATACCTCTATGGTTTTTCCCAATATTTTCTTGGCCGGTCTTTTGCTGGCCATCGTTTCGATTCAATTTTCCCTACTCAGTCGTTTGCTCTTGATTTTCTTCAGTATTGCTAGACAATTGCTAGTTTTTCATTCGTTCTTATTTGCCAACCTCCATTCGTTTAGATCGGACCATATACTTTCCTGAGTATTTTTCTTTCCCAGACTAATTTTGTTAAAGTAAGTCAATGTTTAGTTTTGTCTAAGTTTATTCTAATCATCCAACCTCCATCTGTTTAGATTGGATCATATACTTTCCTCGGTATTTTTCTTTATTGATATGGATTTTAACATCGCTATACTCTTCGCTATACAGAACATAGTGAATAAACTTTTGTTTTCAGCCATTATTCCTGCTGTAAAGCCCTCATTTGGGGAACAATATGAAAAATAATTTCTGTTGAGTTCGATATTTAAGGTGTTTTATACGTAAATTGACATGCTAATTCCAAAAGTTTATTTAGTTTTTTTTATCACGTCATTTTTTTTCTCTACAGTTGTTGCGCATCCGACTAAGCTTGGCAAAAGAATTGGCCATTTCTAACTCTAACTTTGCGTGAAGAATATGGCGACATAAAGAAAGTCATTAACTTGTTGCAATATAACATACACCAATGCATCTGTGTTGACCTTAAACTGGCCTGTTTCCTTCTTGGCAAGCAACGCGGGTATACCAAGTATCCCAGTTTTTGTGCATGTGGGACAGGAGAGCTCGTGAGAAGCATTGAGTACAATCGAACTGGCCGCTAAGATCTGACCTAAGACTTGGTGATCCAAACATTTTAAATCAGCCACTTGTCGACAGAAAAAAACATTGCATTTCCGCCTTTGCACATAAAACTAGGTCTCATGAAGCAATTTGTTAAGGCTTTGTCAATTGAAGGAGACTGCTTTAAGTATATCAT
The DNA here is from genome assembly GCA_031761425.1 of Cosmopolites sordidus. NCBI lineage: Eukaryota > Metazoa > Arthropoda > Insecta > Coleoptera > Curculionidae > Cosmopolites > Cosmopolites sordidus. The sequence continues at coordinate 1,633,510 of JARFXV010000126.1, forward strand.
TTCGGCATTCCCTAGGCTGTCATATGAAAAGATAAAGGCTGGTGTGTTTGATGGTCCACAGATTGGGCAACTTGTTAAAGATGAAAATTTCATTGAAACAATGACCGAACTTGAAAGGAATGCTTGGTTGGCTTTTAAAAATATTGTTAAAGACCTTCTTGGAAATACACGAGCCCCGAATTACATCGAAATTGTTCAACAACTCTTGGAGAGCTTTAAATTCCACCAAGATCTAAAGGTTATGGATAGAGAGAGATAAAGGTAGATGGGATGTCAGTATGATGGCTGACTACTGTTGGAGCATCAAGCGAGAATGTCCACAAACTGAACACTCCAGGAAAACTTATAAGAAGAAATTTTTATCATAATATCTTTTATTTATTTTTTGTATAAACACAATTTAACTTTTAATAATATGTTAACCTCTGTATGAATAAAATATTCTAATCTATTTGGTCAGATCTCACCTTATTTCCTTTGGTATGTACACTTTTAAGGTAAAATGAGGGGTATGCTGTAGCTTAAGAACTTGACGTGATAGAGAAAAACTGTGAATATTTTTGAATTGAGAGATGAAAAATTAGTCAAAAACAAGTCACAGATCCAAGTCAACAAAGTTACTGTTCCCCAGTGTTATTTATTGTGCGTCGTGATTATTAAACCTAGATATTTCAAACTATTAACTATTAACTTTTTCTAACCATCTTCCCTTTATTACCGTTCATTACATTTAGTGATATTAAACAATGAAAAAAAAAAAAAAAGTGTGTTAAAATGATAATGGTAGACCATGATAATTACCTTAATGATATTTTTTCTCCTTTATTTGGGTTTTTCGCCACTGCCTAAAACTCAAAAAATATCAAAAATACCTGTCCTTATTTAAAGAAAGAATCACTGGGTAAAAACAAAAAACCAAACGGAGACAAATTCCTCAGTGATTCTTTTTTGTAATAAATTTGCCTAACAGCCTTATATCCGCGGTATTTCTGACACAATTAAAAGAGTAGGAAATAAATACAACATAAGAACGACATTTAAAACAAAAAATACTCTTGGATCTCTATTAACAAAGACTAAACCAAACAATATACAACAAAATACCAAAAATGTGGTTTTATAAAATTCCCTGCGAATGTGGCAAATTCTATATAGGTGAGACATCGAGACCGTTAGATGTTAGATTAAAAGAGCAAAAGAGAAAACCTTCTTAGAAAGGGCGATTTTAATAAATCTAGAATTTGTCAACACGCATGAAAATCGGGTCATAAAATGAATTGGAATAATTCCAAAACGGTATTAAAAGAATCGGTAACAAAATACAGAAGATTAAAAGAAACCGCTATAATTAATTTAAATAAAAATAACTGTATTGCTATGCCCTCGGTAGATTTAAATTCAATATGGTTCCCTATTCTAAAGAATACAATTAAAAACATTTAAATATTTGAATACACAATCAGTACAATAAACAATCACATAGTAAACATTACCTATATATATTTTTTGGTATTAAGTCACTGTCATGAAAATCCATTGTTGTCAATATAAGTATCGTTGACATACAAAAATATATTTACTTTCACTCGTTACTTTATATATTACAAATTAATATAATTTATTTTTTAGTTCAGTTTTGAAAACGGGGGGAGATTACCCTCCGAAACGTTAACGTTAAAAGTTTGTAAATTTTTTATAACATTTTTATGTCTTTAAAAATATTGTTCGTTAGGTAAATTTATTACAAACAAGAACAAGAATCACTGAGAAATTTGTCTCCGTTTGGTTTTTTACCCAGTGATTCTTTCTTTAAATAAGAACAGGTATTTTTGATATTTTTTGAGTTTTAGACAGTGGCGAAAAACCCAAATAAAGGAGAAAAAATATATGAACACGCCACAATCATTCAGCCATTACTTACCGTAATGATATTCTGGCACACGTATTGTGTGTTATTATAAAGAGAAAGCTAATAGCATGCTGAACGGCATGGCACGACACGGCACGTTTACAAATTATAAGTCGTTAGAGGTAGTATTGTTTTGCGCGGGTCTTACTTCAAACCACACCGTATACTCCGGGACGAATATTGAGGTAGTCGAACATGCCGCCTCGTGTTGAACACATGTCTCCATGCTAACAGAAGGGACAGCGATCGAGAAGTTGATGCTGCTGATAATCCTACTTGAGTAATCTCTCCATTTGAGAGGGTTTTAGAGCCCCGTCATCTTGGAATATGACCATTTTGGGATGCAATCATATTAACTATAAGCATCTTCTCCATGGGCATTCCGGATTACGGACTTCTTGGACCCCGGTCATTGTAGATTCCAGACTTCTTGGAATCCAAGCGTTTTGAATACTGAACTACTTCAGTAATCGACCATCTTGGTAAATGGACAATCCAGAGGTCACAAAAGGAAAAGGCCAGATATTACTTTATTATTATTTTTATTAATATGCATCATTGATTACTCAATCACAATTCGTTTACAATCGTTTAATAACACTTAACAATAAGTGTTTAATTAGTTAGTTTAATTTAGGTTGATTTAAGATAGTTTATTTAAATTTTCTTTGTACGCTGGACAACAGCCCTTATACTATAAAAATGTTTGTTTAAGGTTGAACCTTTCTCTTTATATGTCTAGTTAAGTAGGGTAGCTGAGGACACCACAGCTAGACTTTTTTGTGTTATAATTGTTTATTTTTTTTTATTTTTGATTTTTATGTTGGTCACTGACTTTGTGTTTGGGAGTATTATATAATTATTGCTGTTAGACAGTATTTTTAGTGAAAATAAACCTTTTCCCAGTTTTAAGGTTAGGATTCTGAAGAATTGGGTGGCGCCTTATTGACGTGCCTGAGGAATCTATCTGTGAGCTACGATACAAATGCCTCCGGCGACGGCAACCATCGCTGTCACTTTAGAGACCTTTAAAATAAAAAAGTTTACGTTACAAAGAAGCGGATAAACATACATTGTCTTTCCAAGTAAATGTCATCCTCCAAACAGATCTAACTATAGCGGTAACAAAGACATCATGCACTTGGCTGATATTATAATGAATTAATTTATAAATAAATAATGAAATTGAGTTTGTGTAAAAAAAATATTATCTCAAATATTTGCCTATTTTTGGACTATGTACTTATCTCGGATGCAATTCTAGGCGATATTTCGAGGCCCTAAATCTGTTAATTTTGTTTATTTACTGACCCACTATAATAGAAATGAGCTTGTTTACTCATGATCTAAACATGTCAATCATTATTGCTTCATCATTTGATTTTCATTTTCAAATCATTGCTTTCCACTATAATGCTCCAGCTCACAAGCTTCACAGAGCTTATTTCACAAGTTTTGAATAACCTCCCTTTTATACAAATTTGCGTCTTAATCAGACTCGTAAATCTAACGACGATGAAAAATCACTATTATGACTGGGTAACCGCTATAACACGAAAATAGTTCTTTTCTGAAAGCATTAAAGCCTTCGTTATCCAAATAACAAATATTGGGTTATCTTGATGGTACCAATTTTACATTATTTCCTAGTTTAACGCTTGAAAACAAAAACCTGTGTTTACTTTTATTAGTAGTATTTAATTATTAGTAATATTTATTTACATATTACTCTATTTCTGTGGTATTTATAAGGTTTACGTTCAGATTTGCTTTGATTGGGCGGACATTTTGACCTGGAAGACCGTCATCGCTTTGAGTATCTTTCAAGAATTGATTTTGGATTAAATAATGGCGATAATAGCCGAAACTCCACGCACCATGATATGTTAGATAGCAGATTAGTTAAATATTGGCAAAGCAACTGTTTTTGACCGTCTGAAAAAAAATGGGTAGGTCTGTCGATACGATGTATGGGTCCCTCATGAACCCAGTGAACGAAATCTCTTGGATTGAACTCATAATTCAAACTTTTGTAGAAAAAATATTCTGATAAATGGTAACGAGTGACAAAAAGTGAATTAAGTGCAACAACATCCAATAAAATATCATGGTATTTAAGTACGGCCATAGTATATCTTCATGCGAAGAAAATTATACTTGGCATTTGGAGGGATTGGAAGAGACGCATAGACTTTAAGCTTATATTTTTTCTTTTTTTTTGGGTTTTTCGCCACGAACTAAAACTCAAAAAAATATCAAGAATATCTGTTCTTATGTAAATTAAAGAACCACTGGGTCAAAAACAAAGCGGATAATAATTTCTCAGTGATTTCTTTTCTGTAATAAATTTGAATAACGAACAAAAAATGTTTATAAAAATACATAATTATCTAAAATAAATACAAACTTTTAAACGTTAACGTTTCGGGGGGTCTTCTGTTCCCGTTTTTAAAACAAATCAAAAAATAATGTATGTTAATTTCTATATAATGTTCTAAAAGATAGTAAGTAAATATATTTTGTATATGTCAATAATACTTACATGAATAATATTTTTTACCGACAGTCATATACTACCAAAAATTATATAGATGAGGTTTGCTGTGCGATTATTGTGTATTGAAATAATTAAAAGTTTTGAATTGTATTCTTTAGAATCGGGAACCATTGAATTTAAATTTATCGAAGGATTATCAATACAGTTATTTTTATTTAAATTAATTATAGCTGTTTCTTTTAATCTTCTGTATTTAGTTACCGATTCCTTAATACCGTTTTGCAATTATTCCAATTGCTGAAAATTTTGTATTTAAAAAAAAATTGTCCGTTAAGCAAATTTATCACCAAAAAAGAATCCCTCAGGCTCAGGTCTCCGTCTTGTTTTTTACCCAGTGATTCTTTTATTTACATAAGAACAGATATTCTTGATATTTTTTTGAGTTTTAGTTCGTCGCGAAAAACCTAAAATAAAAAAAATATATGAACAGGTCACAAAGATTTGGACCTCACTTTAAGCTTCTTTCATGCAACCAAAGCATCAATATCGACTTTTACTGTTCCCGATCGGCTGAAGGCAGCAAATGAAGAAAATCGCAAACCATCATGACACTATATGACCCCAGGTTTAGCCAATATACGAAATAAATTTAACATAAACTACTTTAATTTCTCTTTCTCTTAAAAAAAATCCCAGAGAACTTTCCGGGCAACCCGATATACAAGGTGCGTCTCACAGAAAAGAGGACTTTTTAAAAATCGCTATTTCTAGTAGCGGCATTATTTGACGGTCTAAGCATTGAAAAGATGCACCCTTCGCTGACGTTCTGACAAAATTTCATGATATTCGGATCATGATTAAAACGTCCACGAGTGGATTAAACGATTCAAAGAAGGTCATCAAGGACATCAAGGACGACGTGTTACTCAAAGTAACATTAAAATTGTGCGTGAATTTATAAATAATCAGCCAAAATCTTTGTGGCGATACATGGAACTGGAATTGAACATTGGGAACTAATTGGGACTTCGAAAGGTTTGTGCACGCTTTGTTGCACACGAATTGACTGACGACCACAGATTGCTCCAAATCCAACATTACAACAACTTGATTGAAGATTCGAAAAAGAACGAAAACTTCAAGTACAGCATTGTTACTGGTGATGCGACGTGGTGTTTTCAATATGATCCAGAAACTAAGCGTCCAAGTGCCGAATGGAAGCACTCAAATTCGAAGAAAAGCCGCCTTTAGAAGTCAAAAAATAAAACAATGTTGATGTATTTCTACGATTCGGAAAGAATTGTGCACAAACAGTTCATTTTACCTGGTCAACCATCAATGCTGTATTTTATCTTAGTCTTATGAAGCGTTTGTTGTAATGCGCCGTCCCAATGCTCAACGCTCTTCCCTGATTTTTTTACCAAAAATGGCATCAATTATTTACCTTACTCGCCTGATTTGGCTCTCTGTGACTTCTAACTCTTGAAAAAACTCTATTTGCCCACGAAAGGACTGCGTATTGCGGCCAAAAGGCGCTGACCGCCTTCCTAAAGGATATATCTTTGGCCGAGCTCAAAAATAAAAACATTGTAAATGAAAAACATTGTAATAATGCACAAAAAGACTGTTGTGAATAAAAATAATGATTTTTGGCGAAAAAATAATTATTTGTGTATTTTTTTTAAAAAGGCCCATTTTCCGTGAGACACACTCTGTATAAACCTTTTAAGAGATAAGGTCGAAATAGTAAATTGTATCAAACGCCCCAGATCTTTTCTTCGATGTTTAGGCCAATAACTCGAGAAGTTGTATGTTTCGAAGCATTTTATTGAGGCATAGGCTAATGATCACAACTGTCTGTCATCTAAGTAATTTCTTAAACAAAATTTCAAAGTTACAATGGCTCTACGTGTCTTTTTTCTAAATTTATCAAGATTTAGCAGCTGCTTTGGAAACAAAACATAACAAAGAAAGAACATTTTTCAAGGCTGTCACTAAGAGATAAGTTTAAAATTCCAAATTTGTTTGCACTAATGAATGTTCTTCAAACAAAAATAAACACAAGGCTCTGCTGCAACACTTGTATACTAGGAAATTACTTGAAAGATAAATGATGTATTTTTCGTAAAAGATTGTCATAAGTAAAAAAATTTGTGTCGAATTATAAAAAAAATAATATCAGAAATTATGAACGTACCACAATCTATTTACCAATAATCAGAAATGGAGTCATAAAATGTTATAATATGACTCCATTAAATATATATATATATATATATATATATATATATATATATATATATATATATATATATATATATATATATATATATAATAAATTAAATATATATAATAAATATATATATATATATATATATATATATATATATATATATATATATATATATATATATATATATATATATATATATATATTAATAAAAGATATTATAACTGCCATATTATACGTCGAGTATAATATGACTGTTATATTTTCGGTCCAAATTATATAGGTTTTGTATTAGAATCAATATATTGAGTAACAAAATATTTGCATCTTTTTCGTACATCTTCATTTGTAAAGCTTCAAAATTTAAATTTTGTTTGAAGCTTGGTAATTTTTTTTAGAAGCATTTGAATTGATTCAATTGACAATTCCGTGGAGGTCATGATGCTTTGGAAGACATTTTAAAGTCAGACCACCTAAAAAACAAAAATCGTAATGAGTTGGTGGAAAAAGTGCGTGAAATGATCACATACAATACAATTCAACTGTGAGAAGGATAGCGGAGGAAATATATATGACCAACGACATAATTCATGAAATTTCGACAAAGGATTTAAATAAACGGAAATTCTGTGCTTAATCTATTCCTTACGCCTTAAATGAGAACCAAGAAATTGCTTGCGTTGAACATTGCAAGAACCTTATTAAAACAACTAACCCGAACTGCACATCCCTGGAATAGAGATTAATTGGTGATGCGACTTGGTGCTTCAAGTACGATTTTCAAACAAAGCGGTAAAGTGATACGTGGACGTCCACAGGTTCTTCTAAATCGTAAAAATTGTGTTTCCAGAAGTCACGATAAAAGACAATATTGATTTGTTTTTACGACTCTATAAGGTACGAGGGCTGTATGATAAGTACCTGGCCTAGGCCACAGATGACGCTGCTGGTATTTAAAAGTGAAATTTTTCGTAAATATAACCGTTTACAACAATACTGTCAAACTGTCAAGTCGCTGCGTTTTAAAATCGCTAAACATTCGTTTAAGTTGACACACATGTGTGTTTATTGTGAATTGTGACCAATCCCGGCACCCATCTTGCGGAAAGCTTTTTCATATCCAAATGAGTTGTTAAAATATTCTGCACCCATTCAATTGAGATGCCCGCAGTATCAGCAATCTCACGTATTTTCACTCTCCGATCGTTTATCATTATATCGTGGATTTTTTCAATCATTTCTGAAGTGGTAACCTCATTTGGATGACCTGGACGATCTTCTTCAAAAATGTTTGTACGGCCATGTTTGAATTCAATATTTTGTCCAATACTTTATGGCTGATAACGACGGTGCTTACCCCAGTCCGAATCCCCATAAAATTGTGTTGAGCTCCATTTTAATCTTATCATTTATTTTCTTTTTCAAAAACAAGTATTTTATGCTCGATATTTAATTTTTTTCTAATGCTGTAAAATCACAAAATTAGTTCTATCTAAATGGCTGCCATTCACAAACGAAACTATTGTATGTGTCAAAATAATATGTTCAAAATAATGTTTACCGGTTTTAAAACACAATCGGAATGATTTTTGGCGTCGGTACATAACTATTGATGAAACATGGATTCATCACAACACACTAGATACCAAAGAACATTCCAAACGGTGGGTTTTCGGAGGCGAATCTGTGCCAAAGAAGATCATATTTTTTAGGTGAGATACAAAAGATAGAAATCCGTTGGATTAAGTGTATCGAACTAAAATATTGAAAAATAAAATAAATTTTACACATAAACACACACACTTTACCCAAGTCCTCACAAATGTTTTTCACTGTCAATGCCAGGTATTTATCATACAACCCTCGCATTATACTTCAAAATATCACTGGCGAATATTATCTGGATGTTATGGAGCACTTGTGGAAGAGAATTATTCGAGTGAGAGCCGAATATCGAACGTCGGGAAGTTGGTTTTTGTTGCATGATAACGCAGCATCTCACAGAATCGTTGCTGTTCGTGAATTTTGGGCGAAAGAACAAGTCTGTGTACATCAACATCCTCCGTATTTGCCTGATTTATCTTCGTGTGACTATTTCCTGTTCCCGAAACTCAAACTGGCCATGAAATGAACGTTTTGTGACAGTGACTGTATTGTTCCTAAAGGGATGTATAAAAAAATTGACAAAATAACTAATAGTTTTTTTTTATTTAAAATTATTGTCACATTCAATCAACTAATTCATTCACTTTTGTATTGTTTTGGACGTAGGTGTTCTTGAATCATTCCTTAAGAAAACGTTCTGAATCATAATGTAATTAAAATACTGCAACAGTTGTGTAAATTGGATTCAATAAATCAGAATAATGCATTGGTGATACAGTCCACCTGTTTTGATTAAAATCCCCATTATCCTATCGATTGTGGCTAAGTGTCTCCAATTACTCCTTTTTATTTCGGATTACTGTGTTTCCGTTACCATAACTGTTACAAATATTTTCTGCTACTTACTACGGATGTATGCAAATTTACTCTTGTTTCTATATCGAAATAGTTTCTTAGACTAAATTTTTATCTTGCCTTTTAATAGCGAATTAAAAAAAAATAGGGAAACCTTTTCATACAAGTTTGGCATTATTGGAAGTAGGCTAATAGGTCTATATAACTTCAACTTTCCTGGTTTTAAAATTATAATTATTTCCGCCACTTTCCAGTTGTTTGGAACATGTCCAATCCTATCGATGATATTGAATAGGTGTGTGATAAATTTTATTGCAATTTCCGGTAGCCCCATTAGTATCCTATCTGTTATTAGGTCATAGTTCAGTACTTTTTGGATTTTTTAAAAATTTATTGCAGATTTAACTTTAGTATATTAAGTTGGAAAGGTCCAAAATCTCATATAAATTATTTTTTCTTCTATCGTGATTTCTGACGCATAAGGCTGAAATACTTCAAATAAGGGAGCAAATACTACTTCTTGCCTGTTACTGCCTGCCTACTTCTTCTTCTTGCCTGCTTCTTGTCTGTTACTTTGTCCAAGTCCCATTCATTTTTCTTAGTAGTGATGACAGTTATATATATTTATATATTATACTTAAGTTCACTTTGTATAATATTTGCTGTTCTATTTAATTGTAGCAATCCATTTAATTTTTTCTATTTTAGCTCTACTCCTATTTCATAAAATTCAAGTATTTGTCTAGTTAGCCTACTGGGATTCATCCGTTTTAGGTGCTGTTAATAAACGTATCGTAACGTCTCAATTTTGTGTTTTTAGATATGCATTTTTTGTTGTAAATATTTTGTGTAAGTCTCAATGGAGTTTAAATTTTTTGCATCTACCCTTATTGGTCGCTCTTTCAACTCATTTTCCATGATTATTTCTCTCATTTCCCATGATTAAAATGAGAGACTCGTCTGATGTTGCCATATTTTGTTTTTAGAAATAATGTTCTTAGTCTGTTGCAGGTCATGTATTGTGTCTTTTCAAAGGAAATATGGGGTCCTACATTTTCTGCTGTTTCTTTTTGGATTTCAATGTGTTTTTGTGTCGTTAATATATCTTGATCTAAAATTGCTTTATCATCAGCAAACGCCGACAATTTATTTTGATGTTGGTTCTCCAAGTTTAATGGGCTCAAGTCAATTCAGAGCCGATTTTTTTTACACGCTACTCCTACATTACTTTTTATAGAACATAGTTAAATAAGACTGGCGAGAGTCCATTCCCTTGTCTCACTCCAGTTTTAATTTCGAAAGGCCTTGAGATCTTTTGACCTTGTATTAGTTAGTGTTGCTTTAATAATTGCCAGCGTTTTCAGATCTAGTCCTTGTTCTTTCAAGATTTGGAATAAAGATTCGCGGTCAATAGAATCATATGCTTTTTTGAAATCCACAAATATACATACGAGATTTTTATTGTAAAGTTTTTGATGTCTGAGGTTTAACTTAAATTCAAGATCTGTTCCGGGCTGGATATGCCTGGTCGAAAACCTGCTTGATATTCACCAATTTTATGTTCTAATTCTAGTAGTCCTAGTAGACATTAAGATAGAATTTTGTAACAAACTGAGAGAAGAGATATTCCTCCGTAGTTATTTACATCCGTTCAATCTCCTTTCTTAGGTAGTAGATTGATTAGAGCATCTTTCCAATCTTCCGGAATCCGTTCAGTTCGCCAAACTTCTTGTAGATTTTTGGTTTTTTCCTTGAATGTTCCTAGACCAGCGGATTTTCAAAGTTCAGCAGTGATTCAGCAGTTCAGCAGTGAAAAAAATCGGCGATGGAGATCGAGCGATCGAATGGCGCATTATCGTGCAACAAGCGCCAGCTACCTTGTTGACGGTATTGTGGCCGCACACGACGAATACGCGACAACAGACGCTTTATATTTTTTTTGTATAAATTTTGTATAAATTCACGCGCAATTTTATCCTTACTTTGTGTAACCACGAAATTTTTCGCACCAGGATGTTCACGACCTGTCCTCATTACCTGACATGTCATCACGACCTCCTTTTCGTTGTTTTTGTCCAATCGTTTAAACCACAATCCTCACCATACACTTGTTTCATTAATTGAAACGTTTAGGTAAATATTTGACCACTTTAAAACAAAACATAATATTCGTTCTTCTATCCGATGTTCATTTTTCGATTGATGAAATAAACACACTTTAAGAGCGATAATTTTTATTCTAATGATTTGAATGTCTTGCAATTTTGTCACCACCTTTCCGCCGTCAAAATATGGCGCTACTATGCTATATATATATATATATATATATATATATATATATATATATATATATATATATATATATATATATATATATATATATATATATATAATAATGTGTTTTGGCATTTATGCTATAGAAAATATATAAAGAATGCTTTTTGATTTTTTATAATCTAGGGTTAATTCCGATCTTTGTTTTTCTGAATTATGGCAGTTAGTCCGCTTGCATCAAGCGTGTGGGCCAATATTTCAGCTGGCATTATGATTTCAAAACAATTTGTAACAATCAAGTGACAAATAGTAAATAATTGCAACTACGTGCGAACAGCAGCCTAGTGTTCTATTTGCATTTGCATAGTTATAAACGTGCTTTGGTATTCTCTTGTAGCTGCTCTGAGTTATTTTATAATCAATAGAACACTGGCAAATTATAATGTTTCTTGAAACGACCCTTTTTTTATAATAATTTTACTGACCTTTAAGAAGTCTAGATTCATTATCCATATTTAAGATTAATTAACTTTTTTGATAATTTTTAAATCTTATTTCTATATAATTAAATCTGAATTTTTTTCTGAATGAGTTTCAGTAATCGAATAAATCGAATTTTTTAAACTCGTTGAAGATAGTGGCCTGGAAAATTTAATATCGTTATATTGTATTACTTTGTGATAATTTACACATTTATATTTGATGAAAAGTTTTATTTCATGACAAAAGTATTTGACCGCAGGTAATTTTAATGAGTGGAGCAAGTATCACGATACTATTTTAATTAAAATAGTATCGTGATACTTGACACATAATTATTTGTAACTTTTAAAAGAAACAAGACAGATTTTTTTATAAATGTATATTTAGCTTTTACATGTTTATTTAGCTTTTACATTTTACATTTCATGACAAAAGTATTTGACCGCAGGTAATTTTAATGAGTGGAGCAAGTATCACGATACTATTTTAATTAAAATAGTATCGTGATACTTGACACATAATTATTTGTAACTTTTAAAAGAAACAAGACAGATTTTTTTATAAATGTTTATTTAGCTTTTACATTTTGTGTCAATTAATTTTTAAAAATCATGTCAGTCAAATGTGAGCTATTAGCAAAAATGCAACTTTGTACCATTTTTAACAAATTTTCCATAACTTTTGTCAACATATCTGGTATTAGTGAAGCAAATACAAATAGTGACAAAATTATAAACTCACAAATAGAACCTCAAAAGAAGAAAAAGAAAGAGCAAAATACAGTTATATAAGTAACAAAGATATATAAGCAATAGGAATATTAAGAAATAAAGGTCGTCAACAATTTCACCCATTTAAAATGGAAATTTCAGGCATGAAAAAGAAAACGCCCCGTCTGCATAAATAAAGACTAGCATAACTCCTGAAGATGATCGAATGACAAAATTAGGATGGCTGAAGCTATAAAATTACTTATAAGTAGATGTCTTCAAAATGGTAACATTTCAGAGTTCTGTTAAAATATTGACTGGATAAATAATTACCACCCGATAAGCCTGCTGCGCACGGGCGTAGCCAAGGGGGGTTTTGGGGGTTCAACCCCCCGAAATAAGCCAAATAGTACCTAATATTATACCGAAAAAAGACGAGGAGTGAAGAGAATTAAATTATTACCTTTGAATTGAATATATATCCGAACCAGTAGACGTTGCGCACAGTAACGCCATCTCTTGTCATTTCATTTCATGTAAGTATATTTTTGTTGTTTTATTTACTTCAGACTAAGCCCCCCCCAGCCCCCCCCCCCAACTAAATCCTGGCTACGCCCGTGCTGCTGCGGCACCCTTGTAACCTGTTGACTAAAATAATTATCAATCAATTGACAGCAAAATTTGATATTTACCAAACTTTTAAATAAGCAGGTTTCCGTACAATATATTAACTTCAAGCGATTCGTACCCTTACACAGAAATGCAACAAGTATACTATATCACTACACCGAACTATATATAAATATAGTTGGGTGGAGTGATAATTGAAAATTGGATCGTATTTCACGATATGAATAATGAAAATATAAAAACCTTCTGAAACACATACTTGGAAATCCAACACGCAAAGTAAAGACCAAACGAGTTGTCAAATACATATCGTCGCGATATATATTTCTTCAAATATGTATTTCTTCAAAACGGTTCATCCTTGTTTTTGGAAAGGATAGGTTCTAGAGGCTAGATTAAGAAGAACATTTTGTGTAGTAATAATCGGTATTTGAATCTTGGGTTTGCTGATGATATTACTATAATAAGTAGCAGTATGAAAGAACTAGAGAAAGAACAAGAAATGGAGCTAAGCTTAAGCAAGAAAAGCTTAAAGGTGAACTGGAGAAAGTCTGCTTAAAAATGAACTTTGGCAAAATAAAAAAAGAAGATCTGGAATGTACATATTTGGAACACAATTTGACTAAGAGAACAAAGAGCTAAAAACAGAAATAATGAGAAGAATATGATTGACTTGGGCGGCTGTTAATAAAATTAGCATTGTTCTAAGAAACCAAGATCTAATAAAATATCATACATTGAGTCGATAAAAACCTCGTAAAATGTTGACTCTTAATACACAAAAGAAGTATGGGAAGATCTTAGAAATGCTGGTTGGATAATATTAAAGAAGTATTATGAAGAGATTGGGATCGAGTAGCTGAAACAGAATAGCTATTTTTTATCCAGGAGTGGATAAAAAAGGTTGCTAAAGACGATATCCTTTAAACAATATCTGCGGTTCAAAAGGTATAAATGTTTAATCCTGCATGTAAAATATTAACAAAAATTACGGTTGTGTTTCTTCTCAAATATTATCATCAGTTAAATTACCATAAATTCGTTATTTATCAACGAGATTGTAGAAATTACAGTAGACACAACAACCTTAAATAATAAAGGCTGAAATTTGGTCAATACAGCAAGGGTAACAGAAACATCCCTTCATAAATATTAATACATTTTATGTAAATCCATTCAGGGGTCTTTTAAATCAAATAATTTAAATTTATTACGTAATTCTTTTTCATTTAGATTTTTTTTATTTAGAACTCATTTGCATATACACATGTAAAAGAAAATAGTGGGACATCAGTGTCGACTAATTTTATTAAGTATAAATAAATAATATAGCAAAATTGTACAAGTATTAAATTAAACCAGACCCATAAGGCGGTTGAACGGTATGATTGATTGAAGGTCATCCGAAAAATAATGTTTTTCAATAAGAATTATGATTGTGTGATGTAGAATTTTCACCTAAAATTATTTAACGTTAGCTTTAACATTGAATAACGGTACGCCAATGAGGTGTGGGCGTGAGAATCAGACAGCAAATGGAGCAATTACTTAAGAATGGAGGCCGTCGGATTATTTCTGAAATTAACTAACAGTATTAACGCAATCTATAATACAGAGTCTTGCCAAAGGAAGGGGTGACTTACACGAAATGAAAAATAATATATTATAATTGTTATTATTATTATTTCCTCTATTAAATATAATACAAAGGAAAACCTAATATGAAAAAGAAAACTTAGGGAGAAATGGCAATAAACTAATACAGAGGGTAAAAGAAATTATATCTGAGCGGGGAAATGAAAAGAAATGACAAAGAAACAACAAAGCTTCTGCTGAATATTTCGCACCAATTTTTAAGTTCCAAGACATGGAATCGTTACAAGAATATTCGAACGAAATAGAAAACTACCTATAGACACATTTCCAGATGGACCTTCTAAATAAAAAGATCGTATATAAAGAAATAAAACAAATCAAAATTTACCTATATTATAAATATTTAATGCAATACTTAAACACAATAATTTTCCTGATTAATAAAAACTGGCAGAAATCATATTAATATGCAAACTATGGAAGTATTCAAATGATCTGACATCATGAGTCGTATGGACCATAGTTTCTCAACCTTTTTAGTATCGCGACCCACTAAATAGCTAAAAAGTTATGTAAAAAACGTTGTAATCCTCTCACTACAATATGCTAATTTGACGTTTATCAAAGTTTTACATCCGCCAGTTAACACGGTGATGATTCGTCCTTTTTTCAGAATCGTGATTTATAAAAAATCGTAAATCGTAATTTTAAAAAACGGTTTTTATTTTTAAATGGCTTATATACCCAAACGAGCGTGTTCACACGCTTAGGAATCCTGAAAAAAACTAATGATCTATTTGTCTGTATTAAATGACGAATCGTCAATGACGGATGTTTGAGTGAATACGCCGTTATACTTATACCGAAATATCGCACACTGGCACAAACACTGAACTACAAGACTTGTGTAACCCCTTGTTCTTATATTACTTCTAACAGTTCGAACCAATGTCCTGCACGTGCCCGCACTTGTAAAATGACCCGTTCACGCACATTGCGCCACCCGCCCACGCATGCTAGATGGATCGTTCGTCCCTAGCGCGCTTAGGCAGGTTATCACAAGCTATACGCTTTGATAATAAAAACAAAGGAACGAGACGAAGAGTTTAATTGTTAATTACGTAGTTACGAAAACAAGTTCTACGATTTCTTCTCTGATCCAGTTTTTAATACTACGACTTTTTTCTCTCACTCAGAGTTAAATAAATTAATAAGAATGTGGTAATAAATAAACTAATAGTATATTAAATAAATTATTAAAAAAGATACATTAGTGACAAACCGAAATGCATTTTGTACATCCGATAAAACAATAAAGAAAAATGCCAGATTGTACAATGAAACATGTTTAAAACATGGATTCATTGCCTTGGATGAAAATCCGCCATGTGTTGTTTGTCATCATGTTCTGTTCGCAGAAAGCGTGAAACCTTCGGAATTAGTCCGGCATCTGGAAACGAAACACTCGTCTTTACAAAATAAACCATTAGAATTTTTCTGGCGTAAATCACTCGTCCTGAAAAATCAACAAATAGTTATTAACAAATCTAGCCGTAATCAGACCGCACCACTTCAAGCATTCTATTTAGTAGCATTAAGAGTTGCCAGGCAGTCTCACACGATAAGCCTCACATGATTGCAGAAAAATTCATTTGATGATAAAAAGTCGGGAAGAAGCAAAAAAGTTGAAATCTATACCACTTTCAAATGACACAATATCGAAACATATAATGAAATGGCCAATGATGTTCATGATCCAATGATTGAAAAGGTTAATTTAAGTGAATTTTTTGCTATTCAGTTCGACGAGTCAACATACGTGTCGAATTTTGGCCCAACGATAATGAGTTGTATTATCAAGAAGTATGGGGTAACTACTCATCAACAACATAAATTTCACAATTGCTTAGATCGAATTTATCCAGTCAGGCAGGTTGAAACATGTATCGGGTAAATTCTGGAACTTTATATATCATCGCTATCTTTAACAAGTGTGACAACCAAGGACAAATTAATAGGGCACTCTTGAACCTGTAAATTGTTATATCAGTTGCCAACAAATAGTTTAAATAGTATATTAAGTGTATTTTAATCAATTTATGGTTTTACATTTTTGTCTTCATTTATACTAATTTATTTATGTATTAAAGTCATAAAATGGTCATTGTAACTATGCCTCGCATTTGCAAAAGTGATCCAAATAATTTTTGTTATTAGAATGGTAAATTTACTACAAAAGAAACGAATGAAAAATTAACTCCACGAATTTATCGGACATACGAACTTTACTTTGGTGTCGCAGTTAAAAATCAAAATAAACCGTGGGTTCCGCACGTGATTGGCTGTCTGGTTGTAGATCAAGTTTATTTTTCGCAACACCAATATTATGGAAAGAACGGAAGGAGCATGTTGAAGATTCTGATCTTTGCATAAACACAACTGCAGGGATCAATACTCGTAAAAAAGAAACATATCATTACATTGGTACAATATCAGCTCAAAGACCTCAACCCCACGTTGAACATCATCCAGTCCCTACGCCGCATTTGGACGATTCTGACAATGATACTCAAAACGATGCTGAAAACGATGATCCCACAGATCAAGACTTCGTTATTCCCCACTCATCTGAA
Source organism: Cosmopolites sordidus (assembly GCA_031761425.1). Taxonomy (NCBI): domain Eukaryota; kingdom Metazoa; phylum Arthropoda; class Insecta; order Coleoptera; family Curculionidae; genus Cosmopolites; species Cosmopolites sordidus. Next base: position 1,650,932 of record JARFXV010000126.1, read on the forward strand.
TCTCATTTAGTCACTTAACCTGAATTAAATGACTTGGTTAGAGACCTAGTTCTATCAAAAGCACAAGCAGAACTTTTTGGCTGGTGTCTGAAGTTATGGTATCATTTAGCAAAAGGCACAAAGGTTATCGTTTTTCGAAACTGTCACAGTAATCTTCTACAGTTTTTTAGTGCTGATAGCGATCTCCTTTATTCTAACAATATCAATGTACTATTTGAAGCTGGTACTAACTATAATCATAACTCGATATTAACTATGAGTCGCTGTTAATCATAACCCACTTTGAGATTTGCTTTGAGATTATTCATAGATTCGTCGTAAATTTGTCTAAAAGCAGCATTGTTACACAACGGTAATAAATATCCTTCCATTCCCGTGGGTCATGCCGTTTCCATGAAAGAAACCTATGACAATTTGAATCTTTTAGTTGAAAAGATAAAATATGAGAAATGATCTACGCAGTAATAACTTTGTTGCTGTAATTTTGTGAATACAAAAGAGTTACACCAAATACTGTTGTTTTTTCTGCCTTTGGAATAGTCCCGATACAGAAAATCGTTACGTCGGAAAAGTCTGGCCATCTAGGAAAAATTTCACTCCAGGATCCAAAAACATATTTCATCCACCGTTAGTGCAACAACAAAATATTATTGTGTCGCCTTTGCACCTAAAATTAGTAATAATGAAAAATTTTGCGAAATCTCTGAACTATGAAGGTGAAACTTCTTAAATATCTTAAAGAAAAGTTCCCAAAAATTACAGATGCAAAGTTAAAAGAAGGGATTTTTATAGGGCCTCAAATACGAGAGTTCATCATGGACGATATTTTTAACACTAGATTAAATTAAATAGAGAATAAGGTTAGAAAATCCATAGTGCAAGTCTTTACCAATTTTCTAGAAAATGTAAGAACTGAAAACTAAAAACCACTAGTAAATGAAACGATTGAAGTCTTGCACGCTATTGGCTGTAAAATGTCCCTAAAGTACACATTTTGGACACACATTTAGATTATTTATCTCAAAATATGGGATATATTAACGATGATCACACTTCCACCGGGATATATTGGGTATGGGACGACGTTATCAAGGAAGGTGGATTCCTGCAATGCTAGCAGGTTATTGTTGCGCATTAAGAAGAGAAAGTGTATATATTAATTGAAGGGATAAGTGGAAGATGGGGTTAAGTGACATTTTCTGAAAAAGTTCCTGTTTTGTCGTAGGTGAAAGAGTTATGTACATAAGTGACTTGCCCCATTAGAATTTGGCTCCATTCTTTGGAGTATAGGATGTGCCCATAACCCCTTCATCCACTCTAATATTGGAAAAGTTAATACTTGATCATTCTTATTGCCTTGATATAAATTAAAAAAAAAAATTATTTAGAAGTATCACTCCAGTTGAAGTTGCAAGCCACGCAAAAACGCTTCTAGACATAAATATCATTATTTCAAATACTCACTCATTTTAGACAGTCAACAAATTTAGGTATCTAAAAAATCATTTTGTGCTCTCTACCAAATTAGCTCTAAAAAAGTGGACATCATTAAAGGTAAACTAAAGTCTGGGTAATTAGTTCCATCTCAAGATGCACGTGGGTGACATATGATAAGGCCACATAAGATGAGCCATGCTATTTAGCAGGCTATTATAGATCATATTAATCAATTTCCCACAGAAGGAACATTATTCCAGAAACAGTAATCCACATAAATGATATTTGTATTGTATAGATTAAAATGTATAGATTACATATTAAAAAATGTAAACAACAGAATGAAAAAAATTAACTTATTCAATAATTTTCTCGATCAAGTTCTGTTGTTATTTACTCATCCGAAGAGTCATACTTTCAGCAAATGTGTCAGGGAAATCAAATATGACTCGCGAAGAGAATGTAAAACTAGGGTTTCAGTTGATGTCTAAAGATCGAGAAAAATCTAAACAAAAAACATAACGGTTACATAACGGTTGACTTACAGCAGACCATGCCCTTACTCAAAATTACTACGTCAAAGGTAAATTTGGTTCTACAACTTAGGCGTCCACATGATCACGACTGAAGGGCACCAAAGTATAATACATGGTAGACTGAAGATGAAGCCAGTGGAGGTAGTGCAGAAGTTGTAAGCTGTTTATGGAATTTCGCACAAACTTGTGAAAATGCGAAAAAAAGAAAACATTTTACAGTATGGTTCAACTTATGCTCTGGCAAAAACAAGTATTTTCATGTGATTTGTTTGTACAAGCTGATGGTAGTGAAATAGGTAGGATATACATATTTAGACTCAGATCGAGATTTTGGGCATGTATAAAAAATTCTAAGAAAACACAGTACCATACTTACCACGGAACAGATACACAAAACAGGCAGCATGCACAAAACAGTGGACGGTTAACGATATGGAACAGTACTTTTGTGATGTAGATAGCTTACCAACTAAAATTGGATTGGTGAATAAAAAGAGAACCTACTGAATGAAAATGTTTCATTTAGAGATGGCATAAAATGGATACGTATTAAAGAGTTTGGTAGTTACCTATATAAGGAAACATACGATGAATACACTTCTTTCAAAAAAGTTTCCTTATTTAAAAATAAACCATCAAAAAATGATAAACCCCCCTCAGATGTTGAATTCACAATTCCCTCACAGGAAACATATCACAAACACAAAATTGACAATATTCGAGATCAGTTACCTTTTATCCAAGAACATAGAGGATTATATGAAAATATTATTGGAGTGAGTATTCGAGACTCTAATTTTATAATTTTCCGTTTATTGTATTTTAAAATTTTGTTAGGAATGTATTATTATGTTATACTTTACATTTTTTCCTATTTTAAAAAGTCTTATGAAAGTATTTGCATGTTTATTGAACCTATTATTTCTGATAGTGGATGAAGAGGTTATGTAAATTTAAAATTAAAAATATTACAAATTAATGAATAGCTAATATTTATATATTCTTGAAAATAACTCACAAACTAGCCCTACTAATAAAATAAACCAAATTTTAAAATTATCTACAATTAAAAAATGCCAGTAAATTTGACTAATGTCGAATTATATCATTTGCATATTTTTGTAAGATAACAAAAGGTGTTATATCCACTTATTAGAACTGTACTGATCATTCAACTCTACATTTTTAAAATTATTAAAATTTATTAATCTAAATAAATCCTTAACTGGGTTATAAATCTTGTTATCGATATCCACAAAAAACCTAAGCTAACCAGATTATGGAATTAGTACCACTGTGAATGTTTTTTAATGCTTTCTCACAATTAGTTTAAGTTATTTCATGGGCTTACAAAAGTTGGTAATTTGTTGACCAGAGTTATTAATGAATCTGACTCAGCGCTTTCTGCATTTATAAAATCCTGCAAATTATTTAAAATCGTTCTTGTGTCCTATTGTTTCAGTACACTAAATAGAATAATTTAGTATTTCCATTGTTTAATTATAGTTTTTTTCCACCGACGATCCAGAGGTTTGGTCATTTTGTATATGACTACGGATGAACAAAAAATTCCAGTGTCTTGAAATATCTACTGATATATCTGCGTGTATCTATTCAAATATATCGCTGCTATTTAAGACGAATATTAAGGCATTTCCCTTTTACATTGAACATGTTGTGAATGTAAATTTTGTCATTAATTATCGACGCAGGATGGGAGGGCTTTGAACCCTCATTAATTTCCGTCTTGCGTCTTTTCATCGCATCACAATATATCTTTATGACTGTCTGATTTTTACAAACATATTTTATTATCTCAAACAGAAAATATTATAAAACATTAATTGGGTTATCTTAACATATTTATATTCAGATTTTTATATACATGTTTTATTATATTAAATAAAAATAACACTTCTTATAATATCTTATAGATTATATTTATTTTCAGATATATATGCCAAGAAGATTACTCGACAATTGGCTTAAACTATGGATTAATTTATGCCACTGTCTTAATGATCATGCAATATATTATCCCATCAATTGTTCTGTTGTTTACTTATACAAGTATTGCAGCGATAATATGGTGCCACAGGATACCAGGGGAGGCAGAAAATACAAGGGACAAAAGAATGGCCAGGTCAAAGAGAAAGGTTAGACAAAAACTATACTTAAATTAGTTTATTTGTTTATTAGTTTATTTATAGAATAAATGTTATATTCAGTCTATTCTGCCTCTAGCCATAACTGACGTTCAATTAAGGCGGTTTTCATTGGATGCTGGTTGCAAGGCTAGTCGCATAATCGCGTTATCTATATTTACTCTTTAGGCTATATAATTATATCTGTACTGAAATGTTTCCCATCAACGACAAAATCTATATTTCCTCGCCAAAAATAAAATGTAATATCTTGTCATAAAACAATATTTATATGCTTTACACATCCGTATATATATTATCAGGTTTTATAGCGGTAATGTGTGTAACAATAATAATTGTCGTTTTATATATAATTAATATTTCATATATTTTATGGGTGCTTTCTCAAAACGAACATCATTTTCGAGCAGGATATAAAAAATTCTTATATTTTTCTTGGGTTACCACAATGGAACAAAATAGATCAAGTGCTATATACAACCACGACCAAAAGTATCGATTACTTGAGTACTGATACTCATTCGACAAAAATATTAAGTGCAATCCTTAATTTCGAATATTGTTGACTCTTTAGTTGCTATAAATATTTTTTTTGTTTGTTTTAAACTTTTAATACAAACTGTAAAATGTGATATATTTTTTATATAGTATGTATTTTTTTTAACATTTTGGTTTTGGAATGTTTGATGTTATATAAAACCTGATGGAGGGTAGAGATAATTGTTTATAAACTATTTTTAACAATTTTTTAATAATTTTAAAGTTGGATAGCGAAATACAACTCAAATATGCGATTTGTTATCCGTCTAACCTGTATTATTTTGAAACATAATTTGGTGTTCTAACTCGTAAGTGATATACATTTTCTTCCAAGGATCTACCGTTGAGCTGATTTTCGCAAGTTGAGATATACAAATCATTGAATGTTTACGGTTCGTAGCATGGCATCAAATGATATGAAAAGACCGGGTAATGGCAATAATAGAAAATGATCAGGGGAAAAATGTTATATCAGAATGTAGTACAATAGATATAGGATAGAAAATTAATAAGAGGGTCACAAAATCAAAGAAAAACTGAGTTCGGGCTGGCAGAATTACCACAACAGTTTGAAAAACAAATTTCTTTCAGATAAAAAAAGGTTCGAGGACAAGATGAGCAGCAGCAGTAGAGTCGAAGGCAGATAATATAATAAAGAAGCCATGACTTTTTGCAACTAGCAACATGTATTTTCACGAATCGGCTCTACATTCTGTAGAGGATTGATCAAAATATCTGATGAACCAAATATCCATATAACTTAAAAACAGTTTTTACTTTATATATAGAAATTATCGAACAGGAGATTACTGTAGTGTTTTTTTTTACTGTAGAAGTTTTGCCGCTACCAATAAGTATAACCTGTATCACTTCACTTTTTCAAATAGTCTATGAAGATAATGCCTTGCCAATCTCAGAAAACTGTGACCATTGACTTTTTCGACTGATACAAGCGCCTGCTTCTTCTTCTCTTTCGGGGCATGTTCTTTGACTAAAACCAATTGTTTTGGTTGTTCCTTCTTTTCTGATGTATAGTGATAAATTCAGGTTTCATCAACAGATACGAATCGCCACAAAAATTCTTTTAAATTACATTTATATATTTAGATGTACGCATTCGTCCGAAATTTTTATAATCATAATAATCTCTCTGGGGTGACTTTGAGTAACCCATTATAAACCAGTAAACCATTCATGAACCATGAAATGTAAAGTTGCAGAGTCCTCTCAATGTTTTTTCACTTTTCTTTGATTTTTCATGCAAGAGTAGCGTTTAATCAACACATGAAATTTGAAATTTCCACTGCAGGAAAAGTATAAAGCTGGGTCCACATCAATAAAAATTTACGTTATGCGGGCTGTATGTGTTATATGTGGTGTGCATACATCACAATGAAAACGTTTCGGCACACAAGGTTACGCACAAATATTTTCCCCGCACAACACACACACGAACCATCTGTTGTCGGTTTCCTCGCGAACGTCAAGGGAATTTGCGGCGCACGAGATATTTGTGTGGACGTGTTGTCGAAGCGAAATTAATATTTTTAGTTTCAAAAAGATATCTACGTGGCGTGGCTATATTAAAGTGTATTATTTATTAAGTAATTGATTGTGGTTATTGTCACTGTGTTGCATAATAATGAACAATTTAATTAAGAAAAAAAAGAAATAGTAATAAAAGACGTTATTCGATGAAGCATTTGTACCAGAATAGAAAAGTGTAAAGTACAGAACATAAGAAAATAAGTATAAACATTGAAATATATAAAGCATTTTATTTTTGACGATTATTGGAATATCCTAATCAAGCATAACCTACAAACATCCCACTGCACACACAGACGGGGCGGGATGAACAGCATGCACAATACAAATATTTATTAACTGTGTGTGGTAATTTTGCGTCGTAAATATTTTCGCCACACAGTAATTTCAATACACACGCAAAATTTTATTGCTGTGGACCAAGCTTTAAATTTATCTGCTTTCGAAGATGTTAATAAAAAACTAAATTTTATATCGGCTTGATTCATCGAGCGTTAAAAAGAAACTGCCGGTCGCGTTGGTGCGGACGGTAAGAGCAGCGGCCTGCCGCACTGGAGCGGTAGTTGGTTCGATTCCAGCGCTCGGATGGTTGTTTTTCTTTCTTTCGTCGGTCTGTTTACTCCCTAAATGTGTGTGATTGTTTCTAGGCAAGAGTGTAAAATCCGACTACGAATTACCCCTCAGTCACGCCAGTTAAAGGCTGGGTAAGGCCGGATGCCTTCTAAGAAGTGTTCTACGTTGGTCACTCGCCAGTCGGTAGGTTTCCTGATAGACTTATGGGTAGGCACATAACTAAGGGTTTATAGCCCGAGGGGGGTGCTAGCCTGAGTTTGTCGGAAGCTGATGACCGTGGTTCGGAACCCACGTTAAGCTATAGGTCCAGTCGCTAAATAGCCTAGTTGCTGATGCGCCTCTAACCTTCACACTTTATCTTTACTTTTCTAAAAATAAACTTACTTTTCAAAAATGCCCTCACCTTTACAATTGCACCGCCGTTTATTGAAAAAGTATCTGACCTTTCACTTTATACTCTTACCAAACCAAAAGTTGACCTTTGAAAGATAAAGGTCATTCTATTAGCTTGCTTACCGTTTCATCAGTTTTGAAGTTATCTCGATGATTTTCTTGGGATTTTCTTAATTCCGTTCGATTACAAATCACATCATTTTGTGTACAGTGCTGGCCAATAAAATAAGATTGGCGGAACCTTATTAATATATTATATTTAAACTCATTTTTACATTGTTTCTAAGATAATATTAATTTTCCAGAATTAATTTACCGAATATTTAAAAGGCATATATGGTATTAGCCTAAATGTAAACAATTACTTTATTTACATACACTGGTGAGATATTTTTGAAAAATTTACGTTGTCAAAAAAAATAAGAGTAATTTTTATTTAATAATCATCAAAAAACTAAAAGTTGTTATTCTCTAAAACTGTTTATATGAAAACTGTCATTATAATTACCGAGGCTTAGTACTGTATGTACCTTTTGTAGCATGGTCCTTATTCTTAGTTCGGTACCTGAGAACCAAAGTGTACTAAGTCCAAAATATCGATTTTACAGAAAAAGTAAAAAAAGTACAAATACATCTAAGGTCGGTTCGGTAAAGTTGGTTCTCACGTATGATGTCGGCATGGTTCTACAGGTATTGAAATCCAAAATGTTTCAATTTCTAGGCACAATGTTTCAACTCCCTCCAAAGGTTCTCGATCGAATTTAGATCCGGGGACGGTGAAGGCCACTCTCGCGTTTTAGCTGTCGAACCACTGCTTTACCTCATGAGTCGTATGTTTGGGATTATTGTCTTATTGTAGACCCACTATATATAGACATATTCTCTTCAGCGTAAAGTAGCATAATTGTCCCTTGATTCCTAAATAAATTTGTCATATTTTCTTTTATTCAAAACCCACTGTACCTAAAGTGTTACGTAGATTAAATTACTTTTCAATACGTCTTGTAGCATACAACTAGCCATGAGAACCATCAGAAAGATTCATTTTTGTTTTCATCGTTAAAAAAATGTTTTTATAGTTACACATGAAATATTCACTACTGTTTCTTTTTGCAAATTCTAACCGTTGCTTTATATTCTGTTTATTTAAAAACAAAACTTTCTGGGCTACACTACCGTAAATCTTCTTTTCTTGTAAACTTCATCTTATGGTGCTGGTGCTGATACTTAGGTAAAGTTTTTTTTTTATGACGACAGAGGAACCAAAGGATCCTTCAAAGCCTTGCGTACAATACGATTATCACTTTTTTTAACCGTTTATCTTGAATGGCTTCTTTTCTGGTTGTTTTTTGGTCATATCTGATTCTTTCAAAACTTTAGCAATTACACAAGGTGTGAGTCTGATTGCATTCGTAACAAATGCATACAATTTGTTTTGGCTTCCCAGTTGCAAAATGAAATGCTTGTCTTCAACAGTACAGTACCTAGAGCGGCCCATGTTTACCCTACCATGCGGCGGTGGTCTGGTGGGTTAGTCGCCTGCCTGGCAATGCAATGGTAGTTGGTTCAATTCCAGCGCTGATAGGTGTTTTTATTTAATTCTTCTGCCCATCTTACTTCTTACCCTACACACACATTCATGCACTCACATACACACGCACACGCCCACACATATCCAAACCTAAACGTCTGCGATTGTTTCTAGGCAAGAGTGTAAAATCCGACAACGAATTACCCCCTAAGTTACGCCAGTTAAAGGCTGGGTAAGGTCGGACGTCTTCTGAGAAGCGTTCTACGTTGGTCACTCGCCAGTCGGTGGGCTTCTTGATAGACTTATGGGTAAGCACATAACCAAGGGTTGATAGCCTGAAGGGCCTGTTGGCCTGGGTTTGTCAGTAGCTGATGACTGTGATTCGGAACCCGCGTTAAGCTGTGTAAATTATTTAAGAAGACTAGCATCAATAAAATGCACTGATTATATTGTAAACAAAATTAAAAAAAGAATAAAACAATTTTTTACTTTGTTATCTGTCACTTTTATTTGTAAACAAAATTTGTATGACTAATAAACTTAAAACGACTTTAAATTCTCAAACACTAAAACAACAACATGTAAACGTGCAAACATGTAAAGTCGTTTTACGAAACTATAGTCACACAAATTTTGTTTACAAATAAAAGAGATAGATAACAAAGTAAAAAATTGTTTTATTCCTTTTTTAAAAATGAACTATAACAAAATAACGGACAAATTAATCAATAATGTAAACAAAATATTTAGATCAGTCAATATTAGCATATTTTACCATATTATTTATTATTGTAAAAAAATTAGAAAAGAGAACTAGGTTTTTAAAAGTTTCTTTCTACCACTCTTATTTTATTGACCACCGCTGTATATAGCAATTATTGAGTTCTTAAATGCAAAGAAAAAAATCTATCAATGTGTATGTATTGTATGGGCTCAAAAATTCTCAATTAAAGAAACTTTTTTCTCACTGGAATGCGTCATTTCATAAGAATTTCATTTAAATTACGGTACTTATAACTTCGTATTAATAGAGAGAAATAATAGCATTTCATTTATCATTATTATGAAACATATAAATTCTAGTTAATAAAAAGCACAATTTTATGAACGTTGGAAAATTCACTAATAGGCAATATGTTGTTATATCGGAATATGTTGAATATGAAGCTTTCCTACATAAAATTGGAATAGTAATAACATTTTACTACTGGTTGTTTCAAAGTAATTTCCTTTTATATTTCAAATATTACCAGAATGCAAGTAAAGAAGAGATGATTTGATTACATTAGATGACTTGCTTTATTATGTGTTGGGTTTTGCTAACTTTGAAGGTAGTTTGGAAAGTTACATTAATATACTTTATTTTAAAATTCAGAACAATATGTCAATAGGATTGCAATATAAATTTGTAGATTCATAAGTAATATTTCTAAGAAAAGAAGACGTCATATGTCATCTGTATCGCTCTAAGTAATACATGCAGGAGAATAAAGTATTTTGGAGGACCAAGAAGTGCAACATCCAGTATTTAAGTAAAATTTGAAAGAAAGTGAAAATATTTACACTTTATAGCGTATACTGAGTACAAAAACTGTGAAGGTGTGCTCTTCGGTCATATATTTGTAGTGATTTCTATTGTTTACAATGGATCCTAATTGAGTAGTCTGTTCAAATCTCCTTAAATCCATTTTTTATATAGTTTTGGGATAATCCCAAAAAACCGTTTTGGAATGATTTTGGCGGTATTTAATCAAAACTAAATTGTTTATTGTCATACGGACTAATCACGCTTCAAAAATTCAACAACCATGTTTTTTGTAATAAATATACAATCACAATTTGGATTTAACCCCGGTGTTTGGTGGTTTTTGCTACCACACTGTGGATCAAGTGCAATTTGAAACCAAACAAAATGGATTTGGCGTGATTTTAAGATGAAAGTAACAGAAGCGAATAAACTTTCATTGAACAAAAAAACGATAATTATTTTATAAATGTATAATTAAAAAAAAAAAAAATTAACGTAGGATCGAGGATCTAAAGAAATTAGAAAAACTAATTGTATTACAATACTTTTTTGTAAAGTTCTAATGGTTAAATTGAATGATATAAGTTTATAAATAATCATTTTGTTAAAAATTACAAAACATGTATTTTATTTCTGACAATTTAAACCAATAAACAATATTTTTGAGAAATTAAATTTTATTATAAACATTTACAGAATTTTTAATTTTAAAATCCGCGACAGAAATATTATAGAACAACTAGAAATCTGTTTTACCACGCTAGAAAGATAACTCCTAAGCCACTGTAAAATATTCATTGCACGATGTATTGCAGAGATTAAATATTAGAAAAATAAGTGATATTAAATTTTTTAACGCAAATATTGATACCAATATTGAAAATATTCGAAAATAAATACTTTATTTTTGTTATTTATTTTTGTACATAAACATATTAGCATATTAAGTACTCACTCTTGTACTCCACAGTGATTCTACAATTAAACAATTAAAATAATGATTATCTAAAACACAATTTAATTTAAAACACATTAAAACACATTTAAAACACAATTGGCGTCGCCAGTCTGGCGCAACACGTGACTAGTATGTAAGTGACGCAAATCTATAAGTTTTGCCCCTATCGAAAATCGTTCAATGCGACTAAAGAAGTTTTCACTTCAAAAAAGGAAACTATTAAAAAAATAACAAGTTTTCTTTCTTAGAAATGGCACATAAAAATGTCTTAAACTCTCAAATCGGGTATATCTTCGGTTTGTTCGCAAGAACAATGATCTTCGTCTTCACTGGTTTCTCCGGAATCACTGGGAATATCGTTATCGTGAAAATTTTCCAACACATGTTTATAATATTCCAGACTTTTCAGTTTTCTCCACTCCTTTCCATAGTGCTTGCTCAATAGGTTGTTTTGGTCCCTCATCTTCAGATCTTTCGGTTTCAATCCGGTAGGAATTTTGGCTAGATATAAAAAACATGCTTTTTCTGAAAGACTCCTTTGACTACTCCTGTCTGAAAGGTAAGATAACTCACCTCGAATGGTGATGGCGTTATTGTTGCTGCGTCGTATAATGAACCTTTTGCACTGGTTGAATTTCAAATGCATTGTGATACTGGCTTAAGGATTTGTTGACAAGCACCTTCTCAGTCGCCATCGGCAACGTCGTCGCTAAGTTTAAAATCGTACCATGTTCTTTAAAAATATTTATGTATTCTTCTGGTGTTACAATTTCTCCTTTCTTTATCAGTTGTGGCAAATACTTTATCAGGGGAAATGTAGGACACATAGACAATAAAATAGTGTTTATATTTTGGCCGCCGCATCCATCGGCGACCAACCGATTCCACCACTCCCGCTCCCGCTAAATTGCTGTTATTTAATGTTAAAAACACGCAGCTCGCGATTTCATTGCCACCCTATTAATTCACAATCAAAATAAATTGGCAGAAGGCCGTCCCATTTTTCTTTTACTTATTGGAAAAATGCTTTAGCTCTGACCGTACATACGATATTCTGTTGTTTTAGTAGATGCATCTTTTCATTCTTGATTTTTTCCGTAAATTCGAGGCACTTAGAGTAAACATCGCTGCAAGTAGACCCAAAGTGAATATTGAAGCATCTATTGAAAATAAAACGAAAGTAACTCTCTTTTACATTTTCAACGCCCGTATCTGCCCATTGAAGCATATTCCACATTTGTCTGATATTTAGATCACTGGCCAGGTAGCAGCTACAAGCAATTTTCGCTGTGCAGTAATAATATACCAATGGGTTAAACTTCTTAATGAATTGAATAATTTCTTCTCTTATTTTCGAAAATTTATTTGCATCTCCACCTCTTTTTTCAGTGGCCATTTCTGAACTTTGAATGTGTCGATTTAGTACTCCTTTTACTCTATCTCTATCAATATATATAATTCTGATGAACGTTTTCTTACACATAGGAACTAACCCTTTATTGCCCTTTGTTTGGACCCAACATATAGTTGAAAACTTTCGAGATGAACCACCTTTTTTGTTTCTTGCACGTTTTGGCTGCGGTATATTGGTGAAGTTTATTATGAAAGTATCCTACCGAAACTTGTTACTTTAAGAATTTGACAATTGAATGCCGTATAAAACATCAGAACATCTTTTTCCAAGATTTTGTGCGGTGATTTGAAATTATATATTATATATATAATCAGGGTACCGACATATGCTCTCTCGCCAAGAATAGGGAGTCCCCCTCCACAATTAAACAACCCATATTTTCGCCGACTTCTCGTCGGATGGCTAATAAATGAAGTTTTTTGACTTCTTTGGACTGCGTATATATATATATATATATATATATATATATATATATATATATATATATATATATATATATATATATATATATATATATATAATTAGGTGCGTGTAGACTCGGTTGGGCCACGCAAAGCATTCTGACTCTTTTTTGACTGTTCACACCTTTCTCATCCTCTCTTCACACCTCTCTCATCCTTTCTCCGTGGATTCTCTTTCTCTCCTCCGTTCACTTTGTCCCCGATCTCCTCGAAACTTCGCTCTCTGATGCAACGTTCCACATATGTATTTATTTTTCTGTACGTTCTTATATCCTGAATCTCTGTCGGACACATTTGTGCCTTTCCCAGATCGGCTCCGATTTGTGCGATCCATGGTACTGTTGACTTGTCTCCTTGTACGTATGTAAGAATTTTGTTGGTGAGCCTTGGCGGTGGGAGTCTACTGATATGTCCATAGAATTTTAACCTTCTTTTTCTCATGTCTGCCGCTCCGTTGGACATTCTCTTTGTGGTTTTTCTTGAATGTAATCTGTATCCTCCCTCTGTCAGTTGTGGCCCGAGAATTTTGCGTTCTACCTTTAATATGTTTTCTATGACGCTTTTTGTATGGAGTGTAAGTATCTCGCTTGCGTATACTACTACTGGTTTGATTTCTGTGTTATAGTGTCTTATTTTTACGTGTGTACGCATTTTTAATGCCGTATGCCCTCTTCATATTTGGTGTTCAAATTTTAAACATCTAATTTTGAGCAAAAGAATTCGGTTTTTTGAAATGAGATTTGTAGGTTAACTTTCTCTGCACATTCCTTGAGGACTTCGATCTGTTTGGTTGCCCTTTTTCCATTGTGTGCGAGTATGGTTAGGTCTTCTGCGAAGGCTAGGCATGATATTTCTATGTTGTTTTGTTTGTCCATATTGACAATTGATACATAATTGAACTGATATTTCTATGTTGTTTTGTATTTTGGTTGTGCTTGTCCGAGTCGTATTAGTTTCCAGTGTCCTTGATTTATCACTTTCTTTTTCTCATTTCCTTATGACTTTGTCCAGGACCGGGTTCAAGAGGAGTGGGGATTACCCATATCCTTGACGTACTCCGGTTTTAATCAGGAAGGATTCGAAAATTTCTCCTATAAATTTCACTTTAGAGGTTGTGTCGGTCAGTGTGTGCTTGATTAGTCGTAGTGTTTTGGGGTCGAGTCCTTTTTCTTCTAGGATGTTGAACAGAGATTTTCGGTCGATGTAGTCATATACTTTCTTGAAGTCCACGAACGTGTAGATGATTGGGACGTTCCTGATAGCTTTGTTTTTAAGTTAAAGGTTTGTTCAGTGCATGAACGACCAGGGCAAAAGCCTGCCTGGTACTCGGCAATTTTGAGTTTTAGTTTTTCCTGTGTTCTCTGGAGAACGCATGCTGAGATGATTTTGTAAGTGACTTGTAGTAAGGAGATTCCTGTGTAGTTATTCACATCTGTTCTGTTTCCCTTCTTGTGCAGCGGTTGGATAAGAGCACATTTCCATTCATCTGGTAATTTTTCTACTTGCCAAATGTTCGAGATAATTTGCGTAAGTTCCTGCAATTAATTTTGTCGAGTTTTTTCAATAGTTTCGCACTGATAACATCTTCACCAGATGTCCTGTTATTCTTTAGTTTGCGTATGTGCCTATGGATTTTTGTCTGTGGTAATTCTTAGTGGGTATGGATACAATTTTCCTTTGTGAATCTTGTGTCGCGTTCGGGGCAATTGAGGAAATCAGAGAAATAGTGTGACAGTTTCTGACAACTTTCCTGATTGGTTAGCGCTAATCCCCATTCCGCTTTCTGAAGCAAAGATATTGTGGTGTGTATCCATTGATTTCTCTTGCGAAAGTCTTATAAAATTATGTCGTGTTCTAATTGCGGAAATTCTCCTCTATAGAGTCTAGTTGTTTCTTCATTTACTTCCCCTTAGTTTGCCTGATAACCTTTGCGGTCTGTTTTCTAGACACGTCAAAAAGCTGTTGACTTTTAGGGGATTTTTTTGTGTTATACTCCTGAAATACTCATCTGCGTCGCTGCAATGCACTTTCGCATTGCGAGTCCCACCAAGGGTGTTTGGTGTTCTTTTTCAATGGGATTAGTTCCTGTGCTTTTTGTGCAATTTTTCCCATGTATCTGCCTGTTCCTTTTCCCATTCCTCTGTTATGTTGGATTCCTTGATCTTATTCGTGTCGAAATTCTGTAGATGTGCTTTCTTGTGATCAATTCTCCTTGGGGTGAACTTGAGTTTGATTCGTGTAAGGTGGTGGTCTGAGTCAATGTTCGCGCCCCTGCGGACTTGGACATCTTGGATCTCTCTTAGTTGTGGGTATGAGATCACAACGTGGTCTATCTGGAATTCTTCAATCTGTTGTATAGGCGATTTCCATGTCTTTGTTTTCGTGGAGGTTTTCCGAGGGATGTTGACATGATCTTCAAGTTATTCTGCTGGCATAGTTCGATGAGTCTTGTGCCGTTCTTGTTGGTAAATTTGTGACTGGAGAATTTGCCTACGGTTTTCTGATGGATTTTTTCTCTAGCGATTTGTGCGTTAAAGCCGCCCAGTAAAATTTTTACGTCATCCTTTGGTACCTTAGCCATCACCTGCTCTAGTGTTGCCCAGATTTTCTCTGTAGACGTGGGGTTTTTCTTGTTATCTCCGTTTGTAGGGCATGTACGTTGATCATGGTGTATTTTTATTGACGCACTGTATGCGGTTTTTTTTTAGTCTATTTTTTATGGGAGTGATTTCCATGCCATGCCCATAAGCGGAGCGCCCCTGCCGACTCGCTTGTCTGTCCTGCTTTTAAATATGCGATAGTTCCTGTAGTCCAACGTATCCTCATCTGATGTATGTTTCTTGTAGAGCAAGCACAAGTATTTTTTGCCTGTCAAGTTCTGAAGTTAGGTTGTGAAGTTTTCCTGGTTGGATTAGCATGTTGATGCTGAAGGGGCCAATATAAGTAGGTGGTTGTGTGGAAATTTGCCGGAAAGCTCTGACTTTTATTGAGACCGTGAAAGTCCAGGTTCTCCAGAATTCGAGCATCTGGTTACCGTCTGTCGACGGGTAGATTGGTTACCACCTGGGGTATCATTGTTATTACTTGTACGGGTCATGGTTGCTTATAAGCTTATAGGTCCAGTGTCTCCACTGGGAGTTTAGAACCAGGGATTGCTAGTTCCTGGAGCGTGGTGTACAGCCGCACCCTTTGGGTGAACAGATGCCGAGACCAGGTTGCCGTTGGGTGTAACTGCAGACGCGACCTGGGTTTTTTTCTGCCAGAGCCCTGTTAGCCGTCTGTTTCCGAAATAAACGAAAAACGAAATATAAATATATATATATATATATATATATATATATATATATATATATATATATATATATATATATATATATATATATATACATTAAGAATTATGGCGCTTTTGGGCACAACTATTGAATAGGTTGATAGAAAACAGATTTTGCTGGGAGATAGCGTCTATAACTTATTTTAGCCCAAAAATTGGAGGTTTTGAAAAAAAATTAGGTATTTTAAAACCAGGCAACTCAGTTATACTCCTATTTATATTGAACACCACCTATTGTATTCTCTGTAAACTATGAATGTAGACCTAGACAATATCATTGGTATTCAAGTTTGTCTTTCATTTGCAGGATAGACTGTAGAAAATAAATAACCGCATGCAACAACCTTCTTGTTATATACTAAAATTACTCGAATTTAATGGAAGCTAGAAGTGTAGAGAATAGATGTGTATTTTTAGTTAAGTTGTAGTACAAAAAATAGCTTCTAATATAATATAAATAACTTCTGCAATACTTCAACAGGTGTAAGAAAACAGTGTCTTGTCAATGGCCCTGGTTTTCAGGTAGATTAAAACATACTCAGAAGGCCATAACTCGATTAATTATGAACCGAGCAGTGGAAAGCCTTTTTAATAGGACCCAAAAACGAATTACCAGAATCAGGTCCTAAAAAAGCCAAAATGAGCAAACCAAACATCAAACGCATTCTGATTTACTTTTTGATAGCAACGGGATCATCCATAAGGAATCAATCAATGGTAAACCAGCATTTTTACCGAATAGTTCTAGAAAGATTTGGAAAAAGCATCATTCGTATGAGACCGACAATTTACGAGTTTTCGGCTAGTGAAAATAGTTCTGCCGCTTTGCAGTCCCCTTATTCACTAGACTTGAATATTTATGACTTTTCTCTTTTCTCAAGATTAAAAATTCGTCTCAAAGGATATTATGTTGTGACATTAGAGAACATTGAAAAAACCATAAAAGACCAGCTAAAAGCGATCCCAGAATATGAGTTCCAATACTGCTAAGAAGAGTGGACACATCCTCTTCAGCGTTATGTGGCAACTAGTTTTAAGGAAACACTAGAATTTCAATTTTAGTCGAATAAAGAAATTATAAAAAATAATCTCATTACTTTATTTGCATACCTCGTATAATACAATCTCTGAGTTGTATGATAACAAAACTTCTTCAATAACAAAAAGTTTATTAATTTCATGAGCAAACATATAAATTGATCTCCGATAACAGAAAAAAATAAAATCGGATGTTATTTCTAAAACTATGTGTTTAATTGGATTGATAGAAAACTAAAATAGGTAAGTTTAAGAAATCAAAAAATTATTATCTCGCCTATTCTCATTAAAGTCTTTTGGTTCCACAAAGTGTATTCCAGATAAAAACAAATTTAGATGTCTTCTGGGTAGAGCATCCTTTCTTAATGAAAAACATTCTTAAATGAAACATCCTTTTATTAAAGTATTTTTTTGTTTAAAAACAAGTGTTAGAAAATTAAATATTAGCAAGTAATAATAACAATAAAATAAACCTAAATAAACTAATAGCCAAACTTTTTTAGAAATAATAATGTAATTAGACATTAGATTTTATTTTTCACCTAAAAGTTTTTCTATACGTGGATCATCATTGCAAACACACATCAGCAAATTATTTTCCAATGATAATAGACGATTTCTATATTTAGTATTCAGTGACGGCTCGTGGGTTTTTAAAGTGGGAGGACGTAGAAGAAAATAGTGCTGCTGAAGATTTTTTTTGATTTCTTTGATCCTCTTCCTCCTTTTTACTTTTCGTGCTATTAAAACCCTATACAGGAAGTGAACCAGGAAAATGAGTTAAAGGAAAGAAACGCCAACGCCCTTCCTCATGAGTCGCCACTGTTAATATTTAAAATCACCATAGACAAGAAGCTTTTTCGCATAAGTAAGAAGTAGCGAAGGGTTTCAAAACTTCCGATACTAGGCTTCCGAATTCACATCATCGTGCAAGACAAAACTATCTGAATCTTAACAACTTAAGACTACACAAAGACAATACAAATATAATATAAAGAGAATACAAAGACAGTGCAAAGACAATGCAAAAATAATACAAAGACAATACAAAGACAATACATAGGCACTACAAAGACAATACAAAGACAATAGAAAGACAATACAAAGACAATACAAAGAAAATACAAAGACAATACAAAGACAATACAAAGTCAATACAAAGGCAATACAAAGACAATATAAAGGCAATACAAAAACAAATTATTGTTTTTTTTTTCACGATTCGTAACGTATGAACACATTCGTAGGAGTTTATTTGCCATTTAAAAATTGAAACGATTTTTCATAAATCGCGACACTGAAAAAAGGACAAATCGTCGCCGTGTTAATCGGCCGATGTAAAACTTTAACAAACGTCAAATTAACATATTATAGTGAGACGATCGCAACGTTTTTTACTTAACTTTTTGGCTATTTAGTGGGTCGCGACACTAAAAAAATCGAGAAACGATGGGTAGAGAAACGTTAATAGCTTTTAGATTTATTGTATAAAAGTAATGTTGTTTTTCAAGCCATTAACCAGATTCTTAAAAATAGAAAAATTAATAGTATGAGAATATAAAGGCAAATATAAAACCTACAATGAAGGATTTTTTCTTTAATAAATCGGTCTAGTTAGATTAAAAAACAACTCTTATTGGGCCATTTGATTTTCATTTCATCTTGCCAAATAAGTTTTTACCGATTTGAAATCAGAATCCAAATTCAGAAACGAAACACAACACACCCAATTATCAGAGCATTCATAAATATAGCAAGTTCAAGGAAATAAATCCGTATATGCGATAACAACACGCTTTAAACATCCGCTGCTCATAAATTCACATTAAACATTACGAACAGAAATATAAAACTAAGGCTTACAACATCACAGCAATGTAATATTTTTTACGATATGTATTAAATTAATGCATTAAATATATTATTAATCATTGATTGGAATTATTAAGACTGATACAAATGGAGTTTCTCAGTCTGCTAGATAAGAATCCCAAGCACTCGTTACCTTTGTGAAAGAGTTACCTTAAGGACGAAAAAAGGACGGAATAATATGGTATTTATAAAATATTTTTTTTAGTGAGAGTGTCAGAACTTGGAAACGTAATAGCAGTAAAACTATTGTAGTGTCAATTTAGCCCAAAGACTGCTGTGTTTAGTATCTTGTATCAATTCGTCGAGGAATGATATACGATTTACAGTGCGCAGAACTTAGAAGTTGGAAGACGTTTTCCCCACTTTCGGGAAAAATTAACCTTTTTGACGAAACACACTTCTGTTTTAATGTGTTTATGAGTAAACATCACTGCAGTGTTACAACTGATTCAGCAGTTATACCTTTATCCTTAGAATGTCACAATTTGATGCAGTTTTTAGGCTGAAGGAGTGATAGGGCATTCTTTTTTTGAAGACGATTATGGAAATCATAAATTAATTGTAAATGATTTTCTAATTATTTAGTTTATTTTATTTTTTTCCAGTTTACAGAAATAAAACTCGAATAATGCATGCCTTAAAAGAAACAATCAGACCACCGTTGGTATATTATCCACTCAAAATGATGGAGAAAATGATGGAAAAGTGGGTCTTCACAATGCGTTCCACCAGGCAAGGTTCAGGGGACTTTAGAACGATAATATTTCCAGAACATACTTACCTTCAAATACTCTTATTGTATCTCTTCATACATTCTTATTGTATAACCATTTATAAGCGCAGTTATAACTTCGTACAACAGCGCACTTATACTTCCGTGATGGGTGTAGTACCATTTTGTGTAGTTTAAGTGAAGACTCCTTTATTTATAAATTCGCTCGTTCTGATATATTAGATGTTGTTAGGAAATTAATTCTTATTAATGATAAGTAGACCACCCAGACCAATAAGCCTTGATTACTGAGCTATTATTTTATCGGTTAGTAATTGCGAACAAATGTAAATAAGCAAAGAATGAAAATGTTTTCAGCTCACCGGTCGGTGTTCTAATTGAAATTTTCGAGGAAATTAGAAAATTTCTAGTGAGATAAAAGGCCTCGTTCGAAACAATTATGGCCTAATAAAGATTGATTATTCGTTTGGGAGTTTTAAGGTGCAGCTTTACGAAAATACTCGGAGATAATCGAATTTCACTCCAAGTTTTCGAACTTGGTATTGGCGAGAGGCGTAACAATTTGCAACCCTTCGTCAGACTAGTACTCGATGGGTGGGTATTTTGCATAAATTAACTGGAAAATCGACTTTCCATGATTCTATTAACCATTATTGATGAGGTTGGTAGCTGATTTCGGTGTGATATTTAACTGAAAACCTTTGAAAACTCGGCTATAAATACGGATAAATTATTCAGTTTATTAAGTGTTAAACATACTTTCTGACGGTTTTTTTCTAAAAAATGAAGATTATTTTAACAAGAAAATTATGATATATAGTAATCAATATATAAGGTGATATTTTTATAGCGTCCGAACTTTTAATTCAAATAAAACAACTAAATTAAATGCCTTGAAAATATTTATTATATGTGAAATATCATCCAATGGAATTAATGTTTGAAAATAATTTCGGAATAATCCATTCCTGCTACTTCTGACGAAGCGCATTCTGTCAATACTATTTCTAACCACATTCTTAAGCAATTGATGTCTTATGTCTGCAACTGTTCAAGTCATGTTGGCTTCCAAGGCGGCAGTAGTTGCTGGTTTATCGGCATAGACCAAAGATTTAATATAACTCCAAAGAAAATAATCTAAAAGCGTTAAATCATATGACCTTGGTGGCCAATTAAAAGGCCCGTTCGTGGAAATAATTGTCTCACCGAATTGTTCTCTACTAAATCGATTGATCAATATTATTTAAACTAAGATTTAATAATCCACGTAATCAAATAACAAAGTAATAAACAGTGGAGATATTTTCTTCAGAACACTTAGTTTCAGAATTTGTCGAAAAGTCGGCGAATACAGCTCAAAGTTGTTCTATAAGTTTCAGGTTCTATAAGAACACTGATTTTGATAATAAATTTCGACAATTTGCAAGCGTTGCTCTGATGTTAAACATTCCATGATGATTTACCAGACTATTGAGATACAGATTAACAGATTTGCGCGTAAACTCACAGTTCGGTTGACAGCGACCCCTATCGGAACTTCGCACACACTAAAAACACCTTTTATATTTTATTTCTTTTTCTTTTTTCTGTTTCTGGTAAAAGCTATCTTTAGCTACAATTCGTTCATTGATATCTGTCAAATTTATTTAATTAAAAAGCAAACATATGTCAACAAGCTCGTGCTGTAAAGCTTTACAGCATGAAATAGAAGAATATCATGGTGATGCGAATTGAAGCTCTATTGTGCATCAACTGATCTTTCTCTCATACTACAGTGTAATAAAAGTATTTGCGTTTTTCCCTTATATATCTATCTATCTATATATATATATATATATATATATATATATATATATATATATATATATATATATATATATATATATATATATATATATATATATAATCATCAGCCTGTATCGATCCACTGCAGGATGAAGGCCTCTTCAGCATGCTTCCAACCTTCACGGTCCTGGGCTTTCCTCTGCCACTCGAGTCCAATATACTTAACGATGTCATCAATCCATCGTGCTTTCGGTCTTCTTCCCGGACGTTTGCGATCAAGCGGTATCCACTCCAGGATTGCCTTGGTCCATCTGTCGTCCCATCGCCTCGCTATATGGCCTGCCCATCTCCATTTCAACTGTTTTACTCTTCCAATGATGTCACAGACTTTGGTTTGTTTTTTGATCCATGCGCAGGACTTTCTGTCTCGTCTTGTAATGCCAAGCATACATCTTTCCATTCCCCTCTGTGCCACCGGAAGTTTTTGAATTGATTGCGATATGAGTGTCCAGGTTTCACTTCCGTATGTCATAACGGGTAGAACGCACTGATCGAAGACTTTTCTTTTCAGGCAAAGTGGGAATCTGCTCTTAAATACTATGTTGAGCCTACCAAATGCCTGCCAGCCACATTTAACACGCCGTTCCACCTCCCGGGCGGTATTCCCGTCCATTGAAATCCTCTGCCCAAGATATATAAAGCTGTCCACAATCTCTGAATCCCTTCCTAAAACTGAAATTCTTCTGTCCTGAGCGAAGTTATTGAACATAACCTGACTCTTTTTCAGGTTTATTTTCAAGCCAAATGGTTCGCTAGCCCTTTGCAGTTTTTCTATGCATCTTTGCAGCTCCTCTGGGTTTGTGAAATGAGAATAATATCATCTGCAAATCTAAGATGGTTTAAGTTTGCACCATTGATCTTGACACCATCCTGTTTCCAATCCAGTTTACGGAATACTTCTTCAAGGCCAGCCGAGAAAAGAATAGGCGATATTGCGTCACCCTGCCATACACCTCGTTCTATATTAATTCCCACTTCAAGATCATCAAGGTGAATTGTGGCTATAGCTTCATCATATATCGATTTTAATAGGTTTACATAGGCTCTCTCTACACCTTGGCTAAGCAGTGCATCCATTATCGCATGCTTTGAGATGGAATCAAATGCTTTTTCGTAGTCGATAAAAGCCAAGCACAGTGGCATGGTGTATTCGTTGTGCCTTTCTATGACCTGCTGTACAACCTGGATGTGATCCATTGTACTGAATCCACTTCTGAATCCTGCTTGTTCTCTTGGTTGTGCGTCATTCAGTTTTTTTAATATCCTTTTAGAAATTATCTTAGTGAAAACTTTGTACATCACTGATAGGAGGCTTATTGGACGGTAGTTCTTTAAATCTTTCTGTGCTCCTTTTTTTTTGTAAAAGGATCACTTCTGCATTTTTCCATAAGTCAGGTACTTTTTGTTCTTTGAGGTATTTTGAGTATAATTTTGCCAGAGTTTTAAGTAACGTCCGACCACCAGCTTTTAGCATTTCGACAGTTACACTATCCTTTCCTGGAGCCTTGCCGTTCTTCATCAATTCTATAGCATTTGTTACTTCCTCCACTAGGATATCTGGCATTATATATTGTTCTTCCATGGGTATTGCTGTCCCTGACTGGCTCTGATCTTCATATAACTGGGAATAAAACCTTCTGATAATCTCTAACATTTGGGTACGCGCCCTGCTCACTGTGCCATCCTCACGCTTTAAAGCATATATTTGCGTTCTTTTGTTTCTCAGCTTTTGTTTAGCTTTGTTTTCTTCCAGGGTTTTTTGCACTAGCTGCATATTGAATAGGCGCGTGTCCTCTCTGATACGTTTTCTTATAGTTTTGCAGAGCTCAGTGTACTCGACCCTGCCAAAAGGACTACCTGTATTTCTCATTGCTCGCCGTTTCTTCATTAAATCAATGGTCTCACTGGAGATTTTTGTTTGTCTGAGACATTTTTCTTCTGGTGCTATTGAAGCAGCCGTTTGAAGTACATTGTTGGCGATTTCTTCATATTGAACTGATATTTCCACCTCCTCTGGATCTTGTAACGCAGCAAACCGGTTTGATAAAGCAATCTCAAAATCGCTTCCTCTCTCCAGCAGTTTTCTAGAATTCACCTTGCCCTTGTTTGATCTTACCATTCTTTCGCGCTCTTTTCGACAGTCAATCCGAACCCTTGCTCGTACCATTCGGTGGTCACTTCCAACAATAAAATTGTTAAGGACAGTACAATTGGTAAATATTGTTTTATCGTTGGTCATGATGTAGTCAATTTCGCTTGTGAGCCCAGATGGACTTTTCCATGTCCATTTTCTGCTGATATTTTTCTTATAAAATGAATTCATAATATATAGTTCTTGTCCTTCAACAAAATCAACTAATCTGTCACCTCTATTGTCTCGCTCACCTTTTTCATATGGGCCAGTTACATTTTCGTCTGTTCTTGTTGTTCCAATTCTGGCATTAAAATCACCCATCAGGATTTTATACCTACATTTCTCCTTGTATAAAAGCTGCGCCACATCATCATAAAATTCATCAAATTCCTCATCTTTATGGCTTATAGTTGGTGCATAAGCTTGGACGATTTGAAGCCTAAACTTTTTATTCAGCTGAATGGCGCATTGGGCTAATCGGTCGGATGTACTTTCAAATTTTACCACAATCTCCTTCAGCTTTCGATTGATGAGGAATCCAATTCCGCCACATCGGCCATTTTCCGTACCTCGAGCGTAGAGTACGTATCCACTTGGTTCCAGTTTGATTAACTCTTCACCCTTTCTTCGTGTTTCACAGAGCTCAATAATATCCCAATGTATGTTGTCAAGTTCGATTAACAGTTCTTGCAATCGGGTCTCTGTTTTCATAGTCCGTATAATTAACGTTACAATGTCAAAAGTCCAATGGCAGCCTGATCTAACCCGGTGATTCTTAGCACCCTCTGCCTTGGGGCAAGTCTTCCCGCTGCCGTAATTAGTTGCCCCTTGGCCTCCGGGGAATGAGGGCCGTGTTTGAGGTTGTACTGTCATATTTCAACATATTGAAACACCACGTTGAAGGTATGGACCGTAATCTGCAACGCTGGTCTAATGCGGGTTGGCAGATTTTGGATCATGTTAATCTGAGGCCTCCGCCTTGACCTGTCCGCCAGGGGTGACCCTCCCAGGAGCATATACTCCAGACGGCATAGCTCAAAGCTTCATTGCCCTACTCAAACCCCTTTACCACGTCAAGGTCTGATCCACAAATAATATATATATATATATATATATATATATATATATATATATATATATATATATATATATATATATATATATATATATATATATATATAATCAACTCCGAAGGGGGGTTGCGGGGGTGTTAAATGCAAAAAATCCCGTTTTTTAACTATAAGTCCTACAGACTTGAAACGTGGCAGGGATGTTCCTTATGTTCCTTATAATACATAAAGGAATATGAATTGGGGGAAATATGGTGGTCTAAAGGATTAAAACACTCTCATTTTTTGACTATATGTCCTATAGGCTTGAAATTTGGCAATTCTATTTCTTATACTTCGCAGACATTCACTAAGCGGATTGTACGATAATCGGCTTCAAGGAGGGGTTGCGGGGGAGTAAATTATACAAACAAACCCGTTTTTTAACTGTCAGTCCTACAAACAATAAAAATTGGCAGAAATATTCCTTATACACTACAGACATTTAATAAAGACGGGTTATATGAAAATCCGTCCCTAAGAGGGGTGGCGGGGCGTAAAAAGTACAAATAAACCCGCTTTCTAAATATAAGTTCTATAGACTTGAAACTTGACGAAGGAATTCTCCTTGTGCTACAAGAAAATTGATCAAAAAGTGTTAATGCAAAAATAAATTTCTAAATGGGGTAGAAAGAGGGATAAAAGAAATAATTTACGTATGATAATTTATATTAATATTAAGAAAATGAAGAAGACTTTGACAGCCATGTCTAATTTTTAATTGTATTAGCCGGTTAATTTTTATTCATTTCTTTAGCTTTTAATTAAGTTATTTTTGCAGATTATCAAAAAGCAAGAAAAAACTGTGTGACAATTACTTTAAATTTAGCTGTCAAAATAATGTTTTCATGTCAATAATTATTATGAGAAAAATGTAATAAAATTTGTATGTATGACGTATGTGACAATTAGTTTAAATTCAGCTGTCAAAATAATTTTTTAACGTTGTAGTATTTTTAATAATACGATTCTAAAATTATATTTGTCAGTTATGTCTGTATTCAATTAAGGCATTATTTATTGATATATTTGGTTAAATTATTGTTTCCAATGATTTTTGGTGAGTTTTTATTTGATGTTTATTAATATATAATACGCAAACTTTTTATTCTGAATAATTTTATTTTAGCACCGATTAACCGAGAACATCGTTTTTCGGTAATGAATTTTGTATAATCGTTATTTCGAACTATCAGAAAATAGTCTCTGCCGTTGATTGTATTTCCATCAAAAACCACACTGTACCCGAGCGGAGAGAGAGAGCACGCTACAAGTTCTTCGTATTGAGTCCTACTAAGTGCTGTTTCGATCCTAGAATAGTGCCTGCAAATGTCCGTAGAAAATATTTCAATTGGTGGATTATTTATTTCTTTTAAAATTCAATACTACTAATTGATATAAGCGATGAAAAGATTCCAGGAGAAGAAGGTAAAGTAAATATTCCGAGTAGTATTTGTGACATCGTGGGAGATTTGATAACCCTGACTGGCAAAATATATTCAAACATCGATCAGGCTATAGTAAATTGCATTTTATAGTTATAGTTATAGTTAAAAGAAAGAGCTATTCTCACTCCAACAAATGACCAAGCCAATAGCAATAACAAATTTCTATTAGAAAAGCTGCCAACTGAACTTGTGAATATGAATGTAAAGTATGAATCTGTGTACACAGTAATGGAGGTGGAAGATGTCTATTATCCTATAAAGTTTTTGCAGACGCTTAATCTGCCAGGCATACCACCTCATGTTTTTTTCCTCAAGATTGACACATCAGTAATGCTATTGCGCAATTTAAACCCTTGAAAACTATGCAATGGTACCAGACTTCAGGTGAAAGCTCTACATAAAAACGTAATAGGAGCCACGATTTTTACTGGAAAATATAAGGGAGAAAACGTATTTATTCCAAGAATTCGTCTAATTCTACCTGACTATCACTTTAAATTCAAACATCTGCAATTTCTTATTAATTTGCTTTACCATAACTATCAATAAAGCACAAGAACAGAATTTGAAAGTGGCTGGTGTTGATTTAGGAAATAACTGCTTTTATTATGGTCAGTTTTATGGTGCATGCTCAACCAGTTCAATCAGTTATTAGTTCTCCTGATAACCTGGTCATTGTTTAACCAGTTAAGAAAACCAAAAACGTCGTTTATTGAGAAGTCTTGAGTATTTGATTTTACAGTTTTAATCGTTTCAATAAATATTGTTGGAAATAAAGATGACTGAACCTGTTAATAAACAAAAACTCAGTCGATAGATACTTTTTAAGCTATTTGTATTAAAAACTAAAATCTTCATCCAAATAATAATGAAGTATTTATTTTTATTATAACCGTAAAAATATGAATTATGCATTTCAAATTTTTACAATGTTTATTGACAGAATAATTGGAACAGGACATATGTATTTAATGAAAATATACTAAGTAATAAGTTTGCTATGAATCTAAAATTACAAACGCCATATTTCTTTGAATTTCAAATTGTTATAAATGAAAAATAACTAAATAGAAAGTGTTAAAGAATGTTATTAATTGTAAAAATAACCTAATAATTTTGAGAATAATAAATTTTATCTTTGTTAAAATAAAAACTAGCTTCCATTGAGGGAAAACGTTTTGAATTTTATATTCATAGTCCATTATTAGTCCATTTCTCCCGAAGAATTGTTTGGCGGGACAATTCTTATTCATTTTTAACATAGACATAGGAAAAGAAAACTTGCGTTACACCGGCCTTAACATACCCCGACTGTAAAATTTTCTACTATATTTTCAAAGTTTCTTTGTTACTAATTAATTAGTTTTTAAATAAACGTTTACGTAAAAATGATGGCTCCCAATGATTCATAAAAGATTAAATTTGTTAATGTAAACATTATCTTTTCAATATATTTTACATTTTTTTCTTTGGCAAATACTTATTTCAAGTTGCGTCCAGCGAAGCGGGCGGGTAACGGCTAGTGTATCAATAAAGTATTATAAGTAATATCTAAATGATTGTGGCGTGTTCATATATTTTTTTCTTAAATTGTCAATGTAAGTATCATTGACATACACAAAAAATATATTTCTTTCTATCTTTTTATAATTTATAGACATTAATATACTTTATTTTTAGATTCGATTTGAAAACGGGAGGAGAATACTTCCCGAAACGTTAACGTTAATAGTTTGTATATTTTTTTAGAACATTTTTATATTTCTAAAATTTTGTTCGTTAGGCAAATTTATTACAAAAAAAATCACTGAGAAATTTGTCTCCGTTTGGTTTTTTGTTTTTATCCAGTGATTCTTTATTTACATAATAACAGATATTTTTGATATTTTTTGAGTTTTAGATCGTGGCGAAAAACCCAAATAAAGAAAAAAATACATAAAGTATTATACTTCGCCCCTCAGACGTTAAATTCGATGTCAATTTCCTGCTCAGATAAATAATCATTCCTTATTCAGAATTAAAGTGACACTACGAAATATTCAGTTGACAGTTTTTAACACAAACTTTCAAATGCAAAGTAAGTCGAGACATTAACGTAATCTTAAAACATTTTTTTTTTGTATAGTTGAGAGGAAGGTGCCGTTTCAATCCGCAATGGTTCAAAAAATTCTGGGAGGGAGATATGAGCCTTGAATTTAGGGAATATCAGGTTATCCATTGTCTCTAGATGCTGATGTCTTTCCATACAAATTGTGACCAATATTTCAACACCACTACAGATATAATCTTCAACGTTTTTAACAATTTTTCCAGTGTTAGCCGAATATTCATTGTATAAACAGTGCAGTACGTAAGTCATCAAACGTTTGCAGTTCACTAGCTCATTATTTCCTTTTCACATTGAATTTTCTACTTCTGAATTGTTGAATTCAATTTTTACAACTTCTTTTTCCAGGTGATGGAATTTATTCACTACAAACTTTAGGATTTGGATGTTCTTCAGCTAGACTTTTCTTTAAATCAAAATTAAGCTAATAACTACTAATCGAAGAAATAATTAATCATTTCATTTCCGTTCACTTTTTATTATATTATAAGTATATATCGTCACCTGAGTATTGGAGTGTGTGTAACAAAATGTCTTTTATTTTTTCCCAGTATTAAATATTAAGGACTGACAGTTTAAAGAAAATTATTATAGATTAAGAAAACATATTTCTTTTTATTCAAGATATTAAAAAAAAATGTTTGGACTTGACGTAATATCCAAAAATTGTGGTCGTAAGTCCAATCACATTTTACAAAAAAAAAAATACTTCAAAAGACAATTCATATAATTTTATCTTGTTCCGATAAAAACTTAGAAGCAATGTCCTTCTTTTTTGCTTAGACCATAACAGATTTTCGTGATATTTTTTCGTTTTCAGTTTCGGGCTGATTTTATTTTATCTAATACATCCTTCAGAGTTTCGTTAGCTATAGTTTTAGATCTTAAACAGTGGCGGTTAAACCATAAGGGCACGTGGGCACGTGTCCTACCTAACAAATTAAAAAATGAAGTGGAAAAATAATTTAAGATTTTATATTTATTTATTATATGTTCTGTCTATAATCATGCTTCTTGTGGCGTCTATAGTCTAATATCCATAATGTCTTTCGCGGTAATAAAGTAGGTCGTGGGTTGCCGAAGCACACCGATTAAAGAATACGTGCTTAGGGCACAGACAAGTTTGTGCTACTGTTTTCTTTACTATCGCGTGCAAAAAACAAAGACAGCAATGCATCGTTTCGCTAGTAACCCACAGATTAAACGCATTTATAACGTCATATCTTGGGCTCTGCCCCATTCTCAGACATCCTAAGCGCTGACGTCAGTGATGAGTCGAGCTTATCGAACCTTTCCAAACAGAGAAAATGACCATTGAAATTCTAGTAAGAGAATTTTTGTTCGTCATTTTCTTCTCTTTACAAGTTTAATAGGCAATTTCTCTCATAGTTTCGTAATCCTCAAAGTACATTTTACATTTAATATATTTGAATTGCTCGTAAAATGTTTTGATTCGGACTTTTTCTTGTGTGGAAGTAAATTTAAAATTATATTACTTTGCCCTTTATCAGTATCAATTTCAGTTTTTTGGGAGGATTTTCAGGTATATTTTGTTCAATTTATTATTGGTAAGTTGATTTTTTACAAAATATAATATCATATAAATTGTATTGAATATATTGGTGTTTCTGTTTTAGTTCAAAATGGTGATGTTTTTTGTAGTAAATTGTAAACATTACAGTGAACAAAAAAATTTGTAGATTTTTTTACATTTCCTGTCGATTCAACTGAGCGAAAAAAGGGTTAAATCTTGAGAGGTAGAACTAAATATTTATATGGCATGGATATATAAAAATGATTGCGTAATTTTTAGGTTTAGATTCCTGATATTATTGGGAACCCTTAAAACATTCACTGGCTTGTAGTTGCCATTTTGTCAACACTGTTAGAAAAAATCGTCCCAAGATATTTCATTTTGATATTAAAAGGAGATTTCCGTTCGTATCTCCGGGGAAATTGTATGACTTTTAAATACATATATGTATAATATGTCTATATATATATATATATATATATATATATATATATATATATATATATATATATATATATATATATATATATATATAGAGAGAGAGAGAGAGAGAGAGAGAAATGAGAAGCTTTCAGAAAAATTGAAGGATAACATTAGTTATAATATTTATTACAATGACAGTAATGGAGTAGTTGTCAATGGGAGCCACAATTACCATCATCCAAGGAAACCTTCACATATTAAAGCTATTCAAGTATTACTTATGTATATGGACATTGCAAGAAGTTGCAGCTGTACTTATTGAATATGATCAATGATGATCAGAAAATTTAGAACTATTGGAAAAATTTTTGTTAAATATTACTTACCTAAATTATTGTACATGTAGATATAGATGAATGATTATCGAGAATCGCAGAAAGAAACGGAAATTTACTAACAAGGAGGACCCCAATCCCAATGTCAGGATATGCAAGGAAATCTGTAATACCTTAACTATACAGGTTCATAAACGTTTTAGTTTCAATGTATACCCAACTGTTTTTGTTGTATACAATGTATACCCAACTGTTTTGTATACCCAAATTTGTTGAATATCGAGCTGTCTTTCCAAATGAAGATATTAAAACTGTGTGCAACCTATTTGCAAACGTAAATTACTTAAAATTAAAAAATAAGCTCTCGGTAATGTAAGTTACGGGACGATTTTATGAAACACAGTGGGGTTGTGCCGCTGTTACAAAAGTTTATCCAAAACAATTTAGCATCAGCATTTAGTGAATCTGTGGAACTGCTGATGTACCGTCCCTAGGACGACTGTGGCAACTGAAAGATGTTTCTCTAGCCTCAAACGAATCAAAACATTTCTAAAGAACACTAAGGGTCAGGAACGGCTGTGCGCGTTAGCAATGCTATCTGTTAAAAAAAAACTTGTGAAATCAATTTCAAATTTTAATGATGGACTTCAACTACAAACAGATTTAATGGTCCTGCTCCTATGGCGAGCTTAACAAAATTTTATTATCTAGGTACCTATTTGAAAATTTGATGTCTGATAGTATTTCTACACAACAAAGTGTTTGTGTGTATGATACTAAGAAATGTAAAATTTTTGGTTGGGACACATTTCTTTATCCCCATTCCAAAATTTCGTTATACGTGCCCCACCAGTTTTTTTTACGAACCGCTGCTGCTCTTAACTCCTTTTGAAGGTGTACTGTTTTAATCATATCTTCAAAATTATTTCCGTAGGATACATATTGCATTGAATTCGAGTGTACTTTTAGATGTTTTACTTCTACGTATGTATAGTTCTAGTTTGTATGAAAATGACTGACTGCATTTCTCAAAATCATTTTTTTTTTAATTTCTCTTTAATCGCCTCAAAAAATCTAATCAGTGATACAGGACTATACATCCCGAAGTACATAGGTTTTCATTTAATCAGGCTATGGATAGAGTCCACATCTTGGATGTTTCCATAACCAGCTTCGGAAAACTTTTGTTCAAACGATATTATTTGTGGCTAATGCTTTATGAAATATACCAAGAAAAATTCCTATTTTGTTGAACTACAAAATAAGATTTTTTATATCCAGATTTTCGTAGACTATGCTGCTTAGACTTTTTACTAAGGTGCAGTCAATTTGCCATCCGGTGCGTCCTGCTGTCAATTCATGCCGTATCCCATAGTGAGTTTTTTTATTTACCGTGCAATGCACTATTAAATTGGGTACATTCAATTTTCATAAAAAATGTTATATACATTAGCCTAAGGGGGTGCAAAAAGACTTTGTAAATCGAATGAAATATTGACAATAGTACCTATTATATGGTTTTTGTCGTTATTTTTTTTTTCGATTTCATATTACAGTTTCAGTTAAAATATTGAATTAACTGTTAAAAATTTGGCAGTATATATTAATTTATCACATGACATGAAGGTGCAGCCTCATTGGATATGAACTTGTAGCAAACTAGTATTAACACTGTGTTACCAGTGATGGACTTACCGTTAAGTACAGACTGAATTTTCATTGTTTTTGACCTTGTTCAAACTTGGACCCAGTGGGCAAAGAGCGTAAAGTGGACTTTACGCACGCCAATACTTAGATGGCGATGTACTAGATATTAATGATCAATTACATTTATCTCTACGAATTTCTTCATAGTAGATTAAGATTAACATTTACTTCTCTTATTTTTAATTTCTTTTTGCATCAGCATAATGCAAGTTGTCGACTGACATTTTCAATTTGAATCAACTTGACTAACTGAAGGTAAAACAAATTAAATTTGAATCAGAATAATATATCAATAAACATTACCAATCCAACACAAATTTGTGTTTGCAAGCGTTAAAAGTACAACTAATGAAAAATCCCAATAAACTTTCCGGGCAATCCAATACTATTCACTATACTATAAAAATATTGAAGAATAAGAGTTCTCTCTAATATAATATATATTATCATATTTCAAAGCAGAGTTCACGAAGCGTTAATGTACGACAAGGGAATTAAAAAGAACAATCACCGTTTCATTAGCCAAATGCAGAGGTGTGGAGTTTTTTGCTAACAAGGGCGTTTCTATCGAGATTTCTAACAGTCGTCGGAGTTTTTACAGGTATTTTATAATAGGGGTTTTAAGTGCACTAAAGTCTCAAATCAAGATTTGAAAAAGCAGTTAAAGGTCAAGTTGAAAAGTGATCTAAAAGAAGTGTTTTGACGAATGGAATGGATAAAAATAACTCCAGCAAAATTGATGTGTGCGAACTGTTAAATGACGATTTAAATAGAAAATCAAGATTAATATCTAAATTTCCACTATATTTCAGAATATAGTGGAAATTTAGATATTAATCTTGGTTTTTTATTTAAAATTAATGTCCATCAAGTATCGGCTACCTCAGTTAAATAAATGACGATTTAGCTATCTTAAAGTCTAACAATGATTCTCATTGGATGGAACAAGTCATTAACATTAACAAGTCATTTAAACTAAATAGTGTCTTACACGCGTAACCCAGGATCAATTCATAACATTACTCTAATTTATCAGAGCATGCTTAACGTAAGAACAAAACCTGCGGATATCTACTAATCCGTCCTATCCAACAATTATCACATTATCGCTTTGTCGGAATCCTGACTGCAACCGTCTGTTTTTGATGCCGAGGTGTTTGACCCCAGGTACGTGGTCTACAGGAAGTATGGGGATGTGGATGCCCTCGGAGTCGGAAGAGGCGGCGGAATTCTCCTTGCTGCTCATTCATCTTTATAAGCGTCGAAGCTCTACCTGTCGATCTTTGAGGAGTTCCTCCCAAGTATCGACATTGCAAGTCGGTCCATAATTTTTATTTTTTTCTGTTTATATTCCTCCAAAATCAAATATTCACCAATATTAACTAATTTTTTATACCTGCGAAACTCTTTCTTATATCATGTATCATAAAATTATAATCTTAGGTGATTTTAATTTACATTATCAAAGTCCTGTTAACCATCAATTACCTAACCAATTTCTGGGAGCACTGCACGATTTCTAGGCATTTTCTAATATTTACCAATACAATCACATAGTAAATATACAAAACAATATACTCGACTTAGTTTTGTAAATTTATAGTATAATGTTAATAGAGAGCTTATTCGGTTAATTCTCGAAGACATTATTTCACAATGACAACATTTCATTAAGAAATCTCAAAGTATTCGCGGGATATATGACCGTTTCCATCCATAGTAGCGACCCTGTATATATATATATATATATATATATATATATATATATATATATATATATATATATATATATATATATATATATATACAGGGTGTTAGATAAACATGCGGCAAAAATGCAAGGGATTATTCCTTGTCCTATAAGAATATTTTGTTCTATGATGATTTTTGAAAAACCCCTTTGTTTCGAAGATACAGGCCGAACAAAATTTGCGACAACCATATTCGGTATTTGTTGAAATCATTAATGTAAATAAAAGTAGGGTGTACGCCAATGAGTTTATCAAATACAATTTTTTTTTCGATCTCGATCACTTGGAACTGCTGTTTTATCTAGTAAGTGGATTTCATCGGTCGCATTTGTTTACGTAGATTGAGTGACGTTTGGCTGTTTGATGTGTCTTAAATAGTGAGTGAAGTCCTCTATCATAATGAATACAAACGCCGAGATGATTGACATGCACTTCATGTATGTACTTGCTGATGGCAATGCATTACAAGCTAGGCGATTGTACACTGAACGATTTCCTGCCCGTAATGTCTCCGAACGAAAAATCTTCGAAAACATTCATCGACATCTTCGTGAAACAGGCACATTGATACGAACTGAAGGATCAGGAAGATCACCGACTGTAAGAACGGTATAATTGGAACAGAATGTGCTGGACATGATAGCGGAAGAGCCTGGTAGTTCTACGCCAAAAATTGCAAATACTTTGAATGTGAGTCACTGGATAGTTTGGAAAATTCTTAAGGACAATATGTTGTATCCACATTCAAATCCACATTCAACTACTACCTGTTGATTTTCCTCCACGTATTGCATTATGTCAATGGATATTGCAAATTATAATTTGCATTCCTCTATTCCTGACACAAATTCTTTTCACCGATGAGGCCACTTTTGCAAGAAACGCAATAAGCAATTTTCATAATAACCATTTGTGGGCAGATGAAAATCCGCATGAGGTATGCGAAGATAGTTTTTAACATCAGTTCTCGTTGAATGTTGTTGGAATTGTAGATGACTATCTAATTGGACCGGTATTTCTATCACAAAAACTTACTGACGATGTGTATCTCCACTTTTTGGAAGCAATGCTGCCTGAGTTTCTGGAAGATGTCTCATTGGCAACAAGGTTTGAAATGTGGTTTATGCACGATGGTGCACCACCGCATTTCAGTTTGGTTGCTCGTGATTTTTTAACGGCAACATACGGATATCGCTGGAGTGGACGAAGGGGGCCACACGCATGGCCTGCTCGATCTCCGGACTTAAACCCCCTGGATTATTTCTTCTGGGGATATCTGAAGTCATTAGTTTACGCTACTCCATTAAATAATTTGGATGATTTGCGAAAACGAATAATTGCTGGGTGTAACTCCATTGGAAACGACCCTGGTGTGTTTCAAAGAGTTAGGCAGTCAATGATGAGAAGATTGAATGCTTGTATCAAGGCTGGAGGAAGTTATTTCAAACATTTATTGTAGATTGAGCAACTTTACATGTACTTTTTGATAACAAAAGGTTGTTAATGTCGTAAATTTTGTTCACCCTCTATCTTCGAAACAAAGGGGTTTTTCAAAAATCATCATACAACAAAATATTCGTAGAATAAGTCAAGGAATAACCCCATTAATTTTTGCCGTATGTTTACCTAACACCCTGTATATGTATATATATATATATATATATATATATATATATATATATATATATATATATATATATATATATATATATATATATATGCAGTTTTTTTATTTCTTAGAATTGCGTCCAATGTGACAACAGTAGTCAGGAGTTATACACCCCCGACCCATAATCTCATGTGGAACGCACAACAACATGCGTCTCCGCCAAAGGTTTGATTGTGGAGAGGGACTCGCTATTCTTGACGAGAGAGCATATGTCGGTACCCTGATGAGTCTAACCACCAACAGACAAAACACGTGTTCTCCAATGTGAGGGATGGGTGGGGCTAATAAGACATCCGACGATAAGTCGGCGAAAGTGTGCGTTGTTTGATTGTGGAGAGGGACTCCCTATTCTTGCCGAGAGAGCATATGTCGGTACCCTGATGAGTCTAACCATCAACAGACAAAACATGTGTCCTCCAATGTGAGGGATTGGTGTGGCTTCCTGTCAGTCAAGCAACTATGACTATATATATATATATATATATATATATATATATATATATATATATATATATATATATATATATATATATATATTAATGTCAGCTTAATTTCTTATTAATTTTTTTTATTCTAGATATTTGGTATCTAACTTTATAAACATAAAAAATTAAAAAGAATTAATTTTTGGGGGTATTGTCCTGATCGTTTTCTTTTATAAAATATTCTCATTACTTACCTGAGATATAGGATTTTATAACATTTCTTTTATTTTTTTTTTATTGAAAAAAATGAAAAGAATTACCGCGCACCTTAACCAAACTGAGAAAGTTTGGTTAAGGTGCTTGATTGGAATCGCTTCCAGCTGTCTCATATTAATGCTGTTATAAATAAGCGGTTTTTCACGGACATTAGAGCTTAGCGCCGAAGCACCATAAGGGCGTTCGGTAAATCAGGTAATCAAATAATATCTTAAGATTCTCTGGTACTTGTTCCCCCGAGGGGAGTGGTACGAAGCGATTGGGCCACCCCGTCTGACGGACCAAGCAACGGAAACACCAAGAAAGAAAATATAACGGTTTTGTGAGTAGCTTTCGACTACGGAAACCTTATCCCATCTACTAGCAGTGCAGTTTTGGTATTATTTTAGAAAATAATCTTTGGTGGAAGAAGGGCGCGAACGCGAGCAATAGCGCTATAGGTTTGTAGCTCTTAGATTTGTCAGTTGGTTTGCCCGATGTCAATATAACAACTATCTTTGACCATTTAAATTCTGTTCGAATATTGACAGTTTGTATCAATATCTGTGAAGAAGTGCGCTAACTAAATTTTTGTGAACTTGCCGCATTTTGCTAGGAATTCAGGGTGAATACTGTCAAATCCTCGAGCTTTTCCTGGTTTGGTGTCTTTAAGGGAACTTAAAACTTCTTTGCAGTGGAAGGGGCGGCAATATTATGTTTATGTGGCTGCAGCTTTTAGGGTTTTAACTTTTCTCTTCAGCTCAGTTGGGTTGGCTTGGTCTATAGGTGCTCTGGATGTCGTTACTATGTGCTACGTATGCGCTAAGTGTTAGCCCAATTGCGTTTGGGTTAACAATTTTCTTTAGTTTTTGAGTGATGTTTCGCTTCCTAGTTTCCTCAATAATGTCTAGACTTATCTGCTCGAGGTCTGAAAGTTCAACCTTTCGACAATTTCCGTCCACTTTTCATGCTCCATTTCTTGGCCGCCAGTTTCAAGCAAGTTTTGGTACATCTCTTACTGGTTTGGGACCAGCCAGGAATCTACTCTTTACGGTAGCCTTTTGGTACATACTCATTGGTGGGACTTGTTACGGCGCCGACAAATGTCTCGTAATTTTTACTAATAAAATTGGGCATAAAGCCCAAGCGTTTGTCTAGTCTCAAGGAGAACTTGGCCCAATTAGCCCTTTTCAAAATTTTACCTTGCACAAGGGATAGTGGTAATTAAAGACATTTACGTCAGGGAGAACTTTTCGTGAAACTGAAGGACTTGGCCCACATCATCACTCGAAATGAATCATAGATCGGGAGCATATTCCTTTTTCCAGGCAATCCATTTAAATATGAAACGGTCTTCAGTAGCAAAATCAAGGGTAAGATGTTCGTTTTCTGCCCATTTTGCTAATACGTTCCTACTAGCGTTGCAGTCTTTGTATTTCCATTGCTTCTGATGACTGTTGTAGTCACCCACATACTTAGCAGGGTGTGGGTATGTTTTTATGACTTGGGCTGGCCAGGGTGTGAATGGGGGTTTGTAAATGTTGAATCCAGTGATGCTTCTTATTTTAACGACAACGTTATGGAGTTTGTTGTCGGTAGATGTAGAAACCAGACACACGTATTTTATGTCTTCACCCAGAACTTTATAGTCCAATATTTTGCCCCTCTTCTGTAGTTGCTCCTCCGTTTCGCAGTGGGCCTCCTGTACAGCTACTAGATTGTTTTTGACATTTTTTAAAAGTTTATATATATTTTATAGCAACTTATATTTATATGAATTAGTTTTTTATCTAATAATTTTTTACTCTGCCCTAAAAAATAATATATAAATAGTAATACCACAAAAATATTCCTACTTAATTTAAAATTCATTTCGCCTCTTTTCGAATCGTAGATAAAAAAGTTTTTGAAAATCATAATAAAAGTTAATCCTTTTTCGCTTCCTCCAGAAACAAAGTGGCGCATTTTTAATATGTCCAGCATTAGTAATTTTATTCTCGTAGGCTCTATCGCAGTGGCATTCGCGATAAAAACTTTTAATTATAAAACTTCCTTGTAAAGAGTCTATATTGTAGGCGCTACTTTAAAAATGCTCTAAGTACTCTAAATAAAGCAGAGCTTATTTAGTTTTCGCTTCTTGTTGTTCGCTGATTATTGAAAGCTGAGTTGTATCTAATTTATTTGACCTTATGAGAAAGCAGGATATGATTGGAATATTAAAGTTTTAATGTAAGATAATGCAAGTAATTTCAGAATATTGGCAAGAAATTTGAAATTCTTTCTGAACTTTGTTGAAACTTGAAGTGATTTACCACTAAAAATCAATTGATTCTAGAATAGCAGAATTAATAACTTCGATTTGTTTAACTAATGGGTATACCGTTAAGTAATGTCATTTTTGTCCAAATTTTAAAGACATTGCCATCTGCTCACAATAATTTAACTTAACATAACACAACGAACTTTATGTTTAATAAAATACTGTATTTCCACTTTATTATTAATATTTGACGCGGTTCACTAACACTGTAGCTTCTTCAGAACTGGCTATTTTCGATGTTAAAATAGGTATAAAAACAAAAAGTTTCTACAATAAAAATATATTTTTTTTAAGAAATCCACAAAAATGCTATTAATTGTCTGTACAAATTCAATAAAGGGGATTTGTTCAGGTCTATTACGGTTTATTTCTAAACTCTCCAGATGGTTTGTTTTTTTGCCTTTGATATGCTCATGTAGTATTTTAAATTCACTATTAAAAAGATGATTCTCATTTGATAGGTGTCAGGCATTGTTCGGATTAAGTTTATGACTGAGAAAACTTCTTTCGTGTTCTTTAATTCTTTTCTTGAAAGATCTACCTGTTTGTACTATATAAGTTTTTAGACACGACCCACAATACATTTGATGTATCCTTAATTTATCTTTTTAGTTTGTTTTTGCCTTGCAATTTTTGATATATTTTCCAAGGCTGTTATTGGCTAGTAACCAAAAATTTTTTTGCACTAAACTTCATTAATTTTGACAGTATATATAAAGGTAGAAGCCGTTGAAAATTATTACGTGAAAACAATTTAACATAATGACGTCACAAATATGACAGCTAATGGTGATGCCTTCTTAGTCACGTGGTTTTATTTTAAATTTTAATTCATTTATTATTAACTAGCCGTTACCCGCCCGCTTCGCTATTTCTTAAAGAAAAAATTGTAATATATATTGTAACGATAACTTTTTAAATACAGGACATGCAAAATGAGACATACATAAATTGATCTTTTATGAATCATTCGGACCCATCATTTATAGATGAACGGTTATTTAAAAACTAATTAATTAGTAACAAAGAAACTTCGGAAAAGTTTTCTTTTCCGATTTCTATGTTAAAAATGAATAAGAATTGTCCCGACAAACAATTCTTCGGCGGAAGTGGACTAACGATGGACTATGAATCCAAAACTCAAAATGCTTTTGTTCAATGTATGCTTGTTTTTATTTTAACAAAGATAAAATTGATTATTCTCAAAATTGTTAGGTTATTTTTACAATGAAAAAAATGGAAAACTTTCTTTTTAGTTATTTTCCATTAATAACAATTTGAAATTTAAAGAAGTATGGCGTTTGTAATTTTAGATTCATAGCAAACTTATTACTTAGTATATTTTCATTACATACATATGACCTCTTACAGTTATACTGTCTATAAACATAATAAAAATTTGAAGTGCATAATTCATATATTTGCGGTGTTAGTAAAAATAAATAGTTAATTAATTTTTGGATGAACATTTTAGTTTTTAATATAAATAGCTTAAAAATTATCTATCGACTGAGTTTTTGTTTATTTACTGGTTCAGTCGTCTTTATTTCTAACAATATTTATTGAAATGACTAAACCTGTAAAATTAAATACTCAAGACTTCTCTATAAACAACGTTTTTGGTTATCTTATCTGGCTAAAGAATGACCAGGTTATCAGGAGAACTGATTACTGATTAAACTGATTAAGCATGCAACATAAAACTGACCATGAGAAAAGCAGTCATTTCTTAAATCAAAACCAGCCACTTTCAAACTCTGTTCCTGTGCTTTATTGATAGTCACGGTAAAGCAAACTAATAGGAAATTGCAGACATTTGAATTCACTATGAGTGGTAGTAGGGTGGAATTAGAGGAATTCTTGGAATGAATTTTCTTCCTCATATTTTCTAGTAAAAAACGTCGCTTTCTATTACGCTTTTATAAAGAGCTTACACCTGAAGTTTGGTACCATTGCATATTTTTGGAGGGTTTAAATTGTGTAAGAGCATTACTGGTATATCAGTCTGGAGGTAAAGAACATGAGGTGGTGTTCCTGGCTCACTAAGCGTCTGCAAAAAATCCATAGGATAATGGACAGCATCTTCCACCTTCATTACCGTGTCCACAGATTCGTACTTCACAATCATATTCACATGTTCAGTCGGCGGCTTTTCTACTAGAAAGTTATTGGAGCTATATATATATATATATGTATATATATATATATATATATATATATATATATATATATATATATATATATATATATATATATATATATATATATATATATATATATGTATATATATATTCTTCTTCTGGAATCTTTCCATCACCTATATAAATTAGTAATTTTGAAAACTCTTCTACTATTAAGTCAAGTTGAAAATGAACACGCATATTAATTTTCAAAGATAGGACTTTAACATGAGACCATATACTTAATGACTTAAGACAGGCCTTGACTTTAAATCCATAGGACATACAGTCAAAAAATGAGAGTGTTTTAATCTTTTAAACCACCATATTTCCCCCTAATACACCCCATTAGTGAATAGATTTTCGAGAATTAAACTTCGGAGTTGATTTTCACAAAATCCGTTCTTAGCTGATCTCTACGTAGCAAAAGAAACATGCCTGCCAAATTTCAAGTCTATATATATATATATATATATATATATATATATATATATATATATATATATATATATATATATATATATATATATATATATATATTGTAAGCCTTTTTTTTTAAGTTTTTTTTTTAAGTATATATATATATATATATATATATATATATATATATATATATATATATATATATATATATATATTGTAAGCCTTTTTTTTAAGTTTTTTGCATCGATTATCAATATTATTTATGATAAAGTTTTAAAATAAAGTGAAAATTCGATAATTATTTTTAATTCAAAAACCCAATTGGTAACAGTTGAAAAAAATACTTTCAAATAATTTGTTTTCTATATCAGCACGAGAATTTTTCGGGTGACCCTCGAATACATATGTTAAGGTTATCTTCAAATTATCTAGAAACGAACGAATATTATCTGATATATCACTGGTGGGGATAAAATCAAAATCTTGTAAAAATATTTGAATAAAATGGTACCGATTTCCTGTGCAAAAACATACAACTTTTCAAAGCATACAAGGCAACTACTATAGTTTCAACATAACCTATAAAATAAAACCCTTTATATTGAATTAGATAATAAGTTTATAAGACATTATTATATCTATAACATACCAAATTAAGTGACGGGATATAATGTAACAATTTAATGAGATGATTGATGATAAATAAGCTATTTGGTGGTAGCAATGGCGCAATTAATATTATAATTATTAAAACGATAATTGTACACCGAATACTCTTGACCTAGTTCAAACTCGTCGTCATGTTGATATGCGGTCTATGGT
Organism: Cosmopolites sordidus; assembly: GCA_031761425.1. Taxonomy (NCBI): domain Eukaryota; kingdom Metazoa; phylum Arthropoda; class Insecta; order Coleoptera; family Curculionidae; genus Cosmopolites; species Cosmopolites sordidus. The sequence goes on from JARFXV010000126.1 coordinate 1,693,477, forward strand.
TTCTATATTCATGGTGTAGTTTGATGGCTGAACTCCTTGAAATTAGATTTATATACGGATTTACGATCGATATGTTCGCGAGCTTGAGCATTAAATAAATGGGAGCATTTTTTCAGCGCGTAACTTTTATTCCAATTTTAAATTTAGGAATTGAAAAGAGAAGGTAAATATAGAAAGCAGGGAATTATTGAAAATTACCAAACGCAAAGTAACTTCCGCTAGATGACTGATTTCAACACTTAACTTTTATTGCTCTGATGCGAAAACAATTTAGTAATATTATTAAAAATTATTGAATGTTCTGATAAATATTTTTAAGTTAATAGAAGTATGACGTAAATATTGAATTGATACAAAATTTGTCCCATTTCTTTGAGAAAAATCGAAAAATGAAAAAAATAAAAAAGAAAAATTTTATATCCGTCTCTAGCAGAAGTTTTGAGGTTTCTGTGGGTATTATTATTCAATCCATTTTTCATCAACTGTAACCATTTGTTTTCAAAATAGATCGATCATTATCGACCTTCGTAAGCATTCCAAGTTAACGTAGTGGCCCTCATACTGTTGACTGCTTGATTCCAAGAATTTCTACGATCTCTCGAGTTGTACCGATTACTTTCAGTCATTGCCAACATTTCAGCTTCCGAGGATGGTTTGGAATGTGGTTCATCGGTAAGATTAAAATTGTTTTCACGACAATTTCTGAACCACTTAAGGCATGTAAAGTCGTCAACATTACAATCACCGTATGCAGCACATATTTTTGTTTGTATCTGTGAAGCATTTTTACCTTTTCCGAAACATAAAAATGTTGAAAATACTCTTTATTTGCTGCCATTTTTAATGCTGAATCAAATGTTAGAAACACAACCAAATATCACTTTTTTTCCAAAGTACTTGCTGATATTCCTTCTCATAAATAACATCAAAACTTAACACTTGTCAATTGGATTGGTTTGGTTCAGTTCCGTTGGATCATTTCGGTTTTGCGATGCAATGCCATCGAGAGTTAAGAACGGGACGAACTATTGCTTCGACCCAATAATTAAATAAAATATATCTGTTGGTATAACTTAGGATTAGTAAATGATAGAATATAGGTGAACTTCTGTAACGCTCGTACGCTCGTAAGATAAGGTCATTATTCATAACTTATTGATTCATGAAGATATAAGAAATACTAATACCTTGAAATTTCTTTTTGTGATAGCTTATATACGTTACTACATTATGCACGTAATCATTCAAATATGAGGCAATTAGCTACACAAAGATTTAAGCAAGATTTTTAGACTATGGAATATTTCAAATTATTGATTGGTTTGTCCGTTACTTTGTCATAGTTCATTTTTTAAAAAGGAATAAAACAACTTTTTACTTTGTTATCTATCACTTTTATTTTTAAACAAAATTTGTTTGACTATAGTTTCGTAAAACGATTTTACTTTTAAAACTTTTAACAGTTTTAAAGTAGTGTTTGAGAATGTAAAATCGTTTACGAAACTATAGTCACACAAATTTTGTTTAAAAACAGATATCACTTTTATTTTTAAACAAAATTTGTGTTACTATAGTTTCGTAAACGATTTTACATTCTCAAACACTACTTTAAAACTGTTAAAAGTTTTAAAGTAGTGTTTGGCAACATGGCACAATTGGCAACATAGCTAATTGTTATTCGATTGTGGTATTTATTTTGATCGAAATAATTCAATTTTTGTTGCATTGACCTCTTAAGGTTTTATGCGAAAATAAAATGTAATATTTTATAGCCATTTATTCCATACCTTTCACTTTACATTGGGTTTGCTTTAATTTAAAAAAAAATAGGTAAACTTACACATTGTTGTCATTTAATATGAAAGTTGAAATTACTAGCACTAATTTGGCATGCTATAATATATTTTAAACGATTCACGTCACATTAAGAGACACATGACTAATTGTTTTATTAAACTAACTGTTCAAAATGTCCACCATTCCATTCCTGAAGAAACAATCTTCGACAGTTAATAAAATATATAACAAAATATATAGATTGATTTAGTTCTTGCCAATAAACCATTCACAATATTTTTGTATAAGCGAAAAATCATCGGGTAAGAATGCTTCTATCTTTTGTACATAATTAAGGCAGTGTCCTTGCTCTTTTAGTGTTCAGTATCCAATCCAATGACTAACTCCAACTTGTCGCACAACACTTTCTTTTAAATTGTTTCAATTTCAACATCAACAATGTCCATTAGTTTATTTGCAGTTTATTCGTTAAGTAATAACCAATTAATATTTGCTTGCCAAATATGCTTTTACATGTATTTGCTTAAAATGTTATCAACAACTCTTAGGTTCTTCACCCTTGTTGTTAAGAACTTTTTCTTTAAAATGACATGAAGTATCGTTGGTTAAATTTATGAAACTATTTTCCCTTACACCTTCTATTTCCCTTGAGTTATTGCAGCTGAATTTCTTGCTGGTGTTTGCGTAACATAAAGCTAATATAATTGTATTTTCGGTTGCTAAGAATAAATTTAGCACATATATTTCTTGAAAAATACACTGCATTTCACGACATTCCCGAAACTTTAATGATGAATTATATTTATCCTTTATAATAAAACTGCTTTATAAATTAGAATTTACGACTAGCTTATTTAAATATCTCACATTATTCTGTATTAAAACTTAGAAATTCGAGGCATGCCCCATTTCCGCGCCAGACGAAATAAATGAAGGACAATTCTGATGTTAATAAACAAGGAACAATAAGAAACCATAAGAACAAAAGAAACTATATAAGCCCTATTTTATTCAAAATATTTTAATGGATACTTTAGCTCTGGAAATGGTACCCTCTTGCGATCATAACGTAAGCCCATTATATCGAAGTTTTACAGCTAAAAGTTTTCATCATGGATTTGAGTGCAGTTTGAACTACTGCAATAAGTTTATTTAAAATGGCCCATATTTGTAAGTTTCATTCAACAACTACAAACCTTATAATACACTAAATTTGGATTTGTATTGTAAATGTGTTAATAACATTACTTTTAGATAATTATTTAAATTGCAATATTAGAATTTAAATTGCTAAACTGATTGCTAAATTGATTTTTTAAATTGCTCTAAATTGCTTTTAAATTTTTTAATATAGCTTTCATTTCATACAATATAACAAATTTTAAACAGAACAATTTTTTTGCAGAAAAAGTTGTCTTGTTCTGCATAATAGTCGTTAACGAATGTGATGGCTTCCTCATTCATTGAAAATCTCTGTCCTCCGAGCAAAACTTTGAGCCTATGAAAGAGAAAAAAGACGCTGGGGGCCAGATCTGCTGAATACGGTGTGTGGTCAATCCATTCGAATCCCAGTTAGTGAATTTTTATGATAACGAATACTGAAGGGAAAGACGGAGTGTACCCGAGTAGTAGTTAGTTCAGGAGTTCAGTTAGGATACCCCACTACAGGAGTGTAGTGGGGTATCCAAGTTTCATCTACAGCTATTAATCCACGCCAAAAGTTTGACTTATATCGCTTAAACTGCTTTAACAGGGCGTCGGAAATGGGCATTCGTATGCGTTTTTGATGGTGAGTGAGCAATCGCGGCATCCAGCGCACAGTTAGGTTTTTATACCGACATTCTCAGTCAATATATGATAAACACGTTCTTTCGTGATACTTACAGCCTCTGAATTCATTTTTCAATGTTATTAGTAGTGGCTGCAATTTTTGGCCGTCCCGAACATTGGTCGTCAACCAAGCTGGTACCAGGTCGTTTAAATTCAGCAGCCTAAAATTTCACGATCACAATTGATGGTACATTTGTTTTGACTTATTACCTTTCAAATGCAATTATTTAATGTCGGTTCGATAGTCGATTCTTCCATCTTTACAGAAACACTAACATTGACTCACATAAATGACTGCTAAACAACAACTGAACATCTAATTTGTCAGGAACCAATGGCACGAGATTTTGCGACAGGTTAAGACCCTTCTTTACGGGTTGTAGAATCACATGATGTGTGATTCATGTGATGATATTAATCACATTTTTAAACAAAATTTGTGTGACTATAGTTTCGTAAACGATTTTACATTCTCAAACACTACTTTAAAACTGTTGATAGTTAAAAGATTAAGAGAAAGGGTTCTTGAGTAAAAGAGAAAGGGTTCTTGAGACAAAAAATGTAAAGTTACTAAATTAGTAACTAAAAGCTATGATACGAATTAACATTTTAAGCAAATAAATGTAAAAGCATATTTGGCAAGCAAATATTAATTGGTTATTACTTAACGAATAAACTGCAAATAAACCAATGGACATTGTTGAAACAATTTAAAGAAAGTGTTGTGTGACAAGTTGGAGTTACTCATTGGATTGGATACTGAACACTAAAAGAGCAAGGACACTGCCTTAATTATGTACAAAAGATAGAAGCATTCTTACCCGATGATTTTTCGCTTATACAAAAATATTGTGAATGGTTTATTGGCAAGAACTAAATCAATCTATATATTTTGTGAAATATTTTATTAACTGACGAAGATTGTTTGTTCAGGAATGGAATGGTGGACATTTTGAACAATTAGTTTAATAAAACAATTAATCATGTGTCTCTTAATCGAATAACAATTAGCTATGTTGCCAATTGTTAAGAAAATTTCTCATCTGTTCTGAAAAGTTCTGACCTATTTTCCGCGGAAATAGTTGTATTTTGGGTAGGTACATGTTTTAATGAGGTTTTCCGTTCAAAAAATGCAAAGAATGGTCGGTCAATGGCGATCATCTTCTAATTACATTAAGTTGGTTGAAATAATAGGTCAAAATAAACATTTTCTAATACATTAAGACGTGTTTAAATACGAAGGTTGCTATTTATGTATTCGAAATTGGTAACAATGGTACTGCTAGGCGCCATCTGACATATACATCTTAAAATTTGATATTGTTGACTGTATAATGTACTCAAAACGTTTTATAATACGGATGTTATTTCTGTTGTTTAGTGTTGTTGTTTTTGACTTGAAAATGTCATCTCAGTCAAAAGATGGAAATAAATCGGGAGATTGATCATGCGATGATTTACTACGACTTTCGACGTGGATTATCTCAACACCAGGGCATCGATCAACTCACATCGACTTTTTGCGATAAAACACCATCTAAAACCACTGTATATCACTGGATTGATGAATTTAATTATGGCCGTCGTTCGTTCACGGACGAATTTAAAGAAGGTCGGCCAAAATTGGTTGTTTTGCCAGAAAACATCGATACTGTGCGCGAACTGATACAGCAAGACTGTCATGTAACATACCGTGAGATTGAGGCATCCCTAAGCATTAGTGCGATAAATCTACACAAGATTTTACATGAACATTTAGCCGTGCAAATGATTTTTGCGCGTTGGATTCCGCATAATTTAACAATCGCTCAAAAATAGGGCTCGTGTCGATTGATGCAAAGTAATGCTCAAAAAATACAATCAGGGTGCGTCAAAAGCCGTGTATAATATTTACATGCATGACAAATCCTGGATCTATGCCTATGAGGCCGAAAGTAAACACCAGTCGACTGGGCTTTCAAAATGAACCAAACCCAACAAAAGTTCGCGCAAGAAGCTCTTCGAAGCAAATGGTCGCCTGTTTTTTGTGATAAATGAGCATGTGGCTCAGTGTTACTAGAGAATCGTAGAGTGATAAATTCTGAATGATATACAACCATTTGTTTGCAAGAAGTCTTTAAAGAAATAAGAAAAATCAATCATCGACGCATGACCGCATGATCAATCATCGACGCAAACAACTCAATATTTGATCGGTCAAAACATTAAATTGATGGATCATCCGCCGTACAGTCCTGATTTGGCACCCAATAATTTCTTTTTGTTTTTGTTCGTGAGGAATAAACTACGTGGTCAACGATTTTCGACGCCAGAAGAGGCGGCTCAAAATGAATGTTTTGGAGAGATATCAATTGGAATAGAATAGTGCTATGAAAATTGGTACAAACGTATGCAAAAGTATATCGATCATCGTGGAGAATATGTTGAAACACAATAAAACCATTTTCAATGATAAATAATTGTTTTTATTTATTATTCCGGATACATAATTAGCAACGCTCGTAAATTAAAAACTAACACATTTTTATAATTTCTACATAATAAAATATCCAAAAATAGAAATCTATTGCTATTTTCGAGTTGTTACGGAAATTATACGTATTGTACTATGGTTTGAAATTTACCTTTCAAGTTCTCAACAAATTCTTCTACATTTTTATGTTACTGATGTTACACTCTTGATAATTCTCTATAAATCATAATAGTAAAAATTAGAAAAAGTTATTCTACTATATGAAGTAGGAAATACACCGCGTATTCATTTCATTTAATTTTTTTGGAATTCATTTTCCATTTCTGAATTGCATAATATCGAATGTATGTATAGCAGTGTTATTAAAGCAATAATAAAGAGTAGGTGGAATCTGGTGTAATCCAGTAACTCAGGTGTCGAAATGTAGGGTTACTAGTTGCAGTTAGTACTCACACTTGAATGAACGAGTAATCCTACGAGGAAAGACAAGGCTTGTATACTGCATTTCAACAGGTAATGATGTAAACTGCGATGGACAATCATCTCTCAGTCATGCAAGAAATCAAGCTGGATAAGGCTCGATGCTTTCTGAGAGGTCTTTTATGTTGGGCACTCGCTGGTCCATAAACATTTCACAAAACGAAAGAATTAGCTCAAATCTAGGATTGATAACCCTTGTGGTGCTAATTGGGATTAACGAAGAACGACTATGGTACAGAGAAATGATAAACTGTACGTCCTGTCATATAATAAATAATAATAAAAGGTATTATAAATTAAGCGGTTTTTTAATTCTCGAATAAAACACAGCATTTGCGTTGATTTCAAAAAAAAAATTATTATTAATTTATGTATAGTGTTTGACATTTAAACACGATAATATCTGCCAAATGACCACCTCTGGCAGCTTTATGAACGTTTAGTCTTTTGTCAAAATTTTAGATGGCATTTTGGCATAACCGTGGCTATATCTCACCAATGAAGCGAATATATCCATGTTTTAGTTCAGAAATCGATTGTGGATTGTTCTTATAGACTTGGATTTTTACGTAACTCCAAAGAAAATAGTCCAACGTTATCAAAGCACATGATCCGGGTGGCCAATTATCATTACCGTTTCTTCCAATAACACATCCAGGCAATTTTTCTCTCAATAAATAACTTGTTTTATTAGCGTGAGGTGTAGCGCCATCCTGTTGGAACCATATATCCTCCAGATCAATATTATTCAATTTATCTTACAAAAATTCAGTTATCATCTCACGATATCGAACACCATTCACAGTTACAGCTTCACCAACAGCATTCTGAAAGAAATACGGCCAAATTGTACCTCCTGACCATAATGCACATCAAACAGTGACTCTTAATCGGGGATTTTCCTCACCAATTTTATTTATTAACATAGCATAACAGTATAACAATTTCAAAATGTGCCTCTGCAAAGATGATTTTTTGAAAAAAATCATCGGTTTGTCCTTTGATCCAATTGACAAATTCACGACGTTTTGTATGATCCAGTGGCTTGAATTTTTATGTTATTTGAACCTTATATGACTTCGGAACTAAATCCTTTCATAAAATACGGCATGTTGTGGATTCACTGAGTCCAAATTGTTGATGAACTGTCCACTAATGAAAATTTCTGGATCTTCAGCAATACTTTTAAGTACCGAATCAATATGCTTTTGTGAAGGACCACTACGACTGTATACTGCTTTTCTTTTATCTTCCACCGAACCAGTTTTTTGAAATTTTTGAACAATTCAACAATTCGATATTAAACAATTTTGAACAACATTAATAGTCCTTTCAGATGGAAGATTGTGTAAATCGTAAATATCACGTAATTTTTTAAAATCTTTTTACACTGAACGTCCATTTTTATTAAATCATTCAATACTTTTAACGCGTTGTGACCTAAGCAAATTTACAACGCCATCTGCATTTTATTCAAGAATTAGAAAAACAGAATGAAAACTCAATTTGAGAGACCTGTTGGAGAAAACATTTAAAATATTGTCTAACAGTTTCTTTCAAATATTTTCCAACAAAATTGATATAAAAACCACCAGTTAATAAGATTTTGGCAGTATTTTTGCCTATAACCCTATAAATTTGTCTAAAAATACCTGAAATCGATATCCTTAAAAAAGCTTTAGAAATATTTTTCAAGGATTTGAAAGATTTTTTTTGTCTTTTCAGCTCATATTCTTTTTTCAATTTTCACGATATTAATGATAGATCGATTTACAATTTAGGTCGATCTATCTAAAATCGATCGTTCTATTTATTAAACAAATTATAAATAAATTCGATTAAAAAAATATATTTATATCTTAGTTAAAAAAATCTATGTTTAAATAAAGTATATTTAAGTTTTAAAATGTTTAAGGTGGTTTATTTAATTGGAAAAATTTGTAGAAGATTTAGTATTTATTTCAGAGAAAATCTGAATAGAGTTGCTGAAGTAAACTGAATTCTTCGGCAGAGGAGGTTTTCATGTTAAATAAACTTTAGACGTATTTATAAATAGCGTCTTTTTTTTTCAGTGTTTTCTAATTTAATTTTATGTTCGATTTTCGTAATGATATTATACTGTAAAATCTGTGGTATGTGATAATTTATAATACATCTTTTAATTATAATAGTATATTTATTAATATAATAATAATAATTAATTATATATATTTTTTCTAATATATAAAATGGACATAGCAGTAAGACATAGAGTATAACACTTTAAAATATTAAACTTAAAACTATTTGTCGCTGAAATTCTTGACGAAAAATATTTAAACTAATGCTTTATATATTTATCGTTTATATTAATCCTTAAGATTAAATTAATAAAGATTGTTTTTAAAAAATGTGAACTTGAAATGGTTTTATAAATATATTTGTTCTTTGAAATAAACTCTCTCTGCAACCGACAACAATATAATTGAATATATAACATAAAATATTTATACATAAAATATATACAAACATACTTATATCAATGTAGAATAACCGGATGACAAAAGAAAAATACAAACTTATTGCGAAAATAATAAATAAATGATTAACAGTATAGTTGGGATAAAGATGTAGAAAACCAGATTTAAAAAAAGAAAGAAATACACATAATATATTTATAAAAATTTAAAGAAAGCAATAATAGACAATTTTCAAAAGAGGGAATCAGAAAATGGAACAATAATTGAGAAAAAAGCGAAAAAAGAAATTCTGAAAGAAATTTCAAGAAATGATAAAACTTAAAAATATTTCCAATCAACACTAGTAGATGGCGCAGTTCTAAAATGAGAAGACGGAAAGAAGGAAATAACAATACAGAAGGGGGGAATGAAAAAAATAGAATTACAAAATATTCGTTAGGTATATACACAACTAAAGGAATTTGGATGAGATGACCTATTTATCTGCTTGGTTAAATTGTGCCAAGAGATTGACAGGAAACATCATATATGAAATTTATCTTATAAAAAGGAGGATAAGAAGAACATCAAGAACTACAGAGAAATAGTTGTCTGTACTATATACAGAATTAACCCTAGAATGCATAGTGCGGTATAAATAATAATACGAGTAACGAAGAAAATAAATTTAAATATATATAACTTTTTTTTATGAATGAATTGGGAATTGGAAACAACGCCGATTTCGCTCTGTTTATTTAAGATTAGAGCATGTGGGTCACACGTGTTTGTCCAGTAAAATAGTTATAGTTATTTTGTGTTTAAGGTGACGAGTAACCACAGGTAAGCATTGACTGTAATTTTATTTAATTAAAAAAATCAGAAATAACGTAATTTTATAGATGGCTGTCCGACAGGATGATCCAAATTTTAAGGAAACTCTATTACAATGGAATGATGAACTGGATAATGAATTGGATAATAAACTGGCTAATGCACTGGATAATGAACTGGATAATAAACTGGCTAATGCACTGGATAATGAACTGGATAATGAACTTGATTCGGATAATAGCGGCACTGACTACGAAGACAATGTTTCAATCCAGTCCGACAGAGAGAGCACCTACGCAGTAAAAGAAAGTGGAGAAGAGGATGAGAGAACAACAACTCCCAGGAAAAGTAATCCACAGGGAAATATATTTGGCCTAATTATTTTTGACCTATATATCCACGACATACCAGAAACTGAAGCCTCTCTCCTTAAGTTTTCAGATGACAAAACTATTCTAATAAAGGAATGGAATCTTAAACTTGCTTGCTTGTTAATCAAACTTCAAGCAGCTACAAATACCATTGTAAAATGGCTCAACAAATTGAATTTAAAAATTAATACAGACAAGTGCGTACCAAAGATTTTTGCTTTAAGGAGAATCAATAACTCTCCGATAATTCACATAAATCTACACCCAATTGCTTGGAAAACAAACTAAGAATATATTAAATATCTGGGTGTATAATTGGATACCAGATTAACGTGGATAATTCACTTAATTAGCAAACTCGAAGCATACGAAGGGTATGTCAGACTCTCTCAACGCTACCCGCTTATCAACAGGAGATCCTAATTAAAAACAGAATGTACCTTATTGCTATACAAATCACTAATTCGGCCTTTAATCCTTTATGCAAAGTAAACAAAACGCAGGTTCTTCAAAACAAAATATTACGAATAGATGTGAATGCCGAATGGTACGTAACTAACAGACAACTGCATTAAGAACTCGGTCAACTAACAGTGTCAGAGTATATTAAAAAACGAATGATCATCTTTCATCAGAGGCTAGAACAATCTCCCACAATTGAACATTATCAACTATGCTGCAGAAACATACATACAAGACTGAACAGGAAACTACCTCAAGATATGTTTTTAGAATAGATTAGTCATGTAAATGTTAAAACTTTCATTACAACACTGTCTTGTAGAACAATTCTAAATGTTGAGAAGACATTTCCATAAATAAGAAGAAAGAAAAAGTAACAAAAGGGAAAAATGGGCATATTTGAAGCACTGAGCTTCCATGTCGTACTCGGACATTTAAACGAAACATTGCTTTACGTGTTGCAGGACCAAAAGATGCGATTAAAAATATTACAACCGAGTTAGAGTCTTGGAAGTTATTCTTTAGCGCGGATATTATATACATTATTGTCTTGTATACTAATATGGAAATACAACGACAAAAGGAAAAATATGTTACTAATTGTGGATTCGTCAATGATATAGATGTCGATGAGATTATGGCTTTCATACGATCCCTTTATATAAGCAAAATGTATCTTGATGTTGCTTTATATAGGATGTTGCTTTATATAAGCAGGATGTAGAAAAGATAACCATCTCACTACAGCAGATATGTGGTTAAAACATAGAACGCTACTATATCGATACATAATGAATGAAACAAGATTTAGATTCTTGGTAAGTACCTCAGATTTGATGACAAAACAATAAAAAAAAATGGTTATACTATACTGATCATAGTTATTGTACAATTGACGAACAACTGTTGGAGTTTCGAGGCAATTGTCCTTTTACAATCTATATTTAATCAAAACCTGACAAATATGGTATTAAAGTTATAACGATGAGTGATTAACACACATATTATTTGGTAACTGCTATTCCTTATATCGGCAAAGAAGACAGGCTAAATAAAAAACTTCTTCCAGATTATTACGCAAAGAAACTGACACAACACATTTACGGAACAGGACGTAATTTGACAATGGAGAATTGGTTTACTTCCATTCCCTTGTCTGACAAAATGCTTGCTGATTTCAACTTTACTATAGTAGGTATTCTCAGAAGAAATAAGAAGAAAATTCAGCTATCATTATTTTTAGATAAATGAAAATAAATTGAGTCATCTTAGTTTGTCTTGAACAGCTTGTCGTGAACTTGTCGTGAACAGCAGAACGTCTCAGCGTTGAATTAAAAAATATGAATGATGATTTCAATCTTTTCGACGATGTAAAATCTAGAAGAATTGTTTAGTTTGGTATGGATCTGTTAGGAATTAATCACTATGAACTTCTGAATCCTAATGAAATCATAAGTTCTGAATATTATTGTCCTCAATTTAATAGATTAAGCATGGCTTTGATTTACAAGCGTCCAATATTAATGATTAAATTAAACGGTGATATTATGCAGCATGAAAATATTATATATTACAGTGCCAGAATCACCTAAGAAAAAATCAAATAGTTAGGTCCGTAATTTATGACTATCCATATTGTCCTAATGCAGCACTATCAGATTACCATCTTTTTAGATCTATGAAACAATTTACTTCGTGTGAAAGAAATTCTAATGCGATAATTACAGTCGAAGAATGTATTTTCAAAAAAGGAATAGAAAGTTTGCCAGGGATATGGGAGGAGACTGTATTAATTCTTAAATAAAATAAAAGTTAATGCTTGGGAAACTCGTCACACTACTCTCCACTAACAGAGTAAGTTTAAATATAGTCCATCATCGTTAGGTAGTATATGCAAACTCATCCAAATTTTATCTGTCTGTATAATAACGCCAGACCGCATACGGCTCGTCAAAAACTGCAGAGTTCAAAAGAATCTGTGATAACAACACTTGACTTATCGGCGAGATTTACAGATTTATTGTCTATAGAACATGTAAAAAATAGCATTGGTCCTACTTGATTATTGTCCGAGCCAGCGGCAGCTTTAAACTAATTTGAAGCATATGTACTAAGATATCTAATTGGTCTGAGATCATCTAATTCGGTTCATACCTCGCATCCATGGTGGATCAACTTAAGATCATTTTTTTTCTATCAAATATGGAATATCAGTCACGCCAGTTAAAGGCTGGGTAAGGCCGGATATCTTCTGAGAAGTGTTCTACGTTGGTTACTCGCCAGTCGGTAGGTTTCCTGATGGACTTATGGGTAGGCACATAACCAAGAGTTTATAGCCCGAGGTGATGACCGTGGTTCGGAACCTACATTAAGCTGTGGCTAAAAAGCCTAATTGCTGATGCGCCTCTAACCCTAACACTTTATTTTTACCTTTTTCATTATTTCAAATTCTTATGGTGTATAAAAAAATTACAAAATTAATTAATTAAAAAATATGTTTTGTTAATATAACCTCATCGGCAAAAGTCTTGCATCCCCCTTATTTGTCTAAAAAATAAGTAAATATCAATATGCTGTCTATGCGCAATAAGAGGTAAGAAATTTAGTTATCAGAAAAATTAATTAACATAAACGTGCCAAAAATATATTTGGATTTTTTATTAACATTTATCCGTAATATATTTATACGATGTTTTACTACATCAGTTTATTTGTGTTAATCGTACAGTATAACAATAAAAATGTCTGGGGCTGAAATTTCAGCATTTAATGGAGCCCGAATTATTGCTTTGTACCAAGGAGGTTTCTCACGACATGAAATTGCTACTTGTTGAAATATTGTTTGGAGTGCTGGTAGCAGAACAATTCGAAGTTTCGAAGAAATTTGTGATGTTGCCTCACTACCCAGAAATGGCCGAAGAAGAGTTACAAATATACTCAAAGAAACCGCTCAGTACTAATCATAGCGATACAATTTCAGTTCCAAGGGTAGTACAATTGTGCTATATCAAGTCGTACGGTTTCCAGAAGGGTTTTCAATGTTGGACTGCATTGCAGACACCCAATTAGAGTTCCCCTGTTAAGTTACCAGTAAAGGCAAAGGCGTTTTCAGTGGGCCAGAGAGGTAGGAAGACAGCATCGCCTTAATACAGCTACTGAAGTAGGTGCATGCCACAAACAATTAACGCACATTTCTACTTGGAACATATCGGCAGATCTGTTATTTATCCATTATAGCAATAAATTGGTAACAATCTTACCTTTATGGATGAGAACGCCCGCCCGCATAGGTCTAGGGTCGTCCAGGTGGCTCTAAATGAAGCTGGAATTAACAGATTAGATTGGTCCAATTATCGCCGGATATGAATCCAATCGAACATCTGTAAGCAATGTCTGAATGATTGTGGCGTGTTCAAATATTTTTATCATTTGGACTTTTTAAAAATAAAATCAATTGCATTAATTCCAAAACGGTATTAAAATAATCAGTAACAAAATACAGAAGATTAAGAATATTAAAATTAATTTAAATAAAAATAACTGTATTGCTATGCCTTCAGTAGATTTAAATTGAATATGGTTCCCGACTCTAAAGAATACAATTAAAAACATTTAATTATTTCAATATACAATCACACAGTAAACCTATATATATATATATATATATATATATATATATATATATATATATATATATATATATATATATATATATATATATATATATATATATATATATATATATATATCATCATCATCATCATCATCAGCCCGTATCGATCCACTGCAGGATGAAGGCCTCTTCAGCATGCTTCCAACCTTCACGGTCCTGGGCTTTCCTCTGCCACTCGGGTCCAATATACTTAACGATGTCATCAGTCCATCGTGCTTTCGGTCTTCTTCGCGGACGTTTGCGATCAAGCGGTATCCACTCCAGAATTGCCTTGGTCCACCTGTCGTCCCATCGCCTCGCTATATGGCCTGCCCATCTCCATTTCAACTGTTTTACTCTTCCAATGATATCACAGACTTTTGTTTGTTCCCTGATCCATGCGCAGGACTTTCTGTCTCGTCTTGTAATGCCAAGCATACATCTTTCCATTCCCCTCTGTGCCACCCGAAGTTTTTGAATTGATTGCGATGTGAGTGTCCAGGTTTCACTTCCGTATGTCATAACGGGTAGAACGCACTGATCGAATACTTTTCTTTTCAGGCAAAGTGGGAGTCTGCTCTTAAACACTATGTTGAGCCTACCAAATGCCTGCCAGCCACATTTAACACGCCGTTCCACCTCCCGGGCGGTATTCCCCTCCATGGAAATCCTCTGCCCAAGATATACAAAGCTGTCCACAATCTCTAAATCCTTTCCTAAAACTGAAATTCTTCTGTCCTGAGCGAAGTTATTGAACATAACCTGACTCTTTTTCAGGTTTATTTTCAAGCCAAATGGTTCGCCAGCCCTTTGCAGTTCTTGTATGCGTCTTTGCAGCTCCTCTGGGTCTTGTGAAATGAGAATAATATCATCTGCAAATCTAAGATGGTTTAAGTTTGCACCATTAATCTTTACCCCATCCTGTTCCCAATGCAGTTTACGGAATACTTCTTCAAGGCCAGCCGAGAAAAGAATAGGCGATATTGCGTCACCCTGCCGTACACCTCGTTCTATATTAATTCCCACTTCAAGATCATCAAGGTGAATTGTGGCTGTAGCTC
The DNA here is from genome assembly GCA_031761425.1 of Cosmopolites sordidus. NCBI lineage: Eukaryota > Metazoa > Arthropoda > Insecta > Coleoptera > Curculionidae > Cosmopolites > Cosmopolites sordidus. Next base: position 1,708,875 of record JARFXV010000126.1, read on the forward strand.
CATCATATATCGTTTCTCATAGGTTTACATAGGCTCTCTCTACACCTTGGCTAAGCAGTGCATCCATTATCGCATGCTTTGAGATGGAATCAAATGCTTTTTCGTAGTCGATAAAAGCCAAGCACAGTGGCATGGTGTATTCGTTGTGCCTTTCTATGACCTGCTGTACAACCTGGATGTGATCCATTGTACTAAATCCAGTTCTGAATCCTGCTTGTTCTCTTGGTTGTGCGTCATTCAGTTTTTTTAATATTCTTTTAGAAATTATCTTAGTGAAAACTTTGTACATCACTGATAGGAGGCTTATTGGACGGTAGTTCTTTAAATCTTCCTGTGCTCCTTTTTTATGTAAAAGGATCACTTCTGCATTTTTCCATAAGTCAGGTACTTTTTGTTCTTTGAGGCAATTTGAGTATAATTTTGCCAGTGTTTTATGTAACGTCCGACCACCAGCTTTTAGCATTTCGACAGTTACACTATCCTTTCCTGGAGCCTTGCCGTTCTTCATCAATTCTATTGCATTTGTTACTTCCTCCACTAGGATATCTGGTATTATATATTGTTCTTCCGTGGGTATTGCTGTCCCTGACTGGCTCTGATCTTCATATAACTGGGAATAAAACCTTCTGACAATCTCTAACATTTGGGTACGCGTCCTGCACACTGTGCCATCCTCACGCTTTAAAGCATATATTTGCGTTCTTTTGTTTCTCAGCTTCTGTTTAGCTTTGTTAATTCCTTTGTTTTCTTCCAGGGTTTTTTGCACTAGCTGCATATTGAATCGGCGCGTGTCCTCTCTGATACGTTTTCTTATAGTTCTGCAGAGCTCAGTGTGCTCAGTGGAGATTTTTGTTTGTTTGAGACATTTTTCCTCTGGTGCTATTGAAGCAGCCGTTTGAAGTACATTGTTGGCGATTTTTTCATATTGAACTGATATTTCCACCTCCTCTGGATCTTGTAACGCAGCAAACCGGTTTGACAAAGCAATCTCAAAATCGCTTCCTCTCTCCAGCAGTTTTCCAGAATCCACCTTGCCCTTCTTTGATCTTACCATTTTTTCGCGCTCTTTTCGACAGTCAATCCGAACCCTTGCTCGTACAATTCGGTGGTCACTTCCAACATTAAAATTGTTAAGGACAGTACAATTGGTAAATATTGTTTTATCGTTGGTCATGATGTAGTCAATTTCGCTTGTGAGCCCAGATGGACTTTTCCATGTCCATTTTCTGCTGATATTTTTCTTATAGAATGAATTCATAATATATAGTTCTTGTCCTTCAGCAAAATCAACTAATCTGTCACCTCTATTGTCTCGCTCACCAGTTCCATATGGGCCAGTTGCATTTTCGTCTGTTCTTGTTGTTCCAATTCTGGCATTAAAATCACCCATCAGGATTTTGTACCTACATTTCTCCTTGTATAAAAGCTGGGCCACATCATCATAAAATTCCTCAATTTCCTCATCTTTATGGCTTATAGTTGGTGCATAAGCTTGGACGATTTGAAGCCTAAACTTTTTATTCAGCTGAATGACGCATTGGGCTAATCGGTCGGATGTACTTTCAAATTTTACCACACTGTCCTTCAGCTTTCGATTGATGAGGAATCCTATTCCGCCACATCGGCCATTTTCCGTACCTCGAGTGTAGAGTACGTGTCCAATTGGTTCCAGTTTGATTAACTCTTCACCCTTCCTTCGTGTTTCACAGAGCCCAATAATATCCCAATGTATGTTGTCAAGTTCGATTAACATTTCTTGCAATCGGGCCTCTGTTTTCATAATCCGTATATTTAACGTTGCAATGTCAAAAGTCCAATGGCAGCCTGATCTAACCCGGTGATTCTTAGCACCCTCTGCCTTGGGGCAGGTCTTCCCGCTGCCGTAGGTAGTTGCCCCTTGGCCTCCGGGGAATGAGGGCCGTGTTTGAGGTTGTACTGTCATATTTCAATATACTGAAATACCATGTTGAAGGTATGGACCGTAATCTGCCACGCTGGTCCAATGCGGGTTGGCAGATTTTGGATCATGTTAGTCTGAGGCCTCCGCCTCGACCTGTCCGCCAGGGGTGACCCTCCCAGGAGCATAGACTCCAGACGACACAGCTCAAAGCTTCATTGCCCTACTCAAACCCCTTTACCACGTCAAGGTCTGATCTACAAAGGGGCTTTAATTAAAAGGGCTTAAATTTAAAAAAAAAATAAAAATATATATATATATATATATATATATATATATATATATATATATATATATATATATATATATATATATATATTATTGGTAGTATGTCACTGTCATTAAAAATTAATTGTCAATGTGAGAATCATTGACATACACAAAAAATATATTTACTTCCTATTTTTTCATAATTTATAAAAATTAATATAATTTATTTTTAGATTCATTTTGAAAACGGGAGGAGAATACTTCCCGAAACATTAACGCTAAAAGTTTGTATATTTTTTTAGAATATTTTTATATTTTTAAAATTTTATTCGTTTTACAAATTTATTACAAAAAAGAATCACTGAGAAATTTGTCTCCGTTTGGCTTTTTGTTTTAACCCAGTGATTCTTTAATTACATAAAACAGATATTTTTGATATTTTTTGAGTTTTAGCTCGTGGCAAAAAACCTAAATAAAGAAAAAATCCACTAATCATTTGAGCTTTCTTTGAAAAAATAATCCAATTTATTTCCGTCTCAAAACAAATATAAAAGGGGAGTGCAAGACTTTTGCCGATGAGTGTAGTGTAGTTATTTACTCATTTTTTTAACAGAACTCGAAATACAAGTTAATAAAATATATAATAATTTCATTGATTTGTAATGATAATAAGAATTCTAATATAAAAGGTAGTATAAAAGTTCTACTAAATATTACTTTTTTATTTTACGGTTGAGGTAACTAGAAGAAAAACTCATCATGAATGGAAAAGGAAAAATGAAAAGCTGCAGTATTGATTGCTTCGGATATTGTAAAATTGGATGTGACTTATTTTTATCGTTTTATTATTAAAAAAGTTGTTTTCGCTACACCATTATTTTGTTTTCTTATTACGATAAAACCTTTTAATTATAGAAGTTGCTTGTAATGAGTTCACGTTAACGTCGCTAGGCAGCATTGTTTAAGCATACCAAATAGCCGTCAAGTAAGTTTAAATAAGACGAAACTTATTTTTGATTTTTTTTTCCATTATCTGACGTTTATGAAATTAAATATCTTAGAGTGATTGTTTTCTTTTCATTTTATTTTGCTTTGTTTATGAACCTTATAAATGGATTAATATGACTTTATGGCACTATCCTGTTTGGTGAATGATTCTCTCATTAAAAATTCTGCAACAACTAAAATAACGTCACATCCGTGACTAGTTGTGATAGTGGTGAACACAAAATGGAATCAATACAAAGAAACCCAAAGGATTTTATCAGTCTATACAGTTCACATTCCAAGATGATTCCGATGCCCTATAAACCATCCGTTTATCTGGCATTAACGATCGAGCGTTATCTGCAAATATATTATATATTCTTATATTTATTACCGATCTACTGGACGCCATGTATATCAAAGGATATTGACAAATTATTGAGCTTGAATTTTGATTTAATGAAAGAATTAATTTATATATATATATATATATATATATATATATATATATATATATATATATATATATATATATATATATATATATATATATATACGCAGTCCAAAGAAGTCAAAAAACTTCATTTATTAGCCATCCGACGAGAAGTCTGCGAAAATATGGGTTGTTTAATTGTGGAGGGGGACTCCCTATTCTTGGCGAGAGAGCATATGTCGGTACCCTGATGAGTCTAACCACCAACAGATGAAACATGTGCCCTCCAATGTAAGGGATGGGTGGGACTGCTACCTTCCGGTCAAGCAACTAATCATTTCTCATATACATATATATATATATATATATATATATATATATATATATATATATATATATATATATATATACATATATATATATATACTCTTTGTTTCAATGTCCTCTTAAGGCATTATTTGAAAATAAAACGTAATCCTTTTGTAGCCATTTATTCCATACGTTTCATCATACATTTGGTTTCTAAAAAAAAAATTGAAATTACTCGCAATAATTTTCACTATTAAACAGATTTCATAAAAGATTCACGTTACATTAAGAAATACATAAATAATTGTTTTATTGTGTATATATATATATATATATATATATATATATATATATATATATATATATATATATATATATATATATATATATATACATATATATACATAAAATTTTCCGGGAGTACATCCAGTTGTTGAGTTGGTCCCTGTCGGGGGCTTGCAGACGTTTCGCCAAAATCTCATTTGGCATCTTCGGTGCTTACTGTCGCGAGGTTCGTGACTGTCTGAGAGAGATCGGTTTGCCGTATAATATTTATGTCTTCTGGCCTCGGTCTTAGTCGGTAGCGATTGGCTGGCACTGGTGCTACCTCCGCCATCATGGGTATCATGAAAATTCATGAGTGCTTTGTAACAGAATTTCGATTCATCGGTCTATACTTTTCAGAAACTATCCGTCTTCAATATCACTATTTAACAAACAAAAAAACATCAAAACCGTATTGTACGTGCAGAGACATCTTTTTCAACATCTTGTACAGCTGTCCCGTGAAAAAGATATTTTCCTACAGTACGCATGGTGTTCCAAATCTTCCATGCTGACAAGTCAAGATTAAGAGGTGTTGACCTGGTGCTCGAGGTGGGATCTTGTTCAAAGCCTCCAGGATATGCTCGTCCGTCTGATGTTCGATGTGTACCAGGATTAGTTATAGACTCTCTATGAGGGATACTTCCAGTTTCGTAAATGCGACTTTACGTGGTATAAAACACTCTAATATTGGGAGTGTTCTATTCGAAAATCATTTGTGGTACAACCGGCTTGTTTCAGGTATATTATCATCGCTATAAATGTACAGAATATCTGCGTATTCTTTATTGGTAAAACTAGCCATTTCATCAAAGAAAATGTCCAAATTAAATAAAACTCGAAACATGTTGGAGATCTACGCCAGAACAACGGAACTGCAACTTCACAGGATATAATGACACGAAACAAGAAACAAATCTACATGTAAGCTGTCTTATACACGTGTTACCACTTTTTACATTATAACTTCAAGAATATACAGGTAGTTTGTAGGTGTGATACATTATTCAAAAGGGCATAAAACACAGAGGTTTTTAAAACTATTTGAGCATCTGATACTACTTTATTTTAAAAAAGAAGCATTCTAAAATCAAAATTTGCAGCGAGATGAATATTTCTTCCTAGTTGGAACAACATTATCCAAGTCATTAACAAACATCTACAGTAACATTTTATGTTTATGTTACTGTAGATGTTTGTTAATGACATTAACAAAGCAGATACATATTTCAAGAATAAGAAAAAAAAATATGAACAATGGTGTAACTGTCCATTTGTAAGTTAATAGAGTCTAAATATGAAAATTTGAATATTTTCAAGAAAAATCGAAAATCGCAAATAAGTCGAAAACTGTAAGACTTTGCACTAAGGCATATTTGGCTTAATGCATTTCAAATAGCCCCTTCTATCTCACCCTTATAGCTTTGCATCACCTTTATAACACCCTGGATACACTCAAAATTGTCAGTGCCGGAGAGTGTAATTTATAGGTAAACGACGTTCAAAAAACCGGATTATATTTCGTTATTTTTATACGCAAAACTGAACTAGAATAAAACGTGCTTAAATTCGTTACCAGTCTATTAATACAAATTTGTAGTAATAAAAGCCAGTTAATAAGCTTCTTTAAATAACTGTATAATTTCCAAGCTCTACCAAATAACCTTTTATGCTATAATAAATCTATTGGACGTTAAACAAAAGTTAACTCAAACGAACAGTACGTTCTAATGAGAAATTAAGGATGGTATGTATATTAAAAAAAATCTATATATAACTTGTATGTTTCTTTTTTTTCTTTGTTACATAAATTTATTTCAATCTATATTAAAAAAAAATACATTTACGACAAGAAAGCTTTCAGGAAATTAATTATATTTCGTTTTAAAATGGTAGAGCATTTAAATTTAGTGACAAGCTGAATTTTAAAGAATAAGAATAAATGCTCTTATTTGTTACCAGGAAAACCACAAATATGCAAAAAAAAAAGATTTGTTTTTGTTTTTTTTGTTCGGATCGAAAGTACTTTCTGATATTTCGGATGGCATTTGAAATCAAAAACTATATTATCGCTTTATATTTGGTGTTTGAGTTGCCATCCAGTAATTCTTTTTTTGACTGGAGGTGTTGTATAAGGTTTAAAGGAAATAACTTTTATAAATTTAACCAACGATTCTTTATATCATTTGAAAGAAAAAAGTTTTTTAAAAAAAGGTAAAAACCCCTAGGATTTCCGCGAAAAAAATTGCAAAGTTATTTAATCGCCAATCAAAAAACTATGATAAGACTTATCATTTCAAGCAGATATGTGTAAAAGCATATTTGTCAAATAATAAACGATTATTATTTAACTAATAAATGTGATCGGTATAGGCTAGTAGCACTCCGACCAATAGGTGGCGTTACCGTATAATGTTCACCTAGATTGTCCGATTTTCGGAATTAAAGACGGCTAGGTCTCGTTCGATTGCTTCGATCAAAAAGAATAAGTTCGGGCCGAGACCTTGAAGAGTGAACATCTCTTCTGGCGCGCTCCGCGACACGTGGTCGGTCTATAGAAGTACGGGCGAGTAGTAGTGATGGCGGACTCAAAAGGGTTTGAATCACGGAAGAGACGCCTATAAGGCCTTAAAACGCGTGCTCGATGATAAGGACAAGCGTATTACTGATCTCGAGAATCAGTATCGGTACGCGCTCGAGATGGACCAGTTGGCGGCCGACGAAAACGATGACCTCCGGAAAAAGATGATCGACCTCATCGACGATCTGAAGGGACTCAACAGCGAGAACCAGATACTGCAAAAGAGCCTTTTATTAAAGCACCAGAGGATGAAAAGAAAAGAAAGAGTGAAGAGAAGGTGCCCGGAAAGAACCCTAGGCTCAGATGAAGACAAGACCGCGAGTGCCGCGATTGACTTTTCGACTCTTCGGCCTCCAAATCCGGAGTCTACCAAACGGTAGTCTTAAAGATGAAACAAAAGAAAAAGAAACGGAGCTCGATGTCGGCGAAAGAAGATTATCCTCCTCTTAAGAAACCGGCATCTGAGTCTCCTGTTTCTGAGAAACCAACTTTCATGAAGCCGGATCCTCCGGAAGAGGATCCACCAAGCGAGGAAGGCCAGGAAGCAGAGCTTCCAGTGCCCAAAAGGACTGGAAAAGTTCTCCCAATTGTGTTAAGAGACAAGAAAGCGTACCTGCAGATAATGAGGATCTGCAAGGAACGTGGAATCTTGTTTACCAGGTCGATCACGAAGCCAGAACGAATCAATACTAGACTTCTGACTGCTCGAAGAAAGGAACATTAAGTTCCACTCGTTCTGCTTCCCTGCAATCTTCGCGTTCTTATCAGAGGAGTCTTGGAGACGATTCCAGTCTCCGAGATAACTAAGGAACTCCACGAGATGGGTTTTCACTCCATCCATGTGGAGAGATGGATAAAGTCAGTTAAAGATGGCGCTCCGATGGCCATCGTCCAGGTAGTAGTCCCCAGGGAAGACAAGGGTATCCACGACATGAAGACTTTCCTAGGACAGGAAGTCAAAATTCAGGTTCAGTACTCGAATGGCCGAGTAGTGCAGTGTTTCAACTGGCAGAAATTCGGCCATACGGCGAGAAAGTGTCACGCCGATCCGGCCTGTGTAAAGTGCACGGGTGAGCACCCCACAAGGGAGTGCAATAAGGATCGGAATAACCCACCAACTTGTTGCAACAGTGGAGATCCACACACGGCGAACTCTCTAGGTTGCGACAAGAGACCAGATGGAGGACTCTCCGTGAAAGCCTTCGGGTTTTCTCGGAGAGTCCTCCTGGGACCGCTGTTAACAAGTCCCGTAAAACCGACGCACTCCCACCAACCTTCGTGTGGGGGTCCCAAAGGAACTCAGTTCCATCTAGAAATCCTGCTCCACAAGGTGATATGATCTCCAACCTTGTGGAGCAACTTGTAGCTCATCTGCTGGGTCCAATTCAGACCCAGCTGAGCGCAGCGCTCCAAACTTCCCTTGGAGCGCAAAAACCCCAATAACTGTCCCCTAATTTTTATGGCAGTAAGCCTATAGGGTCCGAACATCTTGGGTTTCCGAATACATAAGTTCCATAATACTATTTTTTTTTTTAGTTTAGCTATTATGGAACTTACATAAGTTCCATAATAGCTAAACCGCTATCGTAAAATCCCGACTTCCCGCACCATATGGCGGACCGATGACACCAGCTGGTCGTCGGCATTGGGCGTGGTTAGTTTCCCAATTCCGAGGGCGACGGCTTTCATTATCAAGTTAACCTTCGCAAAGTTTCTATGGACTTTGTTGCAAACCCTAATCTTATATACCATCGCTATACAGGTCAGACTATGCCCCGCAAAAGAAAGGGGGAATTCTGACACTTCCTGGGATAGCTAGAATCCCATATAAATATCAACCCGCTTTGGGTATCGTTTATCATAGATTGGTAAGGGCAGAGGCCAACCTAAAAACCAGAGTGAAAAAGCGGTGTGTGTGTGTCGATTGCTTCGAGGAAAGGGTATCCGAGCTTAAGTGATGAGTTCTTAAAGAATAAAACCGATCTTAAGATGTAGATGAATTTTTCCTCCCCTCACACAGTTCGGCTAGTCATGATACCTGTATCTAAAAATACAGTTAATTATTACCCAACTCAGATTAACTCTAGTTTTTATGTTATTGAAGTATATCTAGAAGTCGTAATAATATTCAAATGTTTAACCCTAGTCACAAGTTTAGAAGGCGATTAATGGGTATTAATTTCGTTCATCTGCACATCACGCGGCTATCCCTGTGACCTTAGTTTTCCTTATGCCCTACACCCCGTGTAACAGGCCTAAATATTCATTTTTTTGACAAGGTTGATGACGCACAACGTGCATTTTTGTAAGTTACTGACACATTATGTTTAAATAAATTTATATTTTGTTTACTGATTTTTATAATACAAATTTTCCCTAGAATGATAAGTTCCTCGCAAAGAAAATACCGATATCAACCTTACCTATTTTGCTATATCTGTGGTGTGTATGCAGCAGTAAAACACAGACGAAATATCACCGACTTCGCGAAGGAGGTTTATATCGCTTATTTTGAATTACAAATTGAAAAACAGGATAAGCTATGGGTTCCTTATAGGATAAGGTTAGGTTTGTAAATCTTGTGTTGAATCTTTGCGCTTGTGGCAGAAAGGAGAACGCTCAGGGTTAAATTTCGGTATTCATATTATCTGGAGGGAACCCAAAAATAATTTTGATGACTGCTACTTTGGCGTAGTAGATGTCAAAGGCTGCAATCGGCATAAAAAATGGCAATATCCAGAATTAGAATATGTAACATTTCCTGTTTTTCACAATGAAAAACTTCCTCCCCCTATTTACGCCTTACAGCTGGAGCCTATGCAGCCAGAAGCGACAGCTTTTTCGGACTCGTATTGTTCTATACAATCTATAAGTACAAGTGGAAGTGAATATGTAGGACACTCGTCAACGCCACAGTTATTTTCTGAAAATGAACTCAGCTATTTAATACGAGATCTAAATTTATCAAAATAGGCGTCGGAACTGTTAGCGTCAATGCTAAAGGAAAATAATTTATTGCAGCCAGAAGTATTAATAACAATTTATAGAACCAGGGAAAAAATTATACCGTGTTTTAGTGACGACGAAGAGTTTGTCTATTGTAACAACATACTTCTAGACATACGTTTATCTAAATATAAACCTACTGATTGGTGGCTCTTTATAGATTACTCGAAAATAAGTGTAAAGAGTTTTATTGCACAATGGAAATCGATATGCATCTATCCCAACTGCCCATTCAACCAAACTCAAAGAAGAATACGAGAATATTAGCTTAGTTTATTAAAAATTAAATTACTACGAACATCAATGGTCAGTTTGTGTGGATTTAAAAATGGTAAATTTCTTACTTGGTCAGCAAAGTAGATACATAAAATACCCTTGTTTCATTTGTTTCTAGGACAGTCGAGCAAAACAAAATCACTAGGAACAAAACTTTGTGGCCTTTGGCAGAATCCTTAACTGTAGGTAAAAGTATTGCAGTAAATAAGCCATTACTGAGCACTTAATTGAGTAAGTAAAGAGTACTATTACTGAGTACTATTACCGAGTAGGGACAAAATTATACTTCCACCACTCTACATTCAGCTGGGCATCATGAAACAGTTTGTCAAAGCATTGGGTAAGAACGGAAAATGTTTTAAATTTATCTGCGGAGCATTTTCTCAGTTGAGTATGGAAAAGCTAAAAGCTGAAATTTTTGACGGCCCTCAAATGCGAATATTAGTTAAAGATGCGGACTTTATAAAGCCATAACTGCTTTGAAACTGAAGCCTGGAAAAGTTTTGTATCTGTTATAAGTAATTTTCTTGGTACAATAGAGCGTCATATTATGAAGATATTATAGAAACGATGTTAGAAAAATTAAGGGTTTTAGTAGCAAATATGAGCATAAAAATACATTATATTCACAATCACCTGGACAGGTATGCCGATAACCTGGGATATTTTACCAATGAGCAAGAAAAGCTTTCACAACGATATAAAATTCAAGGAGGAGATATATTAGGGCAGATGGAATCAACGTATGATTTCAGATTACTGTTGATCTCTACAAAGAGATAGTTCTCAAGAACCCCATAAGAGGAAGTCTTATAAGGGGTGTTTTTTTGAGGTGTAATATACCGTTTCCATTTTTTATTTTTATTACCTTTTTTTACTTTTATATAATTAAAATAAACATTTTAATAGAATAATTAAGTGATTTTAAATAAACTAGGCACATTAAAAACAACAATTTAAATATTTCTCACACATAACTACTGCCCAATAAAGCGATTGTTGCGTTGACTGTATGACATGGAACAATGTTGGCTATTTCACATATCCTGCAGAATAATACTATTAAAATTCGGAATTAGATAATCTACGTAGTCGAATAGCAAAGCCCAATTTCCTGCGAACGGCGCTGAATTTATAAGTTTCGATCAACACTGCCAGCAAGAGCGGCGATATTTTTTACGAAACGCCCAGATATTTGGTTTGTTTGAATACACAGCAGAGTGAAATACATTCACAATTTGTCGATAATTCGGCGAGTACATCGCGAAGTTCAAATTCACGAAGTGTTCTATAAGTGCTCAATTTGCAAGCGTTTCTCTGATCTTAAACTTTCGATGGCGATTTATTAAACTATTGAGATACAGATTTACAGACTTGCGCGCAAACTTTTTCACAGTTCGTTTGACAGGGGCCCAAATCGGAAGTTCGTACACAATAAAAAATCACCCTTTAGTTGTTCAAAATATTTAGACGAAGTTCCAACTTTTAAAACTTTCTTTTTAATGCCCTTACTTGATCTAGTCATTTGATGGAAATCTTCGTCTATCAACCCATTTCTTCGGGTTTGGGAAGAGAAATTAATCGTTGGAAGATGAATCCGCAGAATTGGCATACGTGGATGTTCTTCGAAGCATAGGCCAATAAGTTTTGTAGTAGCAATCCAAGACGTCCCTATAAGCGCATTTTTGTGGCGAAAAAAGCATCTTCTTGTTGGTCAGACGTGGATGTTTAGCACCCTTCAATTGATTCAGTAGCGATGCGTAATACTCCCCGGTGATGATCCTGCCTTTTACCAGATAATCTTTGAACGCAACATTATAAGAATCTTAGAAAATCAGAGCCATGATTTTTCTTGCAGATTAAACCGCTTTCGTTTATATACATTAAAAACAAGGATAAAATAGTTAAGAGGGAATTAGAAAGGGTATGACAAAAGATTCAAAAACAGGTTGCTATATATATTACAGCATACACATACAACTTACTTAAAAAAATCATATTTAATTTTCCTTCCTTTTTATAGTACAACTAAAAACATATATATTGCAATTAAAATTCCCTCAATAAGCTTTGGGTGATTTTAAGTATATTAAAGTTAAAAAAATTTATCTGTAACTGGCCTTTAATCCTCATTCTTGGAGAATCACAAAGCATAGGTGGGTTCCATAGACTATTATAGATTTCGCAATATTTATTTAAATAAATATATATCACAATGGCGCAAAATATAGTATTTTTACATTATTATTTTATTTTCACTTTGATAGTGTTAAGACAGTCCCAAAAAAAAAACAAAAACATTTAATGAAACTATGAATATTGTATTTAAAATTTTATACAATAATTTCAAAGTAAACATGTTTCTTAAATAGGAGGACATGCTCCTTAAATATAATTGTTAAATATAAGAAATTCCGATCTGTACCGTATATTTTCCACTCTACACAGCTTTAATATCCATCCCATATTATGGGATATTTTCAACCAAATTTCTACCCAGAAAGCCCAACAATAAACTGACATCCAAAAAGAAAAACTTCCACGCCTTATTAAATCCCAAAATCAACACCCACGCTAACACCTGCATCCACCAATTTTGTACACAATTTTTCGAATACCCACATTAGCGATTCAGCCCAAAGAACCTAACCAAAAGGTTTTAATATCGCAGTGACTCCTAGCACTATCCCAGTAGAGAAAATAATTTTCCAAACGGAAGATGCTTTATTCCACCTACCTGCTCTTGAAGTCGAAGAAACCCGCCAAGACATTGCCAGAATCCTTCGTCATTCCAACCCCCGAAATCTAATCTTCCGTCGGACGAAAAACGTGCCTTACTTGAGTTACACAGAAATTCAGACGTAACAATTCTTCCAGCCGACCAAGGGAATGCCACGGTCATGGATTTTTGGGAGATCGTACATTTTTGGGATACGAGAAGATTTTTCGCGAGGTATTAAAGCCTTTTTATCATCTGAAGGAAGATTAGAATTATTGATGACAGTACGCGTTTTCTTCTCTAGATATGTTATAGGGTCGTTAGGAATTTGCTTATAGTCTGCACTCTCTAATAGATCAGACATTTTAATTTCATAGTCAATAGTTTTAACTACCGAATTTGATTGGGATGGATGATGATGCATTTAGTTCGCATTTGGCATGAGTTCGCATTTAGATAACGGTTTGTATGGGTGGGTTTACGATAGACAGAATAGGGTATATTATCCTATTAGAATATCAAGAAAATTAGAATGTCAAGAAAAGGAAGAGCAGAATTGTTTTCAGTACCATTGTAAATTGGACTTGGGAATGTATACTATTCAAATGAGAAAGGAACAGATTTAAAGATTATAGTCCGCTTGGCCAAATGACGAAGGTGTCATCTACATTTCGGAACCAGCAAATAGGTTTTAACAGACTGGTGTTAATGGCTTGAGTTTCAAAGTGTTTCATAAAAATATTGGCTACGACCGGAGAAAGATGGTAGCCCATAGGAGCTCCACGAATTTGTTTAAATAATTTATTTTTGAAGATGAAATATGTATTGGACATGCAATGTTCATTAAAACTAAGATTATCCGTTGATGTGTGGTGTTTGTTTTTTAGAATATCTAGAGTTTCTGGAAGAGGAATGTTTGTAAATAACGAGACAATATCAAAACTAACAAGAATGTCACTTTCGGATATACAGTGCCTTTGAAGAAGCTCAATGAAATGAGAGGAATTTTTGATGTAGGATGCTGATTTTTCCACGAGGGGCTGTAGAGTTTTCACTAAATATCTTGCGGATTTGTGAGTTGGTGAACGATATGCGCTGACAATGGGCTGAAGAGGAATGTCAGTTTTATGGATTTTTAGGAGATCGTACATTTTTGGGATTCGAGAAGATTTTTCGCGAGGTATTAAAGCCTTTTCATCATCTGAAGAAAGATTAGAATGATTGAAGTCAGAACGCGTTCTCTTCTCTAGATATATTTGTAGGGTCGTTAGGAATGTGTTTCGAGTCTGCACTCAGCAGAACACACAGATCTGCGCGCAGATCGGACATTTTAATTTCATAGTCACTAGTATTAAGTATGACTTTTTTTTGGAACTGTCTTGATACTATCAAAGTGAAATAAAAAAGAATATAAAAATACTCCATTTGGCACCATTGTAATATAGTATATTTTTTTTTAAATAAATATTGCAAATATGCAAAAAATATTTATAGCACCTTACGTTCAGAAAATTCAGCTCAGTTTAATAATATCCCGACACAAAAATGAAAAAGCTATTAAGCTACTATAAAGATCCGATAACCACGTAGTCTCTATTCAGTTTTTTTTTCTCATTTTCCATTAATCCACAAATATCCTTTCCATGCACGAAATCTATAATAGTCTATGGAACCCACCTATGCTTCGTGATTCTCCAAGAATGAGGATTAAAGGCCAGTCCCAGAGAAAATTTCTTAACTTTAATATACTTAAAATCACCCAAAGCATATTGAGGGAATTTTAATTGCAATATATTTGTTTTTAGTTTTACTATAAAAAGGAAGGGAAATTAAATATGATTTTTTTTAAGTAAGTTTATATATAAGTGTATATGCTGCAAAACAACTACAGGCAATTCCTGCGTTAAAATTTATCCAGGATGGTCGTTTATAATTGATTGGTTTTTGCTTACTATGTTAGGAATTGATTGACAAACGCATTATGGAAACTTATAAAAAATACTTCTGCGCTTATTGATATATTCTTATCTTGTATACTATTACTCTTTATCTAAGATAAATATACCCCTAATTTCAAGTTTCTATTTTTTTACGTCTGAATTTATTTGTTGCTCCCAAGGGCCTAACGAATTAGGTCTAGTCTAATGAAAGCTACTCCAGTATCTGTTTACGTATTCATACATGTTATGTTATTATGCTTTAAAATTGTTTTAAACATTATTTCGAACCTCTGTCTTTAACATAAAATGACATGTGTAGGTGGTAACCTTTCACTTTAAATTAAAGTTGATTTCTTTCAAAACTATTTGATATTTATTCTTGGTATTAAAATTGTTAGTAGGTCTTCACCAATTTTTGAATTTTTCCAATATTTCCAAGAGAGGAGAAATTGCAGTTTATTTTTGGAGTTTAGCTTTTTGTGTTTACCCTAGAAGTGATACCTACCAAGAAAACTCGATTTGCTATTTATGCTTTCGATTGCTATTAATGCTTCCAGAATTGGCAAAAATGCCTATGTTGCTAGGCGCCATCTAACATATACATCGTAAAGTTTGACAAATCGTACAAAATCTGTTGTACCAGAATTCATAGGAGGTTTGATTAGTAAATAACGAGACTGACGGTATAAAATATTTTATTTTTATTTCATACATATTTATTTATTATCACCTCCAATATACACCCCTCCTCTATCCCTACAACGCGCCATGTGAATCTTCGATTGTTCGAAGCAGTGTTGGAAGTCTTTTTTTTGTCAGCTCCTTCAGAACGCGTGCCGCTTTCTCTTTCACAGCTTCAACGGGCTCAAATATTGTTCCTTTTAATCCAGATTCTACCTTAGGAAACAGATAGAAGTCGCAAGGTGCAAGATCCGGCGAATAAGATGGATGGTCTAACCCTGGGATGCCGTACGTGGCTATAAACCTGTTGTTCAAACGTAAGAATTTTAGGAACCATTTTGGCACACACTTTTTGCATGTTAAAATTGTCATGTAAAATTTGCCGTATGCATTCTTTGTCAATTCCTACAGTTTCAGCTTCGCACGAATACTTAATCGACGATCAGATCGAACCAGATTATGGATTTTGTCGATATTGTCATGTGTTTTTGACGTGGAAGAGCGACCCGGGAATGCATCATCTTCAACGTCTTCTTAGCCATCTTGAAAACACTTAAACTACTCAAAAACAGATGCGCGATAAACATTCATTGACATACACTTCTTTCAATAAATTATAAGTTTCAGTAGCGGTTTTTCCAAGTTTCAAGTGAAATTTCACAACAATTTGTTGCTCTATTGTTACACTTAAAATTTTACCGGCGAAACAAACAAACGGATTTGTTTACAGAAGCGCGAAAGGTACTGTATCGGAAATAGAAGGCTTCCCGCTAAACAGCTGTTGGTCGCTGGCGTTTAGCGTCTGCGTACTTCTTCTGCAGCAGCGTCATTTTCGTTATTTAATAGCCACACCTCGTACCTCGAACTGATAAAGTAAGATCATCATGTGACATACTGCGATTGAAACATCCCTAAGTATTAGTATGACAAGCATACATAAGATTATACATGAACATTTAGCTGTGAAAAAGATTTGTGCGCGTTGAATTCCGCATAATTTGAAAATCATTCAAAAAAGATTCGTGTCGATTGGTGCAAAGAAATGATCAAAAAAATATAATCGTGGTGTATCAAAAGCCATATATAACATCTATACAAGTGACGAATCTTGAATCAATGCGCATGTGCCCGAAAGTACACAGCAGTTGATTGTATTGGTATTTCAAAATGAGCCAAACACAATAAAAATTTTTGCGCAAAAAGTACATTGAAGAAAATGGTCTCTTGTTTTTTTTTGGGGATAAATATGGCCACACTGGCACTAGATAATCGTAGAACAGTCAATTTTGAATGATATACAACCATTTGTTTGCCAGGAGACTTTGAAGAAATAAGAAAAAACAATCAGCATTGATTTTTCATCAGCATTTATGGACCAATTCACACATTGGTTCATAAATGACATATCATCAGCAGTTATGAACCGACCCCAAAAATCATTCTAGTCGCGTTTTAACATCGCTAAACATTCTTTTGAAGTTGACACACGTGTGTATTTACTGTCAATTATGAGAAATCGCGCCACCCATCTTGCGGAAAGCTTTTTGATATCCAAATGAGTTGTTAAAATATTCTGCACCCATTCAGTTGATATGCCCATAATATCAGTAATCTTACGCACTTTTACTCTCCGATTGTTTATAACTCTATGATGGATTTTTTCAATTATTTTTGAAATCGTAATCTCATTTAGACGACCTGGAGGATCTTCTTTGAAAATGCTTGTACGGCCACATTTGAGTTTAGTTGTCCAGTATTTTATGGTTGGTAACGAAGGTACAGAGTCCCCATAAACTTTTGCACATCTGTCCGAGAGCAAGTCTAAGTGTGATAAACGGCAAGTGAACGTAACGAACCTATGGAATCCTGCACTACTTTCGACGAGGACATGGCTGCGCAAGGCCTAGTTCCAATGACTTTCGAGGTATTGAAGGAAAATCATCTACACTGCCTCCAGAACCACCAACGAAACAGAAAGAACTGCAGCAGAAAGTCATTGAAATGGCAGAAGAAATCGCCAAACTTAAAAAAGAAGCCAAAGAGGCAAAATCTATCATCAAGAAACTGATGAAGAACACCAATGACGGCAAAGCAAGTGCTGATGCTTCTGCTAAGAAAAACAAACAAACCACAAAAATCACGCCACCAACAAAAGTAGATAAAGGAACGCAAAGATCGTTCAAAATACCAACCTCAGTAAAACGATCACAGACAATAGTGACCCAAACAGAAAGCTCGGAGGTCGGTACGCAAACTACCGCACCAAAAGAGCTACCGAAAACAGTCGAGATCCAAAAGGAACCCGAACAAGGAAACAACACTCAAGTTTCGGATCAAGATGGATACCAACAGGTGTCCAATCGAACAACGAAAAGGAGGAGGAAAATGACGTCAGCTTCCGTGGCAAGTCAATCCATGGAAGAATCGATCGTCAATCCTTCATCCAGATCGTCAACCAGAAACAAAGAACAGCTAACAGCAACGGCACCAAAACCAATAAAGAAAGCGACAACTACAGCAACTGTCGCCACCACCAGACCAAAGCCGATAGTCCGGAAAGACAAATCAGCTTTCCAAGAGGTAATGTGCATCCTCAAGAAAACAAACGTAGCTGTCGGGCCAGCCAAGACGTTAAGAAACGGAGTCCTCATGGCCCCCGTTACCGAAACTGACAGAAAAGCTCTGATAGAGCTTTTCGAGAAGTAAGGGTACCCGTACTCTACAACAGAATCAAGCAACAGGAATCTACACGTCTTATTCAAAGGCGTGTTAGAGACCCTTCCGACTGAAGATATAAGAAAGGAGCTACAACTCCTAGGCTATCACCCCATTGCCGTCACAAGATGGCAAAACAAGGAAAGAAAACCCATTGCAATCGTACACGTAAGTGTGCCACGCAATGAAAAACATCTCTACTACTAGTCCGTCCAGGTAGAGAAACAAATCAAAAGAAGATCAGCTGCGAATAATCCAATTCCGCAACGCCAAACCAAAGAAAAAAGAACCGAACCAAAATCAGTAACAGTTTCCGATCAAGTCGAAAGAGACATCCGAAGCCCCGCCCACCAGGCGGAGCCAAGTCGACAGCAAGTCGAGTTTTCACCCGATTTTACTAGTCATCTGCAGAGAATAATGGAACAATTGCAAAGGCAATTGGAACCAATAGTCCAACAACAATGTCCACTAACTATCTAGTATAATCAGTGAATATCAAATACTGATTTAATCAAACACACACACTCCCACA
The DNA here is from genome assembly GCA_031761425.1 of Cosmopolites sordidus. Taxonomy (NCBI): domain Eukaryota; kingdom Metazoa; phylum Arthropoda; class Insecta; order Coleoptera; family Curculionidae; genus Cosmopolites; species Cosmopolites sordidus. Next base: position 1,727,545 of record JARFXV010000126.1, read on the forward strand.
CACACACGCGCACTCGCACACGCACTCTCAATAAAAATCATCATCATCATTATCATTCAGCCATTGTCGATCCACTGCAGAATGAAGGCCTCCCAGCATGCTTCCAACTCGCGCGGTCCTGAGCAGCGAGCTCTCATCTACTATTCGAGTCCAACATACTTGATGATGTCACCCGTTCATCGTGTTTTCGAGCGGTAGCCAATTCTATATATACCATATATATATATATATATATATATATATATATATATATATATATATATATATATATATATATATATATATATATATATATATATATACAACCCATGGTTGTTTGATTGGTGTGGAGTGGTTCATTTGACAGTGGAGAGGGACTCCATATTCTTGGCGAGATAGCATATGTCGGTACCCTGATGAGTCTAACCACCAACAGACGAAACATGTACCCTCCAATGTAAGGGATGGGTGGGGCTTCCTCCCGGTCAAGCAACTAACCAATGCTCATTATGGTGGAGACGCAAGTTGTTGTGCGTTTCACATGAGATTGTGGAACCCAACGGTCGGGGGTGTATAATTCCTGACTACTGTAGTCTCATTGAACGCCTTCCAAATAAGTCAAAAACTTCATATATAAGCCGTCCCTTCATATATATATATATATATATATATATATATATATATATATATATATATATATATATATATATATACGCGACGTTTTTGACGTTTCGCATAAATTTTATTTCAAATTTTGTTTTCGGTGAAACGTCGACAAGAACGAAAAACTTCTCAAATGAGCAAATAGACATCCGGAACCATAATCCCAACCTTTAGTTTATAAAAGAAAATTATAGTAAAAATTATGGAAAAATAGAAACATTCTATGCTATGTAATGCCAAATAATTTTCAAAATATACGTAATTACTACACATCTGAAAAATATTATGATAATTAGAAAGTAAAATACTTTAAAAAGCATTAAGGCATTCTTGCGGTGGTGATAAGGATGTGACCGTTTTAAGTCCTCACTTTGTACCCTGAGAGCCTACATGATTTATTTTAATGATTGAAGCTTTTTAGCACTTAGTGTACCAAAATCATTTGGTTTAACAAATGTCTGCGAAACAACCGACAATATAATTTACGTTCAAGCTTGCAAAAAAAAACATAAAATATACACAATAAATGGCCTTTAATTTCCTTTTTTAATTATATCGAACAATCTCTGGATTTATTTTTATGTCTTTTGATATCGGATCTCTTTCATGAATCCAAATGTCGATCAATTAACCAGGCGAAATTCTTTTTTATTATAAAATTATTGTTGTTTTCAAATTCGTTGGCAAATTAACTTTTTGTTTTGGAGTTTGTATAACAATTCATTCATCGTCATTTGTATAATGATAGTGTATTTTTGTCAATAATTTTCACAAATTTTGTATTAGTAGTTAACAAACTCTATTGAGATAAGCATTCATTTCTTTCCTTTCCTTCAAAATAGTTACCTTGGAAGACCACCCAGCCCCTTACACGATTTATCCATACTTCATAGCAGTGCTGAAACTAACACATTTTTAGGGTTAGGGACTTTTCATTGTTCTCCCATGTCTGAAAATGGAATCTTTTGAGGTAAATTTTCAATCTGTGGAAAAGAAAAAGTCACAAGAATTCAAGCCTGGTGAATAAGGGGACTATAAAGCCACCGTGATGATTTTACTTGCCAAAGACTCATTAATTGAAATCTCTGTTGCAAAACACATTGTCGTGATGTGACGCCCAGTTGTTATTAATGTTCAGTACCGTTCGAATGACTGAATATTTTAAGAACCTCTCGATAAAAATGCTTGTTTAACGTTTGGCCTTGAGGCACAAATTCCTTAGGAACCATCCCCTGGCTATCCAAAAAGTAAATCAACACGTTTTTGAGCTTTGATTTGCTTATTCCGGTTTTCTTGACCCTGGTGAGGTTAGAGTGCGCTATTTCTGGTTCTGGCTCTTCGTTTCCAGGAAATGTTCAAAAATCTAAGACTCGAAAATCTAATCGAATCTCGAATCTCATTTTCAATCAGCCAGAAAGAGTCAAGACATGTTTCCCTCCTTTTGTCCTTTTGATCCTGCAAAAGGTTCTTCGGAAGCAATTTCGTGCAGATATTCTTTATTCATATTCTTCAATTCATTGTTCAAAATCTGATAACTATTCGTTATTTATCGCTCTGTTATTTTGTAACTATTGTTTTATATTAACGTTTGATAACTGTTATCGTGAAGAAATAACAGGTACACTGGTAATATCATATGAAGTTTCGTAGTCGCTGTTGCCGCGGCCCCGCTTTTAAACGAAATAACAGAGAGACAGACAAATAACAGGCAGCGCATTTAATAACCGATAAAAAATAACAATCGTGGTTGTAGTTTGATCGTTGTTCACTGTTGCCGCATCTAGCAATCTTCAAGAGAATACTAGGAGTACAGTATATTTTTTCTCCTTTGTTTGGGTTTTTCGCCACTGTCTAAAACTCAAAAAATATCAAAAATACCTGTTCTTATTTAAAGAAAGAATCACTGGGTAAAAACAAAAAACCAAACGGAGACAAATTTCTCAGTGATTCTTTTTTGTAATAAATTTGCCTAACGAACAAAATTTTAAAGATATAAAAATGTTATAAAAAAATGTACAAACTTTTAACGTTAACGTTTCGGAGGGTAATCTCCCCCCGTTTTCAAAACTGAACTAAAAAATAAATTATATTAATTTGTAATATATAAAGTAACGAGTGAAAGTAAATATATTTTTTTGTATGTCAACGATACTTACATTGACAACAATGGATTTTCATGACAGTAAATAATAAAGTAGAAAAAATATATGAACACGCCACAATCATTCAGACATTACTTAGGAGTACAGTGTTGGCGGTCGCCATTGGGCAGCATTATTGATAAAGTTGTATGAGTCGCTGTTTCGAAAAGAACATTGGGAATAAGTGCAGTTTTAAATTGTTAATAAAAACTTTGTTTTAATTTGGACATTTACAGATATTCTTTATATATAATATCTCAGTTATTTACCTATTTGGTTACTGGTATGTAAAAATTTAAAGTTAAAAACAAACCCTTATAACAATATTTCGGCTCCTCCTGTAGAATAAAAAGGGGAACCTCCGCATAGTCCATTGGCAAGCTTTATACTAGAAAATTACTAGACAACACTAGACACGAGCAACTACGGAAATGTCTGCACATTTCACATTTATACATAATTTAGACATAATATCATTTTAATGGTTGATTTCAAAATTATTTGTACTAGAACAATATTCAAAATAAAATTTATATTATTATAATACTTACTAGTTACTACTAGTAGGGCATATACTAGTTAGTAATATGCAGAAGATTATTTAGATGTATTCAAAGAAAGTCAAAGTAAAAGTAGATATATAGGAAACAGGAATATTAAAAAATCGCAATAAAAATTACATTTTTGTAATATGTGTTCACTGTGCAGATTATCAGATTCTTGCATTTAAAACACAATTATTACCAAAATCAAATTGTTACACCTTTTTCATATAATAAATGTATCTATGCGCATATGGTACGATTTTATTTTGTATCATGCATTTAATTTAACAATTTATAGAAAAGCCTAGATCTGAAGCTGTTATTTTAGTAATTATTATTATATGGTATATAGCGCGTAAATATAGTTGTAAAATATCTGTTACAAGAGCAAATGTAAGCGAAATGTGACAATATTTTTAAAATAACCAAACGAACTAATTACCCAATAAACTTGATTGAAACAATATTTCAATAGCCATGTGGAAGTTTACCAAAAGATTCAATCGCACTATGTCCAAGTCTGAAACAAAATTTGATAGCGCACTGCCGCTCGAAATTATTGTCAATTATTTTTAGAACGTACTAAAAAAATTAGATTCACGAACTTTAAAGGTTCACTTAAAGGTTCACGAAGAATTTAGAAGTGACTATAACACAAATGTTTGCATACCTCCCCTCCAAAAAGAAATCAACAGTGTTGGCACATCGAACACTACGCCTTCAGTCTAACTAGTTTATTTACACACCATAAAAGTAAATATTTATGTGATTTTTATATTTTTATCGCTTTGTGTATTATTATAATTTTATACGACAACACACGGACATATCTCTATATTCCAAATTACTCTGAAAGTAGTACTGACATCTCTTAGCCTGGATTTGAATTACATCAACGTTATCCGGATTTATTTTCTCATTAAATGTTGGATTCGCCTTCGGAATGAAACACCAGCCAATTAAATACAAGAAAAATATACGATTTTATTATATGATACTATGTTGAATCAATTTTGATTAAATTCCATCTAAAAAAGATATTTTGATTGTAAAAAATAGCGTCTTGTGTTTGTCTTTTAATTTTTGGTTGTCATTTCTTTTTACATTTTCGTTTTTTTTATTGTCAAAATCCTATAAAATATAAAATACTTTATTATAGATAAAAACCACATGTCGTGCTTATCTTGCACGTTTGCTCGCTGTTCATAGACCAGATGGATGGTATTTTTTGGTCAGGATCTCATTTGGGTTGACCTCGTTATTGGGGTGTTTGCCAATTTGCTATTAATAAAGCGCGATTTTCTTTTTCTATTAAAATTAAGACACTCAGCATGGTAGGGTTTTATTTATTACCTCTTATATACATTGAGTGATCTTGCTGTATCTCATCTCCGCTGCCTCATGGATTAGGGCTTTGAGAGTTTGAAGGAAAATAAATCTAGAAGTCGTCTATCTGTTATTTTATTATATTATATTCCACATTGGCCGTATTACTGAAATATATAGGGACCTGGATTGCCAAGGTAAGAGGCCAACTCCTAAAAGTTGTAAAAATTTAAAGTTACTTTTGCTACAAGGAGATGCCCATTATCTTGCTTGAAAATAAACATTGGTGATACGGAAATAAGTGAAGTTTCAGGATTTTTCTTATGTAGGGTGCTTTTTTTATTAGATGACTTAAAACTATGTATTATATGTGAAATAACATTCCATGATATTACTGTTTTAATACAATTTTGGACAAATGTCTACCGCAGCTACTTCGGACAAAGCGAATACTGTCAATCCAAATTCAGACCATTTTTTCAAGCTATTGGGGTCTTATGCTCGCAATTATCCGAGTTATGTCGGCTTTCAATATTTGATGTATTATTTTACATAACCCCAAAGAATATAATCTAAAGGCGTTAAATCAAATAACTTTCGCGGCCAATTATCATGCCCGTTCCTCGAAATAATTTTTTTACCGAATTGTTCCCTTATGACATGTGGACCCGTCCTGTTGGACCCACATCTCATCCAGATCAATACCATGCAAATTAGTAATTAAATAATCATTAAGTATCGCTTTGTAATGATTCACATTAACACTAACGTGCTTTTCGGCTTTACTTTAAAGAACTAGAACCTAATGATGCCACCGGCCTACACTCTACACCATACGGTGCATTTTTCTGGAATCAATGGTAATTGTTGGATCATTTGCGGATAACTTTCACTCTAAATGTGGCAATTTTGTTTATTAACGTAACTATATAGCCAAAAATTAACTTTGTCGCTGAAAATTTTGCGGTTAAATTCTGTGTCAAGTTGTAATTGATTTTAAGCCCATTCTCCGAACGTACGACGCAAACGATGGTCTTGCGGCTTGATTTCTTGAATCTTGTAAGGTACCAAACCAAGACCTTTACGCAAAATTTTCCACGTAGTGGAATAACATAGCCCAACTTTCTGCGAACGGCGACAAATTGATAAATTTGCATCTTCATCAACACTGCCAGCAACAGCGGCGATATTTTCTGTCTTGTTTTTATTTTAATCTTGAGCAGCGTGGAATATTTTCGAGAGTTGTTCATAATTCGGTGAATACATCGCATTCGTTAGGCGATTAGGTACACCAAAAAATTTGCGAACTGCTCTGTAAGTTTGGCGCACAGGATAGTGATTTTGATAATACATTTCTACAATTAGGAAGCGTTGCTTTGATGTTAAACGTTCCATAATGATTAGTCAGGTTATAGTGTATGACACTAGAGGCACGCAAATTCCAATTCGTTGCACAGTGACCCCTAACGGAAGTTCAGGCAGACTAAACAATCATCCGTTATAATGTCGTCCATGTAAGTTATGTCCCCACATAGAATAACAGATTCATTACTACATGCTAAAGAGAGATAGCCGAGAAATATTCTCTAAACAAGTTCTGTTTTTTGAGATTCACAAGGTATAATCTTCATCGAATATTTGAAAAAACGAGAGAAAATTAAGCTGCATTGTTGGTCGCATGTCATGAAGGATTGATAAGAAACGCCCTCTTTTGGCAAAAACGAAGTGTTATTTCACGACGAAAATGGAGTTACTCGTTTGTTCACCATTGCTGAAGTGAAATTTCCACCCAGTTCTCCAGACTTGGCCTCTTCGGTCGCTTTCTTTTCCCGAACATATAGATATATCTGGCTGGAAAGACATTCACATTAAATGAAGAGATCGTCGCGCAAACAGAGGACTACTTTTCAGAGTTCGATAAGTTTGGTTTGGTACTTTTTGGAAGACATAAAAAAGTAAGAAAGAATATAAGAAAAGAATATCGCTGGGAGAAGTAAATCGATTTATAAAAAGACTACGTTAAAAATTAATCCAATTTCGATCAAAAAAAATATTATTTTATTTAAAACGTATCTGATTTTTCATATTATATTTGTGTTTATTGGTTATCTTGATTTTTTCTGCCATGTCAACATCATCTGATGCCAGGGTTGGTATTTAAGCATCCGGAATTGTATATATCATCTGACATATACATCGTAAAATTTCACTTTGTTTACTGTATACTTACTCAGAACTTTTTACCATACCGACGCTATTTGTGTTGTTTAGTGACTTGAAAATTTCGTCTCAGACAAAAAGTTAAATCAATTCATGAGAATTTTCGCAATGTGATGATTGACTACGAATTTCGATGTGTATAATCTCAACAAAAGTGCATCGATCATCTCACCTCAAGTTTTTGTATATTATTGGTTTAATTAATTAAATCATGGCCGTCGTTCTCTCATGGACGAATTTAAAGAAGGTCATCCAAAATCGGTTGTTGTGCTAGAAAACACCAATATTTTGCGTGAACTGATAAAGCAAGATTACCATGTGACATACCGTGAGATTGAGGCATCCCTGGGCATTAGTATGACAAACATATACAAGATTTTACATGAGCATGTAGCTGTGAAAAAGATTTGTGGGCGTTGGATTCTGCATAATTTGACAATCACTCAAAAAAGGCTCGTGTCGATCGGTGCAAGGAACTGCTCAAAAATACAATCGTGTGGCGTCAAAAGCCGCGTAGGTAGCCATGTGTCACCTCTACACAGGTGACGACTCTTGTGTATGAATCCGTTCTATGCGTAAGAGCCCGAAAGTAAACAGCAATCGACTGTATGGGTTTTTTAAAATGAGCCAAACCCAACGAAAGCACTTTGAAGTAAATGGTCGTCTGTTATTTTGGGATAAATGAGCATGTGATTACAGTGCCACTAGATCGTAGAACGGTCGGTTCTCAATGGTACACAATCCTTTGTTTGCCACAAGTCTTTGACAGAATAAGAAAAAATAGCCAGCAATGCAGGATCATTCTTCACCATGACAACTCGTGCCGTCACACATCGGACAGAAGAACTCAAGATTTGACTGGTCAAAACAACGAATTGATGGGTCATCCGCCAAAATTTAATTTTGTATTCCTTCGAATACATATCCAAATCATATACATGTATCCAAATTGGAACCCTTTCCGTGGAAAGCTTCATTTAAAATTCCTTAACAATGGTAACAGTTATTAATATAATATATATATATATATATATATATATATATATATATATATATATATATAATAGTTATAACAATGGTAACAGTTATAATATAGTATAGTGTTCTTCTTGTTTTTTTTAATCTATCGGAATTTCGTTTTTCTTGCATTGGCTTCTTAAAGGATTATTTGAAAACAAAATATAATATTTTTATAGTCTTTTGTTCCATTCGTTTCGGCATAAATTTGATTTATTTTCTTAAAAAAAAAGAAAAATTTACATATTATTTTCGTTTAATGTCAAAGTTGTTAATTACTAATTTTTTACGCTATAACCCGTTTAAATGATTCATGCCACATTAAAAAACACATAATTAATTGTTTGATTAAATTAACTATGCAAAATGTCGTCCACCATTCCATTTCTCGTGAAAGAAGCTTCGGCAGTGGATAAAATATTGAACATAAAATTTAGATTTGGTCAATTAACCATTCACAATATTTTGCCTGTGGAAAAATCAGTGAGTGAGAATGCTTGTACCCTTTGTACATAAGTATAGAATAATTTCTTTTTAGTCTTCTATTTACAATCCAGTAGGAAAATCCAACTTGCCGCACACAACTTCGAGTACTTCTGATATGATCCTCTTCAAAGAAATGCAAAATTGCCGCCCACATCTGTGAAATTTTGAAATCACACAACCCTCAAATTTCTTTGAGAAACTTGGACAAATGTTTACCGAGCTGAAAGCGACCTTTTGGGGTATTGTTGCCCGTAAATACGCGTAGCTCCTTTGGGATTTTGGAGAAATTCTGCGTAAATAAGAACGATATTTTGATATTCGTATATAAAAAATATTTTTGGTTATAAATCGAAAATGCCCGCACTGAAACACTGAAATAATTCTTGTCGTAATTTAAATTCCAGTCTGTCGTGACGATATTGCGACCTTGCCACATCCTTCAAAGCTGATGTAGGGCATGATTCTTAATTAAAAAATATGTTTTAACAATGTTCATCAGTTAATTTATACTTTCTTTGTTAAATAATAATAAATTATTATTTGCCAAATGTGCTTTTTCACATATTTGCTTAAAATGTTAATTCTTATCATAGCTTTCCGAGTTGTAATTTATTAACTTTGCAATTTGTGTCCATTCAAAACTTTAAAAATTAACACTAAAACACGCACACTGGAGGAATTGAAGCTTATTCGAGGTGTGTAAATTAAATAATAAGATTGGTGACGTAGCGTTTGATCTGGCAAGGCTGTTGGCTTTTTTTTTGGAGGAGTAGATCCACATTTGATGCGTTTTCAGTATGTTTGAAAAAGTGTGAACTCCATACACTCATTTACTAGTCTGTAACAGGCAAACGTTTCTGTTGCATAATGCCCAAGTCTAAAACGCAACTTGCAGCGAGCAGCGCTGCTCGAAATTGTTGTTACTCATTTTCAGAATGCACTAAAAAATCCGGTTTACGAAAAGCATTACTACAAACCACCAAGTGACTCTAGAAACTCCAAATTGGTACAGAAGACGAATCAGATGTTGGTCTGCTTTCTCTCCAAAGGGAAAGCCAACGCATTCGATCTCATTACTATATTTATATACCTCGTGCGTGCTCCCAAGCAATTGAAGAAATCGATGAAGAAACTTTGGGGAGCATGGGAAACGTGGAGGCAAAATTTAGAGAGCAACTTCACACATTCGTGAAAATGGTTATCCGTTGAATGACATTATTTTCCGCACTTTAGCATTAAAAAGGCATGTTACATTGAAGTAGTTAAAGAAAAGTAATCAAGGAACCATACATAAAAATATCAAGAATATATAGGGTGATTTTTTTACTGCGTCCGAACTTTAAATTCAAATAAAACAACAACCAAATTAGATGCTTTAAAACTATTTACTTTACGTGTAATAATATTCACTGGCATTAATGTTTAAAAACAATTTCGGACAAATGTCCGTTGCGGCTACTTCTGACAAAGCGCATTCTGTTAATTGCCCTTATATTATGTTGGCTATTGAGGCGTCAATAGTTGCTGATTTATCGGCATAGACCAAAGATTTAACTTAATTCCAAAGATCCCAAATAACAGGTCCATTCCTCGAAATAATTTTCTCACCGAATTAAAAATAAATGTCGATTATATAACTTCATTTTAAAACTTTATCATAAATAATATTGATAATCGATGCGATTTTTTTGCAATTAATTATGAATGAATTAAAATTTATAAAATTGAAAAAAAAAACTTTCCTATGAACGTGCGGCGATTGGCTGCCATGTATGTGACCGCATTATGGTAAAGTATTTTCACGTCAGAATTGTTGACGGTTTCTACCTGTATATATATAGTTTTAAAATTATTGTTGGTTACTAATTTAGTTCAGTAATGGGTGAAAAAAATGGGTAAAGGGTTCGTAAAGGCTAATTCTGATAATATTCCTTCTGTGGATATTTTTATGGTCACATATTTCCTGAAAAATGATATTTGGTTCAATTTAACTGAAATTATATGGTCACAGATTTATAATATTATATTATATTTTAATTATAATAATTTGATGTTAACTTATAAAAAAAAAACATTAAGTAAATTTGTTTTAATACGCAATTAGTTAATATTTTTTTTAAATAAACATTAATATATTTATGTCGATGTTATAGGTGATTGTAAAATCACTAATGCTACAGCAATAATAACAATGGTCTGTAAGAGGAAAGATATTTTGGTTAATAACTGCGTGAGGTTTGAGAAAATCAAACTCTCGTATTCTTCCAATGACGCATTCAATATGAATACGTAGAGCAGCAATTCGTTTGCCTTCTAAAACCTTAGATTGTGATAATTTTATACCAAACCAAACCTTACATGTTTTACAAACCACCCCATAGACTCTTAATTTAAAAAGGAATAAAACAATTTTTTACTTTGTTATCTATCACTTTTATTTTTAAACAAAATTAGCGTGACTATAGTTTCGTAAAACGATTTTACATTCTCATACACTACTTTAAAACTCTTGAGAATGTAAAATCGTTTTACGAAACTATAGTCACACAAATTTTATTTAAAAATAAAAGTGATAGATAACAAAGTAAAAAATTGTGTTATTCCTTTTTAAAAAATGAATTATCACAAAGTAACGGAAAAATCAATCAATAACGTAATTTAATAATATTTGCAAATATAAATAATTCCAGCTGCTAACTATCGATAATGCATGACCAGCCAGAGATTTCCCAATATAAAGAAGTCATCTAACCCATTTTCTTTTTGAGTCGAAAGCTTTTAGTCACACAAATTTCTGTACTCTTCGACAATCTACAAATGAGATTATCCTGTAAAACTTTCATAAGTATAAGACTTTTCATATATAATTACCTTCCAAAATACTAGTCGAATTTTGTTCTTGTCTATTCGCGCTTTCTTGAATATTATTATTCGTATCCTACAAAATAGACGATCCTGTAGGACTTGCTTATTGTTACTATCCTCGGTTGTGTTGTTACATGTAGATTATTTGCGGACACGCAGGAACAGCCGTCCCTACAAATTTGGCACGTTAATTGTTTTTCTCTACATAAATGAAATAAAATAAATAATAGTTACAAACATTAATGCAGAAAAACAAAAGGAACCCTAATCTAATTTCAATATTTTATTCTGAACTTACCTGTGAGCCTCTGTATGTTTACGTAAAGATTTATATAACGTCGAAAACGAAATTACAATTAAAAACAAGTATATATACAAATCGCTAACAAACCAACAAATACATTCGAATATATAGGTTAAACCTATAGAACATTGACTAAGATCGATAAATTGTTTAACTTGCCCGGGACTCCGATTCTTTTCGAACGTCTTTTTGGAAAGTGCGCGAAAGAAAATTTCGGTATAACTTCCGAATTGTTCCGAGTTGACCCGATATTGGCGTTCATATTTACGTTTCCTACCGTACTGAGGTCAAATGCGCTCGGATTTTTGTCGGGGACTGTTGGCGCATCATCGGTATTAGGTTTACAAATTTATTTTCAATTTGATATAACTTTTTAATTATAAGGAAAAAAAAATAAAATATAAATAGTTTTGTTATAAAACTTATATATGATCTTTCCATTTATGACAAAAAAATTTTGTTCAAATGCCCAATTGTTATCTCTCGATAAATCGATTATATGACATCTGGAGCCATCCTATTGGAACCACATCTCGTTCAGATCAATAGCATTCAAGTTCAGAATTAAAAAATCCACGTAGTCGAATACCAAAGCCCAACTTCCTGCGAACGGCGACAAATTAATAATGGATCTTCATCAACACCGTCAGCGGCGATATATTTTTTGAAATGGACAGTTTTTATTTTAATATAGAGCAGCATGAAATGCGTTTGGAATTTGTCGATAATTCGCCAATACATCGTTCGGTTCGGCGATTGTGCCATAAAAGAAGTGCTCTTTAAGTCTGGCGCACAGAACACGGATTTTGATAATATATTTCGACAATTTGCAAGCGTTGCTCTGATGTTAAACGTTACATGATGATTTGTCAAATTATATTGAATAATGTTGACACTAGAGGCGCGCAAACTCACAGATTGTTTAACAGCTTCCCGATTGGAAGTCCGGACATTCCAAAATAATCACCTTTTATAATCTAGAAGATATTTTAAGACTTTTTAATACTATTTAACTATACTTTTTAAATATCCTAAATGCATGTTATATTATTTGAAAGGCTAACACTTCGGTATCTTTTGAGAATTATTTTATGTCAATCGCCATCTAGAAACTATTTTTGACAAAACTAAATATTAATCGCAAATCTAGCCCTTCACAGCCCGAGGAAGTGCTCACTAGAGTTAAGTGGTAGTTGATGACAGATGCAGGATTCCATGTTGTAGGTATAGTCGTTAAATAGCTTCAGTTTTTGTTGCGCCAGTAATCTTAAGGTTTTATTTTAATTTTAATTGTATTTCTTGCCTAAGGAAGAATGTACATTTTGACAAAAAAAACTGAATGTTGATGGTTAAAAGATAATTCAATAAATTAAGTATGACAAACAAATTACGCAGATCCGTCCATCTGGATAAAAAACGCTCTTTGGCCAAATTAAAACATCATAATTTTGAAACGATATTAAAATGTCACAAACATGAATGTATATTTAATGTGACCTCTGTATTCCTGAGTGAGTATTTTTTCATTCTTATTCCGTCAACGTTATTTGTTACAAGAGCGAGCGAACGAATCTCCAAAAGAATTTCTCTTCAGACTCAAAAACAATCTGAAAAAGAGCGCCGACAGCTTTTAGCCCCGTTTTTAATTACATCAAACGTTCTCGGGATTTATTTTCATCTCTTTTGACATCGCATCTGCCTTCACGAACACAAACGTCAACCATATAACTACGTAAAAAAAAATATTATTCTTGTTCTAATGATCTCAATGATTGGTGTTAAAATATTTTAACAAAAATTACGAATTTATTATAATTTTTTTTCAATATCTATTAAAATATAATTTAATAAAATGGTAATAATTAAAAAACAAAAAATGCATTTCAATTTCAAATAAATATTTGTTACCTCAAAGTTTCAATAAACTTACTCGAACGAAAAACACACACCAAAGCCAAGTATGCACTTTAAGCGCAAACATATTAGGATGAGTCTTTGATTTCCAAGTAAATGAAAATAAATCATTTTATTTAAATGCAAACGCAAAAAGAAGAGCTTTGTTTTTTCCTTTAATAGGTAAGTGAAACGGCAAGAGAGTTTCTTGTTTTAAGGTATTTACACAAACAACAGAATTGGGTTTTTGAATAAAAAATAATTCTGGATTTTTTTTACTTTATTTTAAAACTTTATCATAAATAATATTGATAATAGATACGAAAAACTTTTTAAAAACTTGTTACAATTAATTATAAATGAATTAAAATGTATAAAGTTTTAAAAAAATCAGCCGCGAGTGGTTGATATGTTTGTGACGTCAGAACACTAAATTGTTTTCACGTCAGTACTGCCAGCGGCTTCTATTCGTATATATACTGTCAAAATTATTGTTGGTGAAATGCAAAATAAAATATTTTTATTACTAATTTAGTTCAGTAATGTGTGGCAAAGGGTTCATAAAGGCTAATTCTGATATTATACCTGGTCCGGATATTTGAATGGTCACAGATTTCCTGAAAAATGATATTCGGTTCAATTTAACTGAAGTTCGACGTGCTAAAGCATCGATGTAATTTAAAAAAATAATAATAATACGAAAATGTAAATAAAAAACAAAAAACTTCTATTAAATATAATTTAACTATCTGTAGGATGTAATGAGAAAGTTACGGTGACAGGGCTACAGGTTTTGTTTAACTTAACTGCAAAAATAGTATTTGCACTGTAAAAGGACGTGCATGTCCGGAACATAAAGTTTGGAGTAAAGCTTATACAGTTAACTTGATTATTAATGAAAAATTAAGAAAAGTTCAAGACACCCAATGTCACGATTATGCAACTTCAGCAGATAATAAATACTCAAACAAAAAATTATATAATGTTATAAATAGTAATCTTTTATATATATTTGAATATTGGTAATATTGGTTTTCAAAAATAACAAAAAATGTTAAATATTGAATAACCAAAAAATATTTTCTAGTTTTGCAATTATTTTTTAAGCGAAAGAACAATGTAAATCATAATTAGAAAAACAAAACACAAGCATATTGTATAAATCGGTAATTTTACTTCAATAAAAAATACACTGTTAAATATACATAATAAAACTTCCCCCAACTAAGATACTATATTACAGTAGATTATAGCATGTAAACTACATTAATAATCAATTCAGGAGAAAAACAATCACTACGCAATATTATACATATTTGTTTGAATGCTTTCATTGAAGCTTGCAATACTTTTTAAACCGCACCGATTCTCCAAACCACCACACTAAACTCTATTAACATTATTTTCAAAAAAAAAAAATCCACTCATACTACATTATTACTTTAATTAAGGTTTTCAGTATTTCTAAAACGATGGCGATTTTTCGTCTTACATGTTTTACACGCATGTTTTACAGCACCACGTTAGACTCTTAATAATATTTGCAAATGTAAATAAATCTGGTTGCCAACTAACTCTAATGCATGACCAGTCAAAGATTTCCCAAATAAGAGAAGGCACCTTTTTGAGTAGAAAACTTTTATGGCCTAAGTGTGGGACTCTCCTGTTAAAGTCTACCCACTAGAAAACCACTATGTACCACAACACATCCTGGAACTACTGTCAGCCTATCATCAGTCTTCAATCCCTATAATAAATTTCTAACATATGTTTAAACATACCTTATCAAATAAATATGTTCAATAAATAGATGTAATGTACCAAAATCCTGAAAAACACTAAATATTTTAACTGTTTTGTTTTATTTAGAACAGAAATATACCATTTTCTTTACTTTTTGTTTGCATAGTAGGTTTGTTTAAATTTCATGGAAAACTGCTTTACCAGTCCTTAATTTAACTAGTTAACTGATCACACAACTTTCTTTACTCTTCGACCATCTAGAAATTAGATTATTCTGTAAAACTTTTATATGTATAAGACTTTTCTTATACGATTACCTTCCAAATTGGTAGTCGAAATTTGTTCTTGTCTATTCTTGTCTTATTCTTGAATATTATTATTCGTATCCTATAAAATAGACGATCCTGTAGGGCTTTCTCATTGTTACTACATTCGGTTGTGTTGCTACATGTAGATTATGTGCGAATACGCAGGAATATTCCTTTTTATAAATTTGGCACAATAATTTGTTTTCCCTACATGAATTAAATAATATAAATAGAAGTTATAAAAACGAATGCAAAAAACAAAAGGAACCTTACCTTTGAGCCTCCATATCTTATGTAAAGATATATGAGTATAACGTCGAAAACAGCACCGAAAGCCTAAATAACAACTGAAAGCAAGTATATTTGTAAATCAATAGCAGATCAACAAATGCAGTTAACGATATCGGTTACACCTATAGAACAATGACTAAGATCGATAAATTGTTTTATTTACCCGAGACTCCGACTACGGTATAATTTCCGAATTGCTCCGAGCCGATATTTGCGATATTGGCCTTCGGTACAATTGTGAGGCCACAATGGTTCCGGTTTTTTTCGGGAATTGTCGGCATGTCATCGGTACTAGGTCTAAAAATTTATTTTCAATTTGATATAACTTTTTAATTATAAGGAAAAAATAAAAATAGTTTTGTTATAAAACTTATATGATCTTTCCGTTTATGACAAAAAAAATTGTTCAAAAGTCCAATTAAATAGAGATGTTCGATTTAGGTTCAATTCCAAAATATATCATCAAAATTATATTCATTAAAACATATAAATAATAACAATAAATTTATAAATGTTAAATCAATAACCTAATCATCCCAAAAACTTTGATTTCTCTGAGTGTTTTAGTGTTTAGTGTTTTAGTGTTTTGTGTGCAGTCCTATGAAAATTTCCAACTTATTACCCAACTCTTTGAATACTTCTGGTAAAATCCTCTATCAATATGACGTGAAATTTGTTCTTCAACTTCAAGGCCGATTTGTCGCTGCCGCCCCCATTCTTGAAATGTTGAAACTATTAACCGTATCCAAAAGTGTTGCCGTGAAAAGCGATTTATCTCGGTGTCGTAGCCCTAAATAAGCATAGCCTTTTCGGAATTTTGGAGAACTCCTCCGTAAATTATAAATATATTGTGACATTCGCCTATAGAATATAGTTTTGAATAGTTTTGTTTATAGAATATAGTATAGATACTGAAATAATTTTTGTGGCGTTGTTGAAATAACATTGTTTGCAACGTTGTTCATGTCGCGTCGATATTGGCTGATGTCTGTCGTCATTCTTAATTTAAAAAGAAATGTTTTAACAATGTTCATTAGTTTATTTGAAATTTATATTCGTTAAGTAATAATCAATTAATACTTGCCAAATACGCTTTTATATATAAATGCTCAAAATGATAATTCTTATCATAGCTTTTCGATTGATGTTTTAGTAAGTCTATTTTTTTTCACGCAAATCTTTTTTCTTTAAAATGATCTCTTCTTTAAATAGAATCGAATTTAACCAACGATGTTTTACATCATTTTGAACAAAACTTTTCATTATAATATGTATTCAAGATGCGAAATTCATTCCGCGGAAAACAGATTTGAAGATTCATTTCAATTTTCTTATCAATGATCATCTCATCGTGTTGTTTATTTCAATATATCTGAATCCAGTTTTTTGTTTCATTGATCTTTTAAGGTATTATTTGAAAATAAAATGAAATGTTTTTATAGCCATTCATTGCATACGTTTTGCCATCATCAATATGATTTGTTTTGTTACAAAAAAAACTAAAATGTACACAGTATTGTCATATAATGCCAAAGTTGAAATTATTGGACTAATTTTTCTAATTATAATACGTTTTAAATGATTCACGTCACATTAAGAAACACATTATTAATTATTTTATTAAATTAACTGTTCTAAATGTACACCATTGATTTTGGTCAATAAACTATTCATAATATTTTTATTTAGGTGAAAAATCAGTGGGTAAATCTTCTTAAAATTTTAGGACCAATTTCTGGTTGCCGCCCACATTCTTCAGGGTATCATTGCCCGTAAATGCGTCTAGCCTCTTCGGAATTTTGGAGAGCCTCTCCTTAAACAGGAAGCATATTGTTATATTTGCGTATAGAATCCATTTTTGGTTTTTAACCGAACAAAATAATTTGCAGTTGCCTTATGACGTCACCGCATCGATATTGCCTGATACTTCATATTGCTCGATAAAGATGATAAATATTTCGTGATTGTTAATTTAAAAAAAATGTTTAGGCAATGTTTAGTTGTAGCTTATCCTTTAAGTAGTTGGCAATTACTATTTGACAAATATGCTGGAACACATATTTGCTTAAAATGTTAATTATTTTCATAGCTTTTCGATTGGTAATTTAATAATTACTTAAAATAAAAATAGTTTAGTAGTATTCAGAATATAATTCATTTGAATATCATCCCTTCAGAAATATATCGATTTACATTTTTATGAAACGTCCTGTATGGTGTTTTTTACATTATTGGTTGGAGTAGTATCGAGATTGCTAACTCCTGATTATTGATTGTCTTGAATTAATATAAAACGATTTCCTTTCATTACCAAATAAAAATTGGGGGCTAGAAAATATAATAGTTATAGGTGAAGAAGGAGGATATTGAAACAACAATGATCTTAAAATACGATAAGTGAAAATGATGAATTTGATTTTGTCGAACTTTGTCGAATTAAGATATACATACACAAGAAAAGTCTACGGATTTTCTGTAAATGTTGGAATTTGAAACACAAGTATATTTTGAAAAATATTTATATATGTTATTAGTTTTATTGTATAATAATGTAAAAAAATAAAGCGTTTTTTTTATATAATTAAGGGTTTTAAAAAAATTAATATCGCATATTTAGATCGAAAAATCAAAAAAAGTTTAGTTAGAAAAATCAAAAAACATTAAATACATTTTAATACAGTATGTATGACCTCCACGGTGGTTAATAACAGCACTACACCAATTGTTCACACATAAAATAATATAATCTATATCTTTTTGGGGTAAACATGTCAATTTTCTTGTTAAACCTCCCTAAATCTAAAAGCATTTGGAATGTTGACCATGTGTGGGGTAATTCTTCTTTGAAGCATGTCCTATATATACCCGATTGGATTCAGGTCCGGAGATTGTGCTGGCCATGGCAATACGTCAATTTCCTGGTTGATTAACCAGTTTGTACACGCGCGGTATGTGAACGAGCATTGACATACGTGAGAGGAAAATTTTCACCAACAGCGCCAGCAAATGGACGCACAATGGGTTGGAGAATATTATTTAAATATTGCTGAGCTGCCTAAAATTTATTCGGGCAAAGGAGCTCGGTTCTATCGCCAATACTGATTCCACCTCATACGATAAGAGTTCCGCCTCTAAGTATGTACCTCCTGGCCATGCCTCGAGCATTCCAAATCTCCAGGTCGTCTTCGCGCTCTTATTCGACGATAATTTGGAATCAAAATCCAAATCTGGACTCATTCGTGAATAAAACTGTGGACCAAGCAGTTTCATCCCAATTTTGAAAATCTGGATACCAGTCTAACCTTGCGCCGCGATTGCCTCTTGAGAGAAATGGGCTTGTGAGCGCTCGTCGAGATTGCAGATTGGCTTCATGGAGACGACTTCATACAGTATATCGACTAACAATTAAATTATTTATCCAATGTAACTCCGTAAATAACTTGGGTGCTGTTATTGCAGGTTGCCTTCTTGCAGTTAAAACAAAAAATCTATATTCAGCTGCAGTTGTACATCGTCCTCATCCTGGATGTTGTTCAGCTGGACTTCGTATTTCCCCAAAATGCCTCCATAGTCGGCTGATACTTCTACTTGCCGCATGCCAGCTTTAAGAGGCCCTACTGCCCGATTCATATCTTGTAAAGTTAAATGTTGTCATTCCATTATAAAACAAAATATTTACAATGTATAACACAATATTTGCCATGTTGTTTATAAGGAAAAGAACTATAGAATAAAATAAAATATAGAAATTTAACGAAATAAACGAATTCTATTTTTTTTGTATCTATCGTTTTTGTTAAGTTTTCATCGCTACTTTAAATTTTAACAAGCTAAAACTATTCGACTTTGAGCATAGGAACCTATACATAACTTCAATGTATATTTTAAATGATATACAAATTGTTATTATTATTGCATATGAATATCCTTACACTTATCTTGTGTGTGTATGTGTATAAAAGCACCAAAGAGCATATTTTTGCGATAATGAATATCTCTGTTAGATAGATTCTTCATTTTATTGATATTTTCTCTGTTGGCTCATGGGTCAATGAGAGAATGAGTTCGAAACTATCTCTTAAGATTGGAAACACTTACAAATGCCAAAAAGGATTTTAACCAATCGTGAAGAAAATGAAAAACTTTTCAAATCAAATGGATGAATTAATCACACCCAGATTTTGAGGAATTGTATCACTTTTGCTTTTTAGTTGAAACTACTGCTCGAAAATTATTTGTACCACTTTTTGGAAAAATGATGCAAAACCTAAGACGTATTGTTAAAAATAAAATAGGTCTCTTTTTCTTTTTTTATAATGCTACTTCAAATTTTTATCATCAATAATTGAAGGCCAATATTTTGCAAAAACAAAAAAATTATATATTAAACTATAAACAATTTGTGAAATTTTCTTCTGCTAAATAAAATTAAACTTTCTGAATAAGATTCACGATCAAACCTACTTCAGCGATATTCAGTGATCAACAAAAGAAAACATCTTTAAAAGTACCTTTAAAATATCTTTATCTCATCTTTACATAAACCTCCATTAAAGGCCCGTCCAAGACCAGATTATCATTTATTCGAAGGCTGCTAATAGCCTAGATGTGTATATAATGATAAATACTAATTCTTTTTCTATTTAAACTTACAGTGAGGTTTTTAAAAGCAGTTTTACATTCATAACATGTATATTTCTGACAGATTATTAGATATTCTTTTAATGGAATATTTAGTATGAAATACTGAACTAGAAGAAATTTAATATTAATTTTAGTGTGGATTTCTTAGCGTGTTGGCTTCAATTTGATGAAAATTTATTATAAATATTTAATGAAAGCTTGTTTTGTCTAGATTTACAATTTATTATTATTATTTGACGCGTTTCGCTAACACTGTAGTTTATTCAGAACTGGCTATTTTCGGTATAAATACTAAAGGTTTCTACAATAGAGTATACATTTTTTAAGAAATCAACACAGATGCTATTTATTGTCTGTACAAATTAAGTAAAGGGGAGTTGTTCAGGTCTATTTGGTCATTTAGAAAGATTTTCACATCTTTGATATAATTTATTTCTAAACTCTCCAGATAGTTTATATTTTTTCCTTTATGTACATGAAGTATTCTAAATTGACTGTTAAAACGATTATTCTCATTTAACAGATGTGAGGCGTAGTTCAAATTATGTTTATTACTGACAAAACTTCCTTCGTGTTCTATAATTCTTTTCTTGAAAGATCTTCCTGTTTGTTCTATCTAAGTTTTTGGGCATGTCCCATAATACAGTTGATATATCTCCGATTTATCTTTTTCGTTTGTTTTTGCTTTGGAATTATTGATATATTTTTGAATGCTCTTATTAGTTTGCTATTTTTACATTGTTTTTGTATAAGAACTTTTCACACTTTTCCAACGGTTTGCCAAAGTATGTTATTAATTTGAATGAATGCTCTATTTCATTGTTTTGTGGATATATTTCAGAGGCAGCCTTCTGCCTCATCAACAGAAACTACCAAATATTGTCTAGAGATCCCAGAGAGGGATATCAGAAAAACATTAAACGTTAACTTGAGGGATCACCCAGTATAATACCCGATCAAGATACCTAATAGATATCATTAAATCGTACTGCTAATTTCGACCTAACTATAAAAATTTATACGAATTAGTCGATAAAATAAAAAACATTTCAATCCCAATCAAGGCTAGATTAAGATCATTTGATATCCAGAATTTATTCCTCTGCATTCCGCCTCAAGATATAATAACATTAGTAGAAACTCAGCTATAAGCATGGAAATCATTTGATAATCGTTTGCATGTCCCAAAACAACTTTTTATTTAACACCTTTTACAACAGTGGAGCTGGTTTGATAATAGGCAATCCATTAAGTCCCTTACTCGCGAAAATATTTATGGACAATATTGAAACAACAATCCATCACAGTGGACTAAGTAAACAATTTGTATATATATATATATATATATATATATATATATATATATATATATATATATATATATATATATATATATATATATATATATATATATATATATATATATATATATATATATATATATATATATATATATATATATATATATATATATATATGTATATATATAGTTTTTTTCTTGGGGAAATTGGTTGTTATCGGGCTGGCGGTCTGCAGTAAAACAAGTGTTTAATCGTCTCAATATTTCGTCATTGTTTTGATGACTTCATCAGGAGACTAAAATTATTTTTTTCTTTTTATTATTTAATAAACAATGAAATAGTATAGAACACCAACATGTCAAAATACAAATTCACACAACAATAAACATATAAACTTACAATTAATGACTATAGTTTAAAACATGTGTAACTAAATAACGTTCTTGAACGATACGGGCCCAACCAGGAATTAACAATCTTTTTTAAAACACTAAGGTATTTCAACCTATAACCATCGAGGTTGAAAAGACTGGAGCACTTTCAACACGAACATCCATTGTTTGGTGTTATTTGAGAATATGGCAGTAAATACTGCTAAGACCACTCGTATCTGATTTAAAATTCATCGTGGTCTTATTTTGTCTTATATGACACATCTCTAAAAACGTTGATAAACAAATTAAAAACAAAAAGAGTGATCAATGAACAGGAAGAGAAACATTTAAAAATCTACAACTCGACTTTGCCTAGACTATACCTTTTACCGAAAATACATAAACCGGAAGTGCCAATGCGTCCCATTGTCAGTTCAAAGAACTCCACAACCTATGAACTATCAAAAATGTTATCCACCACATTACAACTCGCATTTGATGACAAAAATAACTACAATGTAAAAGACACTTTCACATTTGTTGAAAACATGCAGAATATGACACTTCCTGCCGAACACTCTCTCATATCCCTGGACGTTGTTTCCTTGTTCACGAACATTCCGCAAGATCTCATAATACAGATATTGAAAGACAACTGGAGAGAAATAAAAAGGCATACATCCTTGTCATATGAAGGGTTTTTTGAAAGTTTAAACTTCATTTTAAACGGTACGTATTTTATATTTAACAAAAAATTTTACCAACAAAAGAAAGGTACGCCAATGAGCTCTCCAATCAGTCCAATATTGGCAACAATGGGTCACGTGTTTCAACAAGCAATTGGAAAGTTATCATTTCATTTTCCATTCATTTACAAATATGTCGACGATGTAATTTGTGCAGTCCCCAATGAACATATAGAAACAACGTTGAACACGTTCAACTAGATACATAAAGACATTCAGTTCACATTAGAAAAAGAGATGGACAATTCGGTACCTTTTCTGGACACCAAGGTAATAAGATTACATAACAACAAGATAATCTTGGATTGGTACCAGAAACCCACTGCGGCAGGTAGATTCATCAACTACCATTCAAATCACTCGAGAAGCCAAAAATATAACACAATTGTCCAAATGAAAAACAGGATCACACGGATCAGCCATAGCACTCTGTTACAAAAAAATTTAAAAATTCTATACGAATTGTTTCTGAACAATGGTTACCCGAAAAATATATTGAAACGATTGATATACAGCACACAATTCTATGATGGCAATTTAGAAGACAACGGGCCAGAATTAGTTTACAAAAAAATCCCAAAAGTGAATGGTCTATCCCAAGGGGTGACAAAAGTATTCAAGGACTTTTCTCACATAAAAATCAGTCAATACAATCAACTAACGATCGCTAATCTGTTCACCAAAATCAAAGATACCATTCCAATCGGTCTACAATCAAATGTAATTTATAAACTGACCTGCAAAGATTGTGAACAGTCTTATATAGGACAGACCAGTCAGTGGCTTAAACAGAGAATGACATTGCACAAGAGTGACTGCCGTAATCACAACAACAGATGTGCTGTGGTTGACCATTTCCTGAGTACTGGACATAATATGGATTTCGACAATGTAAAAGTCATACAACAGATGAATAACTACAAAAAAAGACTGTTTTTAGAGATGTGTCATATAAGACAAAATAAGATCACGATGAATTTTAAATCAGATACGAGTGGTCATATTCTCAAATAACACCAAACAATGGATGTTCGTGTTGAAAGTGCTCCAGTCTTTTCAACCTCGATGGTTGTAGGTTGAAATACCTTAGTGTTTTAAAAAAGATTGTTAATTCCTGGTTGGGCCCGTATCGTTCAAGAACGTTATTTAGATACACATGTTTTAAACTATAGTCATAAATTGTAAGTTTATATGTTTATTGTTGTGTGAATTTGTATTTTGACATGTTGGTGTTCTATACTATTTCATTGTTTATTAAATAATAAAAAGAAAAAAATAATTTTAGAGTCTCCTGATGAAGTCATCAAAACAATGACGAAATATTGAGATGATTAACACTTGTTTTACTGCAGACCGCCAGGCCGATAACAACCAATTTCCCCAAGAAAAAAACTATAAATTGCACGGTCGAGAAACATATCAAATTATATATATATATATATATATATATATATATATATATATATATATATATATATATATATATATATATATATATATATTATTTATAAAAATATAAAATTTACAGTAGAATTAAAAAAAACAACGGTTTAAACTTCCTGTATCTAAACATTTTATGAATCTTAAACAACTATAGTTTTAAGATATATCGCAAAACCTCTCAAACAGATACAACAAAATATAATAAATCATTACACCCACTACAACATAAATTAGCAGCTTATGATAGTTTTGTACACAAACTGATCAATATTCCTTCATCAGACGCAGATTTTAGTAAGAAACTAAACAACATCAAAAAATTGCTCCAAACAACGACAAGTATTCAGAGAGAAAAACAGATAAAATTCTAAAAAGAAAACTCTACAAAAAGGCTGTCTCTGAAATGTATCCACAAAAGAATAAAAAAGACAGATTTCAGATTAATAACATACTTTGCTAAACCGTCGGAAAAGATTGAAAAATTCTTATACAAAAAAAATGCAAAAGTAGCCGTTAAAACTAATAACAGCCTTAGAAAATTTATCAAAAATTACAAAACAAAAACATACAAAAAAGATAAATCAGGGATATATCAAGTGTATTGTGGGTCGGGTTCAAAAACATATATAGGACAAACAGGCAGATCTTTCAGGAAAAGAAATAAAGACCACAAAAGAAGTTTTCTTTGTTCATAACAAAAGCAAACAACTAAAATATCTAGAGAGTTTAGAAATAAATGGTCGCAAAGATGCGAAAATCCTTCTAAATGGCCAAATAGACCTGAACAACTTCCCTCTACTCAATTTGTATAGACAATAAATAGTATCTGTGTGGATTTCTTAAAAAAACTGTATTTTATTGTAGAAACATTTTGTATTCATAGCTATTTTAACATCGAAAATAGCTAGTTTTGAAGAAGCTACACTGTTAGCGAAACGCATCAAATAATAATAGTAAAGTAGAAATCTAGACAAAACAGTTTTTCATTAAATATTTATTACTACACAGCAAGCCACTATTCCTAAACTTCACTACGGACATTCCTGTATAACTATGTTAGCCTTATTACAAGATGATTCAATCTCTTTTTTGGCTTTTCAGGAATAGAACAAAAACAAATTTTTAATAATACCGTTTTATGCCCAATTAACGCTACGACTACACAACATTTTGAATATTGTAAGCATTAAAGTAGTAGTCTAAGGCTAAGCTTAAGTAGTCTAAATATTGTAAGCATTAAAGTAAGTAATCTACAATCCATGCAATAAGTTAAGAAAAGTGCAGGGCAATCCAAAGGATAAAGTGGATCATTATGAAAAATCTGAGATATGAACAGAGTGAATCATATCCGGATGATGCTAACATGGTTAACGAAACGCGCACGGATGAATGTTTAGAAAACGTTATGATTTGGTGTTTAGTGGTAAATCCCTTCGAGATTTACCACTTCGACAGATTAATTAATGACATATTTTAATAACCATACATTACTTCAAATAAAATGGTACTCAAATATTAACATAATATTTTAATGAAAAGAAATTTATTTACTAAAAAAATTATTCATTCCTTTTAGGTATCTTTTCATTAGGGGGGTTTCAGAAACTATATTCAATATTGTAGTGGTTTATAAGATAACATTTTATCACTGATACTCGATAACCCATTTTCTCTTACTAGTTTTTATTAATAGAACAGTCTCTAACATTGTTATTTTTTTTTGATAAGTCTATCATTTTGGTTCAATGTTTTATAAATAACGCAGAGTTAATTAAGTTTTCCTATGGAAATGACACCTTCCTTTTTCACAAACGAGTTAAAAGAGTGACATTACACGATATCTTATCGCAAACAAATAACGCTTTTTTCCTTTAATATTACCATTAATGGCATAATCACAACGATATTGTAACGAACGCCAATGGAATCGAGATTGGAGATCGTCCAATTTCATTCAAGTAGAAAGGTTTCATGAACAAATTAAACTTTTAAGCAGAAAGTCTTCGTGTCTTCTGTTTGAGAGTAACATCGAGGGCTTTTTCATGATCGATAACAGAATTTTAACTGGAGTTTTGTTAAATATGTAGAGATTCTCGCTAAAAGTTTCCTGAAAGGTCTACAAGTGATTTTAGTATAAAGCTAATGCATTCTGGCAAAAAGCACCGGTCTTTTTCAAGGATAGTTAGATTGGTTTATTTGTAAGAAGGAGTATTATTGATATTTCCACACATTTTGTTGAATTTTTGAACAAAAGAGACAATATTTAAGATTTTTCAGATAGGTAATATGTATTTATATATATATATATATATATATATATATATATATATATATATATATATATATATATATATATATATATATATATATATATATATATTGATGTATTGCAATATAAACAGCCTTCATTTAATCGTGCAACTCACATGATATGATTTATTTAAATTAGGAAATTTTATTTTTGTATGTATGACATATATTTGTCACCAAAAACTCAAAGAGATTTACCATTAAAAACCCAAACAGTTTTTTAAGGTTCTCGACGCACGTTTCGCTAACAATGTTAGCATCATCAGGGGATAATTTAATCTCCTATAGACTTAACCATCTCCTGATGATGCTAACATGGTTAGCGAAACGTGCGTCAAGAACTTGTCGTTTCGGTGTTTAGTGGTAAATCTCTTTGAGTTTAGTGTTTCACACCGAAGGTTCCGATAGAAAAATTGACCAAAAATATTATTAAAATATACCCTAGAGCCGTCATCGAGATTTGTTCGCCAAGTGTTTTATTGTGACCATGTGTCAATTTATTTGCTTTCCTATATATTTTAAAGTACTATACTCCTATATTTCTATATATTTTAAAGTACTAGTAATATTTTAAAACATTTGATTACACTTATAAACACTGTTTTTGTCACACGAATTTTGTAATGACATTTGATTATACTTATCTACTCTCATTCCAAAAACAATGTTATTTTTTTCAGTCATCTCTATTATTTTGTGACAGTTCCATATTTAATTTCACCTCATAAACGTGTTCATGTTTTGATAACGTCATGTCTGAAATTAGAGAGCTATCATAGCCAACAAATTTAAATTTATTGATATCCGTTTAAAGGCTGTAAATATACCACGAAAGTGTTTAAATCACACGGATGGCT